>JALMGF010000091.1:955000-1555000 GCA_023333645.1 Sceloporus occidentalis | reverse complement strand
ACTCGGAACCAATGAAGAGGTTGCCTGTGTCCGCGCAGAGGTTTTCCAATGGGTGGCTGGTACCATCCACCTCTGCTATCAACTGTTGGGTAACCTCTCCCTGGCAGGGTTTGGTCCCACTCCACAAGGGCAGTGTCACAACCCTCAGGATCCCTGTCGGGGATTGCCTTAGAGGATGTCTACAAGACTGCTGTCTGGTCCCAGCCTCTGACTTTCATAAGGCATTACAGGCTGGACACTAGGGCCATCCTAGACGCAGCTTTCGGGAGGGCTGTGTTGGTCTCAGGGTTGCATTGGTTGCACTACTGATGATGTTTGTTTACAAGGTTATGTAAATTATGCCACTGTTTTACATTCCTGTTGAATGTTGGTTTGCACAAATTGCCATGGGATTGGTCTTGCATGACCTTACGTTCCCTTCTCAGGTTCTGCAATGTTATTGCTGTGTTGAGGTGTTGGTGCACAAACAAAGACTGACTCTTTTATGGTTCAAGGTTTTTATTGTGTCAGTGATATACCTTGGTTACCATAGCTTTGGTTTCAGGACACTCCCTCCGCCGTTTACCTAAGCTTGTCAGTCTAAACCCATTTGTATGATTTGCAGAGACCACGAAGAAGAAGGACAGGTTGCTTACCTGTAACGGTATTTCTTCGAGTGGTCATCTGCGAATACATACAAATCCCACCCGTCCATCCCCTCAGTGTCCTGCTCTTATTGGCTCTTTCCATCGCCTGCTTGGCGGAAAAATTGCGGAACTGGGGAAAGAGCGGGAAGGCAGGGGCCTTATAACAGGTGGGCGGAGTTACCGCCAAAAAGTTTCTATATGTTGCAAAGTAAACTTTGCCCAGTGATTCCAGAAGTTTCCGAACAGCACTGCGCAGGCGCAGTAAAACCCATTTGTATGTATTCGCAGATGACCACTCGAAGAAATACTGTTACAGGTAAGCAACCTGTCCTTCTTCAAACCGGCGTGAGATGCAACCCGTCTGTTGCAAGAAGTCCTTCCTCATGGAACCGCAGCCCATGATCCAAGAATCCAAATCCTTCTCGGCAGCACTATCTGCGAAGCCAGTTGTTCACATCCGCTATTTTCCTCTCCCTTCCTGGACCGTGCCCTTCAACTGGCATAAGAGATGAGATGACAACATGTGCCTCCATTCCTTTCAGCTTCCTACCAAGCACCTCGTAATCCATTCTGATGTTGTGAAGGCTGTGTCTTGCAGTATCATTGGTTCCCACGTGGACCAAAAGGAAGGGGTATTGGTTAGTAGACTTGACCAGTCTTTTCAGCCTCTCTGTCACATCAAGGATCTTTGTCCCAGGGAGACAACACACCTCCTGAGTATCCTGTCAGACATTTTGTTTTATTTAAAGCTGTAACAGTAAACAGTGACCAAATTATCAATGGGGAATTTAATTAGCTCAAAGTCACGAGAGGAGGCCTGTTACTACACCTCAGATGGGATCGCCCCTTCGATCTGTATACCAGGAACTAGAAATCCAGAAATGAGGCAGAAGCTCTAAGTACAACCAATGTCTCATTTATTGGAAACGGATTCAAACATGCAGGCACATTCGCTCATACATTCATATAAGACTCAGGAAATAACGTAGTAAATGAGGGATAGATATTAGGCTTTCTAATGGAAATACTCACCTGATGTAGAAATTCTATCTTGGTATGTCCAATTTGTGGGTGGGTTTGCAGGTCTGCTTAATATGTAAGGTTTAGCAGACAAGTCAGAGAGAAACTGACTTCAAACTGACATAGCTGTTGGCTGCCAGCAGTGAGAGAGTCTAGTAGCAGTGAGTGGCTACCAGCAGTGAATGGCTGGCCACAGCACATTCCTAAATTTGGGAGACCCTTTAAGGGTTTAACAGGGTCTCTAGACAAAGGGCAATCAAAGGAAACTGTTTGAAGTGTATTTCACATCTTAACCAAATGTTTTGATCTAACCCAAATGTTTCTGCCAGAGTAGGGACCCAAATGGCTATGCAAATGCCATTCCTCTGATTCAAATGGTTCCCCCTCAATCACAAAGAGAGACACTTCCTTAAGACATTTATTGCATCTTTCCTGATAGCACTTAGCAGCTCCTTGCATGATCTCATCAAAGCTGGGAAAGGAAATTTGTTTACATATCAAAACCCATGGTTTCCCCTTGTTTCAGTGGGAGATCACATGCTAGGGCCATATAGCTACTCAGGTTAAGATGTACTTTTTGATATCAAGATGCAGGTCAGAGATTATAATTTAGATATATTAAAAAGGTGTAGATCAATGTCTATCAAAGCATTTCTATATCACCTCTCAATACTTCTTGAGCCCAAGATGATGTACAATTCACAGTGTGTAGCAGCTAAGAAACCTTCATAGACCACAAAATGGTTTCAGTTTTCTCTCCTTGATCTCCCATGCAGGTAGACCATAAGAAGACTGCAAACTCTGTTCTTTTGCTCATCTGAAGTCATGAATCTTATTTAAAAAATAATTTTTAATTCTTGAACTAAAAAGTACATGGAGAGCCACCTAAATTATTTCTATTTGTAGGAGCATACTTTCAGAAGAGATCATCTGTGATTAAAGAAGGTTTGTCACTTTCTCCCTTTCAGCTCCCAGTCTCCTTTGAGGAAGTGGCTGTTTATTTCACTAAGGAGGAGTGGGATCTACTGGATCAGGGCCATAGAGCTCTCTACAAGGAAGTCAGGATGAAAGATGTTGGTAATGTGGCCTCTGTGGGTAAGTGACATTTTTGCCTTCATTGGATAGTAGAATCATAGAATCATAGAGTTGGAAGAGGCCACAAGGGCCCTGATCCAGTCCAACCGTGTTCTGCCATGAACATTCCTGACTGAGGGGAAAGGGAAGAAGGTTGGTAGTGATTGACCTTGATCCCCAATCAGATCCTAGGTTGTTTTTTTTTACTATTTTATTTATATAAAACATTTACATATAACATAAAACAACAGTATTAGTCATATCCTTTGTCATTTCAAAAAATTATCACCTACAAAGTACCTTTAACAATAAAACAACTCTGAATTCAACAGTTATATTAATGTCTTATTTTACCTATCTTATTCTATATCCTTGCTCTCTTTCTAAAGAAAATGAGTAATATTTTACTCAATTGTTTGTAAATTGTACCTCATTTTCTTATTTGTTAATCTGATATATTTTTAATTCATCTTGCACTCAGTACCACATTTTACAAAAATCAGTTATGGGTAACCACTCTCTATTTATTGTCTCAATGTCTCTCTGATTTATAAGGGTTGTCAATCTATCCATTTCCTTCATTTCCAACCATTTCAAAAGCCAATCCTCTATTGTAGGTATTTCAGAGTCTTTCCATTTTCTAGCTGTTAAAAGTGTGGCCACTGAAACCATATATAATAAAACTCTCCAATATTTCTCTCCACAACCGGGTCAATTCTATCTACCATATTCAATAAATACATTTCAGGTTTAAATTCAAATTTAACTTTAAGAATTTGCTGTATTGTATTATGAATGTTCTTCCAGTATGTTCTTCTTAGATCTTTGGTTTCTGTGTTCAACTACTAACAAAATCTTCTTTCTCAAGCAGGTAATGAGCACAAGAAGGAGAATTTTGTAGAGGCCTCAATGGTGTCCTCAGAAACAGCCAAGATAGTTGTGGAGAAAGAGGAGTTGGAAAGGGACTGAAAAGGCAAAAGGGAAACCAGTTAAAGAGTGGGAAGAAGATCTCCTTGGCTTTTATTTGTGAACTCTTGATCCCATAGGAAAACTATAAAGGAAAAAGAAGGTTAAACTGTTCTGTCTGTGGGAAAATATTCCAGTCTAAATTTCATTTAAACATACTTTGCAGAATCCACACAGAAGAGAAATCATATGAATGCATAGAAAGTGGAAAGCACTTCAGTTGGACTGGACAATTGACGAAACCTTCCGGAAAGATTTGGCCTAAAGGAAAGACACACAGAAGGACTCCAGCCTTTGCTTGTTCACAGAGCAGCCAACTGGTTGCCTGCAAGAAGCCCAGCAAGAGGAGAACTTAGATTGAGTTCCTATGTTGGGAGAAAGGAGTCATATAAGTAAATTAATGATGATCATAATAACTTGAGTGGAAGTTATCCCCCCATTGGTCCCTGGGAGGCGCAAGGAAAGAATTGCCTGGCAGGAGCCCTGAGTCCTGCCTGGAGTAGTTCTGCCAATTGCCCTCTTGGGCAATGAGGTCCCAATGGCAGTTGTGAGGTTTCTCTCTGGCTGAACTGAAGAGCCAGTGCGGCTGCCGTGCCATCTTCCAGTCCTGGGAAGCAAGAGGCCCTCATCTCCCAAAGCAGATGGACCTGAAGAACAGTTCATGTTGGCTCCTGGTCCTGCCAAGCAACCCTGGGCACTGCAGATCCTCAGTGTGGGATTGGTTGTCACTTCTCTACATGGTTTATTAGAGTAATTCTCTTTATCCTTATGCACTAGTTGCTGAACTAGTGTTCATGGTTCTGGTTTTGTTCCTATCTTTCCTTTTCTTTTTCTTTTTGTCTCCTTTACTGCTTGAAGTGTTTTGTCTGTTATCCGTTGTTCTTTCTTATTGATTACATCCCTGGATTCTATCCATAGCTCTTCTGGTTCTGCTCAGTTATGCTTAATAAAGCAAATCTGTTTCTCACATTGTCTGTAAATTCTGTTGAGATGTTCTTCAGGACATATTTCGGTATGATGACTGTTTTTTCTTTCTTCTTTGGCTTTATTCTAATCTTCAGTGAGTGAGGCTTTGCCACTTTCCTTTCCGATTCAGCCTGTCCCCCTCTGTCTGCTTTTATAAGCCAGAAAGGCCATAGGTCCAGAACACTAATAGTGGCTCTTACCTCTCCAAGGATCCTTTCCATAGCCTTAGGCTGCACAAACTGAAACATGGGACAATGAGAGAACAAGATTACATCTGCTGGACCTATATTAACCATAACATTCAAGTCAGAGGGGTTCTGGCACTTTTATTTGAAAAGTGCCGTGCAAATTCTTTATGGTGGCCTGCCAAATGTTTAAGGAAAGCAAATTGGTATTTTGTGTGGGGGCTTAAAGGCATTGAGCGCTATGTTGCTGCCTATCCAGGATGGCGACACAAATAGTGAGGGCTCTTGAGCATCTCTGTTGTGTTTACATCCCTGCAATACTTCCAGCAATGGGAAGAAGGCTGTCCCTCTGGCAGAAAAGGAGCAAGTGCTTGAGGTCTTCCATCTGCACTGGGAACACGAAGGGCATCTGGGTAAGAGAGAAAGAGGGACAGTCTGGAACTGATGACAAAGACAAAGCAAAACTGCTTAACACCAGTGTTTACTCTCGAAAGGAAAATAGTGCTCAGCCTGGTAAATAGAAAGTAAATGAGGCAGTAAGAGAATTGCAGCTCAGGAGAGGCAAAGGGGTGGCAAGGGAAAATGTAAGCTATTTAAAATAAAAGAGCCATAGATTCATCAAGCTGGAAGATATCACAAGGCCCATCCAGTCCACCCCTTGACTGCATCCATTGTTCTGTGTTCCAGTCTCTGGAACAGCGGAAAACAAGCTTGCTCCATCCTCAATGTGACACCACTTCAAATACTTAAACAGGGCTATCATATCAAAGTCAAAAAAGGATGTTGAGAAATTGGAGCGTGTCCAGAGGAAGGTGACCAAAATGGTGAAGGATCTGGAAACCATGAAGCCCTATGAGGAAAGACTCAGAGAGCTAGCCTGGAAAAGAGAAGGTTAAGAAGTGATATGAGAGCCCTGTTTAAGTATTTGAGGCGTTGTCACATTGAGGAAAGAGTTGAAACAATAGATGAATTTGGGGAAATAACAGGATGTAAATTAAACAAAAATCAATAATTCTTACAAAAAACATGGCAAAAGATAAAGAAATGAGCTAAGTAATATATAGGGCATGAAAATACAAAAGAAAGTATAATAATTTTAAAAAGCAATTGAACTATTTGACAACAATTACAAGAAAACATGAAATTAAAAGAAAATTGAATAACTGGAATTAAAACCACCTCTTTGCTTGGTAGAATAGCTGCATTTAAAATGGTTATTCTGCCGGAAATGCTTTTTCTATTTCAGATGCTACCGATAATAATCAATGATACTTTTTAAAAAAAATTTGCACCAGGACATGAACAATTTTATTTGACAAAAGAAAAGGGACCAAGAATTAGATTAAAAATAAAACAGGATTCCACAGAAAGAGGGGCCCCAGAGTGCTGAATTTAAAACTATTTCGAGGTGTGTTGTTTTATGTGGATTAAAGAATGGGTGCTCTTGGGAAATAATGAACTCTTGGAATTAGAAAGTGATGGGCTCCATTTTGGGTGGCATGCCTACTTGGGCTATGGAAAAGTAAAGGTGAATAAGGACTTCAACACACATTGTATTAGGCCTTCTTTGTGGAAGAAATATAAAGTGAGAATTATACCGAAATTCCTCTCTTGGTTCTCACCTCAAGAAGCAATTCAAGGGAGAGAAACAAGACAATGTTCAAATTGGCTAAGTTATGAGAAACTCCTACAAAAAGATAAAACTGCCAAAGATAAATTAAAAATACAAGAAGATCTAAATAATGAGGGTTTCAAGATTTATTGGTTAGGCAAATTCTAGAGTGTTACAAAATGGACTCTAAATTGCAAGGATTCAATCTGAATTGAGCGCTTTTGATAAAAATCTGGCTAGGAAACAATCCTAAATGGATTAGCTATTCCTATAAAATATTACTGAAGTGGAGTTTAAAAGAAGGTTATTAAAGAGAATATGATTCAGTGAGCTAAAAATTTTGGATATCTAATAGAATTAAAGAGGTGGGAAATTGCATGGACAAAAAGACTAAAACACATGGCATCTCAGAATCTTAGGGAAAATTTTTACAAAACATATTTTTATTTATATTTGTTGCCTGATAAGTTATTTTTTGTTTTTTATATTTTAGATAGTTTATGTTGTAAGTATTGCAAAGAACCCGGTACACTTTACCACTGCTTATGGATATGCAAACTCAAAATTATTGGGTAAAAGCAAATGAAGTTATTAATCCTAACCTTCAAAAGAGGCTGCAGTTCCATCCAGAAATCTACTTGTGGGAGGATGATTTGGACAAGGATTTTGGAAAAAATATTTTTTACTTGATTACAACCATGAGAATAACTTTGGTGCAAAACTGGAAAGCAAAAAATATCCTAAGTATAAAATAATAGCTAAAGTTTATGACACAATTGAAATAGACAAATTAAACACAACTTCTTAGATCCAAAATGATGAACAACGGGAAAAAGGAATGGACTATAACTAGCTTGTCTGGAAAAAGAATGGGGAAAAATAGCTGCAATTAGTTTTTGAGAATTATGCAGGAGAAAATGGTAAAAGATGAGAAGGTGAGAGGAAGAGGGGAGAGAAGAAGGCACCAGAAAAGAGAAAAATAAATTATAAATAATAAAGAAAATAATCTTATTAAAAACAGTAATCATTGAGAGGGGTAGGGGTGTACACTTTAAGAGATGTCAATATCCAAAAGAAGTCTGGATAGATTTAACAAAGCTTTCTGAAAACAAATAATTAAGTTTTACTTATACAAAAAGTAACAAAACTAGGATAAGAAGTTAAAGGAAAAATAATATGTGGGTTTGGCTTAATAGATAACATAGATGCAACATCACACGCGATACAGGATACTCAGGAGGTGTGTTGTCTCCCTGGGACAAAGATCCGTGATGTGACAGAGAGGCTGAAAAGACTGGTCAAGCCTACTGACCAATACCCCTTCCTTTTGGTCCACGTGAAACCAATGATACTGCAAGACACAGCCTGAAGAACATCAAAAGGGATTACGAGGCGCTTGGTAGGAAGCTGAAAGGAATGGAGGCACAGGTTGTCATCTCGTCTCTTCTGCCAGTTGAAGGGCACGGTCCAGGAAGGGAGAGGAAAATAGTGGATGTGAACTGGCTCCGCAGATGGTGCCGCCGAGGCAGCAAGTAAAGGCCAAACAGGAAAGGAGAAGGAATAGCCTTATATGTCAGGTGTCAGAAATCCCCTTTATTCATTTATTCATTCGGGGTTCTGCCATGATGAGTTAAAGAGATTAGATTAAGTCATTTAAGTTGGAAAGGCATTATGGGAAATGTCCATCTGCGGTCATGCTCTATAATCGGATGGGTCACTTAAGCAGAGACTGGCAAGCAGGGCAAATAGGAAGAATATTTCACACCTTGAGACAGATTTATGACTTGGAGAGGTTCCACAGATACAAGTCATTAAGGCATCACTAGTTTTCCCATGGCAGAGGATGTCTGGAGACCAAATGATGCCTACATTTGGGTTTGCTTTGATGTAGGGCTTCAACTTCCGCTGGGGGGGGGGGGATTGGAGGAACTTGGGAGGGACAGGAAAAAGGTGGGGGTCAGTGATCAGTTTAAATTAAGATTTTCCCTTTTGTGTGCCTCAGATTCTGCATAGACGTGGTCCAGGGTGCTTCTCCATTAGTCTTTACAATAAACTTTTTGTTTTACATTAAGTTGTTGTGGATTTTTTGGTCAGAGCAATCCCAAGTCTCACATCAGGGACATTTACACCAGTGAAGAGATCCAGGACATTAATCCTGGAAGCCAGGTGGAGAGCATCTGGATAAGAATTAAAGGGGAGGGAAACAACAAGGATGTTACGGTGGGAGTCTACTACAGACCCCAAGTCAGATGGAGTAATTGGAGAGATGTAGTAGTGATGGGTGACTTCAACTATCCTGATATTTGCTGGAAGGCAAACTCAGCCAAATCCTCAAGGTCTAGCAAATTCCTCACTTGCCTGGAAGACTATTTCATGGTCCAAAAGGTGGAAGAGGCAACAAGGGGGTCAGCTATTTTGGATCTAATCCTAACCAACAGAATGTGGAAAGAGCTTTAGTCAGAATGCAGTTCTACATTCACATCAAAGAACCCACACAGGGGAGAAACCCTATAAATGCATGGAATGTGGAAAGAGTTTCAGTGATAGTGGAGCATGTGCTAGACATCAAAGAATTCACACAGGGGAGAAGCCATATGAGTGCATGGAATGTGGAAAAAGGTTTGTTCAGAGTGTGCATTTACATAGGCATAAAAGGTGTCATACAGGGGAAAAACCTTATATCTGTATGGAATGTGGCAAGAGCTTTTCTCGTAGTGACAGTTTACATTTACATCAAATAACTCATACAGGGGAGAAACCACATCAATGTTTAATAATAATAATAATAATAATAGGTTTTATTTATATACCGCCCAATCACTGGGAATCCGAGCGGTTTACAATAGAGGGGATAACCGACAGTTCCCTGCCCACAGGCTTACAATCTAAAAGACACGACACAAAAGGAGAAGGGAATGGTGAGGGAGGGAGGGAATCAGGTCCAGCATTCTTCTCTCCCTCTGAGGCCTGGACCAAGGCAGATGGACCGGAGGGAGGGCTCTTCTTCTTCAGGCTAGCCCCTGATGGAACTGGGCCAGCCTACTCTCTCCCTCAGAGGCCGAAAGATGACAGTTAGGGAGGGAGGAGCCTCTTTCTTCAGGCTAGCCCCTGATGGAACTGGGCCAGCCTACTCTCTCCCTCAGAGGCCGAAAGATGACAGTTAGGGAGGGAGGAGCCTCTTTCTTCAGGCTAGCCCCTGATGAACTGGGCCAGCCTACTCTCTCCCTCAGAGGCCGAAAGATGACAGTTAGGGAGGGAGGAGCCTCTTTCTTCAGGCTAGCCCCTGATGAACTGGGCCAGCCTACTCTCTCCCTCAGAGGCCGAAAGATGACAGTTAGGGAGGGAGGAGCCTCTTTCTTCAGGTTAGCCCCTGATGGAACTGGGCCAGCCTTCTCTCTCCCTCAGAGGCCAAAAGATGACAGTTAGGGAGGGAGATGTTTAGAATGTAAAAAGAGCTTCATTCAGAGTAGAGGCCTCCGTTCCCATCAAAGAACCCACACAAGGGAGAAACCATATAAATGCATGGAATGTGGAATGACCTTCCCTCATAATCGAAATTTATGCTCACATTTAAGAGCCCACACAGGGGAGAATCAATATCAGTGCATAGAATGTGCAAAGAGCTTCAGTTGCAGTAAAACTCTACGTTTACATCAAAGAACCCATACAGGAGAAAAACCATATCACTGCCTGGAATGTGGGAAAATATTCAGTGACAGAAGATCATGTTCTAGACATCAAAGAATTCACACAGGGGAGAAGCCATATCGATGCATGGAATGTGGGAAGATGTTCAGTGACAGAGGTATGTGTAATAAACATGAAAAAATTCACACAGGAGAAGTCATATAAATGCATGTGACATAGAAAAAACTTCAGTAACAGTCGAATTCAGTATCTCAATTCACATAAAAGATCCTACACAAGGTGTATACTAAATGGTAGAAATCAGAAATATCACCAGCAACAGAAAATTGGCTTATTAAATTACTTGATACATTAGAGATGAATAAACTCACCAGATGCTTGAACAAGGAAAACTCCAAAAGATACTTGGACAAATGGAATAAATTAATATATTACTTAATCCAGAGATGGAGAGAAACAGTGGTAATAGAATCTGATTAATAGAAATTAAGAACAGTTAAAAAGACATGAGCAACATAAAAATGCAAACATGGTACTTAAATTAAATACAGGATTGTATTTATAATTGGAAGAACTGGAAATTATTAGAAATTATAAGAAATTAGAATAATATATTCAACAGGTTTGTGAACAGATAAGTACTTATAGATAAATAAATAGATAAATAACCCCCCCCCCCCCGGCCTCCCTAAAGGAACTGAGCCCTTCCCAGAAGGCATCTGGTTCCATCCTGGCCTCTGAGGGAAGAGGAGGTAGCCCAATCCCACCTGCCCGAGAGCAAAGGAAAGGACACTATTTGGGTAGTAACTGACTTATTTACAAAGCAGGTGCACTACGTGGGGTGCAAAGGACTGCCCAGTGCACAAAAAATGGCAGACATATTCATAGAGCATGTTTATAGATTACATTGTTTGCCTGACAAGATTGTGGCCGATCAGGGAATTCAGTTCACTTCCCAGTTTTGGAGGTGATTACTGGAGAAATTAGGGGTGCAATTGGCTTTGAACATTGCTTTTCACCCAGAGACAGACGGTCAGACGGAACGAACCAATAAAAGTTTGGAGACCTATTTAAGGTGTTATGTGAACCACCTCCAAGACAATTGGGTAGAACTGTTGCCCCATGCTGAGGTGGCCTTTAATATGGCGGTTCACTCCAGTATGGGAGTGTCACCATTTCAAGCAGTCTATGGATATGAGCCGAGGACAATACCCCAATTGACTCCTGAAAAGGACAATCCAGTGTCGGTGGGGAGGTGGAGTGCCTTAAAACAGGCCAAATTGGATTACAAAAGATTTGCGGATCAACATTGAAAACCTAGTTGGGACATTAAGGTGGGAGATAAGGTGTTCTTGTCCACCAAAAATCTGAGGTGCAGAGTGCCAAGTAAAAAGTTGGGCCCCAAATTTGTTGGACTATTCATGGTTAAGAGGCTACTCACAAAAGTAATGGCTGTTAGAGTTGCCTAAGAATTTTAAACATATTCACCCTGTGTTCCATTTTAGCTTACTGAAGCCAGCTGGTCTGATGAGTAAATGGAGTACAGAGGAGACAGCACCCCTGCTGATTGATGGAGAGGAGCACTTTGAAATCATAAAAATATTGGACTCTAGATTAAACCGGGACCAATTAGAATATTTGGTACAGTGGAAACATTTCCCAATTGACATGGCTGAGTGGGTAAATGGTAAACATGTTAGTGCTGACAAGTTGATTTAAGAGTTCCACAATGCTCGTCCAGACAAGCCAAAGGGGGAGAAATAGAGCTTTAGGGGGGCAGACTTTCAGAACCAGTTAAGATTAAGTATATTAGACATATCCAGTTATTTAATATTCACTTCATGTATTCAACTCATATATGATCACTGTTATATATTGAATATATATATTGATCTAGATAGTTCTCTGTGTTGTGACATTGCATAGTGTTGGGGTTTGGGAAAATAATGTGGAATATTAAGGGTGAGGTTTGTCTTGGTGATGGGGCCCTGATAACGGGTTTGGAATGTGGGATAGAATGTCACAGTTTTCAAGGTTAAGGTGGCTGGGAGCAGCTTGGTGGCCATGGTGATTTAGCCATGGGTGTAGTGTAGAAGCCGTCTGGGTGGGAAAGGAGGGGTTGGTTTTAAAGTGGGAACTTTTTTTCCTGTGCCTTCAGATTATGTAAAAAATCTGCAGTGGTTACTTCTGCTGTGCATCTTACAATAAACTTTCTTGTTCTTGCAGTAAGTTGGTTGTGGATCATTAGTCTGAGGTTTCCAAATCTCACACCAGTGACTCCATGGACTGTATTAAACTGGATCATTTTGAGTTTGTAAATACCAATGAAGTGGACAAGCTACTTGGAAATGTAAGGAAGTCTTCTCAGTCTTTGCCTATCATAGTTGACCACTCAGGAAGAGGATGCAATGAAAATATTATTAAAACTTATAATTAAAGCATCCTTTTGGGAGGGAATATTTTATCTAAATTAAAACAAGCAGTAGTAAGACCACTTAAAAAAAAACCCTCCCTAGATCCCCTGGTAAGAAAAAATTATAGACTGGTATCTCTCTTACCATTCTTAGGCAAAGTGATCAAAGGGCAGTTGCCTCCCAACTCCAACCGTCTTGGATGAAGCCGATGATCTGGACCCATTTCAAACTGGCTTCAGGGCGGGATACGGAGTTGAGACTGCCATGGTCACCTTAGTTGACAATCTCCGTCCTGGTATCGATGGGGGAAGTGTGACCCTGCTAGTGCTCTTAGACATCTCAATGGCATTCGACCATGGTATCCTTCTGAAATGCCTGAGGGAGTTAGGTATTGGGGGCACTGCGCTCCAGTGGCTCCGTTCTTACCTCTCGGGCAGATTCCAGATGGTGAGGCTGGGGGGCAGTAGCTCTTCTAGGAAAGAGCTGACATCTGGTGTCCCTCAAGGTGTCAGAACCCTTTCATTCATTTATTCATTCAGGGTTCTGTCATGATGGTGTAAAGAGTTTAGATTAAGTCATCTAAGTTAGTAATTAGTTACATGCACACTGATGATATGTATATACAATCTTCACCTTGTTGTATGTTGGAATGGTTGAAGGCAGACTGGGTAAAGTTGTTGATCATATTTAGTAGTGAACATATATACATACATACATACATACATATATACTATCATATATAAATATAGATATTAGAGTGTCTTAGCAATATATATATATATATGGATTAAATAAAAGTATGTATCGGTAGGACTCAATTGAATAAGCATTATGGGAAATGCCCATCTGCGGCCATGATTTGTAATCAAAGGTGTTATGTAAGCAAAACATAGGCTAACAAGACAAGGAATCTTTCACACCCTGAGGAAGAATTACGACTGAGAGAGGTTCCACAGGTACAAGCTATCAATTAAGCATCAATAGCTTTTACAAGACAGAGGATCTCCGGAGACCAAATGGTGTCCACATTGGGTTGCTTTGATATAGGGCTCCAAGCCTCCGCTGAGTGAGGGGGGGGGGGGTGATTTGGAGAGAACATATGGGAGGGAATGGAAAAAAAGGGTGGGGGGAATGTGTCCTTTTAAAGTAAGGCTTCCCCTTTGTGTGCTTCAGACTCTTCAAAGACGAGACCAAGAATGCTTCTTACTTACTTAGTCCTTACAATAAACTTTCTGATCTAACTGAAATTTGCTGTGGATTTTTGGTCAGAGCAATTCCAAGTCTCACACAAGGCACCATTCTAACCACCATGCTGTATAACATTTACACTAATGCACAAGCATGGGAAATAAGCAAGATGAACAAACTCCTAGTACATCAAAGCAAATATGATATAATAGGTCTCACTGAAACCTGGTGGGATGAGTCTCATGAGTGGAATGTGGAAAAAGAGGGGTATAACCTTTTTAAGAGAAATAGGCCAAACAGGAAAGGAGGAGGAATAGCACTATATGTCAGGGACATTTACACCAGCGAAGAGATCCAGGACATCAGTCATGGAAGCCAGGTGGAGAGCATCTGGATAAGAATCAAAGGGAGGGAAACAAGAATGATGTTATTGTGGGAGCTACACTATAGACCCCAAGTCAAATGGAGGAACTGGAGAGATGTAGTAGTGATGGGTGACTTCAACTATCCTGCTATTTGCCGGAAGTCAAATTCAGCCAAATCCTCAAGGTCTAACAAATTCCTCACTTGCCATGAAGACAATTTCATTGTCCAAAAGGTGGAAGAGGCAACAAGGGGGTCAGCTATTTTAGATCTGATCCTAACCAACAAGGATGACTTGGTTAATGGGGTGCAAGTGGTGGGATCATTAGGTGGAAGTGACCATGTTCTCCTGGAGTTTGTTATACAATGGAAAGGAGAAGCCAGGCAGAGTCAAACACGCATCCTAGACTTTAGGAGAGCGGATTTCAGTAAACTTAGAGAAGTATTGAGGGTGATCCCGTGGTCAGAAATACTAAAAGAGAAGGGAGTTCAGGACGGATGGGAGTTTCTCAAAAGGGAGATACTGAAGGCACAATTTCAAACAGTTCCAGAGAGAAAGAAAAATGGTAGGTGTCTCAAGAAACCAGGATGGATGACTAAGGAACTTTCAACCGAGCTAAGTTTGAAACGGATGTATAAGAAATGGAAAAAGGGGGAAATCACGAAATAGGCTTGCTAGAGAGGTTAAGAACAAGAAGAAAGGCTTTTTGGGGTATGTCTGCAGCAAAAGGAAGAAGGAGGAAACGGTAAGAACACTGCATGGAGAAGATGGCAAAATGCTAACAGAAGACAAAGAAAAGGCACAATTACTCAACGCCTTCTTTGCCTCAGTCTTCTCAGAAAAGGAACCTGAGGATAATGGAGCAGAGGACAGAAAAGGGGAATTTCAGCACAAAATAAGTAAAGAGATAGTACAGGAATACCTGATTAACCTAAATGAATTTAAGTCTCCGAGACCAGATGAACTACATCCAAGAGTATTAAAAGAACTGGCAAATGTAATATCAGAGCCATTGGCAATAATAGTCTTTGAGAACTCCTGGAGAACAGGAGAAGTCCCAGCAGACTGGAGGAGGGCCAACATTGTCCCCATCTTCAAAAAGGGTAAAAAGAGGATCCCAAGAATCATTGTCCAGTTCGTCTGACATCAATCCCAGGAAAGATTCTGGAGCAGATCATTAAACAGAGAGTCTGTGAACATCTAGAAAGCAATGCCATAATCACAAATTCAACATGGGTTTCAGAAAAAGAAGTCATGCCAGACAAACCTTATCTCTTTCTTTGATAAAATTACCAGCTTGGTAGATGAAGGGAATGCTGTGGATATAGTATATCTTGATTTCAGTATGGCCTTTCACAAGGTTTCCCATGGCATTCTTGCAAACAAACTTGCAAAATGTGGGTTAGACATCCTGGAGAGAAGTGACCAGTGGGGTGTCCAGTGGGGCTCTGTCTTGGGCCCAGGGCTATTCAACATCTTTATCAAAGACTTGAATTGGGGGCATACTTATCAAATTTGCAGATGACACCAAATTCGGAGGAATAGCTAATACTCCAGAGGACAGGATCAAAATTCAAAATTGCCTGAATAGACTAGAAAGCTTGCCCAAAGCTAACAAAATGATATTCAATAGAAATAGGATTATGGGGAACGCCTGGCTGAACAAGAGACTTATCTAAGTGAAAGGGATCTGAGAGTCTAAGTAGACCACAAATTGAACATGAGTCAACAGTACAATATTTGAAGGGATGTCATATTGAGCAGGGAGTAAGCTTGTTTTCTGCTGCTCCAGAAAACAGGACCCGGAGCAATGTATACAAGCTACAGGAAAAGAGATTCCACCTCAACATTAGCAAGATCTTCCTGAGACTAAGTTCGACAGTGGGACAAACTCCCTCGGAGTGCGGTGAAGTCTCCTTCATTGGAGGTTTTTAAACAGAGGGTGGATGGCCATCTGTCGGGGATGCTTTGATTGAGAGTACCTGCATGGCAGAACAGGGTTGGACTGGATGGCCCTTGCAGTCTCTTCCAACTATGATTCTAATTTCTTTTTCCCATTCTTTGAAGCGTTTGTCATTTGTAATGATCAGTATCACGTGGGTGTAGCTTTTCAGTGCTTTGGCAGCATGGCGTTTAGACACTGCAAGTCACAGGAGTGGTGAAAAGGTGCCACCGTGGCAGAAAAGCCACCCTTTTACCAGCGCGAAAAGCAGCAGCATATTGTTGAATCTCCCCCATGAAGCCCCATTTAAGGCGTCCCTTCCCTTACCATCACCTCCTCCTCCTCCGCTGCTCCACACTTTGGGCCTCCCCCTATCTTTTCCAGCACGTGACCTTTTCTTACATCTCCTGCCTCTCTAGAAAGCCAAGCTCTCAGCTCTCTCTCCCCCTTGGAGGACTCTCTAGGAATCTCTGCCTTCTGTCCTCTCTCCCCCTTGGAGTACTCTCTAGGATTCTCTGCATTCTCTCTCCCCCTTGGAGGACTCTCTAGGAATCTCTGCCACCTGTTCTCTCTCCGGCTTGGAGGACTCTCTAGGAATGTCTGCCTTCTGTTCTCTCTCTCCCTTGTAGGACACTCTAGGAATCTCTGCCTTCTTTTCTCTCTCCTCCTTGGAGGACTTTATAGGATTCTCTGCCTTCTGTTCTCTCTCCCCCTTGGAGGACTCTCTAGGAATCTCTGCCTTCTGTTCTCTCTCTCCCTTGGAGGACTGTCTAGGAATTTCTGCCTTCTGTTCTCTCTCTCCCTTGGAGGACTCTCTAGGAATCTCTGCCTTCTGTTCTCTCTCCTGCTTGGAGGACTCTAGGAATCTTTGCCAACGGTTCTCTCTCTCCCTTGTAGGACTCTCTAGGACTCTCTGCCTTCTGTTCTCTCACCCCCTTGGAGGACTCTATAGGATTCTGTGCCTTCTGTTCTCTCTCCTCCTTGGAGGACTCTCTAGGAATCTCTGCCTTCAGTTCTCTCTCCCGCTTGGAGGACTCTCTAGGAATCTCTGCCTTCTGTTCGTCTCCCCCTTGGAGGACTCTCTAAGATTCTCTGCCTTCTGTTCTCACTCTCCCTTGGAGTACTCTCTAGGAATCTGAGCCTTCTGTTCTCTCTCCCCCTTGGAGGACTCTCTAGGAATCTCTGCCATCTGTTCTATCTCCTGCTTGGAGGACTCTAGGAATGTTTGCCATCGGTTCTCTCTCTCCCTTGGAGGATTCTCTAGGAATCTCTGCCTTCTGTTCTCTCTCCCCCTTGTAGGACTCTCTAGGAATCTCTGCCTTCTGTTCTCTCTCCCCCTTGGAGGACTCTCTAGGAATTTCTGCCTTCTGTTCTCTCTCCCGCTTGGAGGACTCTCTAGGATTCTATGCCTTCTTTTCTCTATCCCCCTTGGAGGAAACTCTAGGAATATATGTCATCTGTTCTCTCTCCCCCTTGGAGGACTCTTTAGGAATCTCTGCCTTCGGTTCTCTCTCCCCCTTGGAGGACTCTCTAGGACTCTCTGCCTTCTGTTCTCTCTCCCCCTTGGAGGACTCTATAGGATTCTGTGCCTTCTGTTCTCTCTCTCCCCTAGAGTACTCTCTAGGAATCTCTGCCTCCTGTTCTCTCTCCCCCTTGGAGGACTCTCTAGGATTCTCTCCCTTCTGTTCTATCTCCCCCTTGGAGGACTATCTAGGAATATCTGTCTTCTGTTCTCTCTCCCCCTTGCAGGACTCTCTAGGATTCTCTGCCTTATGTTTTCTCTCCCCCTTGGAGGACTCTCTAGGATTCTCTCCCTTCTGTTCTATCTCCCCCTTGGAGGACTATCTAGGAATCTGAGCCTTCTGTTCTCTCTCAACCTTGGAGGATTCTCTAGGAATCTCTGCCATCTGTTGTCTCTCCTGTTTGGAGGACTCTAGTAATCTTTGCCATCGGTTCTCTCTCTCCCTTGTAGGACTCTCTAGGAATCTCTGCCTTCTGTTCTCTCTCCCCCTTGCAGGACTATATAGGATTCTCTGCCTTCTGTTCTCTCTCCCCCTTGGAGGACTCTCTAAGAATTTCTGCCTTCGGTTCTCTCTCGCACTTGGAGGACTCTCTAGGAATCTCTGCCTTCCTTTCTCTCTCCCCCTTGGAGGACTCTCTAGGAATCTCTGCCTTCTGTTCTCTCTCCCCCTTGGAGGACTCTCTAGGAATCTCTGCCTTCTGTTCTCTCTCCCCCATGAAGGACTCTCTAGGAATCTGAACCTTTTGTTCTCTCTCCCCCTTGGAGGGCCCTCTACAAATCTGAGCCTTCTGTTCTCTCTCCCCCTTGGAGGACTCTCTAGGAATATCGGCCTTCTGTTCTCTCTCCCCCTTACAGGACTCTCTAGGATTCTCTGCATTATGTTCTCTCTCCCCCTTGGAGGACTCTCTAGGATTCTCTCCCTTCTGTTCTCTCTCCCCCTTGGAGGACTCTCTAGGAATCTGAGCCTTCTATTCTCTCTCCCCCATGAAGGACTCTAGGAATCTGAGCCTTTTGTTCTCTTTCACCCTTCGAGGGCCCTCTACAAATCTGAGCCTTCTGTTCTCTCTCCCCATTGGAGGAATCTCTAAGAATCTCTGCCTTCTGTTCTCTTTCTCCCTTCCAGGACTCTCTAGGAATCTTTGCCTTCTGTTCTCTCTCCCCCCTGGAACACTCTCTACGAATCTCTGCCATCTGTTGTCTCTCCTGTTTGGAGGACTCTAGGAATCTTTGCCATCGGTTCTCTCTCTCCCTTGTGGGACTCTCTAGGAATCTCTGCCTTCTGTTCTCTCTCCCCCTTGGAGGACTATATAGGATTCTCTGCCTTCTGTTCTCTCTCCCCCTTGGAGGGCTCTCTAGGAATTTCTGCCTTCGGTTCTCTCTCGCCCTTGGAGGACTCTCTAGGAATCTCTGCCTTCCTTTCTCTCTCCCCCTTGGAGGACTCTCTAGGAATATCTGCCTTCTGTTCTCTCTCCCCCTTGGAGGACTCTCTAGGAATCTCTGCCTTCTGTTCTCTCTCTCCCTTGCAGGTATCTCTAGGAATCTGAGCCTTCTGTTCTCTCTCCCCCATGAAGGACTCTCTAGGAATCTGAGCCTTTTGTTCTCTCTCCCCCTTGGAGGGCCCTCTACAAATCTGAGCCTTCTGTTCTCTCTCTCCCTTGGAGGACTCTCTAGGAATCTCTGCCTTCTGTTCTCTCTCCCCCTTGGAGGACTCTCTAGGAATCTCTGCCTTCGGTTCCCTCTCCCGCGTGGAGGACTCTCTAGGAATCTCTGCCTTCTTTTCTATCTCCCCCTTGGAGGACTCTCTAGGAATCTCTGCCTTCTGTTCTCTCTCTCCCTTGGAGTACTCTCTAGGAATCTCTGCCTTCTGTTCTCTCTCCCCCTTGGAGGACTCTCTAGGAATCTCTGCCATCTGTTCTCTCTCCCGCTTGGAGGACTCTCTAGGAATCTCTGCCATCGGTTCTCTCTCTCCCTTGTAGTACTCTCTAGGAATCTCTCCCTTCTGTTCTCTCTCCCCCTTGGAGGACTTTATAGGATTCTCTGCCTTCTGTTCTCTCTCTCCATTGGAGGACTCTCTCGGAATCTCTGCCTTCTGTTCTCTCTCCCCCTTGGAGGCCTCTCTAAGATTCTCTGCCTTTGGTTCTCTCACCCCTTGGAGGACTCATTAGGAATCTCTGCCTTCTGTTCTCTCTCTCCCTTGGAGGACTCTCTAGGAATCTCTGCCTTCTGTTCTCTCTCCCCCTTGGAGGATTCTCGAGGATTCTCTGCCTTCTGTTCTCTCTCCCCCTTGGAGTACTCTCTAGGAATCTCTGCCATCTGTTCTCTCTCCCGATTGGAGGACTCTCTAGGAATCTCTGCCTTCTGTTCTCTCTCCCCCTTAGTGGAATCTCTAGGAATCTCTGCCATCTGTTCTCTCTCTCCCTTGTAGGACTCTCCTAGAATCCTAGAATCTCTGCCTTCTGTTTTCTCTCCCCCTTGGAGGACTTTATAGGATTCCTCTGCATTCTGTTCTCTCTCTCCCTTGGAGGATTCTCTAGGAATCTCTGCCTTCTGTTCTCTCTCTCCCTTGGAGGACTCTCTAGGATTAACTGCATTCTTTTCTCTCTCCCCCTTCGAGGACTCTCTAGGAATCTCTGCCTTCTGTTCTCTCTCCCCCTTGGAGGACTCTCTAGGATTCTCTGCCTTGTGTTCTCTCTCCCCCTTGGAGGACTCTCTAGAAATCTCTGCCTTCTGTTCTCTCTCCCCCCTGGAGCACTCTCTAGGAATCTCTGCCATCTGTTGTGTCTCCTGCTTGGATGAATCTCTAGGAATCTCTGCCATCTGTACTCTCTCCGGCTTGGAGGACTCTCTAGGAATCTCTGCCATCTGTTCTCTCTCCCGCTTGGAGGACTCTTTAGGAGTCTCTCCTATCGGTTCTCTCTCCCCCTTTGACGACTCTCTAGAAATCTCTCCCTTCTGTTCTCTCTCTCCCTTGGAGGACTCTCTAGGAATCTCTGCCTTCTGTTCTCTCTCCCCCTTGGAGGACTTTATAGGATTCTCTACCTTCTGTTCTCTCTCTCCCTTGGAGGACTCTCTAGGAATCTCTGCCATCTGTTCTCTCTGCGGCTTACAGGACTCTCTAGGAATCTCTGTTCTCTCTCCCGCTTTGAGGACTCTTTAGGAATCTCTGTCATCGGTTCTCTCTCTCCCTTGTAGGACTCTCCAAGAATCATAGAATCTCTGCCTTCTGTTTTCTCTCCCCCTTGGAGGACTTTATAGGATTCTCTGCCTTCTGTTCTCTCTCTACCTGTTCTCTCTCTCCCTCTAGGATTCTCTGCCTTCTGTTCTCTCTCCCTCTTGGAGGACTCTACAGGATTCTCTGCCTTCTGTTCTCTCTCCCCCTTGGAGGACTCTCTAGGAATATCTGCCTTCTGTTCTCTCTCCCCCTTGGAGGACTCTCTACGAATCTATGTCTTCTGTTCTATCTCCACCTTGGAGGACTCTCTAGGAATCTCTGCCTTCTGTTCTCTCTCTCCCTTGCAGTACTCTCTAGGAATCGTTGCCTTCTGTTCTCTCTCCCCCTTGGAGGCCTCTCTAGGAATCTCTGCCTTCTGTTCTCTCTCCCCCTTGGAGGACTATCTAGGAATTTCTGCCTTTTGACCTCTGTCTTCCTTGGTGGACTCTCTAGGATTCTCTGCCTTCTGTTCTCTCTCCCCCTTCGAGGACTATCTAGGAATTTCTGCCTTCGGTTCTCTCTCCCCCTTGGAGGATTCTCGAGGATTCTCTGCCTTCTGTTCTCTCTCCCCGTTGGAGTACTCTCTAGGAATGTCTACCATATGTTCTCTCTCCCGCTAGGAGGACTCTCTAGGAATCTCTGCCTTCTGTTCTCTCTCCCCCTTGGAGGACTCTCTACGAATCTCTGCCTTCGGTTCTCTATCCCCCTTGGACGACTCTCTAGAAATCTCTCCCTTCTGTTCTCTCGCCCCCATGAAGGACTCTCTAGGAATCTGAGCCTTTTGTTCCCTCTCCCGCTTGGAGGACTCTCTAGGAATCTCTGCCTTCCGTTCTCTCTCCCCCTTGGAGGAATCAACAGGAATCTCTGCCATCTGTTCTCTCTCCGGCTTGGAGGACTCTATAGGAATCTCTGCCATCTGTTCTCTCTCCCGCTTGGAGGACTCTCTAGGAATCTCTGCAATCGGTTCTCTCTCTCCCTTGTAGTACTCTCTAGGAATCTCTGCCTTCTGTTCTCTCTCCCCCTTGGAGGACTTTATAGGATTCTCTGCCTTCTGTTCTCTCTCTCCCGTGGAGGACTCTCTAGGAATCTCTGCCTTCTGTTCTCTCTCCCCCTTGGAGGACTCTCTAGGAATCTCTGCCTTCGGTTCTCTATCCCCCTTGGACGACTCTCTAGAAATCTCTCCCTTCTGTTCTCTCTCCCCCATGAAGGACTCTCTAGGAATCTGAGCCTTTTGTTCCCTCTCCCGCTTGGAGGACTATCTAGGAATCTCTGCCTTCTGTTCTCTCTCTCCCTTGGAGGACTCTCTAGGAATCTGAGCCTTCTGTTCTCTCTCCCCCATGAAGGACTCTCTAGGAATCTGAGAGTTTTGTTCTCTTTCCCCCTTGGAGGGCCCTCTACAAATCTGAGCCTTCTGTTCTCTCTCCCCCTTGGAGGACTCTCTAGGAATATCTGCCTTTTGTTACCTCTCCCCCTTGCAGGACTCTCTAGTATTCTCTGCCTTCTGTTCTTTCTCCCCCTTGGAGGACTCTCTAGGATTGTCTGCATTCTTTTCTCTCTCCCCCTTGGAGGACTCTCTAGGAATCTGTGCCATCTGTTCTCTCTCCCGCTAGGAGGACTCTCTAGGAATCTCTGCCATCTGTTCTCTCTCCCCCGTGGAGGACTGTCTAGGAATCTCTGCCTTCTGTTCTCTCTCTCCCTTGGAGGACTGTCTAGGAATCTCTGCCTTCTGTTCTCTCTCTCCCTTGGAGGACTCTCTAGGAATCTCTGCCTTCTGTTCTCTCTCCCCCTTGGGGAACTCTCTGGGAATCTCTGAATTCGGTTCTCTCTCCCCCTTGGAGGACTCTCTACGAATCTGAGCCTTTTGTTCTCTCTCGCCCTTGGAGGGCCCACTACAAATCTGAGCCTTCTGTTCTCTCTCCCCCTTGGAGGACTCTCTAGGAATATCTGCCTTCTGTTCTCTCTCCCCCTTGCAGGACTCTCTAGGATTCTCTGCCTTCTGTTCTCTCTCCCCCTTGGAGGACTCTCTAGGAATCTCTGCCTTCGGTTCCCTCTCCCGCGTGGAGGACTCTCTAGGAATCTCTGCCTTCTTTTCTATCTCCCCCTTGGAGGACTCTCTAGGAATCTCTGCCTTCTGTTCTCTCTCTCCCTTGGAGTACTCTCTAGGAATCTCTGCCTTCTGTTCTCTCTCCCCTTGGAGGACTCTCTAGGAATCTCTGCCATCTGTTCTCTCTCCCGCTTGGAGGACTCTCTAGGAATCTCTGCCATCGGTTCTCTCTCTCCCTTGTAGTACTCTCTAGGAATCTCTCCCTTCTGTTCTCTCTCCCCCTTGGAGGACTTTATAGGATTCTCTGCCTTCTGTTCTCTCTCTCCATTGGAGGACTCTCTCGGAATCTCTGCCTTCTGTTCTCTCTCCCCCTTGGAGGCCTCTCTAAGATTCTCTGCCTTTGGTTCTCTCACCCCTTGGAGGACTCATTAGGAATCTCTGCCTTCTGTTCTCTCTCTCCCTTGGAGGACTCTCTAGGAATCTCTGCCTTCTGTTCTCTCTCCCCCTTGGAGGATTCTCGAGGATTCTCTGCCTTCTGTTCTCTCTCCCCCTTGGAGTACTCTCTAGGAATCTCTGCCATCTGTTCTCTCTCCCGATTGGAGGACTCTCTAGGAATCTCTGCCTTCTGTTCTCTCTCCCCCTTAGTGGAATCTCTAGGAATCTCTGCCATCTGTTCTCTCTCTCCCTTGTAGGACTCTCCTAGAATCCTAGAATCTCTGCCTTCTGTTTTCTCTCCCCCTTGGAGGACTTTATAGGATTCCTCTGCATTCTGTTCTCTCTCTCCCTTGGAGGATTCTCTAGGAATCTCTGCCTTCTGTTCTCTCTCTCCCTTGGAGGACTCTCTAGGATTAACTGCATTCTTTTCTCTCTCCCCCTTCGAGGACTCTCTAGGAATCTCTGCCTTCTGTTCTCTCTCCCCCTTGGAGGACTCTCTAGGATTCTCTGCCTTGTGTTCTCTCTCCCCCTTGGAGGACTCTCTAGAAATCTCTGCCTTCTGTTCTCTCTCCCCCCTGGAGCACTCTCTAGGAATCTCTGCCATCTGTTGTGTCTCCTGCTTGGATGAATCTCTAGGAATCTCTGCCATCTGTACTCTCTCCGGCTTGGAGGACTCTCTAGGAATCTCTGCCATCTGTTCTCTCTCCCGCTTGGAGGACTCTTTAGGAGTCTCTCCTATCGGTTCTCTCTCCCCCTTTGACGACTCTCTAGAAATCTCTCCCTTCTGTTCTCTCTCTCCCTTGGAGGACTCTCTAGGAATCTCTGCCTTCTGTTCTCTCTCCCCCTTGGAGGACTTTATAGGATTCTCTACCTTCTGTTCTCTCTCTCCCTTGGAGGACTCTCTAGGAATCTCTGCCATCTGTTCTCTCTGCGGCTTACAGGACTCTCTAGGAATCTCTGTTCTCTCTCCCGCTTTGAGGACTCTTTAGGAATCTCTGTCATCGGTTCTCTCTCTCCCTTGTAGGACTCTCCAAGAATCATAGAATCTCTGCCTTCTGTTTTCTCTCCCCCTTGGAGGACTTTATAGGATTCTCTGCCTTCTGTTCTCTCTCTACCTGTTCTCTCTCTCCCTCTAGGATTCTCTGCCTTCTGTTCTCTCTCCCTCTTGGAGGACTCTACAGGATTCTCTGCCTTCTGTTCTCTCTCCCCCTTGGAGGACTCTCTAGGAATATCTGCCTTCTGTTCTCTCTCCCCCTTGGAGGACTCTCTACGAATCTATGTCTTCTGTTCTATCTCCACCTTGGAGGACTCTCTAGGAATCTCTGCCTTCTGTTCTCTCTCTCCCTTGCAGTACTCTCTAGGAATCGTTGCCTTCTGTTCTCTCTCCCCCTTGGAGGCCTCTCTAGGAATCTCTGCCTTCTGTTCTCTCTCCCCCTTGGAGGACTATCTAGGAATTTCTGCCTTTTGACCTCTGTCTTCCTTGGTGGACTCTCTAGGATTCTCTGCCTTCTGTTCTCTCTCCCCCTTCGAGGACTATCTAGGAATTTCTGCCTTCGGTTCTCTCTCCCCCTTGGAGGATTCTCGAGGATTCTCTGCCTTCTGTTCTCTCTCCCCGTTGGAGTACTCTCTAGGAATGTCTACCATATGTTCTCTCTCCCGCTAGGAGGACTCTCTAGGAATCTCTGCCTTCTGTTCTCTCTCCCCCTTGGAGGACTCTCTAGGAATCTCTGCCTTCGGTTCTCTATCCCCCTTGGACGACTCTCTAGAAATCTCTCCCTTCTGTTCTCTCGCCCCCATGAAGGACTCTCTAGGAATCTGAGCCTTTTGTTCCCTCTCCCGCTTGGAGGACTCTCTAGGAATCTCTGCCTTCCGTTCTCTCTCCCCCTTGGAGGAATCAACAGGAATCTCTGCCATCTGTTCTCTCTCCGGCTTGGAGGACTCTATAGGAATCTCTGCCATCTGTTCTCTCTCCCGCTTGGAGGACTCTCTAGGAATCTCTGCAATCGGTTCTCTCTCTCCCTTGTAGTACTCTCTAGGAATCTCTGCCTTCTGTTCTCTCTCCCCCTTGGAGGACTTTATAGGATTCTCTGCCTTCTGTTCTCTCTCTCCCGTGGAGGACTCTCTAGGAATCTCTGCCTTCTGTTCTCTCTCCCCCTTGGAGGACTCTCTAGGAATCTCTGCCTTCGGTTCTCTATCCCCCTTGGACGACTCTCTAGAAATCTCTCCCTTCTGTTCTCTCTCCCCCATGAAGGACTCTCTAGGAATCTGAGCCTTTTGTTCCCTCTCCCGCTTGGAGGACTATCTAGGAATCTCTGCCTTCTGTTCTCTCTCTCCCTTGGAGGACTCTCTAGGAATCTGAGCCTTCTGTTCTCTCTCCCCCATGAAGGACTCTCTAGGAATCTGAGAGTTTTGTTCTCTTTCCCCCTTGGAGGGCCCTCTACAAATCTGAGCCTTCTGTTCTCTCTCCCCCTTGGAGGACTCTCTAGGAATATCTGCCTTTTGTTACCTCTCCCCCTTGCAGGACTCTCTAGTATTCTCTGCCTTCTGTTCTTTCTCCCCCTTGGAGGACTCTCTAGGATTGTCTGCATTCTTTTCTCTCTCCCCCTTGGAGGACTCTCTAGGAATCTGTGCCATCTGTTCTCTCTCCCGCTAGGAGGACTCTCTAGGAATCTCTGCCATCTGTTCTCTCTCCCCCGTGGAGGACTGTCTAGGAATCTCTGCCTTCTGTTCTCTCTCTCCCTTGGAGGACTGTCTAGGAATCTCTGCCTTCTGTTCTCTCTCTCCCTTGGAGGACTCTCTAGGAATCTCTGCCTTCTGTTCTCTCTCCCCCTTGGGGAACTCTCTGGGAATCTCTGAATTCGGTTCTCTCTCCCCCTTGGAGGACTCTCTACGAATCTGAGCCTTTTGTTCTCTCTCGCCCTTGGAGGGCCCACTACAAATCTGAGCCTTCTGTTCTCTCTCCCCCTTGGAGGACTCTCTAGGAATATCTGCCTTCTGTTCTCTCTCCCCCTTGCAGGACTCTCTAGGATTCTCTGCCTTCTGTTCTCTCTCCCCCTTGGAGGACTCTCTAGGAATCTCTGCCTTCGGTTCCCTCTCCCGCGTGGAGGACTCTCTAGGAATCTCTGCCTTCTTTTCTATCTCCCCCTTGGAGGACTCTCTAGGAATCTCTGCCTTCTGTTCTCTCTCTCCCTTGGAGTACTCTCTAGGAATCTCTGCCTTCTGTTCTCTCTCCCCTTGGAGGACTCTCTAGGAATCTCTGCCATCTGTTCTCTCTCCCGCTTGGAGGACTCTCTAGGAATCTCTGCCATCGGTTCTCTCTCTCCCTTGTAGTACTCTCTAGGAATCTCTCCCTTCTGTTCTCTCTCCCCCTTGGAGGACTTTATAGGATTCTCTGCCTTCTGTTCTCTCTCTCCATTGGAGGACTCTCTCGGAATCTCTGCCTTCTGTTCTCTCTCCCCCTTGGAGGCCTCTCTAAGATTCTCTGCCTTTGGTTCTCTCACCCCTTGGAGGACTCATTAGGAATCTCTGCCTTCTGTTCTCTCTCTCCCTTGGAGGACTCTCTAGGAATCTCTGCCTTCTGTTCTCTCTCCCCCTTGGAGGATTCTCGAGGATTCTCTGCCTTCTGTTCTCTCTCCCCCTTGGAGTACTCTCTAGGAATCTCTGCCATCTGTTCTCTCTCCCGATTGGAGGACTCTCTAGGAATCTCTGCCTTCTGTTCTCTCTCCCCCTTAGTGGAATCTCTAGGAATCTCTGCCATCTGTTCTCTCTCTCCCTTGTAGGACTCTCCTAGAATCCTAGAATCTCTGCCTTCTGTTTTCTCTCCCCCTTGGAGGACTTTATAGGATTCCTCTGCATTCTGTTCTCTCTCTCCCTTGGAGGATTCTCTAGGAATCTCTGCCTTCTGTTCTCTCTCTCCCTTGGAGGACTCTCTAGGATTAACTGCATTCTTTTCTCTCTCCCCCTTCGAGGACTCTCTAGGAATCTCTGCCTTCTGTTCTCTCTCCCCCTTGGAGGACTCTCTAGGATTCTCTGCCTTGTGTTCTCTCTCCCCCTTGGAGGACTCTCTAGAAATCTCTGCCTTCTGTTCTCTCTCCCCCCTGGAGCACTCTCTAGGAATCTCTGCCATCTGTTGTGTCTCCTGCTTGGATGAATCTCTAGGAATCTCTGCCATCTGTACTCTCTCCGGCTTGGAGGACTCTCTAGGAATCTCTGCCATCTGTTCTCTCTCCCGCTTGGAGGACTCTTTAGGAGTCTCTCCTATCGGTTCTCTCTCCCCCTTTGACGACTCTCTAGAAATCTCTCCCTTCTGTTCTCTCTCTCCCTTGGAGGACTCTCTAGGAATCTCTGCCTTCTGTTCTCTCTCCCCCTTGGAGGACTTTATAGGATTCTCTACCTTCTGTTCTCTCTCTCCCTTGGAGGACTCTCTAGGAATCTCTGCCATCTGTTCTCTCTGCGGCTTACAGGACTCTCTAGGAATCTCTGTTCTCTCTCCCGCTTTGAGGACTCTTTAGGAATCTCTGTCATCGGTTCTCTCTCTCCCTTGTAGGACTCTCCAAGAATCATAGAATCTCTGCCTTCTGTTTTCTCTCCCCCTTGGAGGACTTTATAGGATTCTCTGCCTTCTGTTCTCTCTCTACCTGTTCTCTCTCTCCCTCTAGGATTCTCTGCCTTCTGTTCTCTCTCCCTCTTGGAGGACTCTACAGGATTCTCTGCCTTCTGTTCTCTCTCCCCCTTGGAGGACTCTCTAGGAATATCTGCCTTCTGTTCTCTCTCCCCCTTGGAGGACTCTCTACGAATCTATGTCTTCTGTTCTATCTCCACCTTGGAGGACTCTCTAGGAATCTCTGCCTTCTGTTCTCTCTCTCCCTTGCAGTACTCTCTAGGAATCGTTGCCTTCTGTTCTCTCTCCCCCTTGGAGGCCTCTCTAGGAATCTCTGCCTTCTGTTCTCTCTCCCCCTTGGAGGACTATCTAGGAATTTCTGCCTTTTGACCTCTGTCTTCCTTGGTGGACTCTCTAGGATTCTCTGCCTTCTGTTCTCTCTCCCCCTTCGAGGACTATCTAGGAATTTCTGCCTTCGGTTCTCTCTCCCCCTTGGAGGATTCTCGAGGATTCTCTGCCTTCTGTTCTCTCTCCCCGTTGGAGTACTCTCTAGGAATGTCTACCATATGTTCTCTCTCCCGCTAGGAGGACTCTCTAGGAATCTCTGCCTTCTGTTCTCTCTCCCCCTTGGAGGACTCTCTAGGAATCTCTGCCTTCGGTTCTCTATCCCCCTTGGACGACTCTCTAGAAATCTCTCCCTTCTGTTCTCTCGCCCCCATGAAGGACTCTCTAGGAATCTGAGCCTTTTGTTCCCTCTCCCGCTTGGAGGACTCTCTAGGAATCTCTGCCTTCCGTTCTCTCTCCCCCTTGGAGGAATCTCCAGGAATCTCTGCCATCTGTTCTCTCTCCGGCTTGGAGGACTCTATAGGAATCTCTGCCATCTGTTCTCTCTCCCGCTTGGAGGACTCTCTAGGAATCTCTGCAATCGGTTCTCTCTCTCCCTTGTAGTACTCTCTAGGAATCTCTGCCTTCTGTTCTCTCTCCCCCTTGGAGGACTTTATAGGATTCTCTGCCTTCTGTTCTCTCTCTCCCGTGGAGGACTCTCTAGGAATCTCTGCCTTCTGTTCTCTCTCCCCCTTGGAGGACTCTCTAGGAATCTCTGCCTTCGGTTCTCTATCCCCCTTGGACGACTCTCTAGAAATCTCTCCCTTCTGTTCTCTCTCCCCCATGAAGGACTCTCTAGGAATCTGAGCCTTTTGTTCCCTCTCCCGCTTGGAGGACTATCTAGGAATCTCTGCCTTCTGTTCTCTCTCTCCCTTGGAGGACTCTCTAGGAATCTGAGCCTTCTGTTCTCTCTCCCCCATGAAGGACTCTCTAGGAATCTGAGAGTTTTGTTCTCTTTCCCCCTTGGAGGGCCCTCTACAAATCTGAGCCTTCTGTTCTCTCTCCCCCTTGGAGGACTCTCTAGGAATATCTGCCTTTTGTTACCTCTCCCCCTTGCAGGACTCTCTAGTATTCTCTGCCTTCTGTTCTTTCTCCCCCTTGGAGGACTCTCTAGGATTGTCTGCATTCTTTTCTCTCTCCCCCTTGGAGGACTCTCTAGGAATCTGTGCCATCTGTTCTCTCTCCCGCTAGGAGGACTCTCTAGGAATCTCTGCCATCTGTTCTCTCTCCCCCGTGGAGGACTGTCTAGGAATCTCTGCCTTCTGTTCTCTCTCTCCCTTGGAGGACTGTCTAGGAATCTCTGCCTTCTGTTCTCTCTCTCCCTTGGAGGACTCTCTAGGAATCTCTGCCTTCTGTTCTCTCTCCCCCTTGGGGAACTCTCTGGGAATCTCTGAATTCGGTTCTCTCTCCCCCTTGGAGGACTCTCTACGAATCTGAGCCTTTTGTTCTCTCTCGCCCTTGGAGGGCCCACTACAAATCTGAGCCTTCTGTTCTCTCTCCCCCTTGGAGGACTCTCTAGGAATATCTGCCTTCTGTTCTCTCTCCCCCTTGCAGGACTCTCTAGGATTCTCTGCCTTCTGTTCTCTCTCCCCCTTGGAGGACTCTCTAGGAATCTCTGCCTTCGGTTCCCTCTCCCGCGTGGAGGACTCTCTAGGAATCTCTGCCTTCTTTTCTATCTCCCCCTTGGAGGACTCTCTAGGAATCTCTGCCTTCTGTTCTCTCTCTCCCTTGGAGTACTCTCTAGGAATCTCTGCCTTCTGTTCTCTCTCCCCTTGGAGGACTCTCTAGGAATCTCTGCCATCTGTTCTCTCTCCCGCTTGGAGGACTCTCTAGGAATCTCTGCCATCGGTTCTCTCTCTCCCTTGTAGTACTCTCTAGGAATCTCTCCCTTCTGTTCTCTCTCCCCCTTGGAGGACTTTATAGGATTCTCTGCCTTCTGTTCTCTCTCTCCATTGGAGGACTCTCTCGGAATCTCTGCCTTCTGTTCTCTCTCCCCCTTGGAGGCCTCTCTAAGATTCTCTGCCTTTGGTTCTCTCACCCCTTGGAGGACTCATTAGGAATCTCTGCCTTCTGTTCTCTCTCTCCCTTGGAGGACTCTCTAGGAATCTCTGCCTTCTGTTCTCTCTCCCCCTTGGAGGATTCTCGAGGATTCTCTGCCTTCTGTTCTCTCTCCCCCTTGGAGTACTCTCTAGGAATCTCTGCCATCTGTTCTCTCTCCCGATTGGAGGACTCTCTAGGAATCTCTGCCTTCTGTTCTCTCTCCCCCTTAGTGGAATCTCTAGGAATCTCTGCCATCTGTTCTCTCTCTCCCTTGTAGGACTCTCCTAGAATCCTAGAATCTCTGCCTTCTGTTTTCTCTCCCCCTTGGAGGACTTTATAGGATTCCTCTGCATTCTGTTCTCTCTCTCCCTTGGAGGATTCTCTAGGAATCTCTGCCTTCTGTTCTCTCTCTCCCTTGGAGGACTCTCTAGGATTAACTGCATTCTTTTCTCTCTCCCCCTTCGAGGACTCTCTAGGAATCTCTGCCTTCTGTTCTCTCTCCCCCTTGGAGGACTCTCTAGGATTCTCTGCCTTGTGTTCTCTCTCCCCCTTGGAGGACTCTCTAGAAATCTCTGCCTTCTGTTCTCTCTCCCCCCTGGAGCACTCTCTAGGAATCTCTGCCATCTGTTGTGTCTCCTGCTTGGATGAATCTCTAGGAATCTCTGCCATCTGTACTCTCTCCGGCTTGGAGGACTCTCTAGGAATCTCTGCCATCTGTTCTCTCTCCCGCTTGGAGGACTCTTTAGGAGTCTCTCCTATCGGTTCTCTCTCCCCCTTTGACGACTCTCTAGAAATCTCTCCCTTCTGTTCTCTCTCTCCCTTGGAGGACTCTCTAGGAATCTCTGCCTTCTGTTCTCTCTCCCCCTTGGAGGACTTTATAGGATTCTCTACCTTCTGTTCTCTCTCTCCCTTGGAGGACTCTCTAGGAATCTCTGCCATCTGTTCTCTCTGCGGCTTACAGGACTCTCTAGGAATCTCTGTTCTCTCTCCCGCTTTGAGGACTCTTTAGGAATCTCTGTCATCGGTTCTCTCTCTCCCTTGTAGGACTCTCCAAGAATCATAGAATCTCTGCCTTCTGTTTTCTCTCCCCCTTGGAGGACTTTATAGGATTCTCTGCCTTCTGTTCTCTCTCTACCTGTTCTCTCTCTCCCTCTAGGATTCTCTGCCTTCTGTTCTCTCTCCCTCTTGGAGGACTCTACAGGATTCTCTGCCTTCTGTTCTCTCTCCCCCTTGGAGGACTCTCTAGGAATATCTGCCTTCTGTTCTCTCTCCCCCTTGGAGGACTCTCTACGAATCTATGTCTTCTGTTCTATCTCCACCTTGGAGGACTCTCTAGGAATCTCTGCCTTCTGTTCTCTCTCTCCCTTGCAGTACTCTCTAGGAATCGTTGCCTTCTGTTCTCTCTCCCCCTTGGAGGCCTCTCTAGGAATCTCTGCCTTCTGTTCTCTCTCCCCCTTGGAGGACTATCTAGGAATTTCTGCCTTTTGACCTCTGTCTTCCTTGGTGGACTCTCTAGGATTCTCTGCCTTCTGTTCTCTCTCCCCCTTCGAGGACTATCTAGGAATTTCTGCCTTCGGTTCTCTCTCCCCCTTGGAGGATTCTCGAGGATTCTCTGCCTTCTGTTCTCTCTCCCCGTTGGAGTACTCTCTAGGAATGTCTACCATATGTTCTCTCTCCCGCTAGGAGGACTCTCTAGGAATCTCTGCCTTCTGTTCTCTCTCCCCCTTGGAGGACTCTCTAGGAATCTCTGCCTTCGGTTCTCTATCCCCCTTGGACGACTCTCTAGAAATCTCTCCCTTCTGTTCTCTCGCCCCCATGAAGGACTCTCTAGGAATCTGAGCCTTTTGTTCCCTCTCCCGCTTGGAGGACTCTCTAGGAATCTCTGCCTTCCGTTCTCTCTCCCCCTTGGAGGAATCTCCAGGAATCTCTGCCATCTGTTCTCTCTCCGGCTTGGAGGACTCTATAGGAATCTCTGCCATCTGTTCTCTCTCCCGCTTGGAGGACTCTCTAGGAATCTCTGCAATCGGTTCTCTCTCTCCCTTGTAGTACTCTCTAGGAATCTCTGCCTTCTGTTCTCTCTCCCCCTTGGAGGACTTTATAGGATTCTCTGCCTTCTGTTCTCTCTCTCCCGTGGAGGACTCTCTAGGAATCTCTGCCTTCTGTTCTCTCTCCCCCTTGGAGGACTCTCTAGGAATCTCTGCCTTCGGTTCTCTATCCCCCTTGGACGACTCTCGAGAAATCTCTCCCTTCTGTTCTCTCTCCCCCATGAAGGACTCTCTAGGAATCTGAGCCTTTTGTTCCCTCTCCCGCTTGGAGGACTATCTAGGAATCTCTGCCTTCTGTTCTCTCTCTCCCTTGGAGGACTCTCTAGGAATCTGAGCCTTCTGTTCTCTCTCCCCCATGAAGGACTCTCTAGGAATCTGAGAGTTTTGTTCTCTTTCCCCCTTGGAGGGCCCTCTACAAATCTGAGCCTTCTGTTCTCTCTCCCCCTTGGAGGACTCTCTAGGAATATCTGCCTTTTGTTACCTCTCCCCCTTGCAGGACTCTCTAGTATTCTCTGCCTTCTGTTCTTTCTCCCCCTTGGAGGACTCTCTAGGATTGTCTGCATTCTTTTCTCTCTCCCCCTTGGAGGACTCTCTAGGAATCTGTGCCATCTGTTCTCTCTCCCGCTAGGAGGACTCTCTAGGAATCTCTGCCATCTGTTCTCTCTCCCCCGTGGAGGACTGTCTAGGAATCTCTGCCTTCTGTTCTCTCTCTCCCTTGGAGGACTGTCTAGGAATCTCTGCCTTCTGTTCTCTCTCTCCCTTGGAGGACTCTCTAGGAATCTCTGCCTTCTGTTCTCTCTCCCCCTTGGGGAACTCTCTGGGAATCTCTGAATTCGGTTCTCTCTCCCCCTTGGAGGACTCTCTACGAATCTGAGCCTTTTGTTCTCTCTCGCCCTTGGAGGGCCCACTACAAATCTGAGCCTTCTGTTCTCTCTCCCCCTTGGAGGACTCTCTAGGAATATCTGCCTTCTGTTCTCTCTCCCCCTTGCAGGACTCTCTAGGATTCTCTGCCTTCTGTTCTCTCTCCCCCTTGGAGGACTCTCTAGGAATCTCTGCCTTCGGTTCCCTCTCCCGCGTGGATGACTCTCTAGGAATCTCTGCCTTCTTTTCTATCTCCCCCTTGGAGGACTCTCTAGGAATCTCTGCCTTCTGTTCTCTCTCTCCCTTGGAGTACTCTCTAGGAATCTCTGCCTTCTGTTCTCTCTCCCCTTGGAGGACTCTCTAGGAATCTCTGCCATCTGTTCTCTCTCCCGCTTGGAGGACTCTCTAGGAATCTCTGCCATCGGTTCTCTCTCTCCCTTGTAGTACTCTCTAGGAATCTCTCCCTTCTGTTCTCTCTCCCCCTTGGAGGACTTTATAGGATTCTCTGCCTTCTGTTCTCTCTCTCCATTGGAGGACTCTCTCGGAATCTCTGCCTTCTGTTCTCTCTCCCCCTTGGAGGCCTCTCTAAGATTCTCTGCCTTTGGTTCTCTCACCCCTTGGAGGACTCATTAGGAATCTCTGCCTTCTTTTCTCTCTCTCCCTTGGAGGACTCTCTAGGAATCTCTGCCTTCTGTTCTCTCTCCCCCTTGGAGGATTCTCGAGGATTCTCTGCCTTCTGTTCTCTCTCCCCCTTGGAGTACTCTCTAGGAATCTCTGCCATCTGTTCTCTCTCCCGATTGGAGGACTCTCTAGGAATCTCTGCCTTCTGTTCTCTCTCCCCCTTAGTGGAATCTCTAGGAATCTCTGCCATCTGTTCTCTCTCTCCCTTGTAGGACTCTCCTAGAATCCTAGAATCTCTGCCTTCTGTTTTCTCTCCCCCTTGGAGGACTTTATAGGATTCCTCTGCATTCTGTTCTCTCTCTCCCTTGGAGGATTCTCTAGCAATCTCTGCCTTCTGTTCTCTCTCTCCCTTGGAGGACTCTCTAGGATTAACTGCATTCTTTTCTCTCTCCCCCTTCGAGGACTCTCTAGGAATCTCTGCCTTCTGTTCTCTCTCCCCCTTGGAGGACTCTCTAGGATTCTCTGCCTTGTGTTCTCTCTCCCCCTTGGAGGACTCTCTAGAAATCTCTGCCTTCTGTTCTCTCTCCCCCCTGGAGCACTCTCTAGGAATCTCTGCCATCTGTTGTGTCTCCTGCTTGGATGAATCTCTAGGAATCTCTGCCATCTGTACTCTCTCCGGCTTGGAGGACTCTCTAGGAATCTCTGCCATCTGTTCTCTCTCCCGCTTGGAGGACTCTTTAGGAGTCTCTCCTATCGGTTCTCTCTCCCCCTTTGAGGACTCTCTAGAAATCTCTCCCTTCTGTTCTCTCTCTCCCTTGGAGGACTCTCTAGGAATCTCTGCCTTCTGTTCTCTCTCCCCCTTGGAGGACTTTATAGGATTCTCTACCTTCTGTTCTCTCTCTCCCTTGGAGGACTCTCTAGGAATCTCTGCCATCTGTTCTCTCTGCGGCTTACAGGACTCTCTAGGAATCTCTGTTCTCTCTCCCGCTTTGAGGACTCTCTAGGAATCTCTGTCATCGGTTCTCTCTCTCCCTTGTAGGACTCTCCTAGAATCATAGAATCTCTGCCTTCTGTTTTCTCTCCCCCTTGGAGGACTTTATAGGATTCTCTGCCTTCTGTTCTCTCTCTACCTGTTCTCTCTCTCCCTCTAGGATTCTCTGCCTTCTGTTCTCTCTCCCTCTTGGAGGACTCTACAGGATTCTCTGCCTTCTGTTCTCTCTCCCCCTTGGAGGACTCTCTAGGAATATCTGCCTTCTGTTCTCTCTCCCCCTTGGAGGACTCTCTACGAATCTATGTCTTCTGTTCTATCTCCACCTTGGAGGACTCTCTAGGAATCTCTGCCTTCTGTTCTCTCTCTCCCTTGCAGTACTCTCTAGGAATCGTTGCCTTCTGTTCTCTCTCCCCCTTGGAGGCCTCTCTAGGAATCTCTGCCTTCTGTTCTCTCTCCCCCTTGGAGGACTATCTAGGAATTTCTGCCTTTTGACCTCTGTCTTCCTTGGTGGACTCTCTAGGATTCTCTGCCTTCTGTTCTCTCTCCCCCTTCGAGGACTATCTAGGAATTTCTGCCTTCGGTTCTCTCTCCCCCTTGGAGGATTCTCGAGGATTCTCTGCCTTCTGTTCTCTCTCCCCGTTGGAGTACTCTCTAGGAATGTCTACCATATGTTCTCTCTCCCGCTAGGAGGACTCTCTAGGAATCTCTGCCTTCTGTTCTCTCTCCCCCTTGGAGGACTCTCTAGGAATCTCTGCCTTCTGTTCTCTCTCTCCCTTGGAGGACTCTCTAGGAATTTCTGCCTTCGGGTATGTCTCCCCCTTGGTGGACTCTCGAGGATTCTCGGCCTTCTGTTCTCTCTCCCCCTTGGAGGACTCTATAGGATTCTCTGCCTTCTGTTCTCTCTCCCCCTTGGAGGACTCTCTAGGAATATCTGCCTTCTGTTCTCTCTCCGCCTTGGAGGACTCTCTACAAATCTCTGCCTTCTGTTCTATCTCCACCTTGGAGGACTCTCTAGGAATCTCTGCCTTCTGTTCTCTCTCCCCCTTGGAGGCCTCTCTAGGAATCTCTGCCTTTGGTTCTCTCACCCCTTGGAGGACTCATTAGGAATCTCTGCATTCTGTTCTCTCTCTCCCTTGGAGGACTCTCTAGGAATTTCTGCCTTCGGTTCTCTCTCCCCCTTGGAGGATTCTCGAGGATTCTCTGCCTTCTGTTCTCTCTCCCCCTTGGAGTACTCTCTAGGAATCTCTGCCATCTGTTCTCTCTCCCGATTGGAGGACTCTCTAGGAATCTCTGCCTTCTGTTCTCTCTCCCCCTTAGTGGAATCTCTAGGAATCTCTGCCATCTGTTCTCTCTCTCCCTTGTAGGACTCTCCTAGAATCCTAGAATCTCTGCCTTCTGTTTTCTCTCCCCCTTGGAGGACTTTATAGGATTCTCTGCCTTCTGTTCTCTCTCTACCTGTTCTCTCTCTCCCTCTAGGATTCTCTGCCTTCTGTTCTCTCTCCCCCTTGGAGGACTCTCTACGAATCTATGTCTTCTGTTCTATCTCCACCTTGGAGGACTCTCTAGGAATCTCTGCCTTCTGTTCTCTCTCTCCCTTGCAGTACTCTCTAGGAATCTCTGCCTTCTGTTCTCTCTCCCCCTTGGAGGCCTCTCTAGGAATCTCTGCCTTCTGTTCTCTCTCCCCCTTGGAGGACTATCTAGGAATTTCTGCCTTTTGACCTCTGTCTTCCTTGGTGGACTCTCTAGGATTCTCTGCCTTCTGTTCTCTCTCCCCCTTCGAGGACTATCTAGGAATTTCTGCCTTCGGTTCTCTCTCCCCCTTGGAGGATTGTCGAGGATTCTCTGCCTTCTGTTCTCTCTCCCCCTTGGAGTACTCTCTAGGAATCTCTACCATCTGTTCTCTCTCCCCCTTGGAGGACTCTCTAGGAATCTCTGCCTTCGGTTCTCTATCCCCTTTGGACGACTCTCTAGAAATCTCTCCCTTCTGTTCTCTCTCTCCCTTGGAGGACTCTCTAGGAATCTCTGCCATCTGTTCTGTCTCCCGCTTGGAGGACTCTCTAGGAATCTTTGCCAACGGTTCTCTCTCTCCCTTGTAGGACTCTCTAGGAATCTCTGCCTACTGTTCTCTCTCCCCCTTGGAGGACTCTCTAGGAATCTCTGCCTTCTGACCTCTGTCCCCCTTGGTGGACTCTCTAGTATTCTCTGTCTTCTGTTCTCTCTCCCCCTTGGAGTACTCTCTAGGATTCTGTGTATTCTGTTCTCTGTCCCCCTTGGAGGACTCTCGAGGAACCTCTGCCATCTGTTCTCTCTCCAGCTTGGAGGACTCTCTAGGAATCTCTGCCTTCTGTTCTCTCTACCCGTTGGACGAATCTCTAGGAATCTCTGCCATCTGTTCTCTCTGTGCTTGGAGGACTCTCTAGGTATCTCTGCCATCTGTTCTCTCTCCCGCTTGGAGGACTCTCTAGGAATCTCTACCATCGGTTCTCTCTCTCCCTTGTAGGACTCTCTAGGAATCTCTGCCTTCTCTTTTCTCTCCCCCTTAGAGGACTTTATAGGATTCTCTGCCTTCTGTTCTCTCTCCCCCTTGGAGGACTCTCTAGGAATCTCTGCCTTCTGTTCTCTCTCCCCCTTGGGCAACTCTCTGAATTCGGTTCTTTCTCCCCCTTGGAGGACTCTCTACGAATCTGAGCCTTTTGTTCTCTCTCGCCCTTGGAGGGCCCACTACAAATCTGAGCCTTCTGTTCTCTCTCCCCCTTGGAGGACTCTCTAGGAATATCTGTCTTCTGTTCTCTCTCCCCCTTGCAGGACTCTCTAGGATTCTCTGCCTTATGTTTTCTCTCCCCCTTGGAGGACTCTCTAGGATTCTCTCCCTTCTGTTCTATCTCCCCCTTGGAGGACTCTCTAGGAATCTGAGCCTTCTGTTCTCTCTCAACCTTGGAGGACTCTCTAGGAATCTCTGCCATCTGTTCTATCTCCTGCTTGGAGGACTCTAGGAATGTTTGCCATCTGTTCTATCTCCTGCTTGGAGGACTCTAGGAATGTTTGCCATCGGTTCTCGCTCTCCCTTGTAGGACTCTCTAGGAATCTCTGCCTTCTGTTCTCTCTCCCCCTTGTAGGACTCTCTAGGAATCTCTGCCTTCTGTTCTCTCTCCCCCTTGGAGGACTCTCTGGGAATCTCTGCCTTCGGTTCTCTCTCCAACTTGGAGGACTCTCTAGGAATCTCTGCCTTCTGTTCTCTCTCCCCCTTGGAGGACTCTCTAGGAATCTCTGCCTTCTGTTCTCTCTCCCCCCTGGAGCACTCTCTAGGAATCTCTGCCATCTGTTGTGTCTCCTGCTTGGATGAATCTCTAGGAATCTCTGCCATCTGTACTCTCTCCGGCTTGGAGGACTCTCTAGGAATCTCTGCCATCTGTTCTCTCTCCCGCTTGGAGGACTCTCTAGGAGTCTCTCCTATCGGTTCTCTCTCCCCCTTTGACGACTCTCTAGAAATCTCTCCCTTCTGTTCTCTCTCTCCCTTGGAGGACTCTCTAGGAATCTCTGCCTTCTGTTCTCTCTCCCCCTTGGAGGACTTTATAGGATTCTCTACCTTCTGTTCTCTCTCTCCCTTGGAGGACTCTCTAGGAATCTCTGCCATCTGTTCTCTCTGCGGCTTACAGGACTCTCTAGGAATCTCTGTTCTCTCTCCCGCTTTGAGGACTCTCTAGGAATCTCTGCCTTCTGTTCTCTCTCTCCCTTGTAGGACTCTCCTAGAATCATAGAATCTCTGCCTTCTGTTTTCTCTCCCCCTTGGAGGACTTTATAGGATTCTCTGCCTTCTGTTCTCTCTCTACCTGTTCTCTCTCTCCCTCTAGGAATCTCTGCCTTCTGTTCTCTCTCCCCCTTGGAGGACTCTCTACGAATCTATGTCTTCTGTTCTATCTCCACCTTGGAGGACTCTCTAGGAATCTCTGCCTTCTGTTCTCTCTCTCCCTTGCAGTACTCTCTAGGAATCTCTGCCTTCTGTTCTCTCTCCCCCTTGGAGGCCTCTCTAGGAATCTCTGCCCTCTGTTCTCTCTCCCCCTTGGAGGACTATCTAGGAATTTCTGCCTTTTGACCTCTGTCTTCCTTGGTGGACTCTCTAGGATTCTCTGCCTTCTGTTCTCTCTCCCCCTTCGAGGACTATCTAGGAATTTCTGCCTTCGGTTCTCTCTCCCCCTTGGAGGATTGTCGAGGATTCTCTGCCTTCTGTTCTCTCTCCCCCTTGGAGTACTCTCTAGGAATCTCTACCATCTGTTCTCTCTCCCGCTAGGAGGACTCTCTAGGAATCTCTGCCTTCTGTTCTCTCTCCCCCTTGGAGGACTCTCTAGGAATCTCTGCCTTCGGTTCTCTATCCCCCTTGGACGACTCTCTAGAAATCTCTCCCTTCTGTTCTCTCTCCCCCATGAAGGACTCTCTAGGAATCTGAGCCTTTTGTTCCCTCTCCCGCTTGGAGGACTCTCTAGGAATCTCTGCCTTCTGTTCTCTCTCTCCCTTGGAGGACTCTCTAGGAATCTGAGCCTTCTGTTCTCTCTCCCCCATGAAGGACTCTCTAGGAATCTGAGAGTTTTGTGCTCTTTCCCCCTTGCAGGGCCCTCTACAAATCTGAGCCTTCTGTTCTCTCTCCCCCTTGGAGGACTCTCTAGGAATATCTGCCTTCTGTTACCTCTCCCCCTTGCAGGACTCTCTAGTATTCTCTGCCTTCTGTTCTTTCTCCCCCTTGGAGGACTCTCTAGGATTCTCTGCATTCTTTTCTCTCTCCCCCTTGGAGGACTCTCTAGGAATCTGTGCCATCTGTTCTCTCTCCCGCTTGGAGGACTCTCTAGGAATCTCTGCCATCTGTTCTCTCTCCCCCGTGGAGGACTGTCTAGGAATCTCTGCCTTCTGTTCTCTCTCTCCCTTGGAGGACTGTCTAGGAATCTCTGCCTTCTGTTCTCTCTCTCCCTTGGAGGACTCTCTAGGAATCTCTGCCTTCTGTTCTCTCTCCCCCTTGGGCAACTCTCTGAATTCGGTTCTTTCTCCCCCTTGGAGGACTCTCTACGAATCTGAGCCTTTTGTTCTCTCTCGCCCTTGGAGGACTCTCTAGGAATATCTGTCTTCTGTTCTCTCTCCCCCTTGCAGGACTCTCTAGGATTCTCTGCCTTATGTTCTCTCTCCCCCTTGGAGGACTCTCTAGGATTCTCTCCCTTCTGTTCTATCTCCCCCTTGGAGGACTCTCTAGGAATCTGAGCCTTCTGTTCTCTCTCAACCTTGGAGGACTCTCTAGGAATCTCTGCCATCTGTTCTATCTCCTGCTTGGAGGACTCTAGGAATGTTTGCCATCGGTTCTCGCTCTCCCTTGTAGGACTCTCTAGGAATCTCTGCCTTCTGTTCTCTCTCCCCCTTGTAGGACTCTCTAGGAATCTCTGCCTTCTGTTCTCTCTCCCCCTTGGAGGACTCTCTGGGAATCTCTGCCTTCGGTTCTCTCTCCAACTTGGAGGACTCTCTAGGAATCTCTGCCTTCTGTTCTCTCTCCCCCTTGGAGGACTCTCTAGGAATCTCTGCCTTCTGTTCTCTCTCCCCCCTGGAGCACTCTCTAGGAATCTCTGCCATCTGTTGTGTCTCCTGCTTGGATGAATCTCTAGGAATCTCTGCCATCTGTACTCTCTCCGGCTTGGAGGACTCTCTAGGAATCTCTGCCATCTGTTCTCTCTCCCGCTTGGAGGACTCTCTAGGAGTCTCTCCTATCGGTTCTCTCTCCCCCTTTGACGACTCTCTAGAAATCTCTCCCTTCTGTTCTCTCTCTCCCTTGGAGGACTCTCTAGGAATCTCTGCCTTCTGTTCTCTCTCCCCCTTGGAGGACTTTATAGGATTCTCTACTTTCTGTTCTCTCTCTCCCTTGGAGGACTCTCTAGGAATCTCTGCCATCTGTTCTCTCTGCGGCTTACAGGACTCTCTAGGAATCTCTGTTCTCTCTCCCGCTTTGAGGACTCTCTAGGAATCTCTGCCTTCTGTTCTCTCTCTCCCTTGTAGGACTCTCCTAGAATCATAGAATCTCTGCCTTCTGTTTTCTCTCCCCCTTGGAGGACTTTATAGGATTCTCTGCCTTCTGTTCTCTCTCTACCTGTTCTCTCTCTCCCTCTAGGAATCTCTGCCTTCTGTTCTCTCTCCCCCTTGGAGGACTCTCTACGAATCTATGTCTTCTGTTCTATCTCCACCTTGGAGGACTCTCTAGGAATCTCTGCCTTCTGTTCTCTCTCTCCCTTGCAGTACTCTCTAGGAATCTCTGCCTTCTGTTCTCTCTCCCCCTTGGAGGCCTCTCTAGGAATCTCTGCCCTCTGTTCTCTCTCCCCCTTGGAGGACTATCTAGGAATTTCTGCCTTTTGACCTCTGTCTTCCTTGGTGGACTCTCTAGGATTCTCTGCCTTCTGTTCTCTCTCCCCCTTCGAGGACTATCTAGGAATTTCTGCCTTCGGTTCTCTCTCCCCCTTGGAGGATTGTCGAGGATTCTCTGCCTTCTGTTCTCTCTCCCCCTTGGAGTACTCTCTAGGAATCTCTACCATCTGTTCTCTCTCCCGCTAGGAGGACTCTCTAGGAATCTCTGCCTTCTGTTCTCTCTCCCCCTTGGAGGACTCTCTAGGAATCTCTGCCTTCGGTTCTCTATCCCCCTTGGACGACTCTCTAGAAATCTCTCCCTTCTGTTCTCTCTCCCCCATGAAGGACTCTCTAGGAATCTGAGCCTTTTGTTCCCTCTCCCGCTTGGAGGACTCTCTAGGAATCTCTGCCTTCTGTTCTCTCTCTCCCTTGGAGGACTCTCTAGGAATCTGAGCCTTCTGTTCTCTCTCCCCCATGAAGGACTCTCTAGGAATCTGAGAGTTTTGTGCTCTTTCCCCCTTGCAGGGCCCTCTACAAATCTGAGCCTTCTGTTCTCTCTCCCCCTTGGAGGACTCATTAGGAATATCTGCCTTCTGTTACCTCTCCCCCTTGCAGGACTCTCTAGTATTCTCTGCCTTCTGTTCTTTCTCCCCCTTGGAGGACTCTCTAGGATTCTCTGCATTCTTTTCTCTCTCCCCCTTGGAGGACTCTCTAGGAATCTGTGCCATCTGTTCTCTCTCCCGCTTGGAGGACTCTCTAGGAATCTCTGCCATCTGTTCTCTCTCCCCCGTGGAGGACTGTCTAGGAATCTCTGCCTTCTGTTCTCTCTCTCCCTTGGAGGACTGTCTAGGAATCTCTGCCTTCTGTTCTCTCTCTCCCTTGGAGGACTCTCTAGGAATCTCTGCCTTCTCTCTCCCCCTTGGGCAACTCTCTGAATTCGGTTCTTTCTCCCCCTTGGAGGACTCTCTACGAATCTGAGCCTTTTGTTCTCTCTCGCCCTTGGAGGACTCTCTAGGAATATCTGTCTTCTGTTCTCTCTCCCCCTTGCAGGACTCTCTAGGATTCTCTGCCTTATGTTCTCTCTCCCCCTTGGAGGACTCTCTAGGATTCTCTGCCTTCTGTTCTATCTCCCCCTTGGAGGACTCTCTAGGAATCTGAGCCTTCTGTTCTCTCTCAACCTTGGAGGACTCTCTAGGAATCTCTGCCATCTGTTCTATCTCCTGCTTGGAGGACTCTAGGAATGTTTGCCATCGGTTCTCGCTCTCCCTTGTAGGACTCTCTAGGAATCTCTGCCTTCTGTTCTCTCTCCCCCTTGTAGGACTCTCTAGGAATCTCTGCCTTCTGTTCTCTCTCCCCCTTGGAGGACTCTCTGGGAATCTCTGCCTTCGGTTCTCTCTCCAACTTGGAGGACTCTCTAGGAATCTCTGCCTTCTGTTCTCTCTCCCCCTTGGAGGACTCTCTAGGAATCTCTGCCTTCTGTTCTCTCTCTCCCTTGGAGGACTCTCTAGGAATTTCTGCCTTCGGGTATGTCTCCCCCTTGGTGGACTCTCGAGGATTCTCTGCCTTCTGTTCTCTCTCCCCCTTGGAGGACTCTATAGGATTCTCTGCCTTCTGTTCTCTCTCCCCCTTGGAGGACTCTCTAGGAATATCTGCCTTCTGTTCTCTCTCCGCCTTGGAGGACTCTCTACGAATCTCTGCCTTCTGTTCTATCTCCACCTTGGAGGACTCTCTAGGAATCTCTGCCTTCTGTTCTCTCTCTCCCTTGCAGTACTCTCTAGGAATCTTTGCCTTCTGTTCTCTCTCCCCCTTGGAGGCCTCTCTAGGAATCTCTGCCTTTGGTTCTCTCACCCCTTGGAGGACTCATTAGGAATCTCTGCATTCTGTTCTCTCTCTCCCTTGGAAGACTCTCTAGGAATTTCTGCCTTCAGTTCTCTCTCCCCCTTGGAGGATTCTCGAGGATTCTCTGCCTTCTGTTCTCTCTCCCCCTTGGAGTACTCTCTAGGAATCTCTGCCATCTGTTCTCTCTCCCGATTGGAGGACTCTCTAGGAATCTCTGCCTTCTGTTCTCTCTCCCCCTTAGTGGAATCTCTAGGAATCTCTGCCATCTGTTCTCTCTCCGACTTGGAGGACTCTCTAGGAATTTCTGCCATCTGTTCTCTCTCCCGCTTGGAGGACTCTCTAGGAATCTCTGCCATCGGTTCTCTCTCTCCCTTGTAGTATTCTCTAGGAATCTCTGCCTTCGGTTCTCTCTCTCCCTTGTAGGACTCTCCTAGAATCCTAGAATCTCTGCCTTCTGTTTTCTCTCCCCCTTGGAGGACTTTATAGGATTCTCTGCATTCTGTTCTCTCTCTCCCTTGGAGGACTCTCTAGGAATCTCTGCCTTCTGTTCTCTCTCTCCCTTGCAGGACTCTCTAGGATTAACTGCATTCTTTTCTCTCTCCCCCTTCGAGGACTCTCTAGGAATCTCTGCCTTCTGTTCTCTCTCCCCCTTGGAGGACTCTCTAGGATTCTCTGCATTGTGTTCTCTCTCCCCCTTGGAGGACTCTCTAGAAATCTCTGCCTTCTGTTCTCTCTCCCCCCTGGAGCACTCTCTAGGAATCTCTGCCATCTGTTGTGTCTCCTGCTTGGATGAATCTCTAGGAATCTCTGCCATCTGTACTCTCTCCGGCTTGGAGGACTCTCTAGGAATCTCTACCATCGGTTCTCTCTCCCCCTTTGACGACTCTCTAGAAATCTCTCCCTTCTGTTCTCTGTCTCCCTTGGAGGACTCTCTAGGAATCTCTGCCTTCTGTTCTCTCTCCCCCTTGGAGGACTTTATAGGATTCTCTACCTTCTGTTCTCTCTCTCCCTTGGAGGACTCTCTAGGAATCTCTGCCATCTGTTCTCTCTGCGGCTTACAGGACTCTCTAGGAATCTCTGTTCTCTCTCCCGCTTTGAGGACTCTCTAGGAATCTCTGCCATCGGTTCTCTCTCTCCCTTGTAGGACTCTCCTAGAATCCTAGAATCTCTGCCTTCTGTTTTCTCTCCCCCTTGGAGGACTTTATAGGATTCTCTGCCTTCTGTTCTCTCTCTCCCTGTTCTCTCTCTCCCTCTAGGAATCTCTGCCTTCTGTTCTCTCTCCCCCTTGGAGGACTCTCTAGGAATATCTGCCTTCTGTTCTCTCTCCCCCTTGGAGGACTCTCTACGAATCTCTGTCTTCTGTTCTATCTCCACCTTGGAGGACTCTCTAGGAATCTCTGCCTTCTGTTCTCTCTCTCCCTTGCAGTACTCTCTAGGAATCTCTGCCTTCTGTTCTCTCTCCCCCTTGGAGGCCTCTCTAGGAATCTCTGCCTTCTGTTCTCTCTCCCCCTTGGAGGACTATCTAGGAATTTCTGCCTTTTGACCTCTGTCCTCCTTGGTGGACTCTCTAGGATTCTCTGCCTTCTGTTCTCTCTCCCCCTTCGAGGACTATCTAGGAATTTCTGCCTTCGGTTCTCTCTCCCCCTTGGAGTACTCTCTAGGAATCTCTACCATCTGTTCTCTCTCCCGCTTGGAGGACTCTCTAGGAATCTCTGCCTTCTGTTCTCTCTCCCCCTTGGAGGAATCTCTAGGAATCTCTGCCATCTGTTCTCTCTCCGGCTTGGAGGACTCTCTAGGAATCTCTGCCATCTGTTCTGTCTCCCGTTTGGAGGACTCTCTAGGAATCTTTGCCAACGGTTCTCTCTCTCCCTTGTAGGACTCTCTAGGAATCTCTGCCTACTGTTCTCTCTCCCCCTTGGAGGACTCTCTAGGAATCTCTGCCTTCTGACCTCTGTCCCCCTTGGTGGACTCTCTAGTATTCTCTGTCTTCTGTTCTCTCTCCCCCTTGGAGTACTCTCTAGGATTCTGTGTATTCTGTTCTCTGTCCCCCTTGGAGGACTCTCGAGGAACCTCTGCCATCTGTTCTCTCTCCAGCTTGGAGGACTCTCTAGGAATCTCTGCCTTCTGTTCTCTCTCCCCGTTGGACGAATCTCTAGGAATCTCTGCCATCTGTTCTCTCTGTGCTTGGAGGACTCTCTAGGTATCTCTGCCATCTGTTCTCTCTCCCGCTTGGAGGACTCTCTAGGAATCTCTACCATCGGTTTTCTCTCTCCCTTGTAGGACTCTCTAGGAATCTCTGCCTTCTGTTTTCTCTCCCCCTTAGAGGACTTTATAGGATTCTCTGCCTTCTGTTCTCTCTCCCCCTTGGAGGACTCTCTAGGAATCTCTGCCTTCGGTTCTCTATCCCCCTTGGACGACTCTCTAGAAATCTCTCCCTTCTGTTCTCTCTCCCCCATGAAGGACTCTCTAGGAATCTGAGCCTTTTGTTCCCTCTCCCGCTTGGAGGACTCTCTAGGAATATCTGCCTTCTGTTCTCTCTCTCCCTTGGAGGACTCTCTAGGAATCTGAGCCTTCTGTTCTCTCTCCCCCATGAAGGACTCTCTAGGAATCTGAGAGTTTTGTTCTCTTTCCCCCTTGGAGGGCCCTCTACAAATCTGAGCCTTCTGTTCTCTCTCCCCCTTGGAGGACTCTCTAGGAATATCTGCCTTCTGTTACCTCTCCCCCTTGCAGGACTCTCTAGTATTCTCTGCCTTCTGTTCTTTCTCCCCCTTGGAGGACTCTCTAGGATTGTCTGCATTCTTTTCTCTCTCCCCCTTGGAGGACTCTCTAGGAATCTGTGCCATCTGTTCTCTCTCCCGCTAGGAGGACTCTCTAGGAATCTCTGCCATCTGTTCTCTCTCCCCTGTGGAGGACTGTCTAGGAATCTCTGCCTTCTGTTCTCTCTCTCCCTTGGAGGACTGTCTAGGAATCTCTGCCTTCTGTTCTCTCTCTCCCTTGGAGGACTCTCTAGGAATCTCTGCCTTCTGTTCTCTCTCCCCCTTGGGGAACTCTCTGGGAATCTCTGAATTCGGTTCTCTCTCCCCCTTGGAGGACTCTCTACGAATCTGAGCCTTTTGTTCTCACTCGCCCTTGGAGGGCCCACTACAAATCTGAGCCTTCTGTTCTCTCTCCCCCTTGGAGGACTCTCTAGGAATCTCTGCCTTCTGTTCCCTCTCCCCCTTGGAGGACTCTCTAGGAATCTCTGCCTTCTGTTCTCTCTCTCCCTTGGAGGACTCTCTAGGAATTTCTGCCTTCGGGTATCTCTCCCCCTTGGTGGACTCTCGAGGATTCTCTGCCTTCTGTTCTCTCTCCCCCTTGGAGGACTCTATAGGATTCTCTGCCTTCTGTTCTCTCTCCCCCTTGGAGGACTCTCTAGGAATATCTGCCATCTGTTCTCTCTCCCCCTTGGAGGACTCTCTACGAATCTCTGCCTTCTGTTCTATCTCCACCTTGGAGGACTCTCTAGGAATCTCTGCCTTCTGTTCTCTCTCTCCCTTGCAGTACTCTCTAGGAATCTTTGCCTTCTGTTCTCTGTCCCCCTTGGAGGCCTCTCTAGGAATCTCTGCCTTTGGTTCTCTCACCCCTTGGAGGACTCATTAGGAATTTCTGCATTCTGTTCTCTCTCTCCCTTGGAGGACTCTCTAGGAATTTCTGCCTTCGGTTCTCTCTCCCCCTTGGAGGATTCTCGAGGATTCTCTGCCTTCTGTTCTCTCTCCCCCTTGGAGTACTCTCTAGGAATCTCTGCCTTCTGTTCTCTCTCCCCCTTAGTGGAATCTCTAGGAATCTCTGCCATCTGTTCTCTCTCTCCCTTGTAGGACTCTCCTAGAATCCTAGAATCCCTGCCTTCTGTTTTCTCTCCCGCTTGGAGGACTTTATAGGATTCTCTGCATTCTGTTCTCTGTCTCCCTTGGAGGACTCTCTAGGAATCTCTGCCTTCTGTTCTCTCTCTCCCTTGGAGGACTCTCTAGGATTAACTGCATTCTTTTCTCTCTCCCCCTTCGAGGACTCTCTAGGAATCTCTGCCTTCTGTTCTCTCTCCCCCTTGGAGGACTCTCTAGGATTCCCTGCCTTATGTTCTCTCTCCCCCTTGGAGGACTCTCTAGAAATCTCTGCCTTCTGTTCTCTCTCCCCCCTGGAGCACTCTCTAGGAATCTCTGCCATCTGTTGTGTCTCCTGCTTGGATGAATCTCTAGGAATCTCTGCCATCTGTACTCTCTCCGGCTTGGAGGACTCTCTAGGAATCTCTGCCATCTGTTCTCTCTCCCGCTTGGAGGACTCTCTAGGAGTCTCTCCTATCGGTTCTCTCTCCCCCTTTGACGACTCTCTAGAAATCTCTCCCTTCTGTTCTCTCTCTCCCTTGGAGGACTCTCTAGGAATCTCTGCCTTCTGTTCTCTCTCCCCCTTGGAGGACTTTATAGGATTCTCTACCTTCTGTTCTCTCTCTCCCTTGGAGGACTCTCTAGGAATCTCTGCCATCTGTTCTCTCTGCGGCTTACAGGACTCTCTAGGAATCTCTGTTCTCTCTCCCGCTTTGAGGACTCTCTAGGAATCTCTGCCATCGGTTCTCTCTCTCCCTTGTAGGACTCTCCTAGAATCATAGAATCTCTGCCTTCTGTTTTCTCTCCCCCTTGGAGGACTTTATAGGATTCTCTGCCTTCTGTTCTCTCTCTACCTGTTCTCTCTCTCCCTCTCGGAATCTCTGCCTTCTGTTCTCTCTCCCTCTTGGAGGACTCTATAGGATTCTCTGCCTTCTGTTCTCTCTCCCCCTTGGAGGACTCTCTAGGAATATCTGCCTTCTGTTCTCTCTCCCCCTTGGAGGACTCTCTACGAATCTATGTCTTCTGTTCTATCTCCACCTTGGAGGACTCTCTAGGAATCTCTGCCTTCTGTTCTCTCTCTCCCTTGCAGTACTCTCTAGGAATCGTTGCCTTCTGTTCTCTCTCCCCCTTGGAGGCCTCTCTAGGAATCTCTGCCTTCTGTTCTCTCTCCCCCTTGGAGGACTATCTAGGAATTTCTGCCTTTTGACCTCTGTCTTCCTTGGTGGACTCTCTAGGATTCTCTGCCTTCTGTTCTCTGTCCCCCTTCGAGGACTATCTAGGAATTTCTGCCTTCGGTTCTCTCTCCCCCTTGGAGGATTCTCGAGGATTATCTGCCTTCTGTTCTCTCTCCCCCTTGGAGTACTCTCTAGGAATCTCTACCATCTGGTCTCTCTCCCGCTAGGAGGACTCTCTAATAATCTCTGCCTTCTGTTCTCTCTCCCCCTTGGAGGACTCTCTAGGAATCTCTGCCATCTGTTCTCTCTCCCGCTTGGAGGACTCTCTAGGAGTCTCTCCTATCGGTTCTCTCTCCCCCTTTGACGACTCTCTAGAAATCTCTCCCTTCTGTTCTCTCTCTCCCTTGGAGGACTCTCTAGGAATCTCTGCCTTCTGTTCTCTCTCCCCCTTGGAGGACTTTATAGGATTCTCTACCTTCTGTTCTCTCTCTCCCTTGGAGGACTCTCTAGGAATCTCTGCCATCTGTTCTCTCTGCGGCTTACAGGACTCTCTAGGAATCTCTGTTCTCTCTCCCGCTTTGAGGACTCTCTAGGAATCTCTGCCATCGGTTCTCTCTCTCCCTTGTAGGACTCTCCTAGAATCATAGAATCTCGGCCTTCTGTTTTCTCTCCCCCTTGGAGGACTTTATAGGATTCTCTGCCTTCTGTTCTCTCTCCCCCTTGGAGGACTCTCTAGGAATATCTGCCTTCTGTTCTCTCTCCCCCTTGGAGGACTCTCTACGAATCTATGTCTTCTGTTCTATCTCCACCTTGGAGGACTCTCTAGGAATCTCTGCCTTCTGTTCGCTCTCTCCCTTGCAGTACTCTCTAGGAATCGTTGCCTTCTGTTCTCTCTCCCCCTTGGAGGCCTCTCTAGGTATCTCTGCCTTCTGTTCTCTCTCCCCCTTGGAGGACTATCTAGGAATTTCTGCCTTTTGACCTCTGTCTTCCTTGGTGGACTCTCTAGGATTCTCTGCCTTCTGTTCTCTGTCCCCCTTCGAGGACTATCTAGGAATTTCTGCCTTCGGTTCTCTCTCCCCCTTGGAGGATTCTCGAGGATTCTCTGCCTTCTGTTCTCTCTTCCCCTTAGAGTACTCTCTAGGAATCTCTACCATCTGGTCTCTCTCCCGCTAGTAGGACTCTCTAATAATCTCTGCCTTCTGTTCTCTCTCCCCCTTGGAGGACTCTCTAGGAATCTCTGCCATCTGTTCTCTCTCCCGCTTGGAGGACTCTCTAGGAGTCTCTCCTATCGGTTCTCTCTCCCCCTTTGACGACTCTCTAGAAATCTCTCCCTTCTGTTCTCTCTCTCCCTTGGAGGACTCTCTAGGAATCTCTGCCTTCTGTTCTCTCTCCCCCTTGGAGGACTTTATAGGATTCTCTACCTTCTGTTCTCTCTCTCCCTTGGAGGACTCTCTAGGAATCTCTGCCATCTGTTCTCTCTGCGGCTTACAGGACTCTCTAGGAATCTCTGTTCTCTCTCCCGCTTTGAGGACTCTCTAGGAATCTCTGCCATCGGTTCTCTCTCTCCCTTGTAGGACTCTCCTAGAATCATAGAATCTCTGCCTTCTGTTTTCTCTCCCCCTTGGAGGACTTTATAGGATTCTCTGCCTTCTGTTCTCTCTCTACCTGTTCTCTCTCTCCCTCTAGGAATCTCTGCCTTCTGTTCTCTCTCCCTCTTGGAGGACTCTATAGGATTCTCTGCCTTCTTTTCTCTCTCCCCCTTGGAGGACTCTCTAGGAATCTCTGCCTTCTGTTCTCTCTCCCCCTTGGAGGACTCTATAGGATTCTCTGCCTTCTGTTCTCTCTCCCCCTTGGAGGACTCTCTAGGAATATCTGCCTTCTGTTCTCTCTCCGCCTTGGAGGACTCTCTACGAATCTCTGCCTTCTGTTCTATCTCCACCTTGGAGGACTCTCTAGGAATCTCTGCCTTCTGTTTTCTCTCTCCCTTGCAGTACTCTCTAGGAATCTTTGCCTTCTGTTCTCTCTCCCCCTTGGAGGCCTCTCTAGGAATCTCTGCCTTTGGTTCTCTCACCCCTTGGAGGACTCATTAGGAATCTCTGCATTCTGTTCTCTCTCTCCCTTGGAAGACTCTCTAGGAATTTCTGCCTTCAGTTCTCTCTCCCCCTTGGAGGATTCTCGAGGATTCTCTGCCTTCTGTTCTCTCTCCCCCTTGGAGTACTCTCTAGGAATCTCTGCCATCTGTTCTCTCTCCCGATTGGAGGACTCTCTAGGAATCTCTGCCTTCTGTTCTCTCTCCCCCTTAGTGGAATCTCTAGGAATCTCTGCCATCTGTTCTCTCTCCGACTTGGAGGACTCTCTAGGAATTTCTGCCATCTGTTCTCTCTCCCGCTTGGAGGACTCTCTAGGAATCTCTGCCATCGGTTCTCTCTCTCCCTTGTAGTATTCTCTAGGAATCTCTGCCTTCGGTTCTCTCTCTCCCTTGTAGGACTCTCCTAGAATCCTAGAATCTCTGCCTTCTGTTTTCTCTCCCCCTTGGAGGACTTTATAGGATTCTCTGCATTCTGTTCTCTCTCTCCCTTGGAGGACTCTCTAGGAATCTCTGCCTTCTGTTCTCTCTCTCCCTTGCAGGACTCTCTAGGATTAACTGCATTCTTTTCTCTCTCCCCCTTCGAGGACTCTCTAGGAATCTCTGCCTTCTGTTCTCTCTCCCCCTTGGAGGACTCTCTAGGATTCTCTGCATTGTGTTCTCTCTCCCCCTTGGAGGACTCTCTAGAAATCTCTGCCTTCTGTTCTCTCTCCCCCCTGGAGCACTCTCTAGGAATCTCTGCCATCTGTTGTGTCTCCTGCTTGGATGAATCTCTAGGAATCTCTGCCATCTGTACTCTCTCCGGCTTGGAGGACTCTCTAGGAATCTCTGCCATCGGTTCTCTCTCCCCCTTTGACGACTCTCTAGAAATCTCTCCCTTCTGTTCTCTGTCTCCCTTGGAGGACTATCTAGGAATCTCTGCCTTCTGTTCTCTCTCCCCCTTGGAGGACTTTATAGGATTCTCTACCTTCTGTTCTCTCTCTCCCTTGGAGGACTCTCTAGGAATCTCTGCCATCTGTTCTCTCTGCGGCTTACAGGACTCTCTAGGAATCTCTGTTCTCTCTCCCGCTTTGAGGACTCTCTAGGAATCTCTGCCATCGGTTCTCTCTCTCCCTTGTAGGACTCTCCTAGAATCCTAGAATCTCTGCCTTCTGTTTTCTCTCCCCCTTGGAGGACTTTATAGGATTCTCTGCCTTCTGTTCTCTCTCTCCCTGTTCTCTCTCTCCCTCTAGGAATCTCTGCCTTCTGTTCTCTCTCCCCCTTGGAGGACTCTATAGGATTCTCTGCCTTCTGTTCTCTCTCCCCCTTGGAGGACTCTCTAGGAATATCTGCCTTCTGTTCTCTCTCCCCCTTGGAGGACTCTCTACGAATCTCTGTCTTCTGTTCTATCTCCACCTTGGAGGACTCTCTAGGAATCTCTGCCTTCTGTTCTCTCTCTCCCTTGCAGTACTCTCTAGGAATCTCTGCCTTCTGTTCTCTCTCCCCCTTGGAGGCCTCTCTAGGAATCTCTGCCTTCTGTTCTCTCTCCCCCTTGGAGGACTATCTAGGAATTTCTGCCTTTTGACCTCTGTCCTCCTTGGTGGACTCTCTAGGATTCTCTGCCTTCTGTTCTCTCTCCCCCTTCGAGGACTATCTAGGAATTTCTGCCTTCGGTTCTCTCTCCCCCTTGGAGTACTCTCTAGGAATCTCTACCATCTGTTCTCTCTCCCGCTTGGAGGACTCTCTAGGAATCTCTGCCTTCTGTTCTCTCTCCCCCTTGGAGGAATCTCTAGGAATCTCTGCCATCTGTTCTCTCTCCGGCTTGGAGGACTCTCTAGGAATCTCTGCCATCTGTTCTGTCTCCCGTTTGGAGGACTCTCTAGGAATCTTTGCCAACGGTTCTCTCTCTCCCTTGTAGGACTCTCTAGGAATCTCTGCCTACTGTTCTCTCTCCCCCTTGGAGGACTCTCTAGGAATCTCTGCCTTCTGACCTCTGTCCCCCTTGGTGGACTCTCTAGTATTCTCTGTCTTCTGTTCTCTCTCCCCCTTGGAGTACTCTCTAGGATTCTGTGTATTCTGTTCTCTGTCCCCCTTGGAGGACTCTCGAGGAACCTCTGCCATCTGTTCTCTCTCCAGCTTGGAGGACTCTCTAGGAATCTCTGCCTTCTGTTCTCTCTCCCCGTTGGACGAATCTCTAGGAATCTCTGCCATCTGTTCTCTCTGTGCTTGGAGGACTCTCTAGGTATCTCTGCCATCTGTTCTCTCTCCCGCTTGGAGGACTCTCTAGGAATCTCTACCATCGGTTTTCTCTCTCCCTTGTAGGACTCTCTAGGAATCTCTGCCTTCTGTTTTCTCTCCCCCTTAGAGGACTTTATAGGATTCTCTGCCTTCTGTTCTCTCTCCCCCTTGGAGGACTCTCTAGGAATCTCTGCCTTCGGTTCTCTATCCCCCTTGGACGACTCTCTAGAAATCTCTCCCTTCTGTTCTCTCTCCCCCATGAAGGACTCTCTAGGAATCTGAGCCTTTTGTTCCCTCTCCCGCTTGGAGGACTCTCTAGGAATATCTGCCTTCTGTTCTCTCTCTCCCTTGGAGGACTCTCTAGGAATCTGAGCCTTCTGTTCTCTCTCCCCCATGAAGGACTCTCTAGGAATCTGAGAGTTTTGTTCTCTTTCCCCCTTGGAGGGCCCTCTACAAATCTGAGCCTTCTGTTCTCTCTCCCCCTTGGAGGACTCTCTAGGAATATCTGCCTTCTGTTACCTCTCCCCCTTGCAGGACTCTCTAGTATTCTCTGCCTTCTGTTCTTTCTCCCCCTTGGAGGACTCTCTAGGATTGTCTGCATTCTTTTCTCTCTCCCCCTTGGAGGACTCTCTAGGAATCTGTGCCATCTGTTCTCTCTCCCGCTAGGAGGACTCTCTAGGAATCTCTGCCATCTGTTCTCTCTCCCCTGTGGAGGACTGTCTAGGAATCTCTGCCTTCTGTTCTCTCTCTCCCTTGGAGGACTGTCTAGGAATCTCTGCCTTCTGTTCTCTCTCTCCCTTGGAGGACTCTCTAGGAATCTCTGCCTTCTGTTCTCTCTCCCCCTTGGGGAACTCTCTGGGAATCTCTGAATTCGGTTCTCTCTCCCCCTTGGAGGACTCTCTACGAATCTGAGCCTTGTGTTCTCACTCGCCCTTGGAGGGCCCACTACAAATCTGAGCCTTCTGTTCTCTCTCCCCCTTGGAGGACTCTCTAGGAATCTCTGCCTTCTGTTCCCTCTCCCCCTTGGAGGACTCTCTAGGAATCTCTGCCTTCTGTTCTCTCTCTCCCTTGGAGGACTCTCTAGGAATTTCTGCCTTCGGGTATCTCTCCCCCTTGGTGGACTCTCGAGGATTCTCTGCCTTCTGTTCTCTCTCCCCCTTGGAGGACTCTATAGGATTCTCTGCCTTCTGTTCTCTCTCCCCCTTGGAGGACTCTCTAGGAATATCTGCCATCTGTTCTCTCTCCCCCTTGGAGGACTCTCTACGAATCTCTGCCTTCTGTTCTATCTCCACCTTGGAGGACTCTCTAGGAATCTCTGCCTTCTGTTCTCTCTCTCCCTTGCAGTACTCTCTAGGAATCTTTGCCTTCTGTTCTCTGTCCCCCTTGGAGGCCTCTCTAGGAATCTCTGCCTTTGGTTCTCTCACCCCTTGGAGGACTCATTAGGAATTTCTGCATTCTGTTCTCTCTCTCCCTTGGAGGACTCTCTAGGAATTTCTGCCTTCGGTTCTCTCTCCCCCTTGGAGGATTCTCGAGGATTCTCTGCCTTCTGTTCTCTCTCCCCCTTGGAGTACTCTCTAGGAATCTCTGCCTTCTGTTCTCTCTCCCCCTTAGTGGAATCTCTAGGAATCTCTGCCATCTGTTCTCTCTCTCCCTTGTAGGACTCTCCTAGAATCCTAGAATCCCTGCCTTCTGTTTTCTCTCCCCCTTGGAGGACTTTATAGGATTCTCTGCATTCTGTTCTCTGTCTCCCTTGGAGGACTCTCTAGGAATCTCTGCCTTCTGTTCTCTCTCTCCCTTGGAGGACTCTCTAGGATTAACTGCATTCTTTTCTCTCTCCCCCTTCGAGGACTCTCTAGGAATCTCTGCCTTCTGTTCTCTCTCCCCCTTGGAGGACTCTCTAGGATTCCCTGCCTTGTGTTCTCTCTCCCCCTTGGAGGACTCTCTAGAAATCTCTGCCTTCTGTTCTCTCTCCCCCCTGGAGCACTCTCTAGGAATCTCTGCCATCTGTTGTGTCTCCTGCTTGGATGAATCTCTAGGAATCTCTGCCATCTGTACTCTCTCCGGCTTGGAGGACTCTCTAGGAATCTCTGCCATCTGTTCTCTCTCCCGCTTGGAGGACTCTCTAGGAGTCTCTCCTATCGGTTCTCTCTCCCCCTTTGACGACTCTCTAGAAATCTCTCCCTTCTGTTCTCTCTCTCCCTTGGAGGACTCTCTAGGAATCTCTGCCTTCTGTTCTCTCTCCCCCTTGGAGGACTTTATAGGATTCTCTACCTTCTGTTCTCTCTCTCCCTTGGAGGACTCTCTAGGAATCTCTGCCATCTGTTCTCTCTGCGGCTTACAGGACTCTCTAGGAATCTCTGTTCTCTCTCCCGCTTTGAGGACTCTCTAGGAATCTCTGCCATCGGTTCTCTCTCTCCCTTGTAGGACTCTCCTAGAATCATAGAATCTCTGCCTTCTGTTTTCTCTCCCCCTTGGAGGACTTTATAGGATTCTCTGCCTTCTGTTCTCTCTCTACCTGTTCTCTCTCTCCCTCTAGGAATCTCTGCCTTCTGTTCTCTCTCCCTCTTGGAGGACTCTATAGGATTCTCTGCCTTCTGTTCTCTCTCCCCCTTGGAGGACTCTCTAGGAATATCTGCCTTCTGTTCTCTCTCCCCCTTGGAGGACTCTCTACGAATCTATGTCTTCTGTTCTATCTCCACCTTGCAGTACTCTCTAGGAATCGTTGCCTTCTGTTCTCTCTCCCCCTTGGAGGCCTCTCTAGGAATCTCTGCCTTCTGTTCTCTCTCCCCCTTGGAGGACTATCTAGGAATTTCTGCCTTTTGACCTCTGTCTTCCTTGGTGGACTCTCTAGGATTCTCTGCCTTCTGTTCTCTGTCCCCCTTCGAGGACTATCTAGGAATTTCTGCCTTCGGTTCTCTCTCCCCCTTGGAGGATTCTCGAGGATTCTCTGCCTTCTGTTCTCTCTCCCCCTTGGAGTACTCTCTAGGAATCTCTACCATCTGGTCTCTCTCCCGCTAGGAGGACTCTCTAATAATCTCTGCCTTCTGTTCTCTCTCCCCCTTGGAGGACTCTCTAGGAATCTCTGCCATCTGTTCTCTCTCCCGCTTGGAGGACTCTCTAGGAGTCTCTCCTATCGGTTCTCTCTCCCCCTTTGACGACTCTCTAGAAATCTCTCCCTTCTGTTCTCTCTCTCCCTTGGAGGACTCTCTAGGAATCTCTGCCTTCTGTTCTCTCTCCCCCTTGAAGGACTTTATAGGATTCTCTACCTTCTGTTCTCTCTCTCCCTTGGAGGACTCTCTAGGAATCTCTGCCATCTGTTCTCTCTGCGGCTTACAGGACTCTCTAGGAATCTCTGTTCTCTCTCCCGCTTTGAGGACTCTCTAGGAATCTCTGCCATCGGTTCTCTCTCTCCCTTGTAGGACTCTCCTAGAATCATAGAATCTCGGCCTTCTGTTTTCTCTCCCCCTTGGAGGACTTTATAGGATTCTCTGCCTTCTGTTCTCTCTCCCCCTTGGAGGACTCTCTAGGAATATCTGCCTTCTGTTCTCTCTCCCCCTTGGAGGACTCTCTACGAATCTATGTCTTCTGTTCTATCTCCACCTTGGAGGACTCTCTAGGAATCTCTGCCTTCTGTTCGCTCTCTCCCTTGCAGTACTCTCTAGGAATCGTTGCCTTCTGTTCTCTCTCCCCCTTGGAGGCCTCTCTAGGTATCTCTGCCTTCTGTTCTCTCTCCCCCTTGGAGGACTATCTAGGAATTTCTGCCTTTTGACCTCTGTCTTCCTTGGTGGACTCTCTAGGATTCTCTGCCTTCTGTTCTCTGTCCCCCTTCGAGGACTATCTAGGAATTTCTGCCTTCGGTTCTCTCTCCCCCTTGGAGGATTCTCGAGGATTCTCTGCCTTCTGTTCTCTCTTCCCCTTAGAGTACTCTCTAGGAATCTCTACCATCTGGTCTCTCTCCCGCTAGTAGGACTCTCTAATAATCTCTGCCTTCTGTTCTCTCTCCCCCTTGGAGGACTCTCTAGGAATCTCTGCCATCTGTTCTCTCTCCCGCTTGGAGGACTCTCTAGGAGTCTCTCCTATCGGTTCTCTCTCCCCCTTTGACGACTCTCTAGAAATCTCTCCCTTCTGTTCTCTCTCTCTCTTGGAGGACTCTCTAGGAATCTCTGCCTTCTGTTCTCTCTCCCCCTTGGAGGACTTTATAGGATTCTCTACCTTCTGTTCTCTCTCTCCCTTGGAGGACTCTCTAGGAATCTCTGCCATCTGTTCTCTCTGCGGCTTACAGGACTCTCTAGGAATCTCTGTTCTCTCTCCCGCTTTGAGGACTCTCTAGGAATCTCTGCCATCGGTTCTCTCTCTCCCTTGTAGGACTCTCCTAGAATCATAGAATCTCTGCCTTCTGTTTTCTCTCCCCCTTGGAGGACTTTATAGGATTCTCTGCCTTCTGTTCTCTCTCTACCTGTTCTCTCTCTCCCTCTAGGAATCTCTGCCTTCTGTTCTCTCTCCCTCTTGGAGGACTCTATAGGATTCTCTGCCTTCTTTTCTCTCTCCCCCTTGGAGGACTCTCTAGGAATCTCTGCCTTCTGTTCTCTCTCCCCCTTGGAGGACTCTCTACCAATCTATGTCTTCTGTTCTATCTCCACCTTGGAGGACTCTCTAGGAATCTCTGCCTTCTGTTCTCTCTCTCCCTTGCAGTACTCTCTAGGAATCGTTGCCTTCTGTTCTCTCTCCCCCTTGGAGGCCTCTCTAGGAATCTCTGCCTTCTGTTCTCTCTCCCCCTTGGAGGACTATCTAGGAATTTCTGCCTTTTGACCTCTGTCTTCCTTGGTGGACTCTCTAGGATTCTCTGCCTTCTGTTCTCTGTCCCCCTTCGAGGACTATCTAGGAATTCCTGCCTTCGGTTCTCTCTCCCCCTTTGACGACTCTCTAGAAATCTCTCCCTTCTGTTCTCTCTCTCCCTTGGAGGACTCTCTAGGAATCTCTACCATCTGGTCTCTCTCCCGCTAGGAGGACTCTCTAATAATCTCTGCCTTCTGTTCTCTCTCCCCCTTGGAGGACTCTCTAGGAATCTCTGCCTTCGGTTCTCTATCCCCCTTGGACGACTCTCTAGAAATCTCTCCCTTCTGTTCTCTCTCCCCCATGAAGGACTCTCTAGGAATCTGAGCCATTTGTTCCCTCTCCCGCTTGGAGGACTCTCTAGGAATCTCTGCCTTCTGTTCTCTCTCCCCCTTGGAGGAATCTCTAGGAATCTCTGCCATCTGTTCTCTTTCCGGCTTGGAAGACTCTATAGGAATCTCTGCGATCTGTTATCTCTCCCGCTTGGAGGACTCTCTAGGAATCTCTGCCATCGGTTCTCTCTCTCCCTTGTAGTACTCTCTAGGAATCTCTGCCTACTGTTCTCTCTCTCCCTTGGAGGACTGTCTAGGAATCTCTGCCTTCTGACCTCTGTCCCCCTTGGTGGACTCTCTAGTATTCTCTGTCTTCTGTTCTCTCTCCCCCTTGGAGTACTCTCTAGGATTCTGTGCATTCTGTTCTCTGTCCCCCTTGGAGGACTCTCAAGGAATCTCTGCCATCTGTTCTCTCTCCAGCTTGGAGGACTCTCTAGGAATCTCTGCCTTCTCTTCTCTCTCCCCGTTGGACGAATCTCTAGGAATCTCTGCCATCTGTTCTCTCTGCGGCTTGGAGGACTCTCTAGGAATCTCTGCCATCTGTTCTCTCTCCCGCTTGGAGAACTCTCTAGGAATCTCTACCATCGGTTCTCTCTCTCCCTTGTAGGACTCTCTAGGAATCTCTGCCTTCTGTTTTCTCTCCCCCTTAGAGGACTTTATAGGATTCTCTGCCTTCTGTTCTCTCTCTCCCTTGGAGGACTATCTAGGAATATCTGCCTTCTGTTCTCTCTCCGCCTTGGAGTACTCTCTAGGAATCTCTGCCTTCTGTCCTCTCTCCCCCTTGGTGGAAACTCTAGTATTCTCTCCTTCTGTTCTCTCTCCCCCTTTTAGGACTCTCTAGGAATCTCTGCCTTCCTTTCTCTCTCCCCCTTGGAGGACTCTCTAGGAATCTCTGCCTTCTGTTCTCTCTCCCCCTTGGAAGAATCTCCAGGAATCTCTGCCATCTGTTCTCTCTGCGGCTTGGAGGACTCTCTAGGAATCTCTGCCATCTGTTCTGTCTCCCGCTTTGAGGACTCTCTAGGAATCTCTGCCATCGGTTCTCTCTCTCCCTTGAAGGACACTCCTAGAATCCTAGAATCTCTGCCTTCTGTTTTCTCTCCCCCTTAGAGGACTCTTTAGGAATCTCTTCCTTCTGTTCTCGCTCCCCCTTGGAGGACTCTCTAGGAGTCTCTGCCATCGGTTCTTTCCCTTGTAGTACTCTCTAGGAATCTATCCTTCTGTTCCCTCTCCCCCTTGTAGGACGTTATAGGATTCTCTGCCTTCTGTTCTCTCTCTCCCTTCGAGGACTCTCTAGGAATCTCTGCCTTCTGTTCTCTCTCCCCCTTGGAGGACTCTCTAGGAATCTCTCCCTTCTGTTCTCTCCCCCGCTTGGAGGACTCTCTAGGAATCTCTGCCTTCTGTTCTCTCTCTCCCTTGGAGGACTCTCTAGGAATCTGAGCCTTCTTTCCTCTCTCCCCCTTGGAGGACTCTCTAGGAATCTCTGCCTTCTGTACTCTCTCCCACTTGGAGGACTCTCTAGGAATCTCTGTCTTCTCTCTCCCCCTTGGAGGACTCTATAGGAATCTCTTCCTTCTGTTCTCTCTCTCCCTTGGAGGACTCTCTAGGAATCTCTGCCTTCTGTTCTCTCTCCCCCTTAGAGGACTCTCTAGGAATCTCTGCCTTCGGTTCTCTCTCCCCCTTGGAGGACTCTCGAGGAATCTCTGCCATCTGTTCTCTCTCCCTCTTGTAGGTCTCTCTAGGAATGTCTGCCTTCTGTTCTCTCTCTCCCTTGGAGGACTCTCTAGGATTCTCTGTCTTCTCTCTCTCCCTTGTAGGACTCTCCTAGAATCCTAGAATCTCTGCCATCTGTTTTCTCTCCCCCTTGGAGGACTCTTTAGGAATCTCTTCCTTCTGTTCTCTCTCCCCCTTGGAGGACTCTCTAGGAATCTCTGCCATCGGTTCTTTCTCTCCCTTGTAGTACTCTCTAGGAATCTCTCCTTCTGTTCTCTATCCCCCTTGGAGGACTTTATAGGATTCTCTGCCTTCTGTTCTCTCTCTCCATTGGAGGACTCTCTCGGAATCTCTGCCTTCTGTTCTCTCTCCCCCTTGGAGGCCTCTCTAAGATTCTCTGCCTTTGGTTCTCTCACCCCTTGGAGGACTCATTAGGAATCTCTGCCTTCTGCTCTCTCTCTCCCTTGGAGGACTCTCTAGGAATCTCTGCCTTCTGTTCTCTCTCCCCCTTGGAGGATTCTCGAGGATTCTCTGCCTTCTGTTCTCTCTCCCCCTTGGAGTACTCTCTAGGAATCTCTGCCATCTGTTCTCTCTCCCGATTGGAGGACTCTCTAGGAATCTCTGCCTTCTGTTCTCTCTCCCCCTTAGTGGAATCTCTAGGAATCTCTGCCATCTGTTCCCTCTCTCCCTTGTAGGACTCTCCTAGAATCCTAGAATCTCTGCCTTCTGTTTTCTCTCCCCCTTGGAGGACTTTATAGGATTCCTCTGCATTCTGTTCTCTCTCTCCCTTGGAGGACTCTCTAGGAATCTCTGCTTTCTGTTCTCTCTCTCCCTTGGAGGACTCTCTAGGATTAACTGCATTCTTTTCTCTCTCCCCCTTCGAGGACTCTCTAGGAATCTCTGCCTTCTGTTCTCTCTCCCCCTTGGAGGACTCTCTAGGATTCTCTGCCTTGTGTTCTCTCTCCCCCTTGGAGGACTCTCTAGAAATCTCTGCCTTCTGTTCTCTCTCCCCCCTGGAGCACTCTCTAGGAATCTCTGCCATCTGTTGTGTCTCCTGCTTGGATGAATCTCTAGGAATCTCTGCCATCTGTACTCTCTCCGGCTTGGAGGACTCTCTAGGAATCTCTTCCATCTGTTCTCTCTCCCGCTTGGAGGACTCTTTAGGAGTCTCTCCTATCGGTTCTCTCTCCCCCTTTGACGACTCTCTAGAAATCTCTCCCTTCTGTTCTCTCTCTCCCTTGGAGGACTCTCTAGGAATCTCTGCCTTCTGTTCTCTCTCCCCCTTGGAGGACTTTATAGGATTCTCTACCTTCTGTTCTCTCTCTCCCTTGGAGGACTCTCTAGGAATCTCTGCCATCTGTTCTCTCTGCGGCTTACAGGACTCTCTAGGAATCTCTGTTCTCTCTCCCGCTTTCAGGACTCTCTAGGAATCTCTGTCATCGGTTCTCTCTCTCCCTTGTAGGACTCTCCTAGAATCATAGAATCTCTGCCTTCTGTTTTCTCTCCCCCTTGGAGGACTTTACAGGATTCTCTGCCTTCTGTTCTCTCTCTACCTGTTCTCTCTCTCCCTCTAGGATTCTCTGCCTTCTGTTCTCTCTCCCTCTTGGAGGACTCTACAGGATTCTCTGCCTTCTGTTCTCACTCTCCCTTGGAGTACTCTCTAGGAATCTGAGCCTTCTGTTCTCTCTCCCCCTTGGAGGACTCTCTAGGAATCTCTGCCATCTGTTCTATCACCTGCTTGGAGGACTCTAGGAATGTTTGCCATCGGTTCTCTCTCTCCCTTGGAGGATTCTCTAGGAATCTCTGCCTTCTGTTCTCTCTCCCCCTTGTAGGACTCTCTAGGAATCTCTGCCTTCTGTTCTCTCTCCCCCTTGGAGGACTCTCTAGGAATATCTGCCTTCTGTTCTCTCTCCCCCTTGGAGGACTCTCTACGAATCTATGTCTTCTGTTCTATCTCCACCTTGGAGGACTCTCTAGGAATCTCTGCCTTCTGTTCTCTCTCTCCCTTGCAGTACTCTCTAGGAATCGTTGCCTTCTGTTCTCTCTCCCCCTTGGAGGCCTCTCTAGGAATCTCTGCCTTCTGTTCTCTCTCCCCCTTGGAGGACTATCTAGGAATTTCTGCCTTTTGACCTCTGTCTTCCTTGGTGGACTCTCTAGGATTCTCTGCCTTCTGTTCTCTCTCCCCCTTCGAGGACTATCTAGGAATTTCTGCCTTCGGTTCTCTCTCCCCCTTGGAGGATTCTCGAGGATTCTCTGCCTTCTGTTCTCTCTCCCCGTTGGAGTACTCTCTAGGAATCACTACCATATGTTCTCTCTCCCGCTAGGAGGACTCTCTAGGAATCTCTGCCTTCTGTTCTCACTCCCCCTTGGAGGACTCTCTAGGAATCTCTGCCTTCGGTTCTCTATCCCCCTTGGACGACTCTCTAGAAATCTCTCCCTTCTGTTCTCTCGCCCCCATGAAGGACTCTCTAGGAATCTGAGCCTTTTGTTCCCTCTCCCGCTTGGAGGACTCTCTAGGAATCTCTGCCTTCTGTTCTCACTCGCCCTTGGAGGGCCCACTACAAATCTGAGCCTTCTGTTCTCTCTCCCCCTTGGAGGACTCTCTAGGAATATCTGCCATCTGTTCTCTCTCCCCCTTGGAGGACTCTCGAGGATTCTCTGCCTTCTGTTCTCTCTCCCCGTTGGAGTACTCTCTAGGAATCACTACCATATGTTCTCTCTCCCGCTAGGAGGACTCTCTAGGAATCTCTGCCTTCTGTTCTCACTCGCCCTTGGAGGGCCCACTACAAATCTGAGCCTTCTGTTCTCTCTCCCCCTTGGAGGACTCTCTAGGAATCTCTGCCTTCTGTTCCCTCTCCCCCTTGGAGGACTCTCTAGGAATCTCTGCCTTCTGTTCTCTCTCTCCCTTGGAGGACTCTCTAGGAATTTCTGCCTTCGGGTATCTCTTCCCCTTGGTGGACTCTCGAGGATTCTCTGCCTTCTGTTCTCTCTCCCCCTTGGAGGACTCTATAGGATTCTCTGCCTTCTGTTCTCTCTCCCCCTTGGAGGACTCTCTAGGAATATCTGCCATCTGTTCTCTCTCCCCCTTGGAGGACTCTCTACGAATCTCTGCCTTCTGTTCTATCTCCACCTTGGAGGACTCTCTAGGAATCTCTGCCTTCTGTTCTCTCTCTCCCTTGCAGTACTCTCTAGGAATCTTTGCCTTCTGTTCTCTGTCCCCCTTGGAGGACTCTCGAGGAATCTCTGCCATCTGTTCTCTCTCCCTCTTGTAGGTCTCTCTAGGAATGTCTGCCTTCTGTTCTCTCTCTCCCTTGGAGGACTCTCTAAGATTCTCTGTCTTCTCTCTCTCCCTTGTAGGACTCTCCTAGAATCCTAGAATCTCTGCCATCTGTTTTCTCTCCCCCTTGGAGGACTCTTTAGGAATCTCTTCCTTCTGTTCTCTCTCCCCCTTGGAGGACTCTCTAGGAATCTCTGCCATCGGTTCTTTCTCTCCCTTGTAGTACTCTCTAGGAATCTCTCCTTCTGTTCTCTATCCCCCTTGGAGGACTTTATAGGATTCTCTGCCTTCTGTTCTCTCTCTCCATTGGAGGACTCTCTCGGAATCTCTGCCTTCTGTTCTCTCTCCCCCTTGGAGGCCTCTCTAAGATTCTCTGCCTTTGGTTCTCTCACCCCTTGGAGGACTCATTAGGAATCTCTGACTTCTGTTCTCTCTCTCCCTTGGAGGACTCTCTAGGAATCTCTGCCTTCTGTTCTCTCTCCCCCTTGGAGGATTCTCGAGGATTCTCTGCCTTCTGTTCTCTCTCCCCCTTGGAGTACTCTCTAGGAATCTCTGCCATCTGTTCTCTCTCCCGATTGGAGGACTCTCTAGGAATCTCTGCCTTCTGTTCTCTCTCCCCCTTAGTGGAATCTCTAGGAATCTCTGCCATCTGTTCCCTCTCTCCCTTGTAGGACTCTCCTAGAATCCTAGAATCTCTGCCTTCTGTTTTCTCTCCCCCTTGGAGGACTTTATAGGATTCCTCTGCATTCTGTTCTCTCTCTCCCTTGGAGGACTCTCTAGGAATCTCTGCTTTCTGTTCTCTCTCTCCCTTGGAGGACTCTCTAGGATTAACTGCATTCTTTTCTCTCTCCCCCTTCGAGGACTCTCTAGGAATCTCTGCCTTCTGTTCTCTCTCCCCCTTGGAGGACTCTCTAGGATTCTCTGCCTTGTGTTCTCTCTCCCCCTTGGAGGACTCTCTAGAAATCTCTGCCTTCTGTTCTCTCTCCCCCCTGGAGCACTCTCTAGGAATCTCTGCCATCTGTTGTGTCTCCTGCTTGGATGAATCTCTAGGAATCTCTGCCATCTGTACTCTCTCCGGCTTGGAGGACTCTCTAGGAATCTCTTCCATCTGTTCTCTCTCCCGCTTGGAGGACTCTTTAGGAGTCTCTCCTATCGGTTCTCTCTCCCCCTTTGACGACTCTCTAGAAATCTCTCCCTTCTGTTCTCTCTCTCCCTTGGAGGACTCTCTAGGAATCTCTGCCTTCTGTTCTCTCTCCCCCTTGGAGGACTTTATAGGATTCTCTACCTTCTGTTCTCTCTCTCCCTTGGAGGACTCTCTAGGAATCTCTGCCATCTGTTCTCTCTGCGGCTTACAGGACTCTCTAGGAATCTCTGTTCTCTCTCCCGCTTTCAGGACTCTCTAGGAATCTCTGTCATCGGTTCTCTCTCTCCCTTGTAGGACTCTCCTAGAATCATAGAATCTCTGCCTTCTGTTTTCTCTCCCCCTTGGAGGACTTTACAGGATTCTCTGCCTTCTGTTCTCTCTCTACCTGTTCTCTCTCTCCCTCTAGGATTCTCTGCCTTCTGTTCTCTCTCCCTCTTGGAGGACTCTACAGGATTCTCTGCCTTCTGTTCTCACTCTCCCTTGGAGTACTCTCTAGGAATCTGAGCCTTCTGTTCTCTCTCCCCCTTGGAGGACTCTCTAGGAATCTCTGCCATCTGTTCTATTTCCTGCTTGGAGGACTCTAGGAATGTTTGCCATCGGTTCTCTCTCTCCCTTGGAGGATTCTCTAGGAATCTCTGCCTTCTGTTCTCTCTCCCCCTTGTAGGACTCTCTAGGAATCTCTGCCTTCTGTTCTCTCTCCCCCTTGGAGGACTCTCTAGGAATATCTGCCTTCTGTTCTCTCTCCCCCTTGGAGGACTCTCTACGAATCTATGTCTTCTGTTCTATCTCCACCTTGGAGGACTCTCTAGGAATCTCTGCCTTCTGTTCTCTCTCTCCCTTGCAGTACTCTCTAGGAATCGTTGCCTTCTGTTCTCTCTCCCCCTTGGAGGCCTCTCTAGGAATCTCTGCCTTCTGTTCTCTCTCCCCCTTGGAGGACTATCTAGGAATTTCTGCCTTTTGACCTCTGTCTTCCTTGGTGGACTCTCTAGGATTCTCTGCCTTCTGTTCTCTCTCCCCGTTGGAGTACTCTCTAGGAATCACTACCATATGTTCTCTCTCCCCCTTGGAGGACTCTCTAGGAATCTCTGCCTTCTGTTCTCTCTCCCCGTTGGAGTACTCTCTAGGAATCTCTGCCTTCTGTTCTCTCTCTCCCTTGGAGGACTCTCTAGGAATTTCTGCCTTCTGTTCTCACTCGCCCTTGGAGGGCCCACTACAAATCTGAGCCTTCTGTTCTCTCTCCCCCTTGGAGGACTCTCTAGGAATATCTGCCATCTGTTCTCTCTCCCCCTTGGAGGACTCTCGAGGATTCTCTGCCTTCTGTTCTCTCTCCCCGTTGGAGTACTCTCTAGGAATCACTACCATATGTTCTCTCTCCCGCTAGGAGGACTTTCTAGGAATCTCTGCCTTCTGTTCTCTCTCTGCCTTGGAGGACTCTCTAGGAATCTGAGCCTTCTGTTCTCTCTCCCCCTTGGAGGACTCTCTAGGAATCTCGGCCTTCTTTTCTCTCTCCCCCTTGGAGGACTCTCTAGGAATCTCTGCCTTCTGTACTCTCTCCCCCTTGGAGAACTCTCTAGGAATCTGAGCCTTCTGTTCTCTCTCCCCCTTGGAGGACTCTCTAGGAATCTGAGCCTTCTGTTCTCTCTCCCCTTTGGAGGACTCTCTAGGAATCTGAGCCTTCTGTTCTTTCTCCCCCTTGGAGGACTGTCTAGGAATCTCTGCCATCTGTTCTCTCTCCCCCTTGGAGAACTCTCTAGGAATCTCAGCCTTCTCTTCTCTCTCCCCCTTGGAGGACTCTCTAGGATTCTCTTCCTTCTGTTCTCTCTCCCCCTTGGAGGACTCTTTAGGAATGTGATCCTTCTGTTCTTTCTCCCCCTTGTAGGACTCTCTAGGAATCTCTGCCATCTGTTCTCTCTCCCGCTTGGAGGACTTTCTAGGAATCTCTGCCTTCTGTTCTCTATCTCTCTTGGAGGGCCCTCTAGGAATTTGAGCCTTCTGTACTCTCTCCCCCTTGGAGGACACTCTAGGAATCTCTGCCTTCTTTTCTCTCTCCCCCTTGGAGGACTCTCTAGGAATCTCTGCGTTCTGTACTCTCTCCCCCTTGGAGGACTCTCTAGGATTCTCTGCCTTCTGTGTTCTCTCTCCCTTAGAGGACTCTCTAGGATTCTCTGCCTTCTGTTCTCTCTCCCCCTTGGAGGACTCTCTAGGAATCTCTGCCTTCTGTTCTCTCTCTCTCTTGGAGGACTCTCTAGGAATCTGAGCCTTCTGTTCTTTCTCCCCCTTGGAGGACTCTCTAGGAATCTCTGCCATCTGTTCTATCTCCCGCTTGGAGGACTCTCTAGGAATCTCTGCCTTCTCTTCTCTCTCCCCCTTGGAGGACTCTCTAGGAATCTCTGCCTTCTGTTCTCTCTCCCCCTTTGAGGTCTCTCTAGGAATCTCTGCCATCTGTTCTCTCTCCCCTTGGAGGGCCCTCTACGAACCTCAGCCTTCTGTTCTGTCTCACCCTTGGAGGACTCTCTAGGAATCTCTGCCTTCTGTTCTTTCTCTCCCTTGGAGGACTCTCTAGGAATCTCTGCCTTCTGTTCTCTCTCTCTATTCCAGGACACTCTAGGAATCTCTGCGTTCTGTTCTCTCTCCCCCTTGGAGGACTCTCTAGGAATCTCTGCCTTCTGTTCTCTCTCTCCCTTGAAGGACTCTCCAGGAATCTGAGCCTTCTGTTCTCTCTCTCCCTTGAAGGACTCTCTAGGAATCTCTGCCTTCTGTTCTCTCTCCCCCTTGGAGAACTCTCTAGGATTCTCTTCCTTCTGTTCTCTCTCTCCCTTGGAGGACTCTCTAGGAAACTCTGCCTTCTGTTTTCTCTCCCCCTTGGAGGACTCTCTAGGAATCTCTGCCTTCTGTTCTCTCTCTCCCTTGGAGGACTCTTTAGGAATCTGATCCTTCTGTTCTTTCTCCCCCTTGTAGGACTCTAGGAATCTCTGCCATCTGTTCTCTCTCCCGCTTGGAGGACTTTCTAGGAATCTCTGCCTTCTGTTCTCTCTCTGCCTTGGAGGACTCTCTAGGAATCTGAGCCTTCTGTTCTCTCTCCCCCTTGGAGGACTCTCGAGGAATCTCTGCCTTCTGTACTCTCTCCCCCTTGGAGAACTCTCTAGCAATCTGAGCCTTCTGTTCTCTCTCCCCCTTGGAGGACTCTCTAGGAATCTCTGCCTTCTGTTCTCTCTCTCCCTTGGAGGACTCTCTAGGAATCTGAGACTTCTGTTCTCTCTCCCCTTTGGAGGACTCTCTAGGAATCTGAGCCTTCTGTTCTTTCTCCCCCTTGGAGGACTCTCTAGGAATCTCTGCCATCTGTTCTCTCTCCCCCTTGGAGGACTCTCTAGGAATCTCAGCCTTCTCTTCTCTCTCCCCCTTGGAGGACTCTCTAGGATTCTCTTCCTTCTGTTCTCTCTCCCCCTTGGAGGACTCTTTAGGAATCTGATCCTTCTGTTCTTTCTCCCCTTTGTAGGACTCTCTAGGAATCTCTGCCATCTGTTCTCTCTCCCGCTTGGAGGACTTTCTAGGAATCTCTGCCTTCTGTTCTCTCTCTCTCTAGGAGGGCCCTCTAGGAATTTGAGCATTCTGTACTCTCTCCCCCTTGGAGGACACTCTAGGAATCTCTGCCTTCTTTTCTCTCTCCCCCTTGGAGGACTCTCTAGGAATCTCTGCCTTCTGTACTCTCTCCCCCTTGGAGGACTCTCTAGGATTCTCTGCCTTCTGTTTTCTCTCTCCCTTGGAGGACTCTCTAGGATTCTCTGCCTTCTGTTCTCTCTCCCCCTTGGAGGACTCTCTAGGAATCTCTGCCATCTGTTCTCTCTCTCTCTTGGAGGACTCTCTAGGAATCTGAGCCTTCTGTTCTTTCTCCCCCTTGGAGGACTCTCTAGGAATCTCTGCCATCTGTTCTATCTCCCGCTTGGAGGACTCTCTAGGAATCTCTGCCTTCTCTTCTCTCTCCCCCTTGGAGGACTCTCTAGGAATCTCTGCCTTCTGTTCTCTCTCCCCCTTGGAGGACTCTCTAGGAATCTCTGCCTTCTGTTCTCTTTCACCCTTGGAGGACTCTCTAGGAATCTCTGCCTTATGTTCTCTCTCCCCCTTGGAGGACTCTCTAGGAATCTCTGCCTTCTGTTCTTTCTCCCCCTTGGAGGACTCTCTAGGAATCTCTGCCATCTGTTCTCTCTCCCCCTTGGAGGACTCTCTACGAATCTCAGCCTTCTCTTCTCTCTCCCCCTTGAAGGACTCTCTAGGATTCTCTTCCTTCTGTTCTCTCTCCCCCTTGGAGGACTCTCTAGGAATCTCTGCCATCTGTTCTCTCTCCCCCTTGGAGGACTCTCTACGAATCTCAGCCTTCTCTTCTCTCTCCCCCTTGAAGGACTCTCTAGGATTCTCTTCCTTCTGTTCTCTCTCCCCCTTGAAGGACTCTCTAGGATTCTCTGACTTCTGTTCTCTCTCCCCCTTGGAGGACTCTCTAGGAATCTCTGCCTTCTGTTCTCTCTCTCTCTTGGAGGGCCCTCTAGGAATTTGAGCCTTCTGTACTCTCTCCCCCTTGGAGGACACTATAGGAATCTCTGCCTTCTTTTCTCTCTCCCCCTTGGAGGACTCTTAGGAATCTCTGCCTTCTGTACTCTCTCCCCCTTGGAGGACTCGATAGGATTCTCTGCCTTCTGTTTTCTCTCTCCCTTGGAGGACTCTCTAGGAATCTCTGCCTTCTGTTCTCTCTCTCCCTTGGAGGACTCTGTAGGACTCTCGGCCTTGTGCTCTCTCTCCCCGTTTGAGGTCTCTCTAGGAATCTCTGCCATCTGTTCTCTCTCTCCCTTGAAGGACTCTCTTGGAATCTGAGCCTTCTGTTCTCTCTCCCCCTTGGAGGACTCTCTAGGATTCTGTGCCTTCTGTTCTCCCTTGGAGGACTCTCTAGGAAACTCTGCCTTCTGTTCTCTCTCCCCCTTGGAGGACTCTCTAGGATTCTCTGACTTCTGTTCTCTCTCCCCCTTGGAGGACTCTCTAGGATTCTCTGACTTCTGTTCTCTCTCCCCCTTGGAGGACTCTCTAGGAATCTCTGCCTTCTGTACTCTCTCCCCCTTGGAGGACTCTCTAGGATTCTCTGCCTTCTGTTTTCTCTCTCCCTTGGAGTACTCTCTAGGATTCTCTGCCTTCTGTTCTCTCTCCCCCTTGGAGGACTCTCTAGGAATCTCTGCCTTCTGTTCTCTCTCTCTCTTGGAGGGCCCTCTAGGAATTTGAGCCTTCTTTACTCTCTCCCCCTTGGAGGACACTCTAGGAATCTCAGCCTTCTTTTCTCTCTCCCCCTTGGAGGACTCTCTAGGAATCTCTGCATTCTGTACTCTGTCCCCCTAGGAGGACTCGATAGGATTCTCTGCCTTCTGTTTTCTCTCTCACTTGGAGGACTCTCTAAGATTCTCTGCCTTCTGTTCTCTCTCCCCATTGGAGGACTCTCTAGGAATCTCTGCCTTCTGTTCTCTCTCTCCCTTGGAGGACTCTGTAGGACTCTCTGCCTTGTGTTCTCTCTCCCCCTTTGAGGTCTCTCTAGGAATCTCTGCCATCTGTTCTCTCTCCCCTTGGAGGACTCTGTAGGACTCTCTGCCTTGTGTTCTCTCTCCCCCTTTGAGTTCTCTCTAGGAATCTCTGCCATCTGTTCTCTCTCCCCTTGGAGGGCCCTCTACGAACCTCAGCCTTCTGTTCTGTCTCACCCTTGGAGGACTCTCTAGGAATCTGATCCTTCTGTTCTTTCTCCCCCTTGTAGGACTCTCTAAGAATCTCTGCCATCTGTTCTCTCTCCCGCTTGGAGGACTTTCTAGGAATCTCTGCCTTCTGTTCTCTCTCTGCCTTGGAGGACTCTCTAGGAATCTGAGCCTTCTGTTCTCTCTCCCCCTTGGAGGACTCTCTAGGAATCTCGGCCTTCTTTTCTCTCTCCCCCTTGGAGGACTCTCTAGGAATCTCTGCCTTCTGTACTCTCTCCCCCTTGGAGAACTCTCTAGGAATCTGAGCCTTCTGTTCTCTCTCCCTCTTGGAGGACTCTCTAGGAATCTCTGCCTTCTGTTCTCTCTCTCCCTTGGAGGACTCTCTAGGAATCTGAGCCTTCTGTTCTCTCTCCCCTTTGGAGGACTCTCTAGGAATCTGAGCCTTCTGTTCTCTCTCCCCCTTGGAGGATTCTCGAGGATTCTCTGCCTTCTGTTCTCTCTCCCCCTTGGAGTACTCTCTAGGAATCTCTGCCATCTGTTCTCTCTCCCGATTGGAGGACTCTCTAGGAATCTCTGCCTTCTGTTCTCTCTCCCCCTTAGTGGAATCTCTAGGAATCTCTGCCATCTGTTCCCTCTCTCCCTTGTAGGACTCTCCTAGAATCCTAGAATCTCTGCCTTCTGTTTTCTCTCCCCCTTGGAGGACTTTATAGGATTCCTCTGCATTCTGTTCTCTCTCTCCCTTGGAGGACTCTCTAGGAATCTCTGCTTTCTGTTCTCTCTCTCCCTTGGAGGACTCTCTAGGATTAACTGCATTCTTTTCTCTCTCCCCCTTCGAGGACTCTCTAGGAATCTCTGCCTTCTGTTCTCTCTCCCCCTTGGAGGACTCTCTAGGATTCTCTGCCTTGTGTTCTCTCTCCCCCTTGGAGGACTCTCTAGAAATCTCTGCCTTCTGTTCTCTCTCCCCCCTGGAGCACTCTCTAGGAATCTCTGCCATCTGTTGTGTCTCCTGCTTGGATGAATCTCTAGGAATCTCTGCCATCTGTACTCTCTCCGGCTTGGAGGACTCTCTAGGAATCTCTTCCATCTGTTCTCTCTCCCGCTTGGAGGACTCTTTAGGAGTCTCTCCTATCGGTTCTCTCTCCCCCTTTGACGACTCTCTAGAAATCTCTCCCTTCTGTTCTCTCTCTCCCTTGGAGGACTCTCTAGGAATCTCTGCCTTCTGTTCTCTCTCCCCCTTGGAGGACTTTATAGGATTCTCTACCTTCTGTTCTCTCTCTCCCTTGGAGGACTCTCTAGGAATCTCTGCCATCTGTTCTCTCTGCGGCTTACAGGACTCTCTAGGAATCTCTGTTCTCTCTCCCGCTTTCAGGACTCTCTAGGAATCTCTGTCATCGGTTCTCTCTCTCCCTTGTAGGACTCTCCTAGAATCATAGAATCTCTGCCTTCTGTTTTCTCTCCCCCTTGGAGGACTTTACAGGATTCTCTGCCTTCTGTTCTCTCTCTACCTGTTCTCTCTCTCCCTCTAGGATTCTCTGCCTTCTGTTCTCTCTCCCTCTTGGAGGACTCTACAGGATTCTCTGCCTTCTGTTCTCACTCTCCCTTGGAGTACTCTCTAGGAATCTGAGCCTTCTGTTCTCTCTCCCCCTTGGAGGACTCTCTAGGAATCTCTGCCATCTGTTCTATCACCTTCTTGGAGGACTCTAGGAATGTTTGCCATCGGTTCTCTCTCTCCCTTGGAGGATTCTCTAGGAATCTCTGCCTTCTGTTCTCTCTCCCCCTTGTAGGACTCTCTAGGAATCTCTGCCTTCTGTTCTCTCTCCCCCTTGGAGGACTCTCTAGGAATATCTGCCTTCTGTTCTCTCTCCCCCTTGGAGGACTCTCTACGAATCTATGTCTTCTGTTCTATCTCCACCTTGGAGGACTCTCTAGGAATCTCTGCCTTCTGTTCTCTCTCTCCCTTGCAGTACTCTCTAGGAATCGTTGCCTTCTGTTCTCTCTCCCCCTTGGAGGCCTCTCTAGGAATCTCTGCCTTCTGTTCTCTCTCCCCCTTGGAGGACTATCTAGGAATTTCTGCCTTTTGACCTCTGTCTTCCTTGGTGGACTCTCTAGGATTCTCTGCCTTCTGTTCTCTCTCCCCCTTCGAGGACTATCTAGGAATTTCTGCCTTCGGTTCTCTCTCCCCCTTGGAGGATTCTCGAGGATTCTCTGCCTTCTGTTCTCTCTCCCCGTTGGAGTACTCTCTAGGAATCACTACCATATGTTCTCTCTCCCGCTAGGAGGACTCTCTAGGAATCTCTGCCTTCTGTTCTCACTCCCCCTTGGAGGACTCTCTAGGAATCTCTGCCTTCGGTTCTCTATCCCCCTTGGACGACTCTCTAGAAATCTCTCCCTTCTGTTCTCTCGCCCCCATGAAGGACTCTCTAGGAATCTGAGCCTTTTGTTCCCTCTCCCGCTTGGAGGACTCTCTAGGAATCTCTGCCTTCTGTTCTCACTCGCCCTTGGAGGGCCCACTACAAATCTGAGCCTTCTGTTCTCTCTCCCCCTTGGAGGACTCTCTAGGAATATCTGCCATCTGTTCTCTCTCCCCCTTGGAGGACTCTCGAGGATTCTCTGCCTTCTGTTCTCTCTCCCCGTTGGAGTACTCTCTAGGAATCACTACCATATGTTCTCTCTCCCGCTAGGAGGACTCTCTAGGAATCTCTGCCTTCTGTTCTCACTCGCCCTTGGAGGGCCCACTACAAATCTGAGCCTTCTGTTCTCTCTCCCCCTTGGAGGACTCTCTAGGAATCTCTGCCTTCTGTTCCCTCTCCCCCTTGGAGGACTCTCTAGGAATCTCTGCCTTCTGTTCTCTCTCTCCCTTGGAGGACTCTCTAGGAATTTCTGCCTTCGGGTATCTCTTCCCCTTGGTGGACTCTCGAGGATTCTCTGCCTTCTGTTCTCTCTCCCCCTTGGAGGACTCTATAGGATTCTCTGCCTTCTGTTCTCTCTCCCCCTTGGAGGACTCTCTAGGAATATCTGCCATCTGTTCTCTCTCCCCCTTGGAGGACTCTCTACGAATCTCTGCCTTCTGTTCTATCTCCACCTTGGAGGACTCTCTAGGAATCTCTGCCTTCTGTTCTCTCTCTCCCTTGCAGTACTCTCTAGGAATCTTTGCCTTCTGTTCTCTGTCCCCCTTGGAGGACTCTCGAGGAATCTCTGCCATCTGTTCTCTCTCCCTCTTGTAGGTCTCTCTAGGAATGTCTGCCTTCTGTTCTCTCTCTCCCTTGGAGGACTCTCTAAGATTCTCTGTCTTCTCTCTCTCCCTTGTAGGACTCTCCTAGAATCCTAGAATCTCTGCCATCTGTTTTCTCTCCCCCTTGGAGGACTCTTTAGGAATCTCTTCCTTCTGTTCTCTCTCCCCCTTGGAGGACTCTCTAGGAATCTCTGCCATCGGTTCTTTCTCTCCCTTGTAGTACTCTCTAGGAATCTCTCCTTCTGTTCTCTATCCCCCTTGGAGGACTTTATAGGATTCTCTGCCTTCTGTTCTCTCTCTCCATTGGAGGACTCTCTCGGAATCTCTGCCTTCTGTTCTCTCTCCCCCTTGGAGGCCTCTCTAAGATTCTCTGCCTTTGGTTCTCTCACCCCTTGGAGGACTCATTAGGAATCTCTGCCTTCTGTTCTCTCTCTCCCTTGGAGGACTCTCTAGGAATCTCTGCCTTCTGTTCTCTCTCCCCCTTGGAGGATTCTCGAGGATTCTCTGCCTTCTGTTCTCTCTCCCCCTTGGAGTACTCTCTAGGAATCTCTGCCATCTGTTCTCTCTCCCGATTGGAGGACTCTCTAGGAATCTCTGCCTTCTGTTCTCTCTCCCCCTTAGTGGAATCTCTAGGAATCTCTGCCATCTGTTCCCTCTCTCCCTTGTAGGACTCTCCTAGAATCCTAGAATCTCTGCCTTCTGTTTTCTCTCCCCCTTGGAGGACTTTATAGGATTCCTCTGCATTCTGTTCTCTCTCTCCCTTGGAGGACTCTCTAGGAATCTCTGCTTTCTGTTCTCTCTCTCCCTTGGAGGACTCTCTAGGATTAACTGCATTCTTTTCTCTCTCCCCCTTCGAGGACTCTCTAGGAATCTCTGCCTTCTGTTCTCTCTCCCCCTTGGAGGACTCTCTAGGATTCTCTGCCTTGTGTTCTCTCTCCCCCTTGGAGGACTCTCTAGAAATCTCTGCCTTCTGTTCTCTCTCCCCCCTGGAGCACTCTCTAGGAATCTCTGCCATCTGTTGTGTCTCCTGCTTGGATGAATCTCTAGGAATCTCTGCCATCTGTACTCTCTCCGGCTTGGAGGACTCTCTAGGAATCTCTTCCATCTGTTCTCTCTCCCGCTTGGAGGACTCTTTAGGAGTCTCTCCTATCGGTTCTCTCTCCCCCTTTGACGACTCTCTAGAAATCTCTCCCTTCTGTTCTCTCTCTCCCTTGGAGGACTCTCTAGGAATCTCTGCCTTCTGTTCTCTCTCCCCCTTGGAGGACTTTATAGGATTCTCTACCTTCTGTTCTCTCTCTCCCTTGGAGGACTCTCTAGGAATCTCTGCCATCTGTTCTCTCTGCGGCTTACAGGACTCTCTAGGAATCTCTGTTCTCTCTCCCGCTTTCAGGACTCTCTAGGAATCTCTGTCATCGGTTCTCTCTCTCCCTTGTAGGACTCTCCTAGAATCATAGAATCTCTGCCTTCTGTTTTCTCTCCCCCTTGGAGGACTTTACAGGATTCTCTGCCTTCTGTTCTCTCTCTACCTGTTCTCTCTCTCCCTCTAGGATTCTCTGCCTTCTGTTCTCTCTCCCTCTGGGAGGACTCTACAGGATTCTCTGCCTTCTGTTCTCACTCTCCCTTGGAGTACTCTCTAGGAATCTGAGCCTTCTGTTCTCTCTCCCCCTTGGAGGACTCTCTAGGAATCTCTGCCATCTGTTCTATTTCCTGCTTGGAGGACTCTAGGAATGTTTGCCATCGGTTCTCTCTCTCCCTTGGAGGATTCTCTAGGAATCTCTGCCTTCTGTTCTCTCTCCCCCTTGTAGGACTCTCTAGGAATCTCTGCCTTCTGTTCTCTCTCCCCCTTGGAGGACTCTCTAGGAATATCTGCCTTCTGTTCTCTCTCCCCCTTGGAGGACTCTCTACGAATCTATGTCTTCTGTTCTATCTCCACCTTGGAGGACTCTCTAGGAATCTCTGCCTTCTGTTCTCTCTCTCCCTTGCAGTACTCTCTAGGAATCGTTGCCTTCTGTTCTCTCTCCCCCTTGGAGGCCTCTCTAGGAATCTCTGCCTTCTGTTCTCTCTCCCCCTTGGAGGACTATCTAGGAATTTCTGCCTTTTGACCTCTGTCTTCCTTGGTGGACTCTCTAGGATTCTCTGCCTTCTGTTCTCTCTCCCCGTTGGAGTACTCTCTAGGAATCACTACCATATGTTCTCTCTCCCCCTTGGAGGACTCTCTAGGAATCTCTGCCTTCTGTTCTCTCTCCCCGTTGGAGTACTCTCTAGGAATCTCTGCCTTCTGTTCTCTCTCTCCCTTGGAGGACTCTCTAGGAATTTCTGCCTTCTGTTCTCACTCGCCCTTGGAGGGCCCACTACAAATCTGAGCCTTCTGTTCTCTCTCCCCCTTGGAGGACTCTCTAGGAATATCTGCCATCTGTTCTCTCTCCCCCTTGGAGGACTCTCGAGGATTCTCTGCCTTCTGTTCTCTCTCCCCGTTGGAGTACTCTCTAGGAATCACTACCATATGTTCTCTCTCCCGCTAGGAGGACTTTCTAGGAATCTCTGCCTTCTGTTCTCTCTCTGCCTTGGAGGACTCTCTAGGAATCTGAGCCTTCTGTTCTCTCTCCCCCTTGGAGGACTCTCTAGGAATCTCGGCCTTCTTTTCTCTCTCCCCCTTGGAGGACTCTCTAGGAATCTCTGCCTTCTGTACTCTCTCCCCCTTGGAGAACTCTCTAGGAATCTGAGCCTTCTGTTCTCTCTCCCCCTTGGAGGACTCGCTAGGAATCTGAGCCTTCTGTTCTCTCTCCCCTTTGGAGGACTCTCTAGGAATCTGAGCCTTCTGTTCTTTCTCCCCCTTGGAGGACTGTCTAGGAATCTCTGCCATCTGTTCTCTCTCCCCCTTGGAGAACTCTCTAGGAATCTCAGCCTTCTCTTCTCTCTCCCCCTTGGAGGACTCTCTAGGATTCTCTTCCTTCTGTTCTCTCTCCCCCTTGGAGGACTCTTTAGGAATGTGATCCTTCTGTTCTTTCTCCCCCTTGTAGGACTCTCTAGGAATCTCTGCCATCTGTTCTCTCTCCCGCTTGGAGGACTTTCTAGGAATCTCTGCCTTCTGTTCTCTATCTCTCTTGGAGGGCCCTCTAGGAATTTGAGCCTTCTGTACTCTCTCCCCCTTGGAGGACACTCTAGGAATCTCTGCCTTCTTTTCTCTCTCCCCCTTGGAGGACTCTCTAGGAATCTCTGCGTTCTGTACTCTCTCCCCCTTGGAGGACTCTCTAGGATTCTCTGCCTTCTGTGTTCTCTCTCCCTTAGAGGACTCTCTAGGATTCTCTGCCTTCTGTTCTCTCTCCCCCTTGGAGGACTCTCTAGGAATCTCTGCCTTCTGTTCTCTCTCTCTCTTGGAGGACTCTCTAGGAATCTGAGCCTTCTGTTCTTTCTCCCCCTTGGAGGACTCTCTAGGAATCTCTGCCATCTGTTCTATCTCCCGCTTGGAGGACTCTCTAGGAATCTCTGCCTTCTCTTCTCTCTCCCCCTTGGAGGACTCTCTAGGAATCTCTGCCTTCTGTTCTCTCTCCCCCTTTGAGGTCTCTCTAGGAATCTCTGCCATCTGTTCTCTCTCCCCTTGGAGGGCCCTCTACGAACCTCAGCCTTCTGTTCTGTCTCACCCTTGGAGGACTCTCTAGGAATCTCTGCCTTCTGTTCTTTCTCTCCCTTGGAGGACTCTCTAGGAATCTCTGCCTTCTGTTCTCTCTCTCTATTCCAGGACACTCTAGGAATCTCTGCGTTCTGTTCTCTCTCCCCCTTGGAGGACTCTCTAGGAATCTCTGCCTTCTGTTCTCTCTCTCCCTTGAAGGACTCTCCAGGAATCTGAGCCTTCTGTTCTCTCTCTCCCTTGAAGGACTCTCTAGGAATCTCTGCCTTCTGTTCTCTCTCCCCCTTGGAGAACTCTCTAGGATTCTCTTCCTTCTGTTCTCTCTCTCCCTTGGAGGACTCTCTAGGAAACTCTGCCTTCTGTTTTCTCTCCCCCTTGGAGGACTCTCTAGGAATCTCTGCCTTCTGTTCTCTCTCTCCCTTGGAGGACTCTTTAGGAATCTGATCCTTCTGTTCTTTCTCCCCCTTGTAGGACTCTAGGAATCTCTGCCATCTGTTCTCTCTCCCGCTTGGAGGACTTTCTAGGAATCTCTGCCTTCTGTTCTCTCTCTGCCTTGGAGGACTCTCTAGGAATCTGAGCCTTCTGTTCTCTCTCCCCCTTGGAGGACTCTCGAGGAATCTCTGCCTTCTGTACTCTCTCCCCCTTGGAGAACTCTCTAGGAATCTGAGCCTTCTGTTCTCTCTCCCCCTTGGAGGACTCTCTAGGAATCTCTGCCTTCTGTTCTCTCTCTCCCTTGGAGGACTCTCTAGGAATCTGAGACTTCTGTTCTCTCTCCCCTTTGGAGGACTCTCTAGGAATCTGAGCCTTCTGTTCTTTCTCCCCCTTGGAGGACTCTCTAGGAATCTCTGCCATCTGTTCTCTCTCCCCCTTGGAGGACTCTCTAGGAATCTCAGCCTTCTCTTCTCTCTCCCCCTTGGAGGACTCTCTAGGATTCTCTTCCTTCTGTTCTCTCTCCCCCTTGGAGGACTCTTTAGGAATCTGATCCTTCTGTTCTTTCTCCCCTTTGTAGGACTCTCTAGGAATCTCTGCCATCTGTTCTCTCTCCCGCTTGGAGGACTTTCTAGGAATCTCTGCCTTCTGTTCTCTCTCTCTCTAGGAGGGCCCTCTAGGAATTTGAGCATTCTGTACTCTCTCCCCCTTGGAGGACACTCTAGGAATCTCTGCCTTCTTTTCTCTCTCCCCCTTGGAGGACTCTCTAGGAATCTCTGCCTTCTGTACTCTCTCCCCCTTGGAGGACTCTCTAGGATTCTCTGCCTTCTGTTTTCTCTCTCCCTTGGAGGACTCTCTAGGATTCTCTGCCTTCTGTTCTCTCTCCCCCTTGGAGGACTCTCTAGGAATCTCTGCCATCTGTTCTCTCTCTCTCTTGGAGGACTCTCTAGGAATCTGAGCCTTCTGTTCTTTCTCCCCCTTGGAGGACTCTCTAGGAATCTCTGCCATCTGTTCTATCTCCCGCTTGGAGGACTCTCTAGGAATCTCTGCCTTCTCTTCTCTCTCCCCCTTGGAGGACTCTCTAGGAATCTCTGCCTTCTGTTCTCTCTCCCCCTTGGAGGACTCTCTAGGAATCTCTGCCTTCTGTTCTCTTTCACCCTTGGAGGACTCTCTAGGAATCTCTGCCTTATGTTCTCTCTCCCCCTTGGAGGACTCTCTAGGAATCTCTGCCTTCTGTTCTTTCTCCCCCTTGGAGGACTCTCTAGGAATCTCTGCCATCTGTTCTCTCTCCCCCTTGGAGGACTCTCTACGAATCTCAGCCTTCTCTTCTCTCTCCCCCTTGAAGGACTCTCTAGGATTCTCTTCCTTCTGTTCTCTCTCCCCCTTGGAGGACTCTCTAGGAATCTCTGCCATCTGTTCTCTCTCCCCCTTGGAGGACTCTCTACGAATCTCAGCCTTCTCTTCTCTCTCCCCCTTGAAGGACTCTCTAGGATTCTCTTCCTTCTGTTCTCTCTCCCCCTTGAAGGACTCTCTAGGATTCTCTGACTTCTGTTCTCTCTCCCCCTTGGAGGACTCTCTAGGAATCTCTGCCTTCTGTTCTCTCTCTCTCTTGGAGGGCCCTCTAGGAATTTGAGCCTTCTGTACTCTCTCCCCCTTGGAGGACACTATAGGAATCTCTGCCTTCTTTTCTCTCTCCCCCTTGGAGGACTCTTAGGAATCTCTGCCTTCTGTACTCTCTCCCCCTTGGAGGACTCGATAGGATTCTCTGCCTTCTGTTTTCTCTCTCCCTTGGAGGACTCTCTAGGAATCTCTGCCTTCTGTTCTCTCTCTCCCTTGGAGGACTCTGTAGGACTCTCTGCCTTGTGCTCTCTCTCCCCGTTTGAGGTCTCTCTAGGAATCTCTGCCATCTGTTCTCTCTCTCCCTTGAAGGACTCTCTTGGAATCTGAGCCTTCTGTTCTCTCTCCCCCTTGGAGGACTCTCTAGGATTCTGTGCCTTCTGTTCTCCCTTGGAGGACTCTCTAGGAAACTCTGCCTTCTGTTCTCTCTCCCCCTTGGAGGACTCTCTAGGATTCTCTGACTTCTGTTCTCTCTCCCCCTTGGAGGACTCTCTAGGATTCTCTGACTTCTGTTCTCTCTCCCCCTTGGAGGACTCTCTAGGAATCTCTGCCTTCTGTACTCTCTCCCCCTTGGAGGACTCTCTAGGATTCTCTGCCTTCTGTTTTCTCTCTCCCTTGGAGTACTCTCTAGGATTCTCTGCCTTCTGTTCTCTCTCCCCCTTGGAGGACTCTCTAGGAATCTCTGCCTTCTGTTCTCTCTCTCTCTTGGAGGGCCCTCTAGGAATTTGAGCCTTCTTTACTCTCTCCCCCTTGGAGGACACTCTAGGAATCTCAGCCTTCTTTTCTCTCTCCCCCTTGGAGGACTCTCTAGGAATCTCTGCATTCTGTACTCTGTCCCCCTAGGAGGACTCGATAGGATTCTCTGCCTTCTGTTTTCTCTCTCACTTGGAGGACTCTCTAAGATTCTCTGCCTTCTGTTCTCTCTCCCCATTGGAGGACTCTCTAGGAATCTCTGCCTTCTGTTCTCTCTCTCCCTTGGAGGACTCTGTAGGACTCTCTGCCTTGTGTTCTCTCTCCCCCTTTGAGGTCTCTCTAGGAATCTCTGCCATCTGTTCTCTCTCCCCTTGGAGGACTCTGTAGGACTCTCTGCCTTGTGTTCTCTCTCCCCCTTTGAGTTCTCTCTAGGAATCTCTGCCATCTGTTCTCTCTCCCCTTGGAGGGCCCTCTACGAACCTCAGCCTTCTGTTCTGTCTCACCCTTGGAGGACTCTCTAGGAATCTGATCCTTCTGTTCTTTCTCCCCCTTGTAGGACTCTCTAAGAATCTCTGCCATCTGTTCTCTCTCCCGCTTGGAGGACTTTCTAGGAATCTCTGCCTTCTGTTCTCTCTCTGCCTTGGAGGACTCTCTAGGAATCTGAGCCTTCTGTTCTCTCTCCCCCTTGGAGGACTCTCTAGGAATCTCGGCCTTCTTTTCTCTCTCCCCCTTGGAGGACTCTCTAGGAATCTCTGCCTTCTGTACTCTCTCCCCCTTGGAGAACTCTCTAGGAATCTGAGCCTTCTGTTCTCTCTCCCTCTTGGAGGACTCTCTAGGAATCTCTGCCTTCTGTTCTCTCTCTCCCTTGGAGGACTCTCTAGGAATCTGAGCCTTCTGTTCTCTCTCCCCTTTGGAGGACTCTCTAGGAATCTGAGCCTTCTGTTCTCTCTCCCCCTTGGAGGACTCTTTAGGAATGTGATCCTTCTGTTCTTTCTCCCCCTTGTAGGACTCTCTAGGAATCTCTGCCATCTGTTCTCTCTCCCGCTTGGAGGACTTTCTAGGAATCTCTGCCTTCTGTTCTCTATCTCTCTTGGAGGGCCCTCTAGGAATTTGAGCCTTCTGTACTCTCTCCCCCTTGGAGGTCACTCTAGGAATCTCTGCCTTCTTTTCTCTCTCCCCCTTGCAGGACTCTCTAGGAATCTCTGCCTTCTGTACTCTCTCCCCCTTGGAGGACTCTCTAGGATTCTCTGCCTTCTGTGTTCTCTCTCCCTTGGAGGACTCTCTAGGATTCTCTGCCTTCTGTTCTCTCTCCCCCTTGGAGGACTCTCTAGGAATCTCTGCCTTCTGTTCTCTCTCTTTCTTGGAGGACTCTCTAGGAATCTGAGCCTTCTGTTCTTTCTCCCCCTTGGAGGACTCTCTAGGAATCTCTGCCATCTGTTCTATCTCCCCCTTGGAGGACTCTCTAGGAATCTCTGCCTTCTGTTCTCTCTCCCCCTTTGAGGTCTCTCTAGGAATCTCTGCCATCTGTTCTCTCTCCCCTTGGAGGGCCCTCTACGAACCTCAGCCTTCTGTTCTGTCTCACTCTTGGAGGACTCTCTAGGAATCTCTGCCTTCTGTTCTCTCTCTCCCTTGCAGGACAATCTAGGAATCTCTGCGTTCTGTTCTCTCTCCCCCTTCGAGGACTCTCTAGGAATCTCTGCCATCTGTTCTCTCTCCCCTTGGAGGGCCCTCTACGAACCTCAGCCTTCTGTTCTGTCTCACCCTTGGAGGACTCTCTAGGAATCTCTGCCTTCTGTTCTTTCTCTCCCTTGGAGGACTCTCTAGGAATCTCTGCCTTCTGTTCTCTCTCTCTATTCCAGGACACTCTAGGAATCTCTGCGTTCTGTTCTCTCTCCCCCTTGGAGGACTCTCTAGGAATCTCTGCCTTCTGTTCTCTCTCTCCCTTGAAGGACTCTCCAGGAATCTGAGCCTTCTGTTCTCTCTCTCCCTTGAAGGACTCTCTAGGAATCTCTGCCTTCTGTTCTCTCTCCCCCTTGGAGAACTCTCTAGGATTCTCTTCCTTCTGTTCTCTCTCTCCCTTGGAGGACTCTCTAGGAAACTCTGCCTTCTGTTTTCTCTCGCCCTTGGAGGACTCTCTAGGAATCTCTGCCTTCTGTTCTCTCTCTCCCTTGGAGGACTCTTTAGGAATCTGATCCTTCTGTTCTTTCTCCCCCTTGTAGGACTCTAGGAATCTCTGCCATCTGTTCTCTCTCCCGCTTGGAGGACTTTCTAGGAATCTCTGCCTTCTGTTCTCTCTCTGCCTTGCAGGACTCTCTAGGAATCTGAGCCTTCTGTTCTCTCTCCCCCTTGGAGGACTCTCGAGGAATCTCTGCCTTCTGTACTCTCTCCCCCTTGGAGAACGCTCTAGGAATCTGAGCCTTCTGTTCTCTCTCCCCCTTGGAGGACTCTCTAGGAATCTCTGCCTTCTGTTCTCTCTCTCCCTTGGAGGACTCTCTAGGAATCTGAGCCTTCTGTTCTCTCTCCCCTTTGGAGGACTCTCTAGGAATCTGAGCCTTCTGTTCTTTCTCCCCCTTGGAGGACTCTCTAGGAATCTCTGCCATCTGTTCTCTCTCCCCCTTGGAGGACTCTCTAGGAATCTCAGCCTTCTCTTCTCTCTCCCCCTTGGAGGACTCTCTAGGATTCTCTTCCTTCTGTTCTCTCTCCCCCTTGGAGGACTCTTTAGGAATCTGATCCTTCTGTTCTTTCTCCCCTTTGTAGGACTCTCTAGGAATCTCTGCCATCTGTTCTCTCTCCCGCTTGGAGGACTTTCTAGGAATCTCTGCCTTCTGTTCTCTCTCTCTCTAGGAGGGCCCTCTAGGAATTTGAGCCTTCTGTACTCTCTCCCCCTTGGAGGACACTCTAGGAATCTCTGCCTTCTTTTCTCTCTCCCCCTTGGAGGACTCTCTAGGAATCTCTGCCTTCTGTACTCTCTCCCCCTTGGAGGACTCTCTAGGATTCTCTGCCTTCTGTTTTCTCTCTCCCTTGGAGGACTCTCTAGGATTCTCTGCCTTCTGTTCTCCCTCCCCCTTGGAGGACTCTCTAGGAATCTCTGCCATCTGTTCTCTCTCTCTCTTGGAGGACTCTCTAGGAATCTGAGCCTTCTGTTCTTTCTCCCCCTTGGAGGACTCTCTAGGAATCTCTGCCATCTGTTCTATCTCCCGCTTGGAGGACTATCTAGGAATCTCTGCCTTCTCTTCTCTCTCCCCCTTGGAGGACTCTCTAGGAATCTCTGCCTTCTGTTCTCTCTCCCCCTTGGAGGACTCTCTAGGAATCTCTGCCTTCTGTTCTCTTTCACCCTTGGAGGACTCTCTAGGAATCTCTGCCTTATGTTCTCTCTCCCCCTTGGAGGACTCTCTAGGAATCTCTGCCTTCTGTTCTTTCTCCCCCTTGGAGGACTCTCTAGGAATCTCTGCCATCTGTTCTCTCTCCCCCTTGGAGGACTCTCTACGAATCTCAGCCTTCTCTTCTCTCTCCCCCTTGAAGGACTCTCTAGGATTCTCTTCCTTCTGTTCTCTCTCCCCCTTGGAGGACTCTCTAGGAATCTCTGCCTTCTGTTCTCTCTCCCCCTTGGAGGACTCTCTAGGAATCTCTGCCTTCTGTTCTCTCTCCCCCTTGGAGGACTCTCTAGGAATCTCTGCCTTCTGTTCTCTCTCCCCCTTGGAGGACTCTCTAGGAATCTCTGCCTTCTGTTCTCTCTCCCCCTTGGAGGACTCTCTAGGAATCTCTGCCATCTGTTCTCTCTCCCCCTTGGAGGACTCTCTAGGAATCTCAGCCTTCTCTTCTCTCTCCCCCTTGGAGGACTCTCTAGGATTCTCTTCCTTCTGTTCTCTCTCCCCCTTGGAGGACTCTTTAGGAATCTGATCCTTCTGTTCTTTCTCCCCTTTGTAGGACTCTCTAGGAATCTCTGCCATCTGTTCTCTCTCCCGCTTGGAGGACTTTCTAGGAATCTCTGCCTTCTGTTCTCTCTCTCTCTAGGAGGGCCCTCTAGGAATTTGAGCATTCTGTACTCTCTCCCCCTTGGAGGACACTCTAGGAATCTCTGCCTTCTTTTCTCTCTCCCCCTTGGAGGACTCTCTAGGAATCTCTGCCTTCTGTACTCTCTCCCCCTTGGAGGACTCTCTAGGATTCTCTGCCTTCTGTTTTCTCTCTCCCTTGGAGGACTCTCTAGGATTCTCTGCCTTCTGTTCTCTCTCCCCCTTGGAGGACTCTCTAGGAATCTCTGCCATCTGTTCTCTCTCTCTCTTGGAGGACTCTCTAGGAATCTGAGCCTTCTGTTCTTTCTCTCCCTTGGAGGACTCTCTAGGAATCTCTGCCATCTGTTCTATCTCCCGCTTGGAGGACTCTCTAGGAATCTCTGCCTTCTCTTCTCTCTCCCCCTTGGAGGACTCTCTAGGAATCTCTGCCTTCTGTTCTCTCTCCCCCTTGGAGGACTCTCTAGGAATCTCTGCCTTCTGTTCTCTTTCACCCTTGGAGGACTCTCTAGGAATCTCTGCCTTATGTTCTCTCTCCCCCTTGGAGGACTCTCTAGGAATCTCTGCCTTCTGTTCTTTCTCCCCCTTGGAGGACTCTCTAGGAATCTCTGCCATCTGTTCTCTCTCCCCCTTGGAGGACTCTCTACGAATTTCAGCCTTCTCTTCTCTCTCCCCCTTGAAGGACTCTCTAGGATTCTCTTCCTTCTGTGCTCTCTCCCCCTTGGAGGACTCTCTAGGAATCTCTGCCATCTGTTCTCTCTCCCCCTTGGAGGACTCTCTACGAATCTCAGCCTTCTCTTCTCTCTCCCCCTTGAAGGACTCTCTAGGATTCTCTTCCTTCTGTTCTCTCTCCCCCTTGAAGGACTCTCTAGGATTCTCTGCCTTCTGTTCTCTCTCCCCCTTGGAGGACTCTCTAGGAATCTCTGCCTTCTGTTCTCTTTCTCTCTTGGAGGGCCCTCTAGGAATTTGAGCCTTCTGTACTCTCTCCCCCTTGGAGGACACTATAGGAATCTCTGCCTTCTTTTCTCTCTCCCCCTTGGAGGACTCTTAGGAATCTCTGCCTTCTGTACTCTCTCCCCCTTGAAGGACTCTCTAGGATTCTCTTCCTTCTGTTCTCTCTCCCCCTTGGAGGACTCTCTAGGAATCTCTGCCTTCTGTTCTCTCTCCCCCTTGGAGGACTCTCTAGGAATCTCTGCCTTCTGTTCTCTCTCCCCCTTGGAGGACTCTCTAGGAATCTCTGCCTTCTGTTCTCTCTCCCCCTTGGAGGACTCTCTAGGAATCTCTGCCTTCTGTACTCTCTCCCCCTTGGAGGACTCTCTAGGGTTCTCTGCCTTCTGTTTTCTCTCTCCCTTGGAGTACTCTATAGGATTCTCTGCCTTTTGTTCTCTCTCCCCCTTGGAGGACTCTCTAGGAATCTCTGCCTTCTGTTCTCTCTCTCTCTTGGAGGGCCCTCTAGGAATTTGAGCCTTCTGTACTCTCTCCCCCTTGGAGGACACTATAGGAATCTCTGCCTTCTTTTCTCTCTCCCCCTTGGAGGACTCTTAGGAATCTCTGCCTTCTGTACTCTCTCCCCCTTGGAGGACTCGATAGGATTCTCTGCCTTCTGTTTTCTCTCTCCCTTGGAGGACTCTCTAGGAATCTCTGCCTTCTGTTCTCTCTCTCCCTTGGAGGACTCTGTAGGACTCTCTGCCTTGTGTTCTCTCTCCCCCTTTGAGGTCTCTCTAGGAATCTCTGCCATCTGTTCTCTCTCTCCCTTGAAGGACTCTCTTGGAATCTGAGCCTTCTGTTCTCTCTCCCTTGGAGTACTCTCTAGGATTCTCTGCCTTCTGTTCTCTCTCCCCCTTGGAGGACTCTCTAGGAATCTCTGCCTTCTGTTCTCTCTCTCTCTTGGAGGGCCCTCTAGGAATTTGAGCCTTCTGTACTCTCTCCCCCTTGGAGGACACTCTAGGAATCTCTGCCTTCTTTTCTCTCTCCCCCTTGGAGGACTCTCTAGGAATCTCTGCATTCTGTACTCTCTCCCCCTTGGAGGACTCGATAGGATTCTCTGCCTTCTGTTTTCTCTCTCCCTTGGAGGACTCTCTAAGATTCTCTGCCTTCTGTTCTCTCTCCCCATTGGAGGACTCTCTAGGAATCTCTGCCTTCTGTTCTCTCTCTCCCTTGGAGGACTCTGTAGGACTCTCTGCCTTGTGTTCTCTCTCCCCCTTTGAGGTCTCTCTAGGAATCTCTGCCATCTGTTCTCTCTCCCCTTGGAGGGCCCTCTACGAACCTCAGCCTTCTGTTCTGTCTCACCCTTGGAGGACTCTCTAGGAATCTCTGCCTTCTGTTCTCTCTCTCCCTTGCAGGACTCTCTAGGAATCTCTGCCTTCTGTGTTCTCTCTCCCTTCCAGGACACTCTAGGAATCTCTGCGTTCTCTCTACTCCTTGGAGAACTCTCTAGGAATCTCTGCCATCTGTTCTCTCTCCCCTTGGAGGGCCCTCTACGAACCTCAGCCTTCTGTTCTGTCTCACCCTTGGAGGACTCTCTAGGAATCTCTGCCTTCTGTTCTCTCTCTCCCTTGGAGGACTCTCTAGGAATCTCTGCCTTCTGTTCTCTCTCTCCCTTCCAGGACACTCTAGGAATCTCTGCGTTCTGTTCTCTCTCCCCCTTGGAGGACTCTCTAGGAATCTCTGCCTTCTGTTCTCTCTCTCCCTTGAAGGACTCTCTAGGAATCTGAGCCTTCTGTTCTCTCTCTCCCTTGAAGGACTCTCTAGGAATCTCTGCCTTCTGTTCTCTCTCCCTCTTGGAGAACTCTCTAGGATTCTCTTCCTTCTGTTCTCTCTCTCCCTTGGAGGACTCTCTAGGAAACTCTGCCTTCTGTTCTCTCTCCCCCTTGGAGGACTCTCTAGGAATCTCTGCCTTCTGTTCTCTCTCTCCCTTGGAGGACTCTTTAGGAATCTGATCCTTCTGTTCTTTCTCCCCCTTGTAGGACTCTCTAGGAATCTCTGCCATCTGTTCTCTCTCCCGCTTGGAGGACTTTCTAGGAATCTCTGCCTTCTGTTCTCTCTCTGCCTTGGAGGACTCTCTAGGAATCTGAGCCTTCTGTTCTCTCTCCCCCTTGGAGGACTCTCTTGGAATCTCGGCCTTCTTTTCTCTCTCCCCCTTGGAGGACTCTCTAGGAATCTCTGCCTTCTGTACTCTCTCCCCCTTGGAGAACTCTCTAGGAATCTGAGCCTTCTGTTCTCTCTCCCCCTTGGAGGACTCTCTAGGAATCTGAGCCTTCTGTTCTCTCTCCCCTTTGGAGGACTCTCTAGGAATCTGAGCCTTCTGTTCTTTCTCCCCCTTGGAGGACTGTCTAGGAATCTCTGCCATCTGTTCTCTCTCCCCCTTGGAGAACTCTCTAGGAATCTCAGCCTTCTCTTCTCTCTCCCCCTTGGAGGACTCTCTAGGATTCTCTTCCTTCTGTTCTCTCTCCCCCTTGGAGGACTCTTTAGGAATGTGATCCTTCTGTTCTTTCTCCCCCTTGTAGGACTCTCTAGGAATCTCTGCCATCTGTTCTCTCTCCCGCTTGGAGGACTTTCTAGGAATCTCTGCCTTCTGTTCTCTATCTCTCTTGGAGGGCCCTCTAGGAATTTGTGCCTTCTGTACTCTCTCCCCCTTGGAGGACACTCTAGGAATCTCTGCCTTCTTTTCTCTCTCCCCCTTGGAGGACTCTCTAGGAATCTCTGCCTTCTGTACTCTCTCCCCCTTGGAGGACTCTCTAGGATTCTCTGCCTTCTGTGTTCTCTCTCCCTTAGAGGACTCTCTAGGATTCTCTGCCTTCTGTTCTCTCTCCCCCTTGGAGGACTCTCTAGGAATCTCTGCCTTCTGTTCTCTCTCTCTCTTGGAGGACTCTCTAGGAATCTGAGCCTTCTGTTCTTTCTCCCCCTTGGAGGACTCTCTAGGAATCTCTGCCATCTGTTCTATCTCCCGCTTGGAGGACTCTCTAGGAATCTCTGCCTTCTCTTCTCTCTCCCCCTTGGAGGACTCTCTAGGAATCTCTGCCTTCTGTTCTCTCTCCCCCTTTGAGGTCTCTCTAGGAATCTCTGCCATCTGTTCTCTCTCCCCTTGGAGGGCCCTCTACGAACCTCAGCCTTCTGTTCTGTCTCACCCTTGGAGGACTCTCTAGGAATCTCTGCCTTCTGTTCTTTCTCTCCCTTGGAGGACTCTCTAGGAATCTCTGCCTTCTGTTCTCTCTCTCTATTCCAGGACACTCTAGGAATCTGATCCTTCTGTTCTTTCTCCCCCTTGTAGGACTCTAGGAATCTCTGCCATCTGTTCTCTCTCCCGCTTGGAGGACTTTCTAGGAATCTCTGCCTTCTGTTCTCTCTCTGCCTTGGAGGACTCTCTAGGAATCTGAGCCTTCTGTTCTCTCTCCCCCTTGGAGGACTCTCGAGGAATCTCTGCCTTCTGTACTCTCTCCCCCTTGGAGAACTCTCTAGGAATCTGAGCCTTCTGTTCTCTCTCCCCCTTGGAGGACTCTCTAGGAATCTCTGCCTTCTGTTCTCTCTCTCCCTTGGAGGACTCTCTAGGAATCTGAGCCTTCTGTTCTCTCTCCCCTTTGGAGGACTCTCTAGGAATCTGAGCCTTCTGTTCTTTCTCCCCCTTGGAGGACTCTCTAGGAATCTCTGCCATCTGTTCTCTCTCCCCCTTGGAGGACTCTCTAGGAATCTCAGCCTTCTCTTCTCTCTCCCCCTTGGAGGACTCTCTAGGATTCTCTTCCTTCTGTTCTCTGTCCCCCTTGGAGGACTCTTTAGGAATCTGATCCTTCTGTTCTTTCTCCCCTTTGTAGGACTCTCTAGGAATCTCTGCCATCTGTTCTCTCTCCCGCTTGGAGGACTTTCTAGGAATCTCTGCCTTCTGTTCTCTCTCTCTCTAGGAGGGCCCTCTAGGAATTTGAGCATTCTGTACTCTCTCCCCCTTGGAGGACACTCTAGGAATCTCTGCCTTCTTTTCTCTCTCCCCCTTGGAGGACTCTCTAGGAATCTCTGCCTTCTGTACTCTCTCCCCCTTGGAGGACTCTCTAGGATTCTCTGCCTTCTGTTTTCTCTCTCCCTTGGAGGACTCTCTAGGATTCTCTGCCTTCTGTTCTCTCTCCCCCTTGGAGGACTCTCTAGGAATCTCTGCCATCTGTTCTCTCTCTCTCTTGGAGGACTCTCTAGGAATCTGAGCCTTCTGTTCTTTCTCCCCCTTGGAGGACTCTCTAGGAATCTCTGCCATCTGTTCTATCTCCCGCTTGGAGGACTCTCTAGGAATCTCTGCCTTCTCTTCTCTCTCCCCCTTGGAGGACTCTCTAGGAATCTCTGCCTTCTGTTCTCTCTCCCCCTTGGAGGACTCTCTAGGAATCTCTGCCTTCTGTTCTCTTTCACCCTTGGAGGACTCTCTAGGAATCTCTGCCTTATGTTCTCTCTCCCCCTTGGAGGACTCTCTAGGAATCTCTGCCTTCTGTTCTTTCTCCCCCTTGGAGGACTCTCTAGGAATCTCTGCCATCTGTTCTCTCTCTCTCTTGGAGGACTCTCTAGGAATCTGAGCCTTCTGTTCTTTCTCCCCCTTGGAGGACTCTCTAGGAATCTCTGCCATCTGTTCTATCTCCCGCTTGGAGGACTCTCTAGGAATCTCTGCCTTCTCTTCTCTCTCCCCCTTGGAGGACTCTCTAGGAATCTCTGCCTTCTGTTCTCTCTCCCCCTTTGAGGTCTCTCTAGGAATCTCTGCCATCTGTTCTCTCTCCCCTTGGAGGGCCCTCTACGAACCTCAGCCTTCTGTTCTGTCTCACCCTTGGAGGACTCTCTAGGAATCTCTGCCTTCTGTTCTTTCTCTCCCTTGGAGGACTCTCTAGGAATCTCTGCCTTCTGTTCTCTCTCTCTATTCCAGGACACTCTAGGAATCTGATCCTTCTGTTCTTTCTCCCCCTTGTAGGACTCTAGGAATCTCTGCCATCTGTTCTCTCTCCCGCTTGGAGGACTTTCTAGGAATCTCTGCCTTCTGTTCTCTCTCTGCCTTGGAGGACTCTCTAGGAATCTGAGCCTTCTGTTCTCTCTCCCCCTTGGAGGACTCTCGAGGAATCTCTGCCTTCTGTACTCTCTCCCCCTTGGAGAACTCTCTAGGAATCTGAGCCTTCTGTTCTCTCTCCCCCTTGGAGGACTCTCTAGGAATCTCTGCCTTCTGTTCTCTCTCTCCCTTGGAGGACTCTCTAGGAATCTGAGCCTTCTGTTCTCTCTCCCCTTTGGAGGACTCTCTAGGAATCTGAGCCTTCTGTTCTTTCTCCCCCTTGGAGGACTCTCTAGGAATCTCTGCCATCTGTTCTCTCTCCCCCTTGGAGGACTCTCTAGGAATCTCAGCCTTCTCTTCTCTCTCCCCCTTGGAGGACTCTCTAGGATTCTCTTCCTTCTGTTCTCTCTCCCCCTTGGAGGACTCTTTAGGAATCTGATCCTTCTGTTCTTTCTCCCCTTTGTAGGACTCTCTAGGAATCTCTGCCATCTGTTCTCTCTCCCGCTTGGAGGACTTTCTAGGAATCTCTGCCTTCTGTTCTCTCTCTCTCTAGGAGGGCCCTCTAGGAATTTGAGCATTCTGTACTCTCTCCCCCTTGGAGGACACTCTAGGAATCTCTGCCTTCTTTTCTCTCTCCCCCTTGGAGGACTCTCTAGGAATCTCTGCCTTCTGTACTCTCTCCCCCTTGGAGGACTCTCTAGGATTCTCTGCCTTCTGTTTTCTCTCTCCCTTGGAGGACTCTCTAGGATTCTCTGCCTTCTGTTCTCTCTCCCCCTTGGAGGACTCTCTAGGAATCTCTGCCATCTGTTCTCTCTCTCTCTTGGAGGACTCTCTAGGAATCTGAGCCTTCTGTTCTTTCTCCCCCTTGGAGGACTCTCTAGGAATCTCTGCCATCTGTTCTATCTCCCGCTTGGAGGACTCTCTAGGAATCTCTGCCTTCTCTTCTCTCTCCCCCTTGGAGGACTCTCTAGGAATCTCTGCCTTCTGTTCTCTCTCCCCCTTGGAGGACTCTCTAGGAATCTCTGCCTTCTGTTCTCTTTCACCCTTGGAGGACTCTCTAGGAATCTCTGCCTTATGTTCTCTCTCCCCCTTGGAGGACTCTCTAGGAATCTCTGCCTTCTGTTCTTTCTCCCCCTTGGAGGACTCTCTAGGAATCTCTGCCATCTGTTCTCTCTCCCCCTTGGAGGACTCTCTACGAATCTCAGCCTTCTCTTCTCTCTCCCCCTTGAAGGACTCTCTAGGATTCTCTTCCTTCTGTTCTCTCTCCCCCTTGGAGGACTCTCTAGGAATCTCTGCCATCTGTTCTCTCTCCCCCTTGGAGGACTCTCTACGAATCTCAGCCTTCTCTTCTCTCTCCCCCTTGAAGGACTCTCTAGGATTCTCTTCCTTCTGTTCTCTCTCCCCCTTGAAGGACTCTCTAGGATTCTCTGACTTCTGTTCTCTCTCCCCCTTGGAGGACTCTCTAGGAATCTCTGCCTTCTGTTCTCTCTCTCTCTTGGAGGGCCCTCTAGGAATTTGAGCCTTCTGTACTCTCTCCCCCTTGGAGGACACTATAGGAATCTCTGCCTTCTTTTCTCTCTCCCCCTTGGAGGACTCTTAGGAATCTCTGCCTTCTGTTCTCTCTCCCCCTTGGAGGACTCTCTAGGAATCTCTGCCTTCTGTTCTCTTTCCCCCTTGGAGGACTCTCTAGGAATCTGAGCCTTCTGTTCTTTCTCCCCCTTGGAGGACTCTCTAGGAATCTCTGCCATCTGTTCTATCTCCCGCTTGGAGGACTCTCTAGGAATCTCTGCCTTCTCTTCTCTCTCCCCCTTGGAGGACTCTCTAGGAATCTCTGCCTTCTGTTCTCTCTCCCCCTTTGAGGTCTCTCTAGGAATCTCTGCCATCTGTTCTCTCTCCCCTTGGAGGGCCCTCTACGAACCTCAGCCTTCTGTTCTGTCTCACCCTTGGAGGACTCTCTAGGAATCTCTGCCTTCTGTTCTTTCTCTCCCTTGGAGGACTCTCTAGGAATCTCTGCCTTCTGTTCTCTCTCTCTATTCCAGGACACTCTAGGAATCTCTGCGTTCTGTTCTCTCTCCCCCTTGGAGGACTCTCTAGGAATCTCTGCCTTCTGTTCTCTCTCTCCCTTGAAGGACTCTCCAGGAATCTGAGCCTTCTGTTCTCTCTCTCCCTTGAAGGACTCTCTAGGAATCTCTGCCTTCTGTTCTCTCTCCCCCTTGGAGAACTCTCTAGGATTCTCTTCCTTCTGTTCTCTCTCTCCCTTGGAGGACTCTCTAGGAAACTCTGCCTTCTGTTTTCTCTCCCCCTTGGAGGACTCTCTAGGAATCTCTGCCTTCTGTTCTCTCTCTCCCTTGGAGGACTCTTTAGGAATCTGATCCTTCTGTTCTTTCTCCCCCTTGTAGGACTCTAGGAATCTCTGCCATCTGTTCTCTCTCCCGCTTGGAGGACTTTCTAGGAATCTCTGCCTTCTGTTCTCTCTCTGCCTTGGAGGACTCTCTAGGAATCTGAGCCTTCTGTTCTCTCTCCCCCTTGGAGGACTCTCGAGGAATCTCTGCCTTCTGTACTCTCTCCCCCTTGGAGAACTCTCTAGGAATCTGAGCCTTCTGTTCTCTCTCCCCCTTGGAGGACTCTCTAGGAATCTCTGCCTTCTGTTCTCTCTCTCCCTTGGAGGACTCTCTAGGAATCTGAGACTTCTGTTCTCTCTCCCCTTTGGAGGACTCTCTAGGAATCTGAGCCTTCTGTTCTTTCTCCCCCTTGGAGGACTCTCTAGGAATCTCTGCCATCTGTTCTCTCTCCCCCTTGGAGGACTCTCTAGGAATCTCAGCCTTCTCTTCTCTCTCCCCCTTGGAGGACTCTCTAGGATTCTCTTCCTTCTGTTCTCTCTCCCCCTTGGAGGACTCTTTAGGAATCTGATCCTTCTGTTCTTTCTCCCCTTTGTAGGACTCTCTAGGAATCTCTGCCATCTGTTCTCTCTCCCGCTTGGAGGACTTTCTAGGAATCTCTGCCTTCTGTTCTCTCTCTCTCTAGGAGGGCCCTCTAGGAATTTGAGCATTCTGTACTCTCTCCCCCTTGGAGGACACTCTAGGAATCTCTGCCTTCTTTTCTCTCTCCCCCTTGGAGGACTCTCTAGGAATCTCTGCCTTCTGTACTCTCTCCCCCTTGGAGGACTCTCTAGGATTCTCTGCCTTCTGTTTTCTCTCTCCCTTGGAGGACTCTCTAGGATTCTCTGCCTTCTGTTCTCTCTCCCCCTTGGAGGACTCTCTAGGAATCTCTGCCATCTGTTCTCTCTCTCTCTTGGAGGACTCTCTAGGAATCTGAGCCTTCTGTTCTTTCTCCCCCTTGGAGGACTCTCTAGGAATCTCTGCCATCTGTTCTATCTCCCGCTTGGAGGACTCTCTAGGAATCTCTGCCTTCTCTTCTCTCTCCCCCTTGGAGGACTCTCTAGGAATCTCTGCCTTCTGTTCTCTCTCCCCCTTGGAGGACTCTCTAGGAATCTCTGCCTTCTGTTCTCTTTCACCCTTGGAGGACTCTCTAGGAATCTCTGCCTTATGTTCTCTCTCCCCCTTGGAGGACTCTCTAGGAATCTCTGCCTTCTGTTCTTTCTCCCCCTTGGAGGACTCTCTAGGAATCTCTGCCATCTGTTCTCTCTCCCCCTTGGAGGACTCTCTACGAATCTCAGCCTTCTCTTCTCTCTCCCCCTTGAAGGACTCTCTAGGATTCTCTTCCTTCTGTTCTCTCTCCCCCTTGGAGGACTCTCTAGGAATCTCTGCCATCTGTTCTCTCTCCCCCTTGGAGGACTCTCTACGAATCTCAGCCTTCTCTTCTCTCTCCCCCTTGAAGGACTCTCTAGGATTCTCTTCCTTCTGTTCTCTCTCCCCCTTGAAGGACTCTCTAGGATTCTCTGACTTCTGTTCTCTCTCCCCCTTGGAGGACTCTCTAGGAATCTCTGCCTTCTGTTCTCTCTCTCTCTTGGAGGGCCCTCTAGGAATTTGAGCCTTCTGTACTCTCTCCCCCTTGGAGGACACTATAGGAATCTCTGCCTTCTTTTCTCTCTCCCCCTTGGAGGACTCTTAGGAATCTCTGCCTTCTGTACTCTCTCCCCCTTGGAGGACTCGATAGGATTCTCTGCCTTCTGTTTTCTCTCTCCCTTGGAGGACTCTCTAGGAATCTCTGCCTTCTGTTCTCTCTCTCCCTTGGAGGACTCTGTAGGACTCTCTGCCTTGTGCTCTCTCTCCCCGTTTGAGGTCTCTCTAGGAATCTCTGCCATCTGTTCTCTCTCTCCCTTGAAGGACTCTCTTGGAATCTGAGCCTTCTGTTCTCTCTCCCCCTTGGAGGACTCTCTAGGATTCTGTGCCTTCTGTTCTCCCTTGGAGGACTCTCTAGGAAACTCTGCCTTCTGTTCTCTCTCCCCCTTGGAGGACTCTCTAGGATTCTCTGACTTCTGTTCTCTCTCCCCCTTGGAGGACTCTCTAGGATTCTCTGACTTCTGTTCTCTCTCCCCCTTGGAGGACTCTCTAGGAATCTCTGCCTTCTGTACTCTCTCCCCCTTGGAGGACTCTCTAGGATTCTCTGCCTTCTGTTTTCTCTCTCCCTTGGAGTACTCTCTAGGATTCTCTGCCTTCTGTTCTCTCTCCCCCTTGGAGGACTCTCTAGGAATCTCTGCCTTCTGTTCTCTCTCTCTCTTGGAGGGCCCTCTAGGAATTTGAGCCTTCTTTACTCTCTCCCCCTTGGAGGACACTCTAGGAATCTCAGCCTTCTTTTCTCTCTCCCCCTTGGAGGACTCTCTAGGAATCTCTGCATTCTGTACTCTGTCCCCCTAGGAGGACTCGATAGGATTCTCTGCCTTCTGTTTTCTCTCTCACTTGGAGGACTCTCTAAGATTCTCTGCCTTCTGTTCTCTCTCCCCATTGGAGGACTCTCTAGGAATCTCTGCCTTCTGTTCTCTCTCTCCCTTGGAGGACTCTGTAGGACTCTCTGCCTTGTGTTCTCTCTCCCCCTTTGAGGTCTCTCTAGGAATCTCTGCCATCTGTTCTCTCTCCCCTTGGAGGACTCTGTAGGACTCTCTGCCTTGTGTTCTCTCTCCCCCTTTGAGTTCTCTCTAGGAATCTCTGCCATCTGTTCTCTCTCCCCTTGGAGGGCCCTCTACGAACCTCAGCCTTCTGTTCTGTCTCACCCTTGGAGGACTCTCTAGGAATCTGATCCTTCTGTTCTTTCTCCCCCTTGTAGGACTCTCTAAGAATCTCTGCCATCTGTTCTCTCTCCCGCTTGGAGGACTTTCTAGGAATCTCTGCCTTCTGTTCTCTCTCTGCCTTGGAGGACTCTCTAGGAATCTGAGCCTTCTGTTCTCTCTCCCCCTTGGAGGACTCTCTAGGAATCTCGGCCTTCTTTTCTCTCTCCCCCTTGGAGGACTCTCTAGGAATCTCTGCCTTCTGTACTCTCTCCCCCTTGGAGAACTCTCTAGGAATCTGAGCCTTCTGTTCTCTCTCCCTCTTGGAGGACTCTCTAGGAATCTCTGCCTTCTGTTCTCTCTCTCCCTTGGAGGACTCTCTAGGAATCTGAGCCTTCTGTTCTCTCTCCCCTTTGGAGGACTCTCTAGGAATCTGAGCCTTCTGTTCTCTCTCCCCCTTGGAGGACTCTTTAGGAATGTGATCCTTCTGTTCTTTCTCCCCCTTGTAGGACTCTCTAGGAATCTCTGCCATCTGTTCTCTCTCCCGCTTGGAGGACTTTCTAGGAATCTCTGCCTTCTGTTCTCTATCTCTCTTGGAGGGCCCTCTAGGAATTTGAGCCTTCTGTACTCTCTCCCCCTTGGAGGTCACTCTAGGAATCTCTGCCTTCTTTTCTCTCTCCCCCTTGCAGGACTCTCTAGGAATCTCTGCCTTCTGTACTCTCTCCCCCTTGGAGGACTCTCTAGGATTCTCTGCCTTCTGTGTTCTCTCTCCCTTGGAGGACTCTCTAGGATTCTCTGCCTTCTGTTCTCTCTCCCCCTTGGAGGACTCTCTAGGAATCTCTGCCTTCTGTTCTCTCTCTTTCTTGGAGGACTCTCTAGGAATCTGAGCCTTCTGTTCTTTCTCCCCCTTGGAGGACTCTCTAGGAATCTCTGCCATCTGTTCTATCTCCCCCTTGGAGGACTCTCTAGGAATCTCTGCCTTCTGTTCTCTCTCCCCCTTTGAGGTCTCTCTAGGAATCTCTGCCATCTGTTCTCTCTCCCCTTGGAGGGCCCTCTACGAACCTCAGCCTTCTGTTCTGTCTCACTCTTGGAGGACTCTCTAGGAATCTCTGCCTTCTGTTCTCTCTCTCCCTTGCAGGACAATCTAGGAATCTCTGCGTTCTGTTCTCTCTCCCCCTTCGAGGACTCTCTAGGAATCTCTGCCATCTGTTCTCTCTCCCCTTGGAGGGCCCTCTACGAACCTCAGCCTTCTGTTCTGTCTCACCCTTGGAGGACTCTCTAGGAATCTCTGCCTTCTGTTCTTTCTCTCCCTTGGAGGACTCTCTAGGAATCTCTGCCTTCTGTTCTCTCTCTCTATTCCAGGACACTCTAGGAATCTCTGCGTTCTGTTCTCTCTCCCCCTTGGAGGACTCTCTAGGAATCTCTGCCTTCTGTTCTCTCTCTCCCTTGAAGGACTCTCCAGGAATCTGAGCCTTCTGTTCTCTCTCTCCCTTGAAGGACTCTCTAGGAATCTCTGCCTTCTGTTCTCTCTCCCCCTTGGAGAACTCTCTAGGATTCTCTTCCTTCTGTTCTCTCTCTCCCTTGGAGGACTCTCTAGGAAACTCTGCCTTCTGTTTTCTCTCCCCCTTGGAGGACTCTCTAGGAATCTCTGCCTTCTGTTCTCTCTCTCCCTTGGAGGACTCTTTAGGAATCTGATCCTTCTGTTCTTTCTCCCCCTTGTAGGACTCTAGGAATCTCTGCCATCTGTTCTCTCTCCCGCTTGGAGGACTTTCTAGGAATCTCTGCCTTCTGTTCTCTCTCTGCCTTGCAGGACTCTCTAGGAATCTGAGCCTTCTGTTCTCTCTCCCCCTTGGAGGACTCTCGAGGAATCTCTGCCTTCTGTACTCTCTCCCCCTTGGAGAACGCTCTAGGAATCTGAGCCTTCTGTTCTCTCTCCCCCTTGGAGGACTCTCTAGGAATCTCTGCCTTCTGTTCTCTCTCTCCCTTGGAGGACTCTCTAGGAATCTGAGCCTTCTGTTCTCTCTCCCCTTTGGAGGACTCTCTAGGAATCTGAGCCTTCTGTTCTTTCTCCCCCTTGGAGGACTCTCTAGGAATCTCTGCCATCTGTTCTCTCTCCCCCTTGGAGGACTCTCTAGGAATCTCAGCCTTCTCTTCTCTCTCCCCCTTGGAGGACTCTCTAGGATTCTCTTCCTTCTGTTCTCTCTCCCCCTTGGAGGACTCTTTAGGAATCTGATCCTTCTGTTCTTTCTCCCCTTTGTAGGACTCTCTAGGAATCTCTGCCATCTGTTCTCTCTCCCGCTTGGAGGACTTTCTAGGAATCTCTGCCTTCTGTTCTCTCTCTCTCTAGGAGGGCCCTCTAGGAATTTGAGCCTTCTGTACTCTCTCCCCCTTGGAGGACACTCTAGGAATCTCTGCCTTCTTTTCTCTCTCCCCCTTGGAGGACTCTCTAGGAATCTCTGCCTTCTGTACTCTCTCCCCCTTGGAGGACTCTCTAGGATTCTCTGCCTTCTGTTTTCTCTCTCCCTTGGAGGACTCTCTAGGATTCTCTGCCTTCTGTTCTCCCTCCCCCTTGGAGGACTCTCTAGGAATCTCTGCCATCTGTTCTCTCTCTCTCTTGGAGGACTCTCTAGGAATCTGAGCCTTCTGTTCTTTCTCCCCCTTGGAGGACTCTCTAGGAATCTCTGCCATCTGTTCTATCTCCCGCTTGGAGGACTATCTAGGAATCTCTGCCTTCTCTTCTCTCTCCCCCTTGGAGGACTCTCTAGGAATCTCTGCCTTCTGTTCTCTCTCCCCCTTGGAGGACTCTCTAGGAATCTCTGCCTTCTGTTCTCTTTCACCCTTGGAGGACTCTCTAGGAATCTCTGCCTTATGTTCTCTCTCCCCCTTGGAGGACTCTCTAGGAATCTCTGCCTTCTGTTCTTTCTCCCCCTTGGAGGACTCTCTAGGAATCTCTGCCATCTGTTCTCTCTCCCCCTTGGAGGACTCTCTACGAATCTCAGCCTTCTCTTCTCTCTCCCCCTTGAAGGACTCTCTAGGATTCTCTTCCTTCTGTTCTCTCTCCCCCTTGGAGGACTCTCTAGGAATCTCTGCCTTCTGTTCTCTCTCCCCCTTGGAGGACTCTCTAGGAATCTCTGCCTTCTGTTCTCTCTCCCCCTTGGAGGACTCTCTAGGAATCTCTGCCTTCTGTTCTCTCTCCCCCTTGGAGGACTCTCTAGGAATCTCTGCCTTCTGTTCTCTCTCCCCCTTGGAGGACTCTCTAGGAATCTCTGCCATCTGTTCTCTCTCCCCCTTGGAGGACTCTCTAGGAATCTCAGCCTTCTCTTCTCTCTCCCCCTTGGAGGACTCTCTAGGATTCTCTTCCTTCTGTTCTCTCTCCCCCTTGGAGGACTCTTTAGGAATCTGATCCTTCTGTTCTTTCTCCCCTTTGTAGGACTCTCTAGGAATCTCTGCCATCTGTTCTCTCTCCCGCTTGGAGGACTTTCTAGGAATCTCTGCCTTCTGTTCTCTCTCTCTCTAGGAGGGCCCTCTAGGAATTTGAGCATTCTGTACTCTCTCCCCCTTGGAGGACACTCTAGGAATCTCTGCCTTCTTTTCTCTCTCCCCCTTGGAGGACTCTCTAGGAATCTCTGCCTTCTGTACTCTCTCCCCCTTGGAGGACTCTCTAGGATTCTCTGCCTTCTGTTTTCTCTCTCCCTTGGAGGACTCTCTAGGATTCTCTGCCTTCTGTTCTCTCTCCCCCTTGGAGGACTCTCTAGGAATCTCTGCCATCTGTTCTCTCTCTCTCTTGGAGGACTCTCTAGGAATCTGAGCCTTCTGTTCTTTCTCTCCCTTGGAGGACTCTCTAGGAATCTCTGCCATCTGTTCTATCTCCCGCTTGGAGGACTCTCTAGGAATCTCTGCCTTCTCTTCTCTCTCCCCCTTGGAGGACTCTCTAGGAATCTCTGCCTTCTGTTCTCTCTCCCCCTTGGAGGACTCTCTAGGAATCTCTGCCTTCTGTTCTCTTTCACCCTTGGAGGACTCTCTAGGAATCTCTGCCTTATGTTCTCTCTCCCCCTTGGAGGACTCTCTAGGAATCTCTGCCTTCTGTTCTTTCTCCCCCTTGGAGGACTCTCTAGGAATCTCTGCCATCTGTTCTCTCTCCCCCTTGGAGGACTCTCTACGAATTTCAGCCTTCTCTTCTCTCTCCCCCTTGAAGGACTCTCTAGGATTCTCTTCCTTCTGTGCTCTCTCCCCCTTGGAGGACTCTCTAGGAATCTCTGCCATCTGTTCTCTCTCCCCCTTGGAGGACTCTCTACGAATCTCAGCCTTCTCTTCTCTCTCCCCCTTGAAGGACTCTCTAGGATTCTCTTCCTTCTGTTCTCTCTCCCCCTTGAAGGACTCTCTAGGATTCTCTGCCTTCTGTTCTCTCTCCCCCTTGGAGGACTCTCTAGGAATCTCTGCCTTCTGTTCTCTTTCTCTCTTGGAGGGCCCTCTAGGAATTTGAGCCTTCTGTACTCTCTCCCCCTTGGAGGACACTATAGGAATCTCTGCCTTCTTTTCTCTCTCCCCCTTGGAGGACTCTTAGGAATCTCTGCCTTCTGTACTCTCTCCCCCTTGAAGGACTCTCTAGGATTCTCTTCCTTCTGTTCTCTCTCCCCCTTGGAGGACTCTCTAGGAATCTCTGCCTTCTGTTCTCTCTCCCCCTTGGAGGACTCTCTAGGAATCTCTGCCTTCTGTTCTCTCTCCCCCTTGGAGGACTCTCTAGGAATCTCTGCCTTCTGTTCTCTCTCCCCCTTGGAGGACTCTCTAGGAATCTCTGCCTTCTGTACTCTCTCCCCCTTGGAGGACTCTCTAGGGTTCTCTGCCTTCTGTTTTCTCTCTCCCTTGGAGTACTCTATAGGATTCTCTGCCTTTTGTTCTCTCTCCCCCTTGGAGGACTCTCTAGGAATCTCTGCCTTCTGTTCTCTCTCTCTCTTGGAGGGCCCTCTAGGAATTTGAGCCTTCTGTACTCTCTCCCCCTTGGAGGACACTATAGGAATCTCTGCCTTCTTTTCTCTCTCCCCCTTGGAGGACTCTTAGGAATCTCTGCCTTCTGTACTCTCTCCCCCTTGGAGGACTCGATAGGATTCTCTGCCTTCTGTTTTCTCTCTCCCTTGGAGGACTCTCTAGGAATCTCTGCCTTCTGTTCTCTCTCTCCCTTGGAGGACTCTGTAGGACTCTCTGCCTTGTGTTCTCTCTCCCCCTTTGAGGTCTCTCTAGGAATCTCTGCCATCTGTTCTCTCTCTCCCTTGAAGGACTCTCTTGGAATCTGAGCCTTCTGTTCTCTCTCCCTTGGAGTACTCTCTAGGATTCTCTGCCTTCTGTTCTCTCTCCCCCTTGGAGGACTCTCTAGGAATCTCTGCCTTCTGTTCTCTCTCTCTCTTGGAGGGCCCTCTAGGAATTTGAGCCTTCTGTACTCTCTCCCCCTTGGAGGACACTCTAGGAATCTCTGCCTTCTTTTCTCTCTCCCCCTTGGAGGACTCTCTAGGAATCTCTGCATTCTGTACTCTCTCCCCCTTGGAGGACTCGATAGGATTCTCTGCCTTCTGTTTTCTCTCTCCCTTGGAGGACTCTCTAAGATTCTCTGCCTTCTGTTCTCTCTCCCCATTGGAGGACTCTCTAGGAATCTCTGCCTTCTGTTCTCTCTCTCCCTTGGAGGACTCTGTAGGACTCTCTGCCTTGTGTTCTCTCTCCCCCTTTGAGGTCTCTCTAGGAATCTCTGCCATCTGTTCTCTCTCCCCTTGGAGGGCCCTCTACGAACCTCAGCCTTCTGTTCTGTCTCACCCTTGGAGGACTCTCTAGGAATCTCTGCCTTCTGTTCTCTCTCTCCCTTGCAGGACTCTCTAGGAATCTCTGCCTTCTGTGTTCTCTCTCCCTTCCAGGACACTCTAGGAATCTCTGCGTTCTCTCTACTCCTTGGAGAACTCTCTAGGAATCTCTGCCATCTGTTCTCTCTCCCCTTGGAGGGCCCTCTACGAACCTCAGCCTTCTGTTCTGTCTCACCCTTGGAGGACTCTCTAGGAATCTCTGCCTTCTGTTCTCTCTCTCCCTTGGAGGACTCTCTAGGAATCTCTGCCTTCTGTTCTCTCTCTCCCTTCCAGGACACTCTAGGAATCTCTGCGTTCTGTTCTCTCTCCCCCTTGGAGGACTCTCTAGGAATCTCTGCCTTCTGTTCTCTCTCTCCCTTGAAGGACTCTCTAGGAATCTGAGCCTTCTGTTCTCTCTCTCCCTTGAAGGACTCTCTAGGAATCTCTGCCTTCTGTTCTCTCTCCCTCTTGGAGAACTCTCTAGGATTCTCTTCCTTCTGTTCTCTCTCTCCCTTGGAGGACTCTCTAGGAAACTCTGCCTTCTGTTCTCTCTCCCCCTTGGAGGACTCTCTAGGAATCTCTGCCTTCTGTTCTCTCTCTCCCTTGGAGGACTCTTTAGGAATCTGATCCTTCTGTTCTTTCTCCCCCTTGTAGGACTCTCTAGGAATCTCTGCCATCTGTTCTCTCTCCCGCTTGGAGGACTTTCTAGGAATCTCTGCCTTCTGTTCTCTCTCTGCCTTGGAGGACTCTCTAGGAATCTGAGCCTTCTGTTCTCTCTCCCCCTTGGAGGACTCTCTAGGAATCTCGGCCTTCTTTTCTCTCTCCCCCTTGGAGGACTCTCTAGGAATCTCTGCCTTCTGTACTCTCTCCCCCTTGGAGAACTCTCTAGGAATCTGAGCCTTCTGTTCTCTCTCCCCCTTGGAGGACTCTCTAGGAATCTGAGCCTTCTGTTCTCTCTCCCCTTTGGAGGACTCTCTAGGAATCTGAGCCTTCTGTTCTTTCTCCCCCTTGGAGGACTGTCTAGGAATCTCTGCCATCTGTTCTCTCTCCCCCTTGGAGAACTCTCTAGGAATCTCAGCCTTCTCTTCTCTCTCCCCCTTGGAGGACTCTCTAGGATTCTCTTCCTTCTGTTCTCTCTCCCCCTTGGAGGACTCTTTAGGAATGTGATCCTTCTGTTCTTTCTCCCCCTTGTAGGACTCTCTAGGAATCTCTGCCATCTGTTCTCTCTCCCGCTTGGAGGACTTTCTAGGAATCTCTGCCTTCTGTTCTCTATCTCTCTTGGAGGGCCCTCTAGGAATTTGAGCCTTCTGTACTCTCTCCCCCTTGGAGGACACTCTAGGAATCTCTGCCTTCTTTTCTCTCTCCCCCTTGGAGGACTCTCTAGGAATCTCTGCCTTCTGTACTCTCTCCCCCTTGGAGGACTCTCTAGGATTCTCTGCCTTCTGTGTTCTCTCTCCCTTAGAGGACTCTCTAGGATTCTCTGCCTTCTGTTCTCTCTCCCCCTTGGAGGACTCTCTAGGAATCTCTGCCTTCTGTTCTCTCTCTCTCTTGGAGGACTCTCTAGGAATCTGAGCCTTCTGTTCTTTCTCCCCCTTGGAGGACTCTCTAGGAATCTCTGCCATCTGTTCTATCTCCCGCTTGGAGGACTCTCTAGGAATCTCTGCCTTCTCTTCTCTCTCCCCCTTGGAGGACTCTCTAGGAATCTCTGCCTTCTGTTCTCTCTCCCCCTTTGAGGTCTCTCTAGGAATCTCTGCCATCTGTTCTCTCTCCCCTTGGAGGGCCCTCTACGAACCTCAGCCTTCTGTTCTGTCTCACCCTTGGAGGACTCTCTAGGAATCTCTGCCTTCTGTTCTTTCTCTCCCTTGGAGGACTCTCTAGGAATCTCTGCCTTCTGTTCTCTCTCTCTATTCCAGGACACTCTAGGAATCTGATCCTTCTGTTCTTTCTCCCCCTTGTAGGACTCTAGGAATCTCTGCCATCTGTTCTCTCTCCCGCTTGGAGGACTTTCTAGGAATCTCTGCCTTCTGTTCTCTCTCTGCCTTGGAGGACTCTCTAGGAATCTGAGCCTTCTGTTCTCTCTCCCCCTTGGAGGACTCTCGAGGAATCTCTGCCTTCTGTACTCTCTCCCCCTTGGAGAACTCTCTAGGAATCTGAGCCTTCTGTTCTCTCTCCCCCTTGGAGGACTCTCTAGGAATCTCTGCCTTCTGTTCTCTCTCTCCCTTGGAGGACTCTCTAGGAATCTGAGCCTTCTGTTCTCTCTCCCCTTTGGAGGACTCTCTAGGAATCTGAGCCTTCTGTTCTTTCTCCCCCTTGGAGGACTCTCTAGGAATCTCTGCCATCTGTTCTCTCTCCCCCTTGGAGGACTCTCTAGGAATCTCAGCCTTCTCTTCTCTCTCCCCCTTGGAGGACTCTCTAGGATTCTCTTCCTTCTGTTCTCTGTCCCCCTTGGAGGACTCTTTAGGAATCTGATCCTTCTGTTCTTTCTCCCCTTTGTAGGACTCTCTAGGAATCTCTGCCATCTGTTCTCTCTCCCGCTTGGAGGACTTTCTAGGAATCTCTGCCTTCTGTTCTCTCTCTCTCTAGGAGGGCCCTCTAGGAATTTGAGCATTCTGTACTCTCTCCCCCTTGGAGGACACTCTAGGAATCTCTGCCTTCTTTTCTCTCTCCCCCTTGGAGGACTCTCTAGGAATCTCTGCCTTCTGTACTCTCTCCCCCTTGGAGGACTCTCTAGGATTCTCTGCCTTCTGTTTTCTCTCTCCCTTGGAGGACTCTCTAGGATTCTCTGCCTTCTGTTCTCTCTCCCCCTTGGAGGACTCTCTAGGAATCTCTGCCATCTGTTCTCTCTCTCTCTTGGAGGACTCTCTAGGAATCTGAGCCTTCTGTTCTTTCTCCCCCTTGGAGGACTCTCTAGGAATCTCTGCCATCTGTTCTATCTCCCGCTTGGAGGACTCTCTAGGAATCTCTGCCTTCTCTTCTCTCTCCCCCTTGGAGGACTCTCTAGGAATCTCTGCCTTCTGTTCTCTCTCCCCCTTGGAGGACTCTCTAGGAATCTCTGCCTTCTGTTCTCTTTCACCCTTGGAGGACTCTCTAGGAATCTCTGCCTTATGTTCTCTCTCCCCCTTGGAGGACTCTCTAGGAATCTCTGCCTTCTGTTCTTTCTCCCCCTTGGAGGACTCTCTAGGAATCTCTGCCATCTGTTCTCTCTCTCTCTTGGAGGACTCTCTAGGAATCTGAGCCTTCTGTTCTTTCTCCCCCTTGGAGGACTCTCTAGGAATCTCTGCCATCTGTTCTATCTCCCGCTTGGAGGACTCTCTAGGAATCTCTGCCTTCTCTTCTCTCTCCCCCTTGGAGGACTCTCTAGGAATCTCTGCCTTCTGTTCTCTCTCCCCCTTTGAGGTCTCTCTAGGAATCTCTGCCATCTGTTCTCTCTCCCCTTGGAGGGCCCTCTACGAACCTCAGCCTTCTGTTCTGTCTCACCCTTGGAGGACTCTCTAGGAATCTCTGCCTTCTGTTCTTTCTCTCCCTTGGAGGACTCTCTAGGAATCTCTGCCTTCTGTTCTCTCTCTCTATTCCAGGACACTCTAGGAATCTGATCCTTCTGTTCTTTCTCCCCCTTGTAGGACTCTAGGAATCTCTGCCATCTGTTCTCTCTCCCGCTTGGAGGACTTTCTAGGAATCTCTGCCTTCTGTTCTCTCTCTGCCTTGGAGGACTCTCTAGGAATCTGAGCCTTCTGTTCTCTCTCCCCCTTGGAGGACTCTCGAGGAATCTCTGCCTTCTGTACTCTCTCCCCCTTGGAGAACTCTCTAGGAATCTGAGCCTTCTGTTCTCTCTCCCCCTTGGAGGACTCTCTAGGAATCTCTGCCTTCTGTTCTCTCTCTCCCTTGGAGGACTCTCTAGGAATCTGAGCCTTCTGTTCTCTCTCCCCTTTGGAGGACTCTCTAGGAATCTGAGCCTTCTGTTCTTTCTCCCCCTTGGAGGACTCTCTAGGAATCTCTGCCATCTGTTCTCTCTCCCCCTTGGAGGACTCTCTAGGAATCTCAGCCTTCTCTTCTCTCTCCCCCTTGGAGGACTCTCTAGGATTCTCTTCCTTCTGTTCTCTCTCCCCCTTGGAGGACTCTTTAGGAATCTGATCCTTCTGTTCTTTCTCCCCTTTGTAGGACTCTCTAGGAATCTCTGCCATCTGTTCTCTCTCCCGCTTGGAGGACTTTCTAGGAATCTCTGCCTTCTGTTCTCTCTCTCTCTAGGAGGGCCCTCTAGGAATTTGAGCATTCTGTACTCTCTCCCCCTTGGAGGACACTCTAGGAATCTCTGCCTTCTTTTCTCTCTCCCCCTTGGAGGACTCTCTAGGAATCTCTGCCTTCTGTACTCTCTCCCCCTTGGAGGACTCTCTAGGATTCTCTGCCTTCTGTTTTCTCTCTCCCTTGGAGGACTCTCTAGGATTCTCTGCCTTCTGTTCTCTCTCCCCCTTGGAGGACTCTCTAGGAATCTCTGCCATCTGTTCTCTCTCTCTCTTGGAGGACTCTCTAGGAATCTGAGCCTTCTGTTCTTTCTCCCCCTTGGAGGACTCTCTAGGAATCTCTGCCATCTGTTCTATCTCCCGCTTGGAGGACTCTCTAGGAATCTCTGCCTTCTCTTCTCTCTCCCCCTTGGAGGACTCTCTAGGAATCTCTGCCTTCTGTTCTCTCTCCCCCTTGGAGGACTCTCTAGGAATCTCTGCCTTCTGTTCTCTTTCACCCTTGGAGGACTCTCTAGGAATCTCTGCCTTATGTTCTCTCTCCCCCTTGGAGGACTCTCTAGGAATCTCTGCCTTCTGTTCTTTCTCCCCCTTGGAGGACTCTCTAGGAATCTCTGCCATCTGTTCTCTCTCCCCCTTGGAGGACTCTCTACGAATCTCAGCCTTCTCTTCTCTCTCCCCCTTGAAGGACTCTCTAGGATTCTCTTCCTTCTGTTCTCTCTCCCCCTTGGAGGACTCTCTAGGAATCTCTGCCATCTGTTCTCTCTCCCCCTTGGAGGACTCTCTACGAATCTCAGCCTTCTCTTCTCTCTCCCCCTTGAAGGACTCTCTAGGATTCTCTTCCTTCTGTTCTCTCTCCCCCTTGAAGGACTCTCTAGGATTCTCTGACTTCTGTTCTCTCTCCCCCTTGGAGGACTCTCTAGGAATCTCTGCCTTCTGTTCTCTCTCTCTCTTGGAGGGCCCTCTAGGAATTTGAGCCTTCTGTACTCTCTCCCCCTTGGAGGACACTATAGGAATCTCTGCCTTCTTTTCTCTCTCCCCCTTGGAGGACTCTTAGGAATCTCTGCCTTCTGTACTCTCTCCCCCTTGGAGGACTCGATAGGATTCTCTGCCTTCTGTTTTCTCTCTCCTTGGAGGACTCTCTAGGAATCTCTGCCTTCTGTTCTCTCTCTCCCTTGGAGGACTCTGTAGGACTCTCTGCCTTGTGTCTCTCTCCCCGTTTGAGGTCTCTCTAGGAATCTCTGCCATCTGTTCTCTCTCTCCCTTGAAGGACTCTCTTGGAATCTGAGCCTTCTGTTCTCTCTCCCCCTTGGAGGACTCTCTAGGATTCTGTGCCTTCTGTTCTCCCTTGGAGGACTCTCTAGGAAACTCTGCCTTCTGTTCTCTCTCCCCCCTTGGAGGACTCTCTAGGATTCTCTGACTTCTGTTCTCTCTCCCCCTTGGAGGACTCTCTAGGATTCTCTGACTTCTGTTCTCTCTCCCCCTTGGAGGACTCTCTAGGAATCTCTGCCTTCTGTACTCTCTCCCCCTTGGAGGACTCTCTAGGATTCTCTGCCTTCTGTTTTCTCTCTCCCTTGGAGTACTCTCTAGGATTCTCTGCCTTCTGTTCTCTCTCCCCCTTGGAGGACTCTCTAGGAATCTCTGCCTTCTGTTCTCTCTCTCTCTTGGAGGGCCCTCTAGGAATTTGAGCCTTCTTTACTCTCTCCCCCTTGGAGGACACTCTAGGAATCTCAGCTTCTTTTCTCTCTCCCCCTTGGAGGACTCTCTAGGAATCTCTGCATTCTGTACTCTGTCCCCCTTGGAGGACTCGATAGGATTCTCTGCCTTCTGTTTTCTCTCCCCATTGGAGGACTCTCTAGGAATCTCTGCCTTCTGTTCTCTCTCTCCCTTGGAGGACTCTGTAGGACTCTCTGCCTTGTGTTCTCTCTCCCCCTTTGAGGTCTCTCTAGGAATCTCTGCCATCTGTTCTCTCTCCCCTTGGAGGACTCTGTAGGACTCTCTGCCTTGTGTTCTCTCTCCCCCTTTGAGTTCTCTCTAGGAATCTCTGCCATCTGTTCTCTCTCCCCTTGGAGGGCCCTCTACGAACCTCAGCCTTCTGTTCTGTCTCACCCTTGGAGGACTCTCTAGGAATCTGATCCTTCTGTTCTTTCTCCCCCTTGTAGGACTCTCTAAGAATCTCTGCCATCTGTTCTCTCTCCCGCTTGGAGGACTTTCTAGGAATCTCTGCCTTCTGTTCTCTCTCTGCCTTGGAGGACTCTCTAGGAATCTGAGCCTTCTGTTCTCTCTCCCCCTTGGAGGACTCTCTAGGAATCTCGGCCTTCTTTTCTCTCTCCCCCTTGGAGGACTCTCTAGGAATCTCTGCCTTCTGTACTCTCTCCCCCTTCGAGAACTCTCTAGGAATCTGAGCCTTCTGTTCTCTCTCCCTCTTGGAGGACTCTCTAGGAATCTCTGCCTTCTGTTCTCTCTCTCCCTTGGAGGACTCTCTAGGAATCTGAGCCTTCTGTTCTCTCTCCCCTTTGGAGGACTCTCTAGGAATCTGAGCCTTCTGTTCTTTCTCCCCCTTGGAGGACTCTCTAGGAATCTCTGCCATCTGTTCTCTCTCCCCCTTGGAGAACTCTCTAGGAATCTCAGCCTTCTCTTCTCTCTCCCCCTTGGAGGACTCTCTAGGATTCTCTTCCTTCTGTTCTCTCTCCCCCTTGGAGGACTCTTTAGGAATGTGATCCTTCTGTTCTTTCTCCCCCTTGTAGGACTCTCTAGGAATCTCTGCCATCTGTTCTCTCTCCCGCTTGGAGGACTTTCTAGGAATCTCTGCCTTCTGTTCTCTATCTCTCTTGGAGGGCCCTCTAGGAATTTGAGCCTTCTGTACTCTCTCCCCCTTGGAGGTCACTCTAGGAATCTCTGCCTTCTTTTCTCTCTCCCCCTTGCAGGACTCTCTAGGAATCTCTGCCTTCTGTACTCTCTCCCCCTTGGAGGACTCTCTAGGATTCTCTGCCTTCTGTGTTCTCTCTCCCTTGGAGGACTCTCTAGGATTCTCTGCCTTCTGTTCTCTCTCCCCCTTGGAGGACTCTCTAGGAATCTCTGCCTTCTGTTCTCTCTCTTTCTTGGAGGACTCTCTAGGAATCTGAGCCTTCTGTTCTTTCTCCCCCTTGGAGGACTCTCTAGGAATCTCTGCCATCTGTTCTATCTCCCGCTTGGAGGACTCTCTAGGAATCTCTGCCTTCTCTTCTCTCTCCCCCTTGGAGGACTCTCTAGGAATCTCTGCCTTCTGTTCTCTCTCCCCCTTTGAGGTCTCTCTAGGAATCTCTGCCATCTGTTCTCTCTCCCCTTGGAGGGCCCTCTACGAACCTCAGCCTTCTGTTCTGTCTCACTCTTGGAGGACTCTCTAGGAATCTCTGCCTTCTGTTCTCTCTCTCCCTTGCAGGACAATCTAGGAATCTCTGCGTTCTGTTCTCTCTCCCCCTTCGAGGACTCTCTAGGAATCTCTGCCATCTGTTCTCTCTCCCCTTGGAGGGCCCTCTACGAACCTCAGCCTTCTGTTCTGTCTCACCCTTGGAGGACTCTCTAGGAATCTCTGCCTTCTGTTCTTTCTCTCCCTTAGAGGACTCTCTAGGAATCTCTGCCTTCTGTTCTCTCCCTCTATTCCAGGACACTCTAGGAATCTCTGCGTTCTGTTCTCTCTCCCCCTTGGAGGACTCTCTAGGAATCTCTGCCTTCTGTTCTCTCTCTCCCTTGAAGGACTCTCCAGGAATCTGAGCCTTCTGTTCTCTCTCTCCCTTGAAGGACTCTCTAGGAATCTCTGCCTTCTGTTCTCTCTCCCCCTTGGAGAACTCTCTAGGATTCTCTTCCTTCTGTTCTCTCTCTCCCTTGGAGGACTCTCTAGGAAACTCTGCCTTCTGTTTTCTCTCCCCCTTGGAGGACTCTCTAGGAATCTCTGCCTTCTGTTCTCTCTCTCCCTTGGAGGACTCTTTAGGAATCTGATCCTTCTGTTCTTTCTCCCCCTTGTAGGACTCTAGGAATCTCTGCCATCTGTTCTCTCTCCCGCTTGGAGGACTTTCTAGGAATCTCTGCCTTCTGTTCTCTCTCTGCCTTGGAGGACTCTCTAGGAATCTGAGCCTTCTGTTCTCTCTCCCCCTTGGAGGACTCTCGAGGAATCTCTGCCTTCTGTACTCTCTCCCCGTTGGAGAACTCTCTAGGAATCTGAGCCTTCTGTTCTCTCTCCCCCTTGGAGGACTCTCTAGGAATCTCTGCCTTCTGTTCTCTCTCTCCCTTGGAGGACTCTCTAGGAATCTGAGCCTTCTGTTCTCTCTCCACTTTGGAGGACTCTCTAGGAATCTGAGCCTTCTGTTCTTTCTCCCCCTTGGAGGACTCTCTAGGAATCTCTGCCATCTGTTCTCTCTCCCCCTTGGAGGACTCTCTAGGAATCTCAGCCTTCTCTTCTCTCTCCCCCTTGGAGGACTCTCTAGGATTCTCTTCCTTCTGTTCTCTCTCCCCCTTGGAGGACTCTTTAGGAATCTGATCCTTCTGTTCTTTCTCCCCTTTGTAGGACTCTCTAGGAATCTCTGCCATCTGTTCTCTATCCCGCTTGGAGGACTTTCTAGGAATCTCTGCCTTCTGTTCTCTCTCTCTCTAGGAGGGCCCTCTAGGAATTTGAGCCTTCTGTACTCTCTCCCCCTTGGAGGACACTCTAGGAATCTCTGCCTTCTTTTCTCTCTCCCCCTTGGAGGACTCTCTAGGAATCTCTGCCTTCTGTACTCTCTCCCCCTTGGAGGACTCTCTAGGATTCTCTGCCTTCTGTTTTCTCTCCCCCTTGGAGGACTCTCTAGGAATCTCTGCCTTCTGTTCTCTCTCTCCCTTGAAGGACTCTCCAGGAATCTGAGCCTTCTGTTCTCTCTCTCCCTTGAAGGACTCTCTAGGAATCTCTGCCATCTGTTCTCTCTCCCCCTTGGAGGACTCTCTACGAATCTCAGCCTTCTCTTCTCTCTCCCCCTTGAAGGACTCTCTAGGATTCTCTTCCTTCTGTTCTCTCTCCCCCTTGGAGGACTCTCTAGGAATCTCTGCCATCTGTTCTCTCTCCCCCTTGGAGGACTCTCTACGAATCTCAGCCTTCTCTTCTCTCTCCCCCTTGAAGGACTCTCTAGGATTCTCTTCCTTCTGTTCTCTCTCCCCCTTGAAGGACTCTCTAGGATTCTCTGACTTCTGTTCTCTCTCCCCCTTGGAGGACTCTCTAGGAATCTCTGCCTTCTGTTCTCTCTCTCTCTTGGAGGGCCCTCTAGGAATTTGAGCCTTCTGTACTCTCTCCCCCTTGGAGGACACTATAGGAATCTCTGCCTTCTTTTCTCTCTCCCCCTTGGAGGACTCTTAGGAATCTCTGCCTTCTGTACTCTCTCCCCCTTGGAGGACTCGATAGGATTCTCTGCCTTCTGTTTTCTCTCTCCCTTGGAGGACTCTCTAGGAATCTCTGCCTTCTGTTCTCTCTCTCCCTTGGAGGACTCTGTAGGACTCTCTGCCTTGTGCTCTCTCTCCCCGTTTGAGGTCTCTCTAGGAATCTCTGCCATCTGTTCTCTCTCTCCCTTGAAGGACTCTCTTGGAATCTGAGCCTTCTGTTCTCTCTCCCCCTTGGAGGACTCTCTAGGATTCTGTGCCTTCTGTTCTCCCTTGGAGGACTCTCTAGGAAACTCTGCCTTCTGTTCTCTCTCCCCCTTGGAGGACTCTCTAGGATTCTCTGACTTCTGTTCTCTCTCCCCCTTGGAGGACTCTCTAGGATTCTCTGACTTCTGTTCTCTCTCCCCCTTGGAGGACTCTCTAGGAATCTCTGCCTTCTGTACTCTCTCCCCCTTGGAGGACTCTCTAGGATTCTCTGCCTTCTGTTTTCTCTCTCCCTTGGAGTACTCTCTAGGATTCTCTGCCTTCTGTTCTCTCTCCCCCTTGGAGGACTCTCTAGGAATCTCTGCCTTCTGTTCTCTCTCTCTCTTGGAGGGCCCTCTAGGAATTTGAGCCTTCTTTACTCTCTCCCCCTTGGAGGACACTCTAGGAATCTCAGCCTTCTTTTCTCTCTCCCCCTTGGAGGACTCTCTAGGAATCTCTGCATTCTGTACTCTGTCCCCCTAGGAGGACTCGATAGGATTCTCTGCCTTCTGTTTTCTCTCTCACTTGGAGGACTCTCTAAGATTCTCTGCCTTCTGTTCTCTCTCCCCATTGGAGGACTCTCTAGGAATCTCTGCCTTCTGTTCTCTCTCTCCCTTGGAGGACTCTGTAGGACTCTCTGCCTTGTGTTCTCTCTCCCCCTTTGAGGTCTCTCTAGGAATCTCTGCCATCTGTTCTCTCTCCCCTTGGAGGACTCTGTAGGACTCTCTGCCTTGTGTTCTCTCTCCCCCTTTGAGTTCTCTCTAGGAATCTCTGCCATCTGTTCTCTCTCCCCTTGGAGGGCCCTCTACGAACCTCAGCCTTCTGTTCTGTCTCACCCTTGGAGGACTCTCTAGGAATCTGATCCTTCTGTTCTTTCTCCCCCTTGTAGGACTCTCTAAGAATCTCTGCCATCTGTTCTCTCTCCCGCTTGGAGGACTTTCTAGGAATCTCTGCCTTCTGTTCTCTCTCTGCCTTGGAGGACTCTCTAGGAATCTGAGCCTTCTGTTCTCTCTCCCCCTTGGAGGACTCTCTAGGAATCTCGGCCTTCTTTTCTCTCTCCCCCTTGGAGGACTCTCTAGGAATCTCTGCCTTCTGTACTCTCTCCCCCTTGGAGAACTCTCTAGGAATCTGAGCCTTCTGTTCTCTCTCCCTCTTGGAGGACTCTCTAGGAATCTCTGCCTTCTGTTCTCTCTCTCCCTTGGAGGACTCTCTAGGAATCTGAGCCTTCTGTTCTCTCTCCCCTTTGGAGGACTCTCTAGGAATCTGAGCCTTCTGTTCTTTCTCCCCCTTGGAGGACTCTCTAGGAATCTCTGCCATCTGTTCTCTCTCCCCCTTGGAGAACTCTCTAGGAATCTCAGCCTTCTCTTCTCTCTCCCCCTTGGAGGACTCTCTAGGATTCTCTTCCTTCTGTTCTCTCTCCCCCTTGGAGGACTCTTTAGGAATGTGATCCTTCTGTTCTTTCTCCCCCTTGTAGGACTCTCTAGGAATCTCTGCCATCTGTTCTCTCTCCCGCTTGGAGGACTTTCTAGGAATCTCTGCCTTCTGTTCTCTATCTCTCTTGGAGGGCCCTCTAGGAATTTGAGCCTTCTGTACTCTCTCCCCCTTGGAGGTCACTCTAGGAATCTCTGCCTTCTTTTCTCTCTCCCCCTTGCAGGACTCTCTAGGAATCTCTGCCTTCTGTACTCTCTCCCCCTTGGAGGACTCTCTAGGATTCTCTGCCTTCTGTGTTCTCTCTCCCTTGGAGGACTCTCTAGGATTCTCTGCCTTCTGTTCTCTCTCCCCCTTGGAGGACTCTCTAGGAATCTCTGCCTTCTGTTCTCTCTCTTTCTTGGAGGACTCTCTAGGAATCTGAGCCTTCTGTTCTTTCTCCCCCTTGGAGGACTCTCTAGGAATCTCTGCCATCTGTTCTATCTCCCGCTTGGAGGACTCTCTAGGAATCTCTGCCTTCTCTTCTCTCTCCCCCTTGGAGGACTCTCTAGGAATCTCTGCCTTCTGTTCTCTCTCCCCCTTTGAGGTCTCTCTAGGAATCTCTGCCATCTGTTCTCTCTCCCCTTGGAGGGCCCTCTACGAACCTCAGCCTTCTGTTCTGTCTCACTCTTGGAGGACTCTCTAGGAATCTCTGCCTTCTGTTCTCTCTCTCCCTTGCAGGACAATCTAGGAATCTCTGCGTTCTGTTCTCTCTCCCCCTTCGAGGACTCTCTAGGAATCTCTGCCATCTGTTCTCTCTCCCCTTGGAGGGCCCTCTACGAACCTCAGCCTTCTGTTCTGTCTCACCCTTGGAGGACTCTCTAGGAATCTCTGCCTTCTGTTCTTTCTCTCCCTTGGAGGACTCTCTAGGAATCTCTGCCTTCTGTTCTCTCTCTCTATTCCAGGACACTCTAGGAATCTCTGCGTTCTGTTCTCTCTCCCCCTTGGAGGACTCTCTAGGAATCTCTGCCTTCTGTTCTCTCTCTCCCTTGAAGGACTCTCCAGGAATCTGAGCCTTCTGTTCTCTCTCTCCCTTGAAGGACTCTCTAGGAATCTCTGCCTTCTGTTCTCTCTCCCCCTTGGAGAACTCTCTAGGATTCTCTTCCTTCTGTTCTCTCTCTCCCTTGGAGGACTCTCTAGGAAACTCTGCCTTCTGTTTTCTCTCCCCCTTGGAGGACTCTCTAGGAATCTCTGCCTTCTGTTCTCTCTCTCCCTTGGAGGACTCTTTAGGAATCTGATCCTTCTGTTCTTTCTCCCCCTTGTAGGACTCTAGGAATCTCTGCCATCTGTTCTCTCTCCCGCTTGGAGGACTTTCTAGGAATCTCTGCCTTCTGTTCTCTCTCTGCCTTGGAGGACTCTCTAGGAATCTGAGCCTTCTGTTCTCTCTCCCCCTTGGAGGACTCTCGAGGAATCTCTGCCTTCTGTACTCTCTCCCCCTTGGAGAACTCTCTAGGAATCTGAGCCTTCTGTTCTCTCTCCCCCTTGGAGGACTCTCTAGGAATCTCTGCCTTCTGTTCTCTCTCTCCCTTGGAGGACTCTCTAGGAATCTGAGCCTTCTGTTCTCTCTCCCCCTTGGAGGACTCTCTAGGAATCTCTGCCTTCTGTTCTCTCTCTTTCTTGGAGGACTCTCTAGGAATCTGAGCCTTCTGTTCTTTCTCCCCCTTGGAGGACTCTCTAGGAATCTCTGCCATCTGTTCTATCTCCCGCTTGGAGGACTCTCTAGGAATCTCTGCCTTCTCTTCTCTCTCCCCCTTGGAGGACTCTCTAGGAATCTCTGCCTTCTGTTCTCTCTCCCCCTTTGAGGTCTCTCTAGGAATCTCTGCCATCTGTTCTCTCTCCCCTTGGAGGGCCCTCTACGAACCTCAGCCTTCTGTTCTGTCTCACTCTTGGAGGACTCTCTAGGAATCTCTGCCTTCTGTTCTCTCTCTCCCTTGCAGGACAATCTAGGAATCTCTGCGTTCTGTTCTCTCTCCCCCTTCGAGGACTCTCTAGGAATCTCTGCCATCTGTTCTCTCTCCCCTTGGAGGGCCCTCTACGAACCTCAGCCTTCTGTTCTGTCTCACCCTTGGAGGACTCTCTAGGAATCTCTGCCTTCTGTTCTTTCTCTCCCTTGGAGGACTCTCTAGGAATCTCTGCCTTCTGTTCTCTCTCTCTATTCCAGGACACTCTAGGAATCTCTGCGTTCTGTTCTCTCTCCCCCTTGGAGGACTCTCTAGGAATCTCTGCCTTCTGTTCTCTCTCTCCCTTGAAGGACTCTCCAGGAATCTGAGCCTTCTGTTCTCTCTCTCCCTTGAAGGACTCTCTAGGAATCTCTGCCTTCTGTTCTCTCTCCCCCTTGGAGAACTCTCTAGGATTCTCTTCCTTCTGTTCTCTCTCTCCCTTGGAGGACTCTCTAGGAAACTCTGCCTTCTGTTTTCTCTCCCCCTTGGAGGACTCTCTAGGAATCTCTGCCTTCTGTTCTCTCTCTCCCTTGGAGGACTCTTTAGGAATCTGATCCTTCTGTTCTTTCTCCCCCTTGTAGGACTCTAGGAATCTCTGCCATCTGTTCTCTCTCCCGCTTGGAGGACTTTCTAGGAATCTCTGCCTTCTGTTCTCTCTCTGCCTTGGAGGACTCTCTAGGAATCTGAGCCTTCTGTTCTCTCTCCCCCTTGGAGGACTCTCGAGGAATCTCTGCCTTCTGTACTCTCTCCCCCTTGGAGAACTCTCTAGGAATCTGAGCCTTCTGTTCTCTCTCCCCCTTGGAGGACTCTCTAGGAATCTCTGCCTTCTGTTCTCTCTCTCCCTTGGAGGACTCTCTAGGAATCTGAGCCTTCTGTTCTCTCTCCCCTTTGGAGGACTCTCTAGGAATCTGAGCCTTCTGTTCTTTCTCCCCCTTGGAGGACTCTCTAGGAATCTCTGCCATCTGTTCTCTCTCCCCCTTGGAGGACTCTCTAGGAATCTCAGCCTTCTCTTCTCTCTCCCCCTTGGAGGACTCTCTAGGATTCTCTTCCTTCTGTTCTCTCTCCCCCTTGGAGGACTCTTTAGGAATCTGATCCTTCTGTTCTTTCTCCCCTTTGTAGGACTCTCTAGGAATCTCTGCCATCTGTTCTCTCTCCCGCTTGGAGGACTTTCTAGGAATCTCTGCCTTCTGTTCTCTCTCTCTCTAGGAGGGCCCTCTAGGAATTTGAGCCTTCTGTACTCTCTCCCCCTTGGAGGACACTCTAGGAATCTCTGCCTTCTTTTCTCTCTCCCCCTTGGAGGACTCTCTAGGAATCTCTGCCTTCTGTACTCTCTCCCCCTTGGAGGACTCTCTAGGATTCTCTGCCTTCTGTTTTCTCTCTCCCTTGGAGGACTCTCTAGGATTCTCTGCCTTCTGTTCTCCCTCCCCCTTGGAGGACTCTCTAGGAATCTCTGCCATCTGTTCTCTCTCTCTCTTGGAGGACTCTCTAGGAATCTGAGCCTTCTGTTCTTTCTCCCCCTTGGAGGACTCTCTAGGAATCTCTGCCATCTGTTCTATCTCCCGCTTGGAGGACTATCTAGGAATCTCTGCCTTCTCTTCTCTCTCCCCCTTGGAGGACTCTCTAGGAATCTCTGCCTTCTGTTCTCTCTCCCCCTTGGAGGACTCTCTAGGAATCTCTGCCTTCTGTTCTCTTTCACCCTTGGAGGACTCTCTAGGAATCTCTGCCTTAGGTTCTCTCTCCCCCTTGGAGGACTCTCTAGGAATCTCTGCCTTCTGTTCTTTCTCCCCCTTGGAGGACTCTCTAGGAATCTCTGCCATCTGTTCTCTCTCCCCCTTGGAGGACTCTCTACGAATCTCAGCCTTCTCTTCTCTCTCCCCCTTGAAGGACTCTCTAGGATTCTCTTCCTTCTGTTCTCTCTCCCCCTTGGAGGACTCTCTAGGAATCTCTGCCTTCTGTTCTCTCTCTCCCTTGAAGGACTCTCTTGGAATCTGAGCCTTCTGTTCTCTCTCCCCCTTGGAGGACTCTCTAGGATTCTGTGCCTTCTGTTCTCCCTTGGAGGACTCTCTAGGAAACTCTGCCTTCTGTTCTCTCTCCCCCTTGGAGGACTCTCTAGGATTCTCTGACTTCTGTTCTCTCTCCCCCTTGGAGGACTCTCTAGGATTCTCTGACTTCTGTTCTCTCTCCCCCTTGGAGGACTCTCTAGGAATCTCTGCCTTCTGTACTCTCTCCCCCTTGGAGGACTCTCTAGGATTCTCTGCCTTCTGTTTTCTCTCTCCCTTGGAGTACTCTCTAGGATTCTCTGCCTTCTGTTCTCTCTCCCCCTTGGAGGACTCTCTAGGAATCTCTGCCTTCTGTTCTCTCTCTCTCTTGGAGGGCCCTCTAGGAATTTGAGCCTTCTTTACTCTCTCCCCCTTGGAGGACACTCTAGGAATCTCAGCCTTCTTTTCTCTCTCCCCCTTGGAGGACTCTCTAGGAATCTCTGCATTCTGTACTCTGTCCCCCTAGGAGGACTCGATAGGATTCTCTGCCTTCTGTTTTCTCTCTCACTTGGAGGACTCTCTAAGATTCTCTGCCTTCTGTTCTCTCTCCCCATTGGAGGACTCTCTAGGAATCTCTGCCTTCTGTTCTCTCTCTCCCTTGGAGGACTCTGTAGGACTCTCTGCCTTGTGTTCTCTCTCCCCCTTTGAGGTCTCTCTAGGAATCTCTGCCATCTGTTCTCTCTCCCCTTGGAGGACTCTGTAGGACTCTCTGCCTTGTGTTCTCTCTCCCCCTTTGAGTTCTCTCTAGGAATCTCTGCCATCTGTTCTCTCTCCCCTTGGAGGGCCCTCTACGAACCTCAGCCTTCTGTTCTGTCTCACCCTTGGAGGACTCTCTAGGAATCTGATCCTTCTGTTCTTTCTCCCCCTTGTAGGACTCTCTAAGAATCTCTGCCATCTGTTCTCTCTCCCGCTTGGAGGACTTTCTAGGAATCTCTGCCTTCTGTTCTCTCTCTGCCTTGGAGGACTCTCTAGGAATCTGAGCCTTCTGTTCTCTCTCCCCCTTGGAGGACTCTCTAGGAATCTCGGCCTTCTTTTCTCTCTCCCCCTTGGAGGACTCTCTAGGAATCTCTGCCTTCTGTACTCTCTCCCCCTTGGAGAACTCTCTAGGAATCTGAGCCTTCTGTTCTCTCTCCCTCTTGGAGGACTCTCTAGGAATCTCTGCCTTCTGTTCTCTCTCTCCCTTGGAGGACTCTCTAGGAATCTGAGCCTTCTGTTCTCTCTCCCCTTTGGAGGACTCTCTAGGAATCTGAGCCTTCTGTTCTTTCTCCCCCTTGGAGGACTCTCTAGGAATCTCTGCCATCTGTTCTCTCTCCCCCTTGGAGAACTCTCTAGGAATCTCAGCCTTCTCTTCTCTCTCCCCCTTGGAGGACTCTCTAGGATTCTCTTCCTTCTGTTCTCTCTCCCCCTTGGAGGACTCTTTAGGAATGTGATCCTTCTGTTCTTTCTCCCCCTTGTAGGACTCTCTAGGAATCTCTGCCATCTGTTCTCTCTCCCGCTTGGAGGACTTTCTAGGAATCTCTGCCTTCTGTTCTCTATCTCTCTTGGAGGGCCCTCTAGGAATTTGAGCCTTCTGTACTCTCTCCCCCTTGGAGGTCACTCTAGGAATCTCTGCCTTCTTTTCTCTCTCCCCCTTGCAGGACTCTCTAGGAATCTCTGCCTTCTGTACTCTCTCCCCCTTGGAGGACTCTCTAGGATTCTCTGCCTTCTGTGTTCTCTCTCCCTTGGAGGACTCTCTAGGATTCTCTGCCTTCTGTTCTCTCTCCCCCTTGGAGGACTCTCTAGGAATCTCTGCCTTCTGTTCTCTCTCTTTCTTGGAGGACTCTCTAGGAATCTGAGCCTTCTGTTCTTTCTCCCCCTTGGAGGACTCTCTAGGAATCTCTGCCATCTGTTCTATCTCCCGCTTGGAGGACTCTCTAGGAATCTCTGCCTTCTCTTCTCTCTCCCCCTTGGTGGACTCTCTAGGAATCTCTGCCTTCTGTTCTCTCTCCCCCTTTGAGGTCTCTCTAGGAATCTCTGCCATCTGTTCTCTCTCCCCTTGGAGGGCCCTCTACGAACCTCAGCCTTCTGTTCTGTCTCACTCTTGGAGGACTCTCTAGGAATCTCTGCCTTCTGTTCTCTCTCTCCCTTGCAGGACAATCTAGGAATCTCTGCGTTCTGTTCTCTCTCCCCCTTCGAGGACTCTCTAGGAATCTCTGCCATCTGTTCTCTCTCCCCTTGGAGGGCCCTCTACGAACCTCAGCCTTCTGTTCTGTCTCACCCTTGGAGGACTCTCTAGGAATCTCTGCCTTCTGTTCTTTCTCTCCCTTGGAGGACTCTCTAGGAATCTCTGCCTTCTGTTCTCTCTCTCTATTCCAGGACACTCTAGGAATCTCTGCGTTCTGTTCTCTCTCCCCCTTGGAGGACTCTCTAGGAATCTCTGCCTTCTGTTCTCTCTCTCCCTTGAAGGACTCTCCAGGAATCTGAGCCTTCTGTTCTCTCTCTCCCTTGAAGGACTCTCTAGGAATCTCTGCCTTCTGTTCTCTCTCCCCCTTGGAGAACTCTCTAGGATTCTCTTCCTTCTGTTCTCTCTCTCCCTTGGAGGACTCTCTAGGAAACTCTGCCTTCTGTTTTCTCTCCCCCTTGGAGGACTCTCTAGGAATCTCTGCCTTCTGTTCTCTCTCTCCCTTGGAGGACTCTTTAGGAATCTGATCCTTCTGTTCTTTCTCCCCCTTGTAGGACTCTAGGAATCTCTGCCATCTGTTCTCTCTCCCGCTTGGAGGACTTTCTAGGAATCTCTGCCTTCTGTTCTCTCTCTGCCTTGGAGGACTCTCTAGGAATCTGAGCCTTCTGTTCTCTCTCCCCCTTGGAGGACTCTCGAGGAATCTCTGCCTTCTGTACTCTCTCCCCCTTGGAGAACTCTCTAGGAATCTGAGCCTTCTGTTCTCTCTCCCCCTTGGAGGACTCTCTAGGAATCTCTGCCTTCTGTTCTCTCTCTCCCTTGGAGGACTCTCTAGGAATCTGAGCCTTCTGTTCTCTCTCCCCTTTGGAGGACTCTCTAGGAATCTGAGCCTTCTGTTCTTTCTCCCCCTTGGAGGACTCTCTAGGAATCTCTGCCATCTGTTCTCTCTCCCCCTTGGAGGACTCTCTAGGAATCTCAGCCTTCTCTTCTCTCTCCCCCTTGGAGGACTCTCTAGGATTCTCTTCCTTCTGTTCTCTCTCCCCCTTGGAGGACTCTTTAGGAATCTGATCCTTCTGTTCTTTCTCCCCTTTGTAGGACTCTCTAGGAATCTCTGCCATCTGTTCTCTCTCCCGCTTGGAGGACTTTCTAGGAATCTCTGCCTTCTGTTCTCTCTCTCTCTAGGAGGGCCCTCTAGGAATTTGAGCCTTCTGTACTCTCTCCCCCTTGGAGGACACTCTAGGAATCTCTGCCTTCTTTTCTCTCTCCCCCTTGGAGGACTCTCTAGGAATCTCTGCCTTCTGTACTCTCTCCCCCTTGGAGGACTCTCTAGGATTCTCTGCCTTCTGTTTTCTCTCCCCCTTGGAGGACTCTCTAGGAATCTCTGCCTTCTGTTCTCTCTCTCCCTTGAAGGACTCTCCAGGAATCTGAGCCTTCTGTTCTCTCTCTCCCTTGAAGGACTCTCTAGGAATCTCTGCCATCTGTTCTCTCTCCCCCTTGGAGGACTCTCTACGAATCTCAGCCTTCTCTTCTCTCTCCCCCTTGAAGGACTCTCTAGGATTCTCTTCCTTCTGTTCTCTCTCCCCCTTGGAGGACTCTCTAGGAATCTCTGCCATCTGTTCTCTCTCCCCCTTGGAGGACTCTCTACGAATCTCAGCCTTCTCTTCTCTCTCCCCCTTGAAGGACTCTCTAGGATTCTCTTCCTTCTGTTCTCTCTCCCCCTTGAAGGACTCTCTAGGATTCTCTGACTTCTGTTCTCTCTCCCCCTTGGAGGACTCTCTAGGAATCTCTGCCTTCTGTTCTCTCTCTCTCTTGGAGGGCCCTCTAGGAATTTGAGCCTTCTGTACTCTCTCCCCCTTGGAGGACACTATAGGAATCTCTGCCTTCTTTTCTCTCTCCCCCTTGGAGGACTCTTAGGAATCTCTGCCTTCTGTACTCTCTCCCCCTTGGAGGACTCGATAGGATTCTCTGCCTTCTGTTTTCTCTCTCCCTTGGAGGACTCTCTAGGAATCTCTGCCTTCTGTTCTCTCTCTCCCTTGGAGGACTCTGTAGGACTCTCTGCCTTGTGCTCTCTCTCCCCGTTTGAGGTCTCTCTAGGAATCTCTGCCATCTGTTCTCTCTCTCCCTTGAAGGACTCTCTTGGAATCTGAGCCTTCTGTTCTCTCTCCCCCTTGGAGGACTCTCTAGGATTCTGTGCCTTCTGTTCTCCCTTGGAGGACTCTCTAGGAAACTCTGCCTTCTGTTCTCTCTCCCCCTTGGAGGACTCTCTAGGATTCTCTGACTTCTGTTCTCTCTCCCCCTTGGAGGACTCTCTAGGATTCTCTGACTTCTGTTCTCTCTCCCCCTTGGAGGACTCTCTAGGAATCTCTGCCTTCTGTACTCTCTCCCCCTTGGAGGACTCTCTAGGATTCTCTGCCTTCTGTTTTCTCTCTCCCTTGGAGTACTCTCTAGGATTCTCTGCCTTCTGTTCTCTCTCCCCCTTGGAGGACTCTCTAGGAATCTCTGCCTTCTGTTCTCTCTCTCTCTTGGAGGGCCCTCTAGGAATTTGAGCCTTCTTTACTCTCTCCCCCTTGGAGGACACTCTAGGAATCTCAGCCTTCTTTTCTCTCTCCCCCTTGGAGGACTCTCTAGGAATCTCTGCATTCTGTACTCTGTCCCCCTAGGAGGACTCGATAGGATTCTCTGCCTTCTGTTTTCTCTCTCACTTGGAGGACTCTCTAAGATTCTCTGCCTTCTGTTCTCTCTCCCCATTGGAGGACTCTCTAGGAATCTCTGCCTTCTGTTCTCTCTCTCCCTTGGAGGACTCTGTAGGACTCTCTGCCTTGTGTTCTCTCTCCCCCTTTGAGGTCTCTCTAGGAATCTCTGCCATCTGTTCTCTCTCCCCTTGGAGGGCCCTCTACGAACCTCAGCCTTCTGTTCTGTCTCACCCTTGGAGGACTCTCTAGGAATCTGATCCTTCTGTTCTTTCTCCCCCTTGTAGGACTCTCTAAGAATCTCTGCCATCTGTTCTCTCTCCCGCTTGGAGGACTTTCTAGGAATCTCTGCCTTCTGTTCTCTCTCTGCCTTGGAGGACTCTCTAGGAATCTGAGCCTTCTGTTCTCTCTCCCCCTTGGAGGACTCTCTAGGAATCTCGGCCTTCTTTTCTCTCTCCCCCTTGGAGGACTCTCTAGGAATCTCTGCCTTCTGTACTCTCTCCCCCTTGGAGAACTCTCTAGGAATCTGAGCCTTCTGTTCTCTCTCCCTCTTGGAGGACTCTCTAGGAATCTCTGCCTTCTGTTCTCTCTCTCCCTTGGAGGACTCTCTAGGAATCTGAGCCTTCTGTTCTCTCTCCCCTTTGGAGGACTCTCTAGGAATCTGAGCCTTCTGTTCTTTCTCCCCCTTGGAGGACTCTCTAGGAATCTCTGCCATCTGTTCTCTCTCCCCCTTGGAGAACTCTCTAGGAATCTCAGCCTTCTCTTCTCTCTCCCCCTTGGAGGACTCTCTAGGATTCTCTTCCTTCTGTTCTCTCTCCCCCTTGGAGGACTCTTTAGGAATGTGATCCTTCTGTTCTTTCTCCCCCTTGTAGGACTCTCTAGGAATCTCTGCCATCTGTTCTCTCTCCCGCTTGGAGGACTTTCTAGGAATCTCTGCCTTCTGTTCTCTATCTCTCTTGGAGGGCCCTCTAGGAATTTGAGCCTTCTGTACTCTCTCCCCCTTGGAGGTCACTCTAGGAATCTCTGCCTTCTTTTCTCTCTCCCCCTTGCAGGACTCTCTAGGAATCTCTGCCTTCTGTACTCTCTCCCCCTTGGAGGACTCTCTAGGATTCTCTGCCTTCTGTGTTCTCTCTCCCTTGGAGGACTCTCTAGGATTCTCTGCCTTCTGTTCTCTCTCCCCCTTGGAGGACTCTCTAGGAATCTCTGCCTTCTGTTCTCTCTCTTTCTTGGAGGACTCTCTAGGAATCTGAGCCTTCTGTTCTTTCTCCCCCTTGGAGGACTCTCTAGGAATCTCTGCCATCTGTTCTATCTCCCGCTTGGAGGACTCTCTAGGAATCTCTGCCTTCTCTTCTCTCTCCCCCTTGGAGGACTCTCTAGGAATCTCTGCCTTCTGTTCTCTCTCCCCCTTTGAGGTCTCTCTAGGAATCTCTGCCATCTGTTCTCTCTCCCCTTGGAGGGCCCTCTACGAACCTCAGCCTTCTGTTCTGTCTCACTCTTGGAGGACTCTCTAGGAATCTCTGCCTTCTGTTCTCTCTCTCCCTTGCAGGACAATCTAGGAATCTCTGCGTTCTGTTCTCTCTCCCCCTTCGAGGACTCTCTAGGAATCTCTGCCATCTGTTCTCTCTCCCCTTGGAGGGCCCTCTACGAACCTCAGCCTTCTGTTCTGTCTCACCCTTGGAGGACTCTCTAGGAATCTCTGCCTTCTGTTCTTTCTCTCCCTTGGAGGACTCTCTAGGAATCTCTGCCTTCTGTTCTCTCTCTCTATTCCAGGACACTCTAGGAATCTCTGCGTTCTGTTCTCTCTCCCCCTTGGAGGACTCTCTAGGAATCTCTGCCTTCTGTTCTCTCTCTCCCTTGAAGGACTCTCCAGGAATCTGAGCCTTCTGTTCTCTCTCTCCCTTGAAGGACTCTCTAGGAATCTCTGCCTTCTGTTCTCTCTCCCCCTTGGAGAACTCTCTAGGATTCTCTTCCTTCTGTTCTCTCTCTCCCTTGGAGGACTCTCTAGGAAACTCTGCCTTCTGTTTTCTCTCCCCCTTGGAGGACTCTCTAGGAATCTCTGCCTTCTGTTCTCTCTCTCCCTTGGAGGACTCTTTAGGAATCTGATCCTTCTGTTCTTTCTCCCCCTTGTAGGACTCTAGGAATCTCTGCCATCTGTTCTCTCTCCCGCTTGGAGGACTTTCTAGGAATCTCTGCCTTCTGTTCTCTCTCTGCCTTGGAGGACTCTCTAGGAATCTGAGCCTTCTGTTCTCTCTCCCCCTTGGAGGACTCTCGAGGAATCTCTGCCTTCTGTACTCTCTCCCCCTTGGAGAACTCTCTAGGAATCAGAGCCTTCTGTTCTCTCTCCCCCTTGGAGGACTCTCTAGGAATCTCTGCCTTCTGTTCTCTCTCTCCCTTGGAGGACTCTCTAGGAATCTGAGCCTTCTGTTCTCTCTCCCCTTTGGAGGACTCTCTAGGAATCTGAGCCTTCTGTTCTTTCTCCCCCTTGGAGGACTCTCTAGGAATGTCTGCCATCTGTTCTCTCTCCCCCTTGGAGGACTCTCTAGGAATCTCAGCCTTCTCTTCTCTCTCCCCCTTGGAGGACTCTCTAGGATTCTCTTCCTTCTGTTCTCTCTCCCCCTTGGAGGACTCTTTAGGAATCTGATCCTTCTGTTCTTTCTCCCCTTTGTAGGACTCTCTAGGAATCTCTGCCATCTGTTCTCTCTCCCGCTTGGAGGACTTTCTAGGAATCTCTGCCTTCTGTTCTCTCTCTCTCTAGGAGGGCCCTCTAGGAATTTGAGCCTTCTGTACTCTCTCCCCCTTGGAGGACACTCTAGGAATCTCTGCCTTCTTTTCTCTCTCCCCCTTGGAGGACTCTCTAGGAATCTCTGCCTTCTGTACTCTCTCCCCCTTGGAGGACTCTCTAGGATTCTCTGCCTTCTGTTTTCTCTCTCCCTTGGAGGACTCTCTAGGATTCTCTGCCTTCTGTTCTCCCTCCCCCTTGGAGGACTCTCTAGGAATCTCTGCCATCTGTTCTCTCTCTCTCTTGGAGGACTCTCTAGGAATCTGAGCCTTCTGTTCTTTCTCCCCCTTGGAGGACTCTCTAGGAATCTCTGCCATCTGTTCTATCTCCCGCTTGGAGGACTATCTAGGAATCTCTGCCTTCTCTTCTCTCTCCCCCTTGGAGGACTCTCTAGGAATCTCTGCCTTCTGTTCTCTCTCCCCCTTGGAGGACTCTCTAGGAATCTCTGCCTTCTGTTCTCTTTCACCCTTGGAGGACTCTCTAGGAATCTCTGCCTTATGTTCTCTCTCCCCCTTGGAGGACTCTCTAGGAATCTCTGCCTTCTGTACTCTCTCCCCCTTGGAGGACTCGATAGGATTCTCTGCCTTCTGTTTTCTCTCTCCCTTGGAGGACTCTCTAGGATTCTCTGACTTCTGTTCTCTCTCCCCCTTGGAGGACTCTCTAGGAATCTCTGCCTTCTGTTCTCTCTCTCTCTTGGAGGGCCCTCTAGGAATTTGAGCCTTCTGTACTCTCTCCCCCTTGGAGGACACTATAGGAATCTCTGCCTTCTTTTCTCTCTCCCCCTTGGAGGACTCTTAGGAATCTCTGCCTTCTGTACTCTCTCCCCCTTGGAGGACTCGATAGGATTCTCTGCCTTCTGTTTTCTCTCTCCCTTGGAGGACTCTCTAGGAATCTCTGCCTTCTGTTCTCTCTCTCCCTTGGAGGACTCTGTAGGACTCTCTGCCTTGTGTTCTCTCTCCCCGTTTGAGGTCTCTCTAGGAATCTCTGCCATCTGTTCTCTCTCTCCCTTGAAGGACTCTCTTGGAATCTGAGCCTTCTGTTCTCTCTCCCCCTTGGAGGACTCTCTAGGATTCTGTGCCTTCTGTTCTCCCTTGGAGGACTCTCTAGGAAACTCTGCCTTCTGTTCTCTCTCCCCCTTGGAGGACTCTCTAGGATTCTCTGACTTCTGTTCTCTCTCCCCCTTGGAGGACTCTCTAGGATTCTCTGACTTCTGTTCTCTCTCCCCCTTGGAGGACTCTCTAGGAATCTCTGCCTTCTGTACTCTCTCCCCCTTGGAGGACTCTCTAGGATTCTCTGCCTTCTGTTTTCTCTCTCCCTTGGAGTACTCTCTAGGATTCTCTGCCTTCTGTTCTCTCTCCCCCTTGGAGGACTCTCTAGGAATCTCTGCCTTCTGTTGTCTCTCTCTCTTGGAGGGCCCTCTAGGAATTTGAGCCTTCTGTACTCTCTCCCCCTTGGAGGACACTCTAGGAATCTCTGCCTTCTTTTCTCTCTCCCCCTTGGAGGACTCTCTAGGAATCTCTGCATTCTGTACTCTCTCCCCCTAGGAGGACTCGATAGGATTCTCTGCCTTCTGTTTTCTCTCTCCCTTGGAGGACTCTCTAAGATTCTCTGCCTTCTGTTCTCTCTCCCCATTGGAGGACTCTCTAGGAATCTCTGCCTTCTGTTCTCTCTCTCCCTTGGAGGACTCTGTAGGACTCTCTGCCTTGTGTTCTCTCTCCCCCTTTGAGGTCTCTCTAGGAATCTCTGCCATCTGTTCTCTCTCCCCTTGGAGGGCCCTCTACGAACCTCAGCCTTCTGTTCTGTCTCACCCTTGGAGGACTCTCTAGGAATCTCTGCCTTCTGTTCTCTCTCTCCCTTGCAGGACTCTCTAGGAATCTCTGCCTTCTGTGTTCTCTCTCCCTTCCAGGACACTCTAGGAATCTCTGCGTTCTGTTCTCTCTCCCCCTTGGAGGACTCTCTAGGAATCTCTGCCATCTGTTCTCTCTCCCCTTGGAGGGCACTCTACGAACCTCAGCCTTCTGTTCTGTCTCACCCTTGGAGGACTCTCTAGGAATCTCTGCCTTCTGTTCTCTCTCTCCCTTGGCGGACTCTCTAGGAATCTCTGCCTTCTGTTCTCTCTCTCCCTTCCAGGACACTCTAGGAATCTCTGCGTTCTGTTCTCTCTCCCCCTTGGAGGACTCTCTAGGAATCTCTGCCTTCTGTTCTCTCTCTCCCTTGAAGGACTCTCTAGGAATCTGAGCCTTCTGTTCTCTCTCTCCCTTGGAGGACTCTTAGGAATCTCTGCCTTCTGTACTCTCTCCCCCTTGGAGGACTCGATAGGATTCTCTGCCTTCTGTTTTCTCTCTCCCTTGGAGGACTCTCTAGGAATCTCTGCCTTCTGTTCTCTCTCTCCCTTGGAGGACTCTGTAGGACTCTCTGCCTTGTGTTCTCTCTCCCCCTTTGAGGTCTCTCTAGGAATCTCTGCCATCTGTTCTCTCTCTCCCTTGAAGGACTCTCTTGGAATCTGAGCCTTCTGTTCTCTCTCCCCCTTGGAGGACTCTCTAGGATTCTGTGCCTTCTGTTCTCCCTTGGAGGACTCTCTAGGAAACTCTGCCTTCTGTTCTCTCTCCCCCTTGGAGGACTCTCTTGGATTCTCTGACTTCTGTTCTCTCTCCCCCTTTGAGGACTCTCTAGGATTCTCTGACTTCTGTTCTCTCTCCCCCTTGGAGGACTCTCTAGGAATCTCTGCCTTCTGTACTCTCTCCCCCTTGGAGGACTCTCTAGGATTCTCTGCCTTCTGTTTTCTCTCTCCCTTGGAGTACTCTCTAGGATTCTCTGCCTTCTGTTCTCTCTCCCCCTTGGAGGACTCTCTAGGAATCTCTGCCTTCTGTTCTCTCTCTCTCTTGGAGGGCCCTCTAGGAATTTGAGCCTTCTGTACTCTCTCCCCCTTGGAGGACACTCTAGGAATCTCTGCCTTCTTTTCTCTCTCCCCCTTGGAGGACTCTCTAGGAATCTCTGCCATCTGTTCTCTCTCCCCCTTGGAGGACTCTCTACGAATCTCAGCCTTCTCTTCTCTCTCCCCCTTGAAGGACTCTCTAGGATTCTCTTCCTTCTGTTCTCTCTCCCCCTTGGAGGACTCTCTAGGAATCTCTGCCTTCTGTTCTCTCTCCCCCTTGGAGGACTCTCTAGGAATCTCTGCCTTCTGTTCTCTCTCCCCCTTGGAGGACTCTCTAGGAATCTCTGCCTTCTGTTCTCTCTCCCCCTTGGAGGACTCTCTAGGAATCTCTGCCTTCTGTTCTCTCTCCCCCTTGGAGGACTCTCTAGGATTCTCTGACTTCTGTTCTCTCTCCCCCTTGGAGGACTCTCTAGGAATCTCTGCCTTCTGTACTCTCTCCCCCTTGGAGGACTCTCTAGGGTTCTCTGCCTTCTGTTTTCTCTCTCCCTTGGAGTACTCTATAGGATTCTCTGCCTTTTGTTCTCTCTCCCCCTTGGAGGACTCTCTAGGAATCTCTGCCTTCTGTTCTCTCTCTCTCTTGGAGGGCCCTCTAGGAATTTGAGCCTTCTGTACTCTCTCCCCCTTGGAGGACACTATAGGAATCTCTGCCTTCTTTTCTCTCTCCCCCTTGGAGGACTCTTAGGAATCTCTGCCTTCTGTACTCTCTCCCCCTTGGAGGACTCGATAGGATTCTCTGCCTTCTGTTTTCTCTCTCCCTTGGAGGACTCTCTAGGAATCTCTGCCTTCTGTTCTCTCTCTCCCTTGGAGGACTCTGTAGGACTCTCTGCCTTGTGTTCTCTCTCCCCCTTTGAGGTCTCTCTAGGAATCTCTGCCATCTGTTCTCTCTCTCCCTTGAAGGACTCTCTTGGAATCTGAGCCTTCTGTTCTCTCTCCCCCTTGGAGGACTCTCTAGGATTCTGTGCCTTCTGTTCTCCCTTGGAGGACTCTCTAGGAAACTCTGCCTTCTGTTCTCTCTCCCCCTTGGAGGACTCTCTTGGATTCTCTGACTTCTGTTCTCTCTCCCCCTTTGAGGACTCTCTAGGATTCTCTGACTTCTGTTCTCTCTCCCCCTTGGAGGACTCTCTAGGAATCTCTGCCTTCTGTACTCTCTCCCCCTTGGAGGACTCTCTAGGAATCTCTGCCTTCTGTTCTCTCTCCCCCTTGGAGGACTCTCTAGGATTCTCTGACTTCTGTTCTCTCTCCCCCTTGGAGGACTCTCTAGGAATCTCTGCCTTCTGTACTCTCTCCCCCTTGGAGGACCTCTCTAGGGTTCTCTGCCTTCTGTTTTCTCTCTCCCTTGGAGTACTCTATAGGATTCTCTGCCTTTTGTTCTCTCTCCCCCTTGGAGGACTCTCTAGGAATCTCTGCCTTCTGTTCTCTCTCTCTCTTGGAGGGCCCTCTAGGAATTTGAGCCTTCTGTACTCTCTCCCCCTTGGAGGACACTATAGGAATCTCTGCCTTCTTTTCTCTCTCCCCCTTGGAGGACTCTTAGGAATCTCTGCCTTCTGTACTCTCTCCCCCTTGGAGGACTCGATAGGATTCTCTGCCTTCTGTTTTCTCTCTCCCTTGGAGGACTCTCTAGGAATCTCTGCCTTCTGTTCTCTCTCTCCCTTGGAGGACTCTGTAGGACTCTCTGCCTTGTGTTCTCTCTCCCCCTTTGAGGTCTCTCTAGGAATCTCTGCCATCTGTTCTCTCTCTCCCTTGAAGGACTCTCTTGGAATCTGAGCCTTCTGTTCTCTCTCCCCCTTGGAGGACTCTCTAGGATTCTGTGCCTTCTGTTCTCCCTTGGAGGACTCTCTAGGAAACTCTGCCTTCTGTTCTCTCTCCCCCTTGGAGGACTCTCTTGGATTCTCTGACTTCTGTTCTCTCTCCCCCTTTGAGGACTCTCTAGGATTCTCTGACTTCTGTTCTCTCTCCCCCTTGGAGGACTCTCTAGGAAACTCTGCCTTCTGTTCTCTCTCCCCCTTGGAGGACTCTCTTGGATTCTCTGACTTCTGTTCTCTCTCCCCCTTTGAGGACTCTCTAGGATTCTCTGACTTCTGTTCTCTCTCCCCCTTGGAGGACTCTCTAGGAATCTCTGCCTTCTGTACTCTCTCCCCCTTGGAGGACTCTCTAGGAATCTCTGCCTTCTGTTCTCTCTCCCCCTTGGAGGACTCTCTAGGATTCTCTGACTTCTGTTCTCTCTCCCCCTTGGAGGACTCTCTAGGAATCTCTGCCTTCTGTACTCTCTCCCCCTTGGAGGACTCTCTAGGGTTCTCTGCCTTCTGTTTTCTCTCTCCCTTGGAGTACTCTATAGGATTCTCTGCCTTTTGTTCTCTCTCCCCCTTGGAGGACTCTCTAGGAATCTCTGCCTTCTGTTCTCTCTCTCTCTTGGAGGGCCCTCTAGGAATTTGAGCCTTCTGTACTCTCTCCCCCTTGGAGGACACAATAGGAATCTCTGCCTTCTTTTCTCTCTCCCCCTTGGAGGACTCTTAGGAATCTCTGCCTTCTGTACTCTCTCCCCCTTGGAGGACTCGATAGGATTCTCTGCCTTCTGTTTTCTCTCTCCCTTGGAGGACTCTCTAGGAATCTCTGCCTTCTGTTCTCTCTCTCCCTTGGAGGACTCTGTAGGACTCTCTGCCTTGTGTTCTCTCTCCCCCTTTGAGGTCTCTCTAGGAATCTCTGCCATCTGTTCTCTCTCTCCCTTGAAGGACTCTCTTGGAATCTGAGCCTTCTGTTCTCTCTCCCCCTTGGAGGACTCTCTAGGATTCTGTGCCTTCTGTTCTCCCTTGGAGGACTCTCTAGGAAACTCTGCCTTCTGTTCTCTCTCCCCCTTGGAGGACTCTCTTGGATTCTCTGACTTCTGTTCTCTCTCCCCCTTTGAGGACTCTCTAGGATTCTCTGACTTCTGTTCTCTCTCCCCCTTGGAGGACTCTCTAGGAATCTCTGCCTTCTGTACTCTCTCCCCCTTGGAGGACTCTCTAGGATTCTCTGCCTTCTGTTTTCTCTCTCCCTTGGAGTACTCTCTAGGATTCTCTGCCTTCTGTTCTCTCTCCCCCTTGGAGGACTCTCTAGGAATCTCTGCCTTCTGTTCTCTCTCTCTCTTGGAGGGCCCTCTAGGAATTTGAGCCTTCTGTACTCTCTCCCCCTTGGAGGACACTCTAGGAATCTCTGCCTTCTTTTCTCTCTCCCCCTTGGAGGACTCTCTAGGAATCTCTGCATTCTGTACTCTCTCCCCCTTGGAGGACTCGATAGGATTCTCTGCCTTCTGTTTTCTCTCTCCCTTGGAGGACTCTCTAAGATTCTCTGCCTTCTGTTCTCTCTCCCCATTGGAGGACTCTCTAGGAATCTCTGCCTTCTGTTCTCTCTCCCCCTTGGAGGACTCTCTAGGAATCTCTGCCTTCTGTTCTCTCTCTCCCTTGCAGGACTCTCTAGGAATCTCTGCCTTCTGTGTTCTCTCTCCCTTCCAGGACACTCTAGGAATCTCTGCGTTCTGTTCTCTCTACTCCTTGGAGAACTCTCTAGGAATCTCTGCCATCTGTTCTCTCTCCCCTTGGAGGGCCCTCTACGAACCTCAGCCTTCTGTTCTGTCTCACCCTTGGAGGACTCTCTAGGAATCTCTGCCTTCTGTTCTCTCTCCCCCTTGGAGGACTCTCTAGGAATCTCTGCCTTCTGTTCTCTCTCTCTCTTGGAGGGCCCTCTAGGAATTTAACCCTTCTGTACTCTCTCCCCCTTGGAGGACACTCTAGGAATCTCTGCCTTCTTTTCTCTCTCCCCCTTGGAGGACTCTCTAGGAATCTCTGCATTCTGTACTCTCTCCCCCTTGGAGGACTCGATAGGATTCTCTGCCTTCTGTTTTCTCTCTCCCTTGGAGGACTCTCTAAGATTCTCTGCCTTCTGTTCTCTCTCCCCATTTGAGGACTCTCTAGGAATCTCTGCCTTCTGTTCTCTCTCCCCCTTGGAGGACTCTCTAGGAATCTCTGCCTTCTGTTCTCTCTCTCCCTTGCAGGACTCTCTAGGAATCTCTGCCTTCTGTGTTCTCTCTCCCTTCCAGGACACTCTAGGAATCTCTGCGTTCTGTTCTCTCTACTCCTTGGAGAACTCTCTAGGAATCTCTGCCATCTGTTCTCTCTCCCCTTGGAGGGCCCTCTACGAACCTCAGCCTTCTGTTCTGTCTCACCCTTGGAGGACTCTCTAGGAATCTCTGCCTTCTGTTCTCTCTCTCCCTTGGAGGACTCTCTAGGAATCTCTGCCTTCTGTTCTCTCTCTCCCTTCCAGGACACTCTAGGAATCTCTGCGTTCTGTTCTCTCTCCCCCTTGGAGGACTCTCTAGGAATCTCTGCCTTCTGTTCTCTCTCTCCCTTGAAGGACTCTCTAGGAATCTGAGCCTTCTGTTCTCTCTCTCCCTTGAAGGACTCTCTAGGAATCTCTGCCTTCTGTTCTCTCTCCCCCTTGGAGAACTCTCTAGGATTCTCTTCCTTCTGTTCTCTCTCTCCCTTGGAGGACTCTCTAGGAAACTCTGCCTTCTGTTCTCTCTCCCCCTTGGAGGACTCTCTAGGAATCTCTGCCTTCTGTTCTCTCTCTCCCTTGGAGGACTCTTTAGGAATCTGATCCTTCTTTTCTTTCTCCCCCTTGCAGGACTCTCTAGGAATCTCTGCCATCTGTTCTCTCTCCCGCTTGGAGGACTTTCTAGGAATCTCTGCCTTCTGTTCTCTCTCTGCCTTGGAGGACTCTCTAGGAATCTGAGCCTTCTGTTCTCTCTCCCCCTTGGAGGACTCTCTAGGAATCTCGGCCTTCTTTTCTCTCTCACCCTTGGAGGGCTCTCTAGGAATCTCTGCCTTCTGTACTCTCTCCCCCTTGGAGAACTCTCTAGGAATCTGAGCCTTCTGTTCTCTCTCCCCCTTGGAGGACTCTCTAGGAATCTGAGCCTTCTGTTCTCTCTCCCCTTTGGAGGACTCTCTAGGAATCTGAGCCTTCTGTTCTTTCTCCCCCTTGGAGGACTGTCTAGGAATCTCTGCCATCTGTTCTCTCTCCCCCTTGGAGAACTCTCTAGGAATCTCAGCCTTCTCTTCTCTCTCCCCCTTGGAGGACTCTCTAGGATTCTCTTCCTTCTGTTCTCTCTCCCCCTTGGAGGACTCTTTAGGAATGTGATCCTTCTGTTCTTTCTCCCCCTTGTAGGACTCTCTAGGAATCTCTGCCATCTGTTCTCTCTCCCGCTTGGAGGACTTTCTAGGAATCTCTGCCTTCTGTTCTCTATCTCTCTTGGAGGGCCCTCTAGGAATTTGAGCCTTCTGTACTCTCTCCCCCTTGGAGGACACTCTAGGAATCTCTGCCTTCTTTTCTCTCTCCCCCTTGGAGGACTCTCTAGGAATCTCTGCCTTCTGTACTCTCTCCCCCTTGGAGGACTCTCTAGGATTCTCTGCCTTCTGTGTTCTCTCTCCCTTGGAGGACTCTCTAGGATTCTCTGCCTTCTGTTCTCTCTCCCCCTTGGAGGACTCTCTAGGAATCTCTGCCTTCTGTTCTCTCTCTCTCTTGGAGGACTCTCTAGGAATCTGAGCCTTCTGTTCTTTCTCCCCCTTGGAGGACTCTCTAGGAATCTCTGCCATCTGTTCTATCTCCCGCTTGGAGGACTCTCTAGGAATCTCTGCCTTCTCTTCTCTCTCCCCCTTGGAGGACTCTCTAGGAATCTCTGCCTTCTGTTCTCTCTCCCCCTTTGAGGTCTCTCTAGGAATCTCTGCCATCTGTTCTCTCTCCCCTTGGAGGGCCCTCTACGAACCTCAGCCTTCTGTTCTGTCTCACCCTTGGAGGACTCTCTAGGAATCTCTGCCTTCTGTTCTTTCTCTCCCTTGGAGGACTCTCTAGGAATCTCTGCCTTCTGTTCTCTCTCTCTATTCCAGGACACTCTAGGAATCTCTGCGTTCTGTTCTCTCTCCCCCTTGGAGGACTCTCTAGGAATCTCTGCCTTCTGTTCTCTCTCTCCCTTGAAGGACTCTCCAGGAATCTGAGCCTTCTGTTCTCTCTCTCCCTTCAAGGACTCTCTAGGAATCTCTGCCTTCTGTTCTCTCTCCCCCTTGGAGAACTCTCTAGGATTCTCTTCCTTCTGTTCTCTCTCTCCCTTGGAGGACTCTCTAGGAAACTCTGCCTTCTGTTTTCTCTCCCCCTTGGAGGACTCTCTAGGAATCTCTGCCTTCTGTTCTCTCTCTCCCTTGGAGGACTCTTTAGGAATCTGATCCTTCTGTTCTTTCTCCCCCTTGTAGGACTCTAGGAATCTCTGCCATCTGTTCTCTCTCCCGCTTGGAGGACTTTCTAGGAATCTCTGCCTTCTGTTCTCTCTCTGCCTTGGAGGACTCTCTAGGAATCTGAGCCTTCTGTTCTCTCTCCCCCTTGGAGGACTCTCGAGGAATCTCTGCCTTCTGTACTCTCTCCCCCTTGGAGAACTCTCTAGGAATCTGAGCCTTCTGTTCTCTTTCACCCTTGGAGGACTCTCTAGGAATCTCTGCCTTATGTTCTCTCTCCCCCTTGGAGGACTCTCTAGGAATCTCTGCCATCTGTTCTCTCTCCCCCTTGGAGGACTCTCTACGAATCTCAGCCTTCTCTTCTCTCTCCCCCTTGAAGGACTCTCTAGGATTCTCTTCCTTCTGTTCTCTCTCCCCCTTGGAGGACTCTCTAGGAATCTCTGCCTTCTGTTCTCTCTCCCCCTTGGAGGACTCTCTAGGAATCTCTGCCTTCGGTTCTCTCTCCCCCTTGGAGGACTCTCTAGGAATCTCTGCCTTCTGTTCTCTCTCCCCCTTGGAGGACTCTCTAGGAATCTCTGCCTTCTGTTCTCTCTCCCCCTTGGAGGACTCTCTAGGATTCTCTGACTTCTGTTCTCTCTCCCCCTTGGAGGACTCTCTAGGAATCTCTGCCTTCTGTACTCTCTCCCCCTTGGAGGACTCTCTAGGATTCTCTGCCTTTTGTTCTCTCTCCCCCTTGGAGGACTCTCTAGGAATCTCTGCCTTCTGTTCTCTCTCTCTCTTGGAGGGCCCTCTAGGAATTTGAGCCTTCTGTACTCTCTCCCCCTTGGAGGACACTATAGGAATCTCTGCCTTCTTTTCTCTCTCCCCCTTGGAGGACTCTTAGGAATCTCGGCCTTCTGTACTCTCTCCCCCTTGGAGGACTCGATAGGATTCTCTGCCTTCTGTTTTCTCTCTCCCTTGGAGGACTCTCTAGGAATCTCTGCCTTCTGTTCTCTCTCTCCCTTGGAGGACTCTGTAGGACTCTCTGCCTTGTGTTCTCTCTCCCCCTTTGAGGTCTCTCTAGGAATCTCTGCCATCTGTTCTCTCTCTCCCTTGAAGGACTCTCTTGGAATCTGAGCCTTCTGTTCTCTCTCCCCCTTGGAGGACTCTCTAGGATTCTGTGCCTTCTGTTCTCCCTTGGAGGACTCTCTAGGAAACTCTGCCTTCTGTTCTCTCTCCCCCTTGGAGGACTCTCTTGGATTCTCTGACTTCTGTTCTCTCTCCCCCTTTGAGGACTCTCTAGGATTCTCTGACTTCTGTTCTCTCTCCCCCTTGGAGGACTCTCTAGGAATCTCTGCCTTCTGTACTCTCTCCCCCTTGGAGGACTCTCTAGGATTCTCTGCCTTCTGTTTTCTCTCTCCCTTGGAGTACTCTCTAGGATTCTCTGCCTTCTGTTCTCTCTCCCCCTTGGAGGACTCTCTAGGAATCTCTGCCTTCTGTTCTCTCTCTCTCTTGGAGGGCCCTCTAGGAATTTGAGCCTTCTGTACTCTCTCCCCCTTGGAGGACACTCTAGGAATCTCTGCCTTCTTTTCTCTCTCCCCCTTGGAGGAATCTCTAGGAATCTCTGCATTCTGTACTCTCTCCCCATTGGAGGACTCTCTAGGAATCTCTGCCTTCTGTTCTCTCTCTCCCTTGGAGGACTCTGTAGGACTCTCTGCCTTGTGTTCTCTCTCCCCCTTTGAGGTCTCTCTAGGAATCTCTGCCATCTGTTCTCTCTCCCCTTGGAGGGCCCTCTACGAACCTCAGCCTTCTGTTCTGTCTCACCCTTGGAGGACTCTCTAGGAATCTCTGCCTTCTGTTCTCTCTCTCCCTTGCAGGACTCTCTAGGAATCTCTGCCTTCTGTGTTCTCTCTCCCTTCCAGGACACTCTAGGAATCTCTGCGTTCTGTTCTCTCTACTCCTTGGAGAACTCTCTAGGAATCTCTGCCATCTGTTCTCTCTCCCCTTGGAGGGCCCTCTACGAACCTCAGCCTTCTGTTCTGTCTCACCCTTGGAGGACTCTCTAGGAATCTCTGCCTTCTGTTCTCTCTCTCTCTTGGAGGACTCTCTAGGAATCTCTGCCTTATGTTCTCTCTCTCCCTTCCAGGACACTCTAGGAATCTCTGCGTTCTGTTCTCTCTCCCCCTTGGAGGACTCTCTAGGAATCTCTGCCTTCTGTTCTCTCTCTCCCTTGAAGGACTCTCTAGGAATCTGAGCCTTCTGTTCTCTCTCTCCCTTGAAGGACTCTCTAGGAATCTCTGCCTTCTGTTCTCTCTCCCCCTTGGAGAACTCTCTAGGATTCTCTTCCTTCTGTTCTCTCTCTCCCTTGGAGGACTCTCTAGGAAACTCTGCCTTCTGTTCTCTCTCCCCCTTGGAGGACTCTCTAGGAATCTCTGCCTTCTGTTCTCTCTCTCCCTTGGAGGACTCTTTAGGAATCTGATCCTTCTGTTCTTTCTCCCCCTTGTAGGACTCTCTAGGAATCTCTGCCATCTGTTCTCTCTCCCGCTTGGAGGACTTTCTAGGAATCTCTGTCTTCTGTTCTCTCTCTGCCTTGGAGGACTCTCTAGGAATCTGAGCCTTCTGTTCTCTCTCCCCCTTGGAGGACTCTCTAGGAATCTCGGCCTTCTTTTCTCTCTCCCCCTTGGAGGACTCTCTAGGAATCTCTGCCTTCTGTACTCTCTCCCCCTTGGAGAACTCTCTAGGAATCTGAGCCTTCTGTTCTCTCTCCCCCTTGGAGGACTCTCTAGGAATCTGAGCCTTCTGTTCTCTCTCCCCTTTGGAGGACTCTCTAGGAATCTGAGCCTTCTGTTCTTTCTCCCCCTTGGAGGACTGTCTAGGAATCTCTGCCATCTGTTCTCTCTCCCCCTTGGAGAACTCTCTAGGAATCTCAGCCTACTCTTCTCTCTCCCCCTTGGAGGACTCTCTAGGATTCTCTTCCTTCTGTTCTCTCTCCCCCTTGGAGGACTCTTTAGGAATGTGATCCTTCTGTTCTTTGTCCCCCTTGTAGGACTCTCTAGGAATCTCTGCCATCTGTTCTCTCTCCCGCTTGGAGGACTTTCTAGGAATCTCTGCCTTCTGTTCTCTATCTCTCTTGGAGGGCCCTCTAGGAATTTGAGCCTTCTGTACTCTCTCCCCCTTGGAGGACACTCTAGGAATCTCTGCCTTCTTTTCTCTCTCCCCCTTGGAGGACTCTCTAGGAATCTCTGCCTTCTGTACTCTCTCCCCCTTGGAGGACTCTCTAGGATTCTCTGCCTTCTGTGTTCTCTCTCCCTTGGAGGACTCTCTAGGATTCTCTGCCTTCTGTTCTCTCTCCCCCTTGGAGGACTCTCTAGGAATCTCTGCCTTCTGTTCTCTCTCTCTCTTGGAGGACTCTCTAGGAATCTGAGCCTTCTGTTCTTTCTCCCCCTTGGAGGACTCTCTAGGAATCTCTGCCATCTGTTCTATCTCCCGCTTGGAGGACTCTCTAGGAATCTCTGCCTTCTCTTCTCTCTCCCCCTTGGAGGACTCTCTAGGAATCTCTGCCTTCTGTTCTCTCTCCCCCTTTGAGGTCTCTCTAGGAATCTCTGCCATCTGTTCTCTCTCCCCTTGGAGGGCCCTCTACGAACCTCAGCCTTCTGTTCTGTCTCACCCTTGGAGGACTCTCTAGGAATCTCTGCCTTCTGTTCTCTCTCTCCCTTGCAGGACAATCTAGGAATCTCTGCGTTCTGTTCTCTCTCCCCCTTCGAGGACTCTCTAGGAATCTCTGCCATCTGTTCTCTCTCCCCTTGGAGGGCCCTCTACGAACCTCAGCCTTCTGTTCTGTCTCCCCCTTGGAGGACACTCTAGGAATCTCTGCCTTCTTTTCTCTCTCCCCCTTGGAGGACTCTCTAGGAATCTCTGCCTTCTGTACTCTCTCCCCCTTGGAGGACTCTCTGGGATTCTCTGCCTTCTGTTTTCTCTCTCCCTTGGAGGACTCTCTAGGATTCTCTGCCTTCTGTACTCTCTCCCCCTTGGAGGACTCTCTAGGATTCTCTGCCTTCTGTTTTCTCTCTCCCTTGGAGTACTCTCTAGGATTCTCTGCCTTCTGTTCTCTCTCCCCCTTGGAGGACTCTCTAGGAATCTCTGCCTTCTGTTCTCTCTCTCTCTTGGAGGGCCCTCTAGGAATTTGAGCCTTCTTTACTCTCTCCCGCTTGGAGGACACTCTAGGAATCTCTGCCTTCTTTTCTCTCTCCCCCTTGGAGGACTCTCTAGGAATCTCTGCATTCTGTACTCTGTCCCCCTAGGAGGACTCAATAGGATTCTCTGCCTTCTGTTTTCTCTCTCACTTGGAGGACTCTCTAAGATTCTCTGCCTTCTGTTCTCTCTCCCCATTGGAGGACTCTCTAGGAATCTCTGCCTTCTGTTCTCTCTCTCCCTTGGAGGACTCTGTAGGACTCTCTGCCTTGTGTTCTCTCTCCCCCTTTGAGGTCTCTCTAGGAATCTCTGCCATCTGTTCTCTCTCCCCTTGGAGGACTCTGTAGGACTCTCTGCCTTGTGTTCTCTCTCCCCCTTTGAGTTCTCTCTAGGAATCTCTGCCATCTGTTCTCTCTCCCCTTGGAGGGCCCTCTACGAACCTCAGCCTTCTGTTCTGTCTCACCCTTGGAGGACTCTCTAGGAATCTGATCCTTCTGTTCTTTCTCCCCCTTGTAGGACTCTCTAAGAATCTCTGCCATCTGTTCTCTCTCCCGCTTGGAGGACTTTCTAGGAATCTCTGCCTTCTGTTCTCTCTCTGCCTTGGAGGACTCTCTAGGAATCTGAGCCTTCTGTTCTCTCTCCCCCTTGGAGGACTCTCTAGAAATCTCGGCCTTCTTTTCTCTCTCCCCCTTGGAGGACTCTCTAGGAATCTCTGCCTTCTGTACTCTCTCCCCCTTGGAGAACTCTCTAGGAATCTGAGCCTTCTGTTCTCTCTCCCTCTTGGAGGACTCTCTAGGAATCTCTGCCTTCTGTTCTCTCTCTCCCTTGGAGGACTCTCTAGGAATCTGAGCCTTCTGTTCTCTCTCCCCTTTGGAGGACTCTCTAGGAATCTGAGCCTTCTGTTCTTTCTCCCCCTTGGAGGACTCTCTAGGAATCTCTGCCATCTGTTCTCTCTCCCCCTTGGAGAACTCTCTAGGAATCTCAGCCTTCTCTTCTCTCTCCCCCTTGGAGGACTCTCTAGGATTCTCTTCCTTCTGTTCTCTCTCCCCCTTGGAGGACTCTTTAGGAATGTGATCCTTCTGTTCTTTCTCCCCCTTGTAGGACTCTCTAGGAATCTCTGCCATCTGTTCTCTCTCCCGCTTGGAGGACTTTCTAGGAATCTCTGCCTTCTGTTCTCTATCTCTCTTGGAGGGCCCTCTAGGAATTTGAGCCTTCTGTACTCTCTCCCCCTTGGAGGACACTCTAGGAATCTCTGCCTTCTTTTCTCTCTCCCCCTTGGAGGACTCTCTAGGAATCTCTGCCTTCTGTACTCTCTCCCCCTTGGAGGACTCTCTAGGATTCTCTGCCTTCTGTGTTCTCTCTCCCTTGGAGGACTCTCTAGGATTCTCTGCCTTCTGTTCTCTCTCCCCCTTGGAGGACTCTCTAGGAATCTCTGCCTTCTGTTCTCTCTCTTTCTTGGAGGACTCTCTAGGAATCTGAGCCTTCTGTTCTTTCTCCCCCTTGGAGGACTCTCTAGGAATCTCTGCCATCTGTTCTATCTCCCGCTTGGAGGACTCTCTAGGAATCTCTGCCTTCTCTTCTCTCTCCCCCTTGGAGGACTCTCTAGGAATCTCTGCCTTCTGTTCTCTCTCCCCCTTTGAGGTCTCTCTAGGAATCTCTGCCATCTGTTCTCTCTCCCCTTGGAGGGCCCTCTACGAACCTCAGCCTTCTGTTCTGTCTCACTCTTGGAGGACTCTCTAGGAATCTCTGCCTTCTGTTCTCTCTCTCCCTTGCAGGACAATCTAGGAATCTCTGCGTTCTGTTCTCTCTCCCCCTTCGAGGACTCTCTAGGAATCTCTGCCATCTGTTCTCTCTCCCCTTGGAGGGCCCTCTACGAACCTCAGCCTTCTGTTCTGTCTCACCCTTGGAGGACTCTCTAGGAATCTCTGCCTTCTGTTCTTTCTCTCCCTTGGAGGACTCTCTAGGAATCTCTGCCTTCTGTTCTCTCTCTCTATTCCAGGACACTCTAGGAATCTCTGCGTTCTGTTCTCTCTCCCCCTTGGAGGACTCTCTAGGAATCTCTGCCTTCTGTTCTCTCTCTCCCTTGAAGGACTCTCCAGGAATCTGAGCCTTCTGTTCTCTCTCTCCCTTGAAGGACTCTCTAGCAATCTCTGCCTTCTGTTCTCTCTCCCCCTTGGAGAACTCTCTAGGATTCTCTTCCTTCTGTTCTCTCTCTCCCTTGGAGGACTCTCTAGGAAACTCTGCCTTCTGTTTTCTCTCCCCCTTGGAGGACTCTCTAGGAATCTCTGCCTTCTGTTCTCTCTCTCCCTTGGAGGACTCTTTAGGAATCTGATCCTTCTGTTCTTTCTCCCCCTTGTAGGACTCTAGGAATCTCTGCCATCTGTTCTCTCTCCCGCTTGGAGGACTTTCTAGGAATCTCTGCCTTCTGTTCTCTCTCTGCCTTGGAGGACTCTCTAGGAATCTGAGCCTTCTGTTCTCTCTCCCCCTTGGAGGACTCTCGAGGAATCTCTGCCTTCTGTACTCTCTCCCCCTTGGAGAACTCTCTAGGAATCTGAGCCTTCTGTTCTCTCTCCCCCTTGGAGGACTCTCTAGGAATCTCTGCCTTCTGTTCTCTCTCTCCCCTGGAGGACTCTCTAGGAATCTGAGCCTTCTGTTCTCTCTCCCCTTTGGAGGACTCTCTAGGAATCTGAGCCTTCTGTTCTTTCTCCCCCTTGGAGGACTCTCTAGGAATCTCTGCCATCTGTTCTCTCTCCCCCTTGGAGGACTCTCTAGGAATCTCAGCCTTCTCTTCTCTCTCCCCCTTGGAGGACTCTCTAGGATTCTCTTCCTTCTGTTCTCTCTCCCCCTTGGAGGACTCTTTAGGAATCTGATCCTTCTGTTCTTTCTCCCCTTTGTAGGACTCTCTAGGAATCTCTGCCATCTGTTCTCTCTCCCGCTTGGAGGACTTTCTAGGAATCTCTGCCTTCTGTTCTCTCTCTCTCTAGGAGGGCCCTCTAGGAATTTGAGCATTCTGTACTCTCTCCCCCTTGGAGGACACTCTAGGAATCTCTGCCTTCTTTTCTCTCTCCCCCTTGGAGGACTCTCTAGGAATCTCTGCCTTCTGTACTCTCTCCCCCTTGGAGGACTCTCTAGGATTCTCTGCCTTCTGTTTTCTCTCTCCCTTGGAGGACTCTCTAGGATTCTCTGCCTTCTGTTTTCTCTCCCCCTTGGAGGACTCTCTAGGAATCTCTGCCTTCTGTTCTCTCTCTCCCTTGGAGGACTCTTTAGGAATCTGATCCTTCTGTTCTTTCTCCCCCTTGTAGGACTCTAGGAATCTCTGCCATCTGTTCTCTCTCCCGCTTGGAGGACTTTCTAGGAATCTCTGCCTTCTGTTCTCTCTCTGCCTTGGAGGACTCTCTAGGAATCTGAGCCTTCTGTTCTCTCTCCCCCTTGGAGGACTCTCGAGGAATCTCTGCCTTCTGTACTCTCTCCCCCTTGGAGAACTCTCTAGGAATCTGAGCCTTCTGTTCTCTCTCCCCCTTGGAGGACTCTCTAGGAATCTCTGCCTTCTGTTCTCTCTCTCCCTTGGAGGACTCTCTAGGAATCTGAGCCTTCTGTTCTCTCTCCCCTTTGGAGGACTCTCTAGGAATCTGAGCCTTCTGTTCTTTCTCCCCCTTGGAGGACTCTCTAGGAATCTCTGCCATCTGTTCTCTCTCCCCCTTGGAGGACTCTCTAGGAATCTCAGCCTTCTCTTCTCTCTCCCCCTTGGAGGACTCTCTAGGATTCTCTTCCTTCTGTTCTCTCTCCCCCTTGGAGGACTCTTTAGGAATCTGATCCTTCTGTTCTTTCTCCCCTTTGTAGGACTCTCTAGGAATCTCTGCCATCTGTTCTCTCTCCCGCTTGGAGGACTTTCTAGGAATCTCTGCCTTCTGTTCTCTCTCTCTCTAGGAGGGCCCTCTAGGAATTTGAGCATTCTGTACTCTCTCCCCCTTGGAGGACACTCTAGGAATCTCTGCCTTCTTTTCTCTCTCCCCCTTGGAGGACTCTCTAGGAATCTCTGCCTTCTGTACTCTCTCCCCCTTGGAGGACTCTCTAGGATTCTCTGCCTTCTGTTTTCTCTCTCCCTTGGAGGACTCTCTAGGATTCTCTGCCTTCTGTTCTCTCTCCCCCTTGGAGGACTCTCTAGGAATCTCTGCCATCTGTTCTCTCTCTCTCTTGGAGGACTCTCTAGGAATCTGAGCCTTCTGTTCTTTCTCCCCCTTGGAGGACTCTCTAGGAATCTCTGCCATCTGTTCTATCTCCCGCTTGGAGGACTCTCTAGGAATCTCTGCCTTCTCTTCTCTCTCCCCCTTGGAGGACTCTCTAGGAATCTCTGCCTTCTGTTCTCTCTCCCCCTTGGAGGACTCTCTAGGAATCTCTGCCTTCTGTTCTCTTTCACCCTTGGAGGACTCTCTAGGAATCTCTGCCTTATGTTCTCTCTCCCCCTTGGAGGACTCTCTAGGAATCTCTGCCTTCTGTTCTTTCTCCCCCTTGGAGGACTCTCTAGGAATCTCTGCCATCTGTTCTCTCTCCCCCTTGGAGGACTCTCTACGAATCTCAGCCTTCTCTTCTCTCTCCCCCTTGAAGGACTCTCTAGGATTCTCTTCCTTCTGTTCTCTCTCCCCCTTGGAGGACTCTCTAGGAATCTCTGCCATCTGTTCTCTCTCCCCCTTGGAGGACTCTCTACGAATCTCAGCCTTCTCTTCTCTCTCCCCCTTGAAGGACTCTCTAGGATTCTCTTCCTTCTGTTCTCTCTCCCCCTTGAAGGACTCTCTAGGATTCTCTGCCTTCTGTTCTCTCTCCCCCTTGGAGGACTCTCTAGGAATCTCTGCCTTCTGTTCTCTCTCTCTCTTGGAGGGCCCTCTAGGAATTTGAGCCTTCTGTACTCTCTCCCCCTTGGAGGACTCTCTAGGAATCTCTGCCTTCTGTACTCTCTCCCCCTTGGAGGACTCTCTAGGATTCTCTGCCTTCTGTTTTCTCTCTCCCTTGGAGGACTCTCTAGGATTCTCTGCCTTCTGTTCTCTCTCCCCCTTGGAGGACTCTCTAGGAATCTCTGCCATCTGTTCTCTCTCTCTCTTGGAGGACTCTCTAGGAATCTGAGCCTTCTGTTCTTTCTCCCCCTTGGAGTACTCTCTAGGAATCTCTGCCATCTGTTCTATCTCCCGCTTGGAGGACTCTCTAGGAATCTCTGCCTTCTCTTCTCTCTCCCCCTTGGAGGACTCTCTAGGAATCTCTGCCTTCTGTTCTCTCTCCCCCTTGGAGGACTCTCTAGGAATCTCTGCCTTCTGTTCTCTTTCACCCTTGGAGGACTCTCTAGGAATGTCTGCCTTATTTTCTCTCTCCCCCTTGGAGGACTCTCTAGGAATCTCTGCCTTCTGTTCTTTCTCCCCCTTGGAGGACTCTCTAGGAATCTCTGCCATCTGTTCTCTCTCCCCCTTGGAGGACTCTCTACGAATCTCAGCCTTCTCTTCTCTCTCCCCCTTGAAGGACTCTCTAGGATTCTCTTCCTTCTGTTCTCTCTCCCCCTTGGAGGACTCTCTAGGAATCTCTGCCATCTGTTCTCTCTCCCCCTTGGAGGACTCTCTACGAATCTCAGCCTTCTCTTCTCTCTCCCCCTTGAAGGACTCTCTAGGATTCTCTTCCTTCTGTTCTCTCTCCCCCTTGAAGGACTCTCTAGGATTCTCTGCCTTCTGTTCTCTCTCCCCCTTGGAGGACTCTCTAGGAATCTCTGCCTTCTGTTCTCTCTCTCTCTTGGAGGGCCCTCTAGGAATTTGAGCCTTCTGTACTCTCTCCCCCTTGGAGGACACTATAGGAATCTCTGCCTTCTTTTCTCTCTCCCCCTTGGAGGACTCTTAGGAATCTCTGCCTTCTGTACTCTCTCCCCCTTGGAGGACTCGATAGGATTCTCTGCCTTCTGTTTTCTCTCTCCCTTGGAGGACTCTCTAGGAATCTCTGCCTTCTGTTCTCTCTCTCCCTTGGAGGACTCTGTAGGACTCTCTGCCTTGTGTTCTCTCTCCCCGTTTGAGGTCTCTCTAGGAATCTCTGCCATCTGTTCTCTCTCCCCCTTGGAGGACTCTCTAGGATTCTGTGCCTTCTGTTCTCCCTTGGAGGACTCTCTAGGAAACTCTGCCTTCTGTTCTCTCTCCCCCTTGGAGGACTCTCTAGGATTCTCTGACTTCTGTTCTCTCTCCCCCTTGGAGGACTCTCTAGGATTCTCTGACTTCTGTTCTCTCTCCCCCTTGGAGGACTCTCTAGGAATCTCTGCCTTCTGTACTCTCTCCCCCTTGGAGGACTCTCTAGGATTCTCTGCCTTCTGTTTTCTCTCTCCCTTGGAGTACTCTCTAGGATTCTCTGCCTTCTGTTCTCTCTCCCCCTTGGAGGACTCTCTAGGAATCTCTGCCTTCTGTTCTCTCTCTCTCTTGGAGGGCCCTCTAGGAATTTGAGCCTTCTTTACTCTCTCCCCCTTGGAGGACACTCTAGGAATCTCTGCCTTCTTTTCTCTCTCCCCCTTGGAGGACTCTCTAGGAATCTCTGCATTCTGTACTCTGTCCCCCTAGGAGGACTCAATAGGATTCTCTGCCTTCTGTTTTCTCTCTCACTTGGAGGACTCTCTAAGATTCTCTGCCTTCTGTTCTCTCTCCCCATTGGAGGACTCTCTAGGAATCTCTGCCTTCTGTTCTCTCTCTCCCTTGGAGGACTCTGTAGGACTCTCTGCCTTGTGTTCTCTCTCCCCCTTTGAGGTCTCTCTAGGAATCTCTGCCATCTGTTCTCTCTCCCCTTGGAGGACTCTGTAGGACTCTCTGCCTTGTGTTCTCTCTCCCCCTTTGAGTTCTCTCTAGGAATCTCTGCCATCTGTTCTCTCTCCCCTTGGAGGGCCCTCTACGAACCTCAGCCTTCTGTTCTGTCTCACCCTTGGAGGACTCTCTAGGAATCTGATCCTTCTGTTCTTTCTCCCCCTTGTAGGACTCTCTAAGAATCTCTGCCATCTGTTCTCTCTCCCGCTTGGAGGACTTTCTAGGAATCTCTGCCTTCTGTTCTCTCTCTGCCTTGGAGGACTCTCTAGGAATCTGAGCCTTCTGTTCTCTCTCCCCCTTGGAGGACTCTCTAGGAATCTCGGCCTTCTTTTCTCTCTCCCCCTTGGAGGACTCTCTAGGAATCTCTGCCTTCTGTACTCTCTCCCCCTTGGAGAACTCTCTAGGAATCTGAGCCTTCTGTTCTCTCTCCCTCTTGGAGGACTCTCTAGGAATCTCTGCCTTCTGTTCTCTCTCTCCCTTGGAGGACTCTCTAGGAATCTGAGCCTTCTGTTCTCTCTCCCCTTTGGAGGACTCTCTAGGAATCTGAGCCTTCTGTTCTTTCTCCCCCTTGGAGGACTCTCTAGGAATCTCTGCCATCTGTTCTCTCTCCCCCTTGGAGAACTCTCTAGGAATCTCAGCCTTCTCTTCTCTCTCCCCCTTGGAGGACTCTCTAGGATTCTCTTCCTTCTGTTCTCTCTCCCCCTTGGAGGACTCTTTAGGAATGTGATCCTTCTGTTCTTTCTCCCCCTTGTAGGACTCTCTAGGAATCTCTGCCATCTGTTCTCTCTCCCGCTTGGAGGACTTTCTAGGAATCTCTTCCTTCTGTTCTCTATCTCTCTTGGAGGGCCCTCTAGGAATTTGAGCCTTCTGTACTCTCTCCCCCTTGGAGGACACTCTAGGAATCTCTGCCTTCTTTTCTCTCTCCCCCTTGGAGGACTCTCTAGGAATCTCTGCCTTCTGTACTCTCTCCCCCTTGGAGGACTCTCTAGGATTCTCTGCCTTCTGTGTTCTCTCTCCCTTGGAGGACTCTCTAGGATTCTCTGCCTTCTGTTCTCTCTCCCCCTTGGAGGACTCTCTAGGAATCTCTGCCTTCTGTTCTCTCTCTTTCTTGGAGGACTCTCTAGGAATCTGAGCCTTCTGTTCTTTCTCCCCCTTGGAGGACTCTCTAGGAATCTCTGCCATCTGTTCTATCTCCCGCTTGGAGGACTCTCTAGGAATCTCTGCCTTCTCTTCTCTCTCCCCCTTGGAGGACTCTCTAGGAATCTCTGCCTTCTGTTCTCTCTCCCCCTTTGAGGTCTCTCTAGGAATCTCTGCCATCTGTTCTCTCTCCCCTTGGAGGGCCCTCTACGAACCTCAGCCTTCTGTTCTGTCTCACTCTTGGAGGACTCTCTAGGAATCTCTGCCTTCTGTTCTCTCTCTCCCTTGCAGGACAATCTAGGAATCTCTGCGTTCTGTTCTCTCTCCCCCTTCGAGGACTCTCTAGGAATCTCTGCCATCTGTTCTCTCTCCCCTTGGAGGGCCCTCTACGAACCTCAGCCTTCTGTTCTGTCTCACCCTTGGAGGACTCTCTAGGAATCTCTGCCTTCTGTTCTTTCTCTCCCTTGGAGGACTCTCTAGGAATCTCTGCCTTCTGTTCTCTCTCTCTATTCCAGGACACTCTAGGAATCTCTGCGTTCTGTTCTCTCTCCCCCTTGGAGGACTCTCTAGGAATCTCTGCCTTCTGTTCTCTCTCTCCCTTGAAGGACTCTCCAGGAATCTGAGCCTTCTGTTCTCTCTCTCCCTTGAAGGACTCTCTAGGAATCTCTGCCTTCTGTTCTCTCTCCCCCTTGGAGAACTCTCTAGGATTCTCTTCCTTCTGTTCTCTCTCTCCCTTGGAGGACTCTCTAGGAAACTCTGCCTTCTGTTTTCTCTCCCCCTTGGAGGACTCTCTAGGAATCTCTGCCTTCTGTTCTCTCTCTCCCTTGGAGGACTCTTTAGGAATCTGATCCTTCTGTTCTTTCTCCCCCTTGTAGGACTCTAGGAATCTCTGCCATCTGTTCTCTCTCCCGCTTGGAGGACTTTCTAGGAATCTCTGCCTTCTGTTCTCTCTCTGCCTTGGAGGACTCTCTAGGAATCTGAGCCTTCTGTTCTCTCTCCCCCTTGGAGGACTCTCGAGGAATCTCTGCCTTCTGTACTCTCTCCCCCTTGGAGAACTCTCTAGGAATCTGAGCCTTCTGTTCTCTCTCCCCCATGGAGGACTCTCTAGGAATCTCTGCCTTCTGTTCTCTCTCTCCCTTGGAGGACTCTCTAGGAATCTGAGCCTTCTGTTCTCTCTACCCTTTGGAGGACTCTCTAGGAATCTGAGCCTTCTGTTCTTTCTCCCCCTTGGAGGACTCTCTAGGAATCTCTGCCATCTGTTCTCTCTCCCCCTTGGAGGACTCTCTAGGAATCTCAGCCTTCTCTTCTCTCTCCCCCTTGGAGGACTCTCTAGGATTCTCTTCCTTCTGTTCTCTCTCCCCCTTGGAGGACTCTTTAGGAATCTGATCCTTCTGTTCTTTCTCCCCTTTGTAGGACTCTCTAGGAATCTCTGCCATCTGTTCTCTCTCCCGCTTGGAGGACTTTCTAGGAATCTCTGCCTTCTGTTCTCTCTCTCTCTAGGAGGGCCCTCTAGGAATTTGAGCATTCTGTACTCTCTCCCCCTTGGAGGACACTCTAGGAATCTCTGCCTTCTTTTCTCTCTCCCCCTTGGAGGACTCTCTAGGAATCTCTGCCTTCTGTACTCTCTCCCCCTTGGAGGACTCTCTAGGATTCTCTGCCTTCTGTTTTCTCTCTCCCTTGGAGGACTCTCTAGGATTCTCTGCCTTCTGTTCTCTCTCCCCCTTGGAGGACTCTCTAGGAATCTCTGCCATCTGTTCTCTCTCTCTCTTGGAGGACTCTCTAGGAATCTGAGCCTTCTGTTCTTTCTCCCCCTTGGAGGACTCTCTAGGAATCTCTGCCATCTGTTCTATCTCCCGCTTGGAGGACTCTCTAGGAATCTCTGCCTTCTCTTCTCTCTCCCCCTTGGAGGACTCTCTAGGAATCTCTGCCTTCTGTTCTCTCTCCCCCTTGGAGGACTCTCTAGGAATCTCTGCCTTCTGTTCTCTTTCACCCTTGGAGGACTCTCTAGGAATCTCTGCCTTATGTTCTCTCTCCCCCTTGGAGGACTCTCTAGGAATCTCTGCCTTCTGTTCTTTCTCCCCCTTGGAGGACTCTCTAGGAATCTCTGCCATCTGTTCTCTCTCCCCCTTGGAGGACTCTCTACGAATCTCAGCCTTCTCTTCTCTCTCCCCCTTGAAGGACTCTCTAGGATTCTCTTCCTTCTGTTCTCTCTCCCCCTTGGAGGACTCTCTAGGAATCTCTGCCATCTGTTCTCTCTCCCCCTTGGAGGACTCTCTACGAATCTCAGCCTTCTCTTCTCTCTCCCCCTTGAAGGACTCTCTAGGATTCTCTTCCTTCTGTTCTCTCTCCCCCTTGAAGGACTCTCTAGGATTCTCTGCCTTCTGTTCTCTCTCCCCCTTGGAGGACTCTCTAGGAATCTCTGCCTTCTGTTCTCTCTCTCTCTTGGAGGGCCCTCTAGGAATTTGAGCCTTCTGTACTCTCTCCCCCTTGGAGGACACTATAGGAATCTCTGCCTTCTTTTCTCTCTCCCCCTTGGAGGACTCTTAGGAATCTCTGCCTTCTGTACTCTCTCCCCCTTGGAGGACTCGATAGGATTCTCTGCCTTCTGTTTTCTCTCTCCCTTGGAGGACTCTCTAGGAATCTCTGCCTTCTGTTCTCTCTCTCCCTTGGAGGACTCTGTAGGACTCTCTGCCTTGTGTTCTCTCTCCCCGTTTGAGGTCTCTCTAGGAATCTCTGCCATCTGTTCTCTCTCTCCCTTGAAGGACTCTCTTGGAATCTGAGCCTTCTGTTCTCTCTCCCCCTTGGAGGACTCTCTAGGATTCTGTGCCTTCTGTTCTCCCTTGGAGGACTCTCTAGGAAACTCTGCCTTCTCTTCTCTCTCCCCCTTGGAGGACTCTCTAGGATTCTCTGACTTCTGTTCTCTCTCCCCCTTGGAGGACTCTCTAGGATTCTCTGACTTCTGTTCTCTGTCCCCCTTGGAGGACTCTCTAGGAATCTCTGCCTTCTGTACTCTCTCCCCCTTGGAGGACTCTCTAGGATTCTCTGCCTTCTGTTTTCTCTCTCCCTTGGAGTACTCTCTAGGATTCTCTGCCTTCTGTTCTCTCTCCCCCTTGGAGGACTCTCTAGGAATCTCTGCCTTCTGTTCTCTCTCTCTCTTGGAGGGCCCTCTAGGAATTTGAGCCTTCTTTACTCTCTCCCCCTTGGAGGACACTCTAGGAATCTCTGCCTTCTTTTCTCTCTCCCCCTTGGAGGACTCTCTAGGAATCTCTGCATTCTGTACTCTGTCCCCCTAGGAGGACTCAATAGGATTCTCTGCCTTCTGTTTTCTCTCTCACTTGGAGGACTCTCTAAGATTCTCTGCCTTCTGTTCTCTCTCCCCATTGGAGGACTCTCTAGGAATCTCTGCCTTCTGTTCTCTCTCTCCCTTGGAGGACTCTGTAGGACTCTCTGCCTTGTGTTCTCTCTCCCCCTTTGAGGTCTCTCTAGGAATCTCTGCCATCTGTTCTCTCTCCCCTTGGAGGACTCTGTAGGACTCTCTGCCTTGTGTTCTCTCTCCCCCTTTGAGTTCTCTCTAGGAATCTCTGCCATCTGTTCTCTCTCCCCTTGGAGGGCCCTCTACGAACCTCAGCCTTCTGTTCTGTCTCACCCTTGGAGGACTCTCTAGGAATCTGATCCTTCTGTTCTTTCTCCCCCTTGTAGGACTCTCTAAGAATCTCTGCCATCTGTTCTCTCTCCCGCTTGGAGGACTTTCTAGGAATCTCTGCCTTCTGTTCTCTCTCTGCCTTGGAGGACTCTCTAGGAATCTGAGCCTTCTGTTCTCTCTCCCCCTTGGAGGACTCTCTAGGAATCTCGGCCTTCTTTTCTCTCTCCCCCTTGGAGGACTCTCTAGGAATCTCTGCCTTCTGTACTCTCTCCCCCTTGGAGAACTCTCTAGGAATCTGAGCCTTCTGTTCTCTCTCCCTCTTGGAGGACTCTCTAGGAATCTCTGCCTTCTGTTCTCTCTCTCCCTTGGAGGACTCTCTAGGAATCTGAGCCTTCTGTTCTCTCTCCCCTTTGGAGGACTCTCTAGGAATCTGAGCCTTCTGTTCTTTCTCCCCCTTGGAGGACTCTCTAGGAATCTCTGCCATCTGTTCTCTCTCCCCCTTGGAGAACTCTCTAGGAATCTCAGCCTTCTCTTCTCTCTCCCCCTTGGAGGACTCTCTAGGATTCTCTTCCTTCTGTTCTCTCTCCCCCTTGGAGGACTCTTTAGGAATGTGATCCTTCTGTTCTTTCTCCCCCTTGTAGGACTCTCTAGGAATCTCTGCCATCTGTTCTCTCTCCCGCTTGGAGGACTTTCTAGGAATCTCTTCCTTCTGTTCTCTATCTCTCTTGGAGGGCCCTCTAGGAATTTGAGCCTTCTGTACTCTCTCCCCCTTGGAGGACACTCTAGGAATCTCTGCCTTCTTTTCTCTCTCCCCCTTGGAGGACTCTCTAGGAATCTCTGCCTTCTGTACTCTCTCCCCCTTGGAGGACTCTCTAGGATTCTCTGCCTTCTGTGTTCTCTCTCCCTTGGAGGACTCTCTAGGATTCTCTGCCTTCTGTTCTCTCTCCCCCTTGGAGGACTCTCTAGGAATCTCTGCCTTCTGTTCTCTCTCTTTCTTGGAGGACTCTCTAGGAATCTGAGCCTTCTGTTCTTTCTCCCCCTTGGAGGACTCTCTAGGAATCTCTGCCATCTGTTCTATCTCCCGCTTGGAGGACTCTCTAGGAATCTCTGCCTTCTCTTCTCTCTCCCCCTTGGAGGACTCTCTAGGAATCTCTGCCTTCTGTTCTCTCTCCCCCTTTGAGGTCTCTCTAGGAATCTCTGCCATCTGTTCTCTCTCCCCTTGGAGGGCCCTCTACGAACCTCAGCCTTCTGTTCTGTCTCACTCTTGGAGGACTCTCTAGGAATCTCTGCCTTCTGTTCTCTCTCTCCCTTGCAGGACAATCTAGGAATCTCTGCGTTCTGTTCTCTCTCCCCCTTCGAGGACTCTCTAGGAATCTCTGCCATCTGTTCTCTCTCCCCTTGGAGGGCCCTCTACGAACCTCAGCCTTCTGTTCTGTCTCACCCTTGGAGGACTCTCTAGGAATCTCTGCCTTCTGTTCTTTCTCTCCCTTGGAGGACTCTCTAGGAATCTCTGCCTTCTGTTCTCTCTCTCTATTCCAGGACACTCTAGGAATCTCTGCGTTCTGTTCTCTCTCCCCCTTGGAGGACTCTCTAGGAATCTCTGCCTTCTGTTCTCTCTCTCCCTTGAAGGACTCTCCAGGAATCTGAGCCTTCTGTTCTCTCTCTCCCTTGAAGGACTCTCTAGGAATCTCTGCCTTCTGTTCTCTCTCCCCCTTGGAGAACTCTCTAGGATTCTCTTCCTTCTGTTCTCTCTCTCCCTTGGAGGACTCTCTAGGAAACTCTGCCTTCTGTTTTCTCTCCCCCTTGGAGGACTCTCTAGGAATCTCTGCCTTCTGTTCTCTCTCTCCCTTGGAGGACTCTTTAGGAATCTGATCCTTCTGTTCTTTCTCCCCCTTGTAGGACTCTAGGAATCTCTGCCATCTGTTCTCTCTCCCGCTTGGAGGACTTTCTAGGAATCTCTGCCTTCTGTTCTCTCTCTGCCTTGGAGGACTCTCTAGGAATCTGAGCCTTCTGTTCTCTCTCCCCCTTGGAGGACTCTCGAGGAATCTCTGCCTTCTGTACTCTCTCCCCCTTGGAGAACTCTCTAGGAATCTGAGCCTTCTGTTCTCTCTCCCCCTTGGAGGACTCTCTAGGAATCTCTGCCTTCTGTTCTCTCTCTCCCTTGGAGGACTCTCTAGGAATCTGAGCCTTCTGTTCTCTCTACCCTTTGGAGGACTCTCTAGGAATCTGAGCCTTCTGTTCTTTCTCCCCCTTGGAGGACTCTCTAGGAATCTCTGCCATCTGTTCTCTCTCCCCCTTGGAGGACTCTCTAGGAATCTCAGCCTTCTCTTCTCTCTCCCCCTTGGAGGACTCTCTAGGATTCTCTTCCTTCTGTTCTCTCTCCCCCTTGGAGGACTCTTTAGGAATCTGATCCTTCTGTTCTTTCTCCCCTTTGTAGGACTCTCTAGGAATCTCTGCCATCTGTTCTCTCTCCCGCTTGGAGGACTTTCTAGGAATCTCTGCCTTCTGTTCTCTCTCTCTCTAGGAGGGCCCTCTAGGAATTTGAGCATTCTGTACTCTCTCCCCCTTGGAGGACACTCTAGGAATCTCTGCCTTCTTTTCTCTCTCCCCCTTGGAGGACTCTCTAGGAATCTCTGCCTTCTGTACTCTCTCCCCCTTGGAGGACTCTCTAGGATTCTCTGCCTTCTGTTTTCTCTCTCCCTTGGAGGACTCTCTAGGATTCTCTGCCTTCTGTTCTCTCTCCCCCTTGGAGGACTCTCTAGGAATCTCTGCCATCTGTTCTCTCTCTCTCTTGGAGGACTCTCTAGGAATCTGAGCCTTCTGTTCTTTCTCCCCCTTGGAGGACTCTCTAGGAATCTCTGCCATCTGTTCTATCTCCCGCTTGGAGGACTCTCTAGGAATCTCTGCCTTCTCTTCTCTCTCCCCCTTGGAGGACTCTCTAGGAATCTCTGCCTTCTGTTCTCTCTCCCCCTTGGAGGACTCTCTAGGAATCTCTGCCTTCTGTTCTCTTTCACCCTTGGAGGACTCTCTAGGAATCTCTGCCTTATGTTCTCTCTCCCCCTTGGAGGACTCTCTAGGAATCTCTGCCTTCTGTTCTTTCTCCCCCTTGGAGGACTCTCTAGGAATCTCTGCCATCTGTTCTCTCTCCCCCTTGGAGGACTCTCTACGAATCTCAGCCTTCTCTTCTCTCTCCCCCTTGAAGGACTCTCTAGGATTCTCTTCCTTCTGTTCTCTCTCCCCCTTGGAGGACTCTCTAGGAATCTCAGCCTTCTCTTCTCTCTCCCCCTTGGAGGACTCTCTAGGATTCTCTTCCTTCTGTTCTCTCTCCCCCTTGGAGGACTCTTTAGGAATGTGATCCTTCTGTTCTTTCTCCCCCTTGTAGGACTCTCTAGGAATCTCTGCCATCTGTTCTCTCTCCCGCTTGGAGGACTTTCTAGGAATCTCTTCCTTCTGTTCTCTATCTCTCTTGGAGGGCCCTCTAGGAATTTGAGCCTTCTGTACTCTCTCCCCCTTGGAGGACACTCTAGGAATCTCTGCCTTCTTTTCTCTCTCCCCCTTGGAGGACTCTCTAGGAATCTCTGCCTTCTGTACTCTCTCCCCCTTGGAGGACTCTCTAGGATTCTCTGCCTTCTGTGTTCTCTCTCCCTTGGAGGACTCTCTAGGATTCTCTGCCTTCTGTTCTCTCTCCCCCTTGGAGGACTCTCTAGGAATCTCTGCCTTCTGTTCTCTCTCTTTCTTGGAGGACTCTCTAGGAATCTGAGCCTTCTGTTCTTTCTCCCCCTTGGAGGACTCTCTAGGAATCTCTGCCATCTGTTCTATCTCCCGCTTGGAGGACTCTCTAGGAATCTCTGCCTTCTCTTCTCTCTCCCCCTTGGAGGACTCTCTAGGAATCTCTGCCTTCTGTTCTCTCTCCCCCTTTGAGGTCTCTCTAGGAATCTCTGCCATCTGTTCTCTCTCCCCTTGGAGGGCCCTCTACGAACCTCAGCCTTCTGTTCTGTCTCACTCTTGGAGGACTCTCTAGGAATCTCTGCCTTCTGTTCTCTCTCTCCCTTGCAGGACAATCTAGGAATCTCTGCGTTCTGTTCTCTCTCCCCCTTCGAGGACTCTCTAGGAATCTCTGCCATCTGTTCTCTCTCCCCTTGGAGGGCCCTCTACGAACCTCAGCCTTCTGTTCTGTCTCACCCTTGGAGGACTCTCTAGGAATCTCTGCCTTCTGTTCTTTCTCTCCCTTGGAGGACTCTCTAGGAATCTCTGCCTTCTGTTCTCTCTCTCTATTCCAGGACACTCTAGGAATCTCTGCGTTCTGTTCTCTCTCCCCCTTGGAGGACTCTCTAGGAATCTCTGCCTTCTGTTCTCTCTCTCCCTTGAAGGACTCTCCAGGAATCTGAGCCTTCTGTTCTCTCTCTCCCTTGAAGGACTCTCTAGGAATCTCTGCCTTCTGTTCTCTCTCCCCCTTGGAGAACTCTCTAGGATTCTCTTCCTTCTGTTCTCTCTCTCCCTTGGAGGACTCTCTAGGAAACTCTGCCTTCTGTTTTCTCTCCCCCTTGGAGGACTCTCTAGGAATCTCTGCCTTCTGTTCTCTCTCTCCCTTGGAGGACTCTTTAGGAATCTGATCCTTCTGTTCTTTCTCCCCCTTGTAGGACTCTAGGAATCTCTGCCATCTGTTCTCTCTCCCGCTTGGAGGACTTTCTAGGAATCTCTGCCTTCTGTTCTCTCTCTGCCTTGGAGGACTCTCTAGGAATCTGAGCCTTCTGTTCTCTCTCCCCCTTGGAGGACTCTCGAGGAATCTCTGCCTTCTGTACTCTCTCCCCCTTGGAGAACTCTCTAGGAATCTGAGCCTTCTGTTCTCTCTCCCCCTTGGAGGACTCTCTAGGAATCTCTGCCTTCTGTTCTCTCTCTCCCTTGGAGGACTCTCTAGGAATCTGAGCCTTCTGTTCTCTCTACCCTTTGGAGGACTCTCTAGGAATCTGAGCCTTCTGTTCTTTCTCCCCCTTGGAGGACTCTCTAGGAATCTCTGCCATCTGTTCTCTCTCCCCCTTGGAGGACTCTCTAGGAATCTCAGCCTTCTCTTCTCTCTCCCCCTTGGAGGACTCTCTAGGATTCTCTTCCTTCTGTTCTCTCTCCCCCTTGGAGGACTCTTTAGGAATCTGATCCTTCTGTTCTTTCTCCCCTTTGTAGGACTCTCTAGGAATCTCTGCCATCTGTTCTCTCTCCCGCTTGGAGGACTTTCTAGGAATCTCTGCCTTCTGTTCTCTCTCTCTCTAGGAGGGCCCTCTAGGAATTTGAGCATTCTGTACTCTCTCCCCCTTGGAGGACACTCTAGGAATCTCTGCCTTCTTTTCTCTCTCCCCCTTGGAGGACTCTCTAGGAATCTCTGCCTTCTGTACTCTCTCCCCCTTGGAGGACTCTCTAGGATTCTCTGCCTTCTGTTTTCTCTCTCCCTTGGAGGACTCTCTAGGATTCTCTGCCTTCTGTTCTCTCTCCCCCTTGGAGGACTCTCTAGGAATCTCTGCCTTCTGTTCTCTTTCACCCTTGGAGGACTCTCTAGGAATCTCTGCCTTATGTTCTCTCTCCCCCTTGGAGGACTCTCTAGGAATCTCTGCCTTCTGTTCTTTCTCCCCCTTGGAGGACTCTCTAGGAATCTCTGCCATCTGTTCTCTCTCCCCCTTGGAGGACTCTCTACGAATCTCAGCCTTCTCTTCTCTCTCCCCCTTGAAGGACTCTCTAGGATTCTCTTCCTTCTGTTCTCTCTCCCCCTTGGAGGACTCTCTAGGAATCTCTGCCATCTGTTCTCTCTCCCCCTTGGAGGACTCTCTACGAATCTCAGCCTTCTCTTCTCTCTCCCCCTTGAAGGACTCTCTAGGATTCTCTTCCTTCTGTTCTCTCTCCCCCTTGAAGGACTCTCTAGGATTCTCTGCCTTCTGTTCTCTCTCCCCCTTGGAGGACTCTCTAGGAATCTCTGCCTTCTGTTCTCTCTCTCTCTTGGAGGGCCCTCTAGGAATTTGAGCCTTCTGTACTCTCTCCCCCTTGGAGGACACTATAGGAATCTCTGCCTTCTTTTCTCTCTCCCCCTTGGAGGACTCTTACGAATCTCTGCCTTCTGTACTCTCTCCCCCTTGGAGGACTCGATAGGATTCTCTGCCTTCTGTTTTCTCTCTCCCTTGGAGGACTCTCTAGGAATCTCTGCCTTCTGTTCTCTCTCTCCCTTGGAGGACTCTGTAGGACTCTCTGCCTTGTGTTCTCTCTCCCCGTTTGAGGTCTCTCTAGGAATCTCTGCCATCTGTTCTCTCTCTCCCTTGAAGGACTCTCTTGGAATCTGAGCCTTCTGTTCTCTCTCCCCCTTGGAGGACTCTCTAGGATTCTGTGCCTTCTGTTCTCCCTTGGAGGACTCTCTAGGAAACTCTGCCTTCTCTTCTCTCTCCCCCTTGGAGGACTCTCTAGGATTCTCTGACTTCTGTTCTCTCTCCCCCTTGGAGGACTCTCTAGGATTCTCTGACTTCTGTTCTCTCTCCCCCTTGGAGGACTCTCTAGGAATCTCTGCCTTCTGTACTCTCTCCCCCTTGGAGGACTCTCTAGGATTCTCTGCCTTCTGTTTTCTCTCTCCCTTGGAGTACTCTCTAGGATTCTCTGCCTTCTGTTCTCTCTCCCCCTTGGAGGACTCTCTAGGAACCTCTGCCTTCTGTTCTCTCTCTCTCTTGGAGGGCCCTCTAGGAATTTGAGCCTTCTTTACTCTCTCCCCCTTGGAGGACACTCTAGGAATCTCTGCCTTCTTTTCTCTCTCCCCCTTGGAGGACTCTCTAGGAATCTCTGCATTCTGTACTCTGTCCCCCTAGGAGGACTCGATAGGATTCTCTGCCTTCTGTTTTCTCTCTCACTTGGAGGACTCTCTAAGATTCTCTGCCTTCTGTTCTCTCTCCCCATTGGAGGACTCTCTAGGAATCTCTGCCTTCTGTTCTCTCTCTCCCTTGGAGGACTCTGTAGGACTCTCTGCCTTGTGTTCTCTCTCCCCCTTTGAGGTCTCTCTAGGAATCTCTGCCATCTGTTCTCTCTCCCCTTGGAGGACTCTGTAGGACTCTCTGCCTTGTGTTCTCTCTCCCCCTTTGAGTTCTCTCTAGGAATCTCTGCCATCTGTTCTCTCTCCCCTTGGAGGGCCCTCTACGAACCTCAGCCTTCTGTTCTGTCTCACCCTTGGAGGACTCTCTAGGAATCTGATCCTTCTGTTCTTTCTCCCCCTTGTAGGACTCTCTAAGAATCTCTGCCATCTGTTCTCTCTCCCGCTTGGAGGACTTTCTAGGAATCTCTGCCTTCTGTTCTCTCTCTGCCTTGGAGGACTCTCTAGGAATCTGAGCCTTCTGTTCTCTCTCCCCCTTGGAGGACTCTCTAGGAATCTCGGCCTTCTTTTCTCTCTCCCCCTTGGAGGACTCTCTAGGAATCTCTGCCTTCTGTACTCTCTCCCCCTTGGAGAACTCTCTAGGAATCTGAGCCTTCTGTTCTCTCTCCCTCTTGGAGGACTCTCTAGGAATCTCTGCCTTCTGTTCTCTCTCTCCCTTGGAGGACTCTCTAGGAATCTGAGCCTTCTGTTCTCTCTCCCCTTTGGAGGACTCTCTAGGAATCTGAGCCTTCTGTTCTTTCTCCCCCTTGGAGGACTCTCTAGGAATCTCTGCCATCTGTTCTCTCTCCCCCTTGGAGAACTCTCTAGGAATCTCAGCCTTCTCTTCTCTCTCCCCCTTGGAGGACTCTCTAGGATTCTCTTCCTTCTGTTCTCTCTCCCCCTTGGAGGACTCTTTAGGAATGTGATCCTTCTGTTCTTTCTCCCCCTTGTAGGACTCTCTAGGAATCTCTGCCATCTGTTCTCTCTCCCGCTTGGAGGACTTTCTAGGAATCTCTGCCTTCTGTTCTCTATCTCTCTTGGAGGGCCCTCTAGGAATTTGAGCCTTCTGTACTCTCTCCCCCTTGGAGGACACTCTAGGAATCTCTGCCTTCTTTTCTCTCTCCCCCTTGGAGGACTCTCTAGGAATCTCTGCCTTCTGTACTCTCTCCCCCTTGGAGGACTCTCTAGGATTCTCTGCCTTCTGTTTTCTGTCTCCCTTGGAGGACTCTCTAGGATTCTCTGCCTTCTGTTCTCTCTCCCCCTTGGAGGACTCTCTAGGAATCTCTGCCTTCTGTTCTCTCTCTTTCTTGGAGGACTCTCTAGGAATCTGAGCCTTCTGTTCTTTCTCCCCCTTGGAGGACTCTCTAGGAATCTCTGCCATCTGTTCTATCTCCCGCTTGGAGGACTCTCTAGGAATCTCTGCCTTCTCTTCTCTCTCCCCCTTGGAGGACTCTCTAGGAATCTCTGCCTTCTGTTCTCTCTCCCCCTTTGAGGTCTCTCTAGGAATCTCTGCCATCTGTTCTCTCTCCCCTTGGAGGGCCCTCTACGAACCTCAGCCTTCTGTTCTGTCTCACTCTTGGAGGACTCTCTAGGAATCTCTGCCTTCTGTTCTCTCTCTCCCTTGCAGGACAATCTAGGAATCTCTGCGTTCTGTTCTCTCTCCCACTTCGAGGACTCTCTAGGAATCTCTGCCATCTGTTCTCTCTCCCCTTGGAGGGCCCTCTACGAACCTCAGCCTTCTGTTCTGTCTCACCCTTGGAGGACTCTCTAGGAATCTCTGCCTTCTGTTCTTTCTCTCCCTTGGAGGACTCTCTAGGAATCTCTGCCTTCTGTTCTCTCTCTCTATTCCAGGACACTCTAGGAATCTCTGCGTTCTGTTCTCTCTCCCCCTTGGAGGACTCTCTAGGAATCTCTGCCTTCTGTTCTCTCTCTCCCTTGGAGGACTCTTTAGGAATCTGATCCTTCTGTTCTTTCTCCCCCTTGTAGGACTCTAGGAATCTCTGCCATCTGTTCTCTCTCCCGCTTGGAGGACTTTCTAGGAATCTCTGCCTTCTGTTCTCTCTCTGCCTTGGAGGACTCTCTAGGAATCTGAGCCTTCTGTTCTCTCTCCCCCTTGGAGGACTCTCGAGGAATCTCTGCCTTCTGTACTCTCTCCCCCTTGGAGAACTCTCTAGGAATCTGAGCCTTCTGTTCTCTCTCCCCCTTGGAGGACTCTCTAGGAATCTCTGCCTTCTTTTCTCTCTCCCCCTTGGAGGACTCTCTAGGAATCTCTGCCTTCTGTACTCTCTCCCCCTTGGAGGACTCTCTAGGATTCTCTGCCTTCTGTTTTCTCTCTCCCTTGGAGGACTCTCTAGGATTCTCTGCCTTCTGTTCTCTCTCCCCCTTGGAGGACTCTCTAGGAATCTCTGCCATCTGTTCTCTCTCTCTCTTGGAAGACTCTCTAGGAATCTGAGCCTTCTGTTCTTTCTCCCCCTTGGAGGACTCTCTAGGAATCTCTGCCATCTGTTCTATCTCCCGCTTGGGGGACTCTCTAGGAATCTCTGCCTTCTCTTCTCTCTCCCCCTTGGAGGACTCTCTAGGAATCTCTGCCTTCTGTTCTCTCTCCCCCTTGGAGGACTCTCTAGGAATCTCTGCCTTCTGTTCTCTTTCACCCTTGGAGGACTCTCTAGGAATCTCTGCCTTATGTTCTCTCTCCCCCTTGGAGGACTCTCTAGGAATCTCTGCCTTCTGTTCTTTCTCCCCCTTGGAGGACTCTCTAGGAATCTCTGCCATCTGTTCTCTCTCCCCCTTGGAGGACTCTCTACGAATCTCAGCCTTCTCTTCTCTCTCCCCCTTGAAGGACTCTCTAGGATTCTCTTCCTTCTGTTCTCTATCCCCCTTGGAGGACTCTCTAGGAATCTCTGCCTTCTGTTCTCTCTCCCCCTTGTAGGACTCTCTAGGAATCTCTGCCTTCTGTTCTCTCTCCCCCTTGGAGGACTCTCTAGGAATCTCTGCCTTCTGTTCTCTCTCCCCCTTGGAGGACTCTCTAGGAATCTCTGCCTTCTGTTCTCTCTCCCCCTTGGAGGACTCTCTAGGATTCTCTGACTTCTGTTCTCTCTCCCCCTTGGAGGACTCTCTAGGAATCTCTGCCTTCTGTTCTCTCTCTCTCTTGGAGGGCCCTCTAGGAATTTGAGCCTTCTGTACTCTCTCCCCCTTGGAGGACACTATAGGAATCTCTGCCTTCTTTTCTCTCTCCCCCTTGGAGGACTCTTAGGAATCTCTGCCTTCTGTACTCTCTCCCCCTTGGAGGACTCGATAGGATTCTCTGCCTTCTGTTTTCTCTCTCCCTTGGAGGACTCTCTAGGAATCTCTGCCTTCTGTTCTCTCTCTCCCTTGGAGGACTCTGTAGGACTCTCTGCCTTGTGTTCTCTCTCCCCGTTTGAGGTCTCTCTAGGAATCTCTGCCATCTGTTCTCTCTCTCCCTTGAAGGACTCTCTTGGAATCTGAGCCTTCTGTTCTCTCTCTCTATTCCAGGACACTCTAGGAATCTCTGCGTTCTGTTCTCTCTCCCCCTTGGAGGACTCTCTAGGAATCTCTGCCTTCTGTTCTCTCTCTCCCTTGGAGGACTCTTTAGGAATCTGATCCTTCTGTTCTTTCTCCCCCTTGTAGGACTCTAGGAATCTCTGCCATCTGTTCTCTCTCCCGCTTGGAGGACTTTCTAGGAATCTCTGCCTTCTGTTCTCTCTCTGCCTTGGAGGACTCTCTAGGAATCTGAGCCTTCTGTTCTCTCTCCCCCTTGGAGGACTCTCGAGGAATCTCTGCCTTCTGTACTCTCTCCCCCTTGGAGAACTCTCTAGGAATCTGAGCCTTCTGTTCTCTCTCCCCCTTGGAGGACTCTCTAGGAATCTCTGCCTTCTTTTCTCTCTCCCCCTTGGAGGACTCTCTAGGAATCTCTGCCTTCTGTACTCTCTCCCCCTTGGAGGACTCTCTAGGATTCTCTGCCTTCTGTTTTCTCTCTCCCTTGGAGGACTCTCTAGGATTCTCTGCCTTCTGTTCTCTCTCCCCCTTGGAGGACTCTCTAGGAATCTCTGCCATCTGTTCTCTCTCTCTCTTGGAAGACTCTCTAGGAATCTGAGCCTTCTGTTCTTTCTCCCCCTTGGAGGACTCTCTAGGAATCTCTGCCATCTGTTCTATCTCCCGCTTGGAGGACTCTCTAGGAATCTCTGCCTTCTCTTCTCTCTCCCCCTTGGAGGACTCTCTAGGAATCTCTGCCTTCTGTTCTCTCTCCCCCTTGGAGGACTCTCTAGGAATCTCTGCCTTCTGTTCTCTTTCACCCTTGGAGGACTCTCTAGGAATCTCTGCCTTATGTTCTCTCTCCCCCTTGGAGGACTCTCTAGGAATCTCTGCCTTCTGTTCTTTCTCCCCCTTGGAGGACTCTCTAGGAATCTCTGCCATCTGTTCTCTCTCCCCCTTGGAGGACTCTCTACGAATCTCAGCCTTCTCTTCTCTCTCCCCCTTGAAGGACTCTCTAGGATTCTCTTCCTTCTGTTCTCTATCCCCCTTGGAGGACTCTCTAGGAATCTCTGCCTTCTGTTCTCTCTCCCCCTTGTAGGACTCTCTAGGAATCTCTGCCTTCTGTTCTCTCTCCCCCTTGGAGGACTCTCTAGGAATCTCTGCCTTCTGTTCTCTCTCCCCCTTGGAGGACTCTCTAGGAATCTCTGCCTTCTGTTCTCTCTCCCCCTTGGAGGACTCTCTAGGATTCTCTGACTTCTGTTCTCTCTCCCCCTTGGAGGACTCTCTAGGAATCTCTGCCTTCTGTTCTCTCTCTCTCTTGGAGGGCCCTCTAGGAATTTGAGCCTTCTGTACTCTCTCCCCCTTGGAGGACACTATAGGAATCTCTGCCTTCTTTTCTCTCTCCCCCTTGGAGGACTCTTAGGAATCTCTGCCTTCTGTACTCTCTCCCCCTTGGAGGACTCGATAGGATTCTCTGCCTTCTGTTTTCTCTCTCCCTTGGAGGACTCTCTAGGAATCTCTGCCTTCTGTTCTCTCTCTCCCTTGGAGGACTCTGTAGGACTCTCTGCCTTGTGTTCTCTCTCCCCGTTTGAGGTCTCTCTAGGAATCTCTGCCATCTGTTCTCTCTCTCCCTTGAAGGACTCTCTTGGAATCTGAGCCTTCTGTTCTCTCTCCCCCTTGGAGGACTCTCTAGGATTCTGTGCCTTCTGTTCTCCCTTGGAGGATTCTCTAGTAAACTCTGCCTTCTGTTCTCTCTCCCCCTTGGAGGACTCTCTAGGATTCTCTGACTTCTGTTCTCTCTCCCCCTTGGAGGACTCTCTAGGATTCTCTGACTTCTGTTCTCTCTCCCCCTTGGAGGACTCTCTAGGAATCTCTGCCTTCTGTACTCTCTCCCCCTTGGAGGACTCTCTAGGATTCTCTGCCTTCTGTTTTCTCTCTCCCTTGGAGTACTCTCTAGGATTCTCTGCCTTCTGTTCTCTCTCCCCCTTGGAGGACTCTCTAGGAATCTCTGCCTTCTGTTGTCTCTCTCTCTTGGAGGGCCCTCTAGGAATTTGAGCCTTCTGTACTCTCTCCCCCTTGGAGGACACTCTAGGAATCTCTGCCTTCTTTTCTCTCTCCCCCTTGGAGGACTCTCTAGGAATCTCTGCATTCTGTACTCTCTCCCCCTAGGAGGACTCGATAGGATTCTCTGCCTTCTGTTTTCTCTCTCCCTTGGAGGACTCTCTAAGATTCTCTGCCTTCTGTTCTCTCTCCCCATTGGAGGACTCTCTAGGAATCTCTGCCTTCTGTTCTCTCTCTCCCTTGGAGGACTCTGTAGGACTCTCTGCCTTGTGTTCTCTCTCCCCCTTTGAGGTCTCTCTAGGAATCTCTGCCATCTGTTCTCTCTCCCCTTGGAGGACTCTGTAGGACTCTCTGCCTTGTGTTCTCTCTCCCCCTTTGAGTTCTCTCTAGGAATCTCTGCCATCTGTTCTCTCTCCCCTTGGAGGGCCCTCTACGAACCTCAGCCTTCTGTTCTGTCTCACCCTTGGAGGACTCTCTAGGAATCTGATCCTTCTGTTCTTTCTCCCCCTTGTAGGACTCTCTAAGAATCTCTGCCATCTGTTCTCTCTCCCGCTTGGAGGACTTTCTAGGAATCTCTGCCTTCTGTTCTCTCTCTGCCTTGGAGGACTCTCTAGGAATCTGAGCCTTCTGTTCTCTCTCCCCCTTGGAGGACTCTCTAGGAATCTCGGCCTTCTTTTCTCTCTCCCCCTTGGAGGACTCTCTAGGAATCTCTGCCTTCTGTACTCTCTCCCCCTTGGAGAACTCTCTAGGAATCTGAGCCTTCTGTTCTCTCTCCCTCTTGGAGGACTCTCTAGGAATCTCTGCCTTCTGTTCTCTCTCTCCCTTGGAGGACTCTCTAGGAATCTGAGCCTTCTGTTCTCTCTCCCCTTTGGAGGACTCTCTAGGAATCTGAGCCTTCTGTTCTTTCTCCCCCTTGGAGGACTCTCTAGGAATCTCTGCCATCTGTTCTCTCTCCCCCTTGGAGAACTCTCTAGGAATCTCAGCCTTCTCTTCTCTCTCCCCCTTGGAGGACTCTCTAGGATTCTCTTCCTTCTGTTCTCTCTCCCCCTTGGAGGACTCTTTAGGAATGTGATCCTTCTGTTCTTTCTCCCCCTTGTAGGACTCTCTAGGAATCTCTGCCATCTGTTCTCTCTCCCGCTTGGAGGACTTTCTAGGAATCTCTGCCTTCTGTTCTCTATCTCTCTTGGAGGGCCCTCTAGGAATTTGAGCCTTCTGTACTCTCTCCCCCTTGGAGGACACTCTAGGAATCTCTGCCTTCTTTTCTCTCTCCCCCTTGGAGGACTCTCTAGGAATCTCTGCCTTCTGTACTCTCTCCCCCTTGGAGGACTCTCTAGGATTCTCTGCCTTCTGTTTTCTGTCTCCCTTGGAGGACTCTCTAGGATTCTCTGCCTTCTGTTCTCTCTCCCCCTTGGAGGACTCTCTAGGAATCTCTGCCTTCTGTTCTCTCTCTTTCTTGGAGGACTCTCTAGGAATCTGAGCCTTCTGTTCTTTCTCCCCCTTGGAGGACTCTCTAGGAATCTCTGCCATCTGTTCTATCTCCCGCTTGGAGGACTCTCTAGGAATCTCTGCCTTCTCTTCTCTCTCCCCCTTGGAGGACTCTCTAGGAATCTCTGCCTTCTGTTCTCTCTCCCCCTTTGAGGTCTCTCTAGGAATCTCTGCCATCTGTTCTCTCTCCCCTTGGAGGGCCCTCTACGAACCTCAGCCTTCTGTTCTGTCTCACTCTTGGAGGACTCTCTAGGAATCTCTGCCTTCTGTTCTCTCTCTCCCTTGCAGGACAATCTAGGAATCTCTGCGTTCTGTTCTCTCTCCCCCTTCGAGGACTCTCTAGGAATCTCTGCCATCTGTTCTCTCTCCCCTTGGAGGGCCCTCTACGAACCTCAGCCTTCTGTTCTGTCTCACCCTTGGAGGACTCTCTAGGAATCTCTGCCTTCTGTTCTTTCTCTCCCTTGGAGGACTCTCTAGGAATCTCTGCCTTCTGTTCTCTCTCTCTATTCCAGGACACTCTAGGAATCTCTGCGTTCTGTTCTCTCTCCCCCTTGGAGGACTCTCTAGGAATCTCTGCCTTCTGTTCTCTCTCTCCCTTGGAGGACTCTTTAGGAATCTGATCCTTCTGTTCTTTCTCCCCCTTGTAGGACTCTAGGAATCTCTGCCATCTGTTCTCTCTCCCGCTTGGAGGACTTTCTAGGAATCTCTGCCTTCTGTTCTCTCTCTGCCTTGGAGGACTCTCTAGGAATCTGAGCCTTCTGTTCTCTCTCCCCCTTGGAGGACTCTCGAGGAATCTCTGCCTTCTGTACTCTCTCCCCCTTGGAGAACTCTCTAGGAATCTGAGCCTTCTGTTCTCTCTCCCCCTTGGAGGACTCTCTAGGAATCTCTGCCTTCTTTTCTCTCTCCCCCTTGGAGGACTCTCTAGGAATCTCTGCCTTCTGTACTCTCTCCCCCTTGGAGGACTCTCTAGGATTCTCTGCCTTCTGTTTTCTCTCTCCCTTGGAGGACTCTCTAGGATTCTCTGCCTTCTGTTCTCTCTCCCCCTTGGAGGACTCTCTAGGAATCTCTGCCATCTGTTCTCTCTCTCTCTTGGAAGACTCTCTAGGAATCTGAGCCTTCTGTTCTTTCTCCCCCTTGGAGGACTCTCTAGGAATCTCTGCCATCTGTTCTATCTCCCGCTTGGAGGACTCTCTAGGAATCTCTGCCTTCTCTTCTCTCTCCCCCTTGGAGGACTCTCTAGGAATCTCTGCCTTCTGTTCTCTCTCCCCCTTGGAGGACTCTCTAGGAATCTCTGCCTTCTGTTCTCTTTCACCCTTGGAGGACTCTCTAGGAATCTCTGCCTTCTTTTCTCTCTCCCCCTTGGAGGACTCTCTAGGAATCTCTGCCTTCTGTACTCTCTCCCCCTTGGAGGACTCTCTAGGATTCTCTGCCTTCTGTTTTCTCTCTCCCTTGGAGGACTCTCTAGGATTCTCTGCCTTCTGTTCTCTCTCCCCCTTGGAGGACTCTCTAGGAATCTCTGCCATCTGTTCTCTCTCTCTCTTGGAAGACTCTCTAGGAATCTGAGCCTTCTGTTCTTTCTCCCCCTTGGAGGACTCTCTAGGAATCTCTGCCATCTGTTCTATCTCCCGCTTGGAGGACTCTCTAGGAATCTCTGCCTTCTCTTCTCTCTCCCCCTTGGAGGACTCTCTAGGAATCTCTGCCTTCTGTTCTCTCTCCCCCTTGGAGGACTCTCTAGGAATCTCTGCCTTCTGTTCTCTTTCACCCTTGGAGGACTCTCTAGGAATCTCTGCCTTATGTTCTCTCTCCCCCTTGGAGGACTCTCTAGGAATCTCTGCCTTCTGTTCTTTCTCCCCCTTGGAGGACTCTCTAGGAATCTCTGCCATCTGTTCTCTCTCCCCCTTGGAGGACTCTCTACGAATCTCAGCCTTCTCTTCTCTCTCCCCCTTGCAGGACTCTCTAGGATTCTCTTCCTTCTGTTCTCTATCCCCCTTGGAGGACTCTCTAGGAATCTCTGCCTTCTGTTCTCTCTCCCCCTTGTAGGACTCTCTAGGAATCTCTGCCTTCTGTTCTCTCTCCCCCTTGGAGGACTCTCTAGGAATCTCTGCCTTCTGTTCTCTCTCCCCCTTGGAGGACTCTCTAGGAATCTCTGCCTTCTGTTCTCTCTCCCCCTTGGAGGACTCTCTAGGATTCTCTGACTTCTGTTCTCTCTCCCCCTTGGAGGACTCTCTAGGAATCTCTGCCTTCTGTTCTCTCTCTCTCTTGGAGGGCCCTCTAGGAATTTGAGCCTTCTGTACTCTCTCCCCCTTGGAGGACACTATAGGAATCTCTGCCTTCTTTTCTCTCTCCCCCTTGGAGGACTCTTAGGAATCTCTGCCTTCTGTACTCTCTCCCCCTTGGAGGACTCGATAGGATTCTCTGCCTTCTGTTTTCTCTCTCCCTTGGAGGACTCTCTAGGAATCTCTGCCTTCTGTTCTCTCTCTCCCTTGGAGGACTCTGTAGGACTCTCTGCCTTGTGTTCTCTCTCCCCGTTTGAGGTCTCTCTAGGAATCTCTGCCATCTGTTCTCTCTCTCCCTTGAAGGACTCTCTTGGAATCTGAGCCTTCTGTTCTCTCTCTCTATTCCAGGACACTCTAGGAATCTCTGCGTTCTGTTCTCTCTCCCCCTTGGAGGACTCTCTAGGAATCTCTGCCTTCTGTTCTCTCTCTCCCTTGGAGGACTCTTTAGGAATCTGATCCTTCTGTTCTTTCTCCCCCTTGTAGGACTCTAGGAATCTAATCCATCTGTTCTCTCTCCCGCTTGGAGGACTTTCTAGGAATCTCTGCCTTCTGTTCTCTCTCTGCCTTGGAGGACTCTCTAGGAATCTGAGCCTTCTGTTCTCTCTCCCCCTTGGAGGACTCTCGAGGAATCTCTGCCTTCTGTACTCTCTCCCCCTTGGAGAACTCTCTAGGAATCTGAGCCTTCTGTTCTCTCTCCCCCTTGGAGGACTCTCTAGGAATCTCTGCCTTCTTTTCTCTCTCCCCCTTGGAGGACTCTCTAGGAATCTCTGCCTTCTGTACTCTCTCCCCCTTGGAGGACTCTCTAGGATTCTCTGCCTTCTGTTTTCTCTCTCCCTTGGAGGACTCTCTAGGATTCTCTGCCTTCTGTTCTCTCTCCCCCTTGGAGGACTCTCTAGGAATCTCTGCCATCTGTTCTCTCTCTCTCTTGGAAGACTCTCTAGGAATCTGAGCCTTCTGTTCTTTCTCCCCCTTGGAGGACTCTCTAGGAATCTCTGCCATCTGTTCTATCTCCCGCTTGGAGGACTCTCTAGGAATCTCTGCCTTCTCTTCTCTCTCCCCCTTGGAGGACTCTCTAGGAATCTCTGCCTTCTGTTCTCTCTCCCCCTTGGAGGACTCTCTAGGAATCTCTGCCTTCTGTTCTCTTTCACCCTTGGAGGACTCTCTAGGAATCTCTGCCTTATGTTCTCTCTCCCCCTTGGAGGACTCTCTAGGAATCTCTGCCTTCTGTTCTTTCTCCCCCTTGGAGGACTCTCTAGGAATCTCTGCCATCTGTTCTCTCTCCCCCTTGGAGGACTCTCTACGAATCTCAGCCTTCTCTTCTCTCTCCCCCTTGAAGGACTCTCTAGGATTCTCTTCCTTCTGTTCTCTATCCCCCTTGGAGGACTCTCTAGGAATCTCTGCCTTCTGTTCTCTCTCCCCCTTGTAGGACTCTCTAGGAATCTCTGCCTTCTGTTCTCTCTCCCCCTTGGAGGACTCTCTAGGAATCTCTGCCTTCTGTTCTCTCTCCCCCTTGGAGGACTCTCTAGGAATCTCTGCCTTCTGTTCTCTCTCCCCCTTGGAGGACTCTCTAGGATTCTCTGACTTCTGTTCTCTCTCCCCCTTGGAGGACTCTCTAGGAATCTCTGCCTTCTGTTCTCTCTCTCTCTTGGAGGGCCCTCTAGGAATTTGAGCCTTCTGTACTCTCTCCCCCTTGGAGGACACTATAGGAATCTCTGCCTTCTTTTCTCTCTCCCCCTTGGAGGACTCTTAGGAATCTCTGCCTTCTGTACTCTCTCCCCCTTGGAGGACTCGATAGGATTCTCTGCCTTCTGTTTTCTCTCTCCCTTGGAGGACTCTCTAGGAATCTCTGCCTTCTGTTCTCTCTCTCCCTTGGAGGACTCTGTAGGACTCTCTGCCTTGTGTTCTCTCTCCCCGTTTGAGGTCTCTCTAGGAATCTCTGCCATCTGTTCTCTCTCTCCCTTGAAGGACTCTCTTGGAATCTGAGCCTTCTGTTCTCTCTCCCCCTTGGAGGACTCTCTAGGATTCTGTGCCTTCTGTTCTCCCTTGGAGGATTCTCTAGTAAACTCTGCCTTCTGTTCTCTCTCCCCCTTGGAGGACTCTCTAGGATTCTCTGACTTCTGTTCTCTCTCCCCCTTGGAGGACTCTCTAGGATTCTCTGACTTCTGTTCTCTCTCCCCCTTGGAGGACTCTCTAGGAATCTCTGCCTTCTGTACTCTCTCCCCCTTGGAGGACTCTCTAGGATTCTCTGCCTTCTGTTTTCTCTCTCCCTTGGAGTACTCTCTAGGATTCTCTGCCTTCTGTTCTCTCTCCCCCTTGGAGGACTCTCTAGGAATCTCTGCCTTCTGTTGTCTCTCTCTCTTGGAGGGCCCTCTAGGAATTTGAGCCTTCTGTACTCTCTCCCCCTTGGAGGACACTCTAGGAATCTCTGCCTTCTTTTCTCTCTCCCCCTTGGAGGACTCTCTAGGAATCTCTGCATTCTGTACTCTCTCCCCCTAGGAGGACTCGATAGGATTCTCTGCCTTCTGTTTTCTCTCTCCCTTGGAGGACTCTCTAAGATTCTCTGCCTTCTGTTCTCTCTCCCCATTGGAGGACTCTCTAGGAATCTCTGCCTTCTGTTCTCTCTCTCCCTTGGAGGACTCTGTAGGACTCTCTGCCTTGTGTTCTCTCTCCCCCTTTGAGGTCTCTCTAGGAATCTCTGCCATCTGTTCTCTCTCCCCTTGGAGGGCCCTCTATGAACCTCAGCCTTCTGTTCTGTCTCACCCTTGGAGGACTCTCTAGGAATCTCTGCCTTCTGTTCTCTCTCTCCCTTGCAGGACTCTCTAGGAATCTCTGCCTTCTGTGTTCTCTCTCCCTTCCAGGACACTCTAGGAATCTCTGCGTTCTGTTCTCTCTCCCCCTTGGAGGACTCTCTAGGAATCTCTGCCATCTGTTCTCTCTCCCCTTGGAGGGCACTCTCCGAACCTCAGCCTTCTGTTCTCTCTCCCCCTTGGAGGACTCTCTAGGAATCTCTGCCTTCTGTTCTCTCTCTCCCTTGGAGGACTCTCTAGGAATCTCTGCCTTCTGTTCTCTCTCTCCCTTCCAGGACACTCTAGGAATCTCTGCGTTCTGTTCTCTCTCCCCCTTGGAGGACTCTCTAGGAATCTCTGCCTTCTGTTCTCTCTCTCCCTTGAAGGACTCTCTAGGAATCTGAGCCTTCTGTTCTCTCTCTCCCTTGAAGGACTCTCTAGGAATCTCTGCCTTCTGTTCTCTCTCCCCCTTGGAGAACACTCTAGGATTCTCTTCCTTCTGTTCTCTCTCTCCCTTGGAGGACTCTCTAGTAATCTCTGCCTTCTGTTCTCTCTCTCCCTTGGAGGACTGTTTAGGAATCTGATCCTTCTGTTCTTTCTCCCCTTTGTAGGACTCTCTAGGAATCTCTGCCATCTGTTCTCTCTCCCGCTTGGAGGACTTTCTAGGAATCTCTGCCTTCTGTTCTCTCTCTCTCTTGGAGGGCCCTCTAGGAATTTGAGCATTCTCTACTCTCTCCCCCTTGGAGGACACTCTAGGAATCTCTGCCTTCTTTTCTCTCTCCCCCTTGGAGGACTCTCTAGGAATCTCTGCCTTCTGTACTCTCTCCCCCTTGGAGGACTCTCTAGGATTCTCTTCCTTCTGTTCTCTCTCCCCCTTGGAGGACTCTCTAGGAATCTCTGCCTTCTGTTCTCTCTCCCCCTTGGAGGACTCTCTAGGAATCTCTGCCTTCTTTCTCCCCCTTGGAGGACTCTCTAGGAATCTCTGCCATCTGTTCTCTCTCCCCCTTGGAGGACTCTCTACGAATCTCAGCCTTCTCTTCTCTCTCCCCCTTGAAGGACTCTCTAGGATTCTCTTCCTTCTGTTCTCTCTCCCCCTTGGAGGACTCTCTAGGAATCTCTGCCTTCTGTTCTCTCTCCCCCTTGGAGGACTCTCTAGGAATCTCTGCCTTCTGTTCTCTCTCCCCCTTGGAGGACTCTCTAGGAATCTCTGCCTTCTGTTCTCTCTCCCCCTTGGAGGACTCTCTAGGAATCTCTGCCTTCTGTTCTCTCTCCCCCTTGGAGGACTCTCTAGGATTCTCTGACTTCTGTTCTCTCTCCCCCTTGGAGGACTCTCTAGGAATCTCTGCCTTCTGTTCTCTCTCTCTCTTGGAGGGCCCTCTAGGAATTTGAGCCTTCTGTACTCTCTCCCCCTTGGAGGACACTATAGGAATCTCTGCCTTCTTTTCTCTCTCCCCCTTGGAGGACTCTTAGGAATCTCTGCCTTCTGTACTCTCTCCCCCTTGGAGGACTCGATAGGATTCTCTGCCTTCTGTTTTCTCTCTCCCTTGGAGGACTCTGTAGGACTCTCTGCCTTGTGTTCTCTCTCCCCCTTTGAGGTCTCTCTAGGAATCTCTGCCATCTGTTCTCTCTCTCCCTTGAAGGACTCTCTTGGAATCTGAGCCTTCTGTTCTCTCTCCCCCTTGGAGGACTCTCTAGGATTCTGTGCCTTCTGTTCTCCCTTGGAGGACTCTCTAGGAAACTCTGCCTTCTGTTCTCTCTCCCCCTTGGAGGACTCTCTTGGATTCTCTGACTTCTGTTCTCTCTCCCCCTTTGAGGACTCTCTAGGATTCTCTGACTTCTGTTCTCTCTCCCCCTTGGAGGACTCTCTAGGAATCTCTGCCTTCTGTACTCTCTCCCCCTTGGAGGACTCTCTAGGATTCTCTGCCTTCTGTTTTCTCTCTCCCTTGGAGTACTCTCTAGGATTCTCTGCCTTCTGTTCTCTCTCCCCCTTGGAGGACTCTCTAGGAATCTCTGCCTTCTGTTCTCTCTCTCTCTTGGAGGGCCCTCTAGGAATTTGAGCCTTCTGTACTCTCTCCCCCTTGGAGGACACTATAGGAATCTCTGCCTTCTTTTCTCTCTCCCCCTTGGAGGACTCTTAGGAATCTCTGCCTTCTGTACTCTCTCCCCCTTGGAGGACTCGATAGGATTCTCTGCCTTCTGTTTTCTCTCTCCCTTGGAGGACTCTGTAGGACTCTCTGCCTTGTGTTCTCTCTCCCCCTTTGAGGTCTCTATAGGAATCTCTGCCATCTGTTCTCTCTCTCCCTTGAAGGACTCTCTTGGAATCTGAGCCTTCTGTTCTCTCTCCCCCTTGGAGGACTCTCTAGGATTCTGTGCCTTCTGTTCTCCCTTGGAGGACTCTCTAGGAAACTCTGCCTTCTGTTCTCTCTCCCCCTTGGAGGACTCTCTAGGATTCTCTGACTTCTGTTCTCTCTCCCCCTTGGAGGACTCTCTAGGATTCTCTGACTTCTGTTCTCTCTCCCCCTTGGAGGACTCTCTAGGAATCTCTACCTTCTGTACTCTCTCCCCCTTGGAGGACTTTCTAGGATTCTCTGCCTTCTGTTTTCTCTCTCCCTTGGAGTACTCTCTAGGATTCTCTGCCTTCTGTTCTCTCTCCCCCTTGGAGGACTCTCTAGGAATCTCTGCCTTCTGTTCTCTCTCTCTCTTGGAGTGCCCTCTAGGAATTTGAGCCTTCTGTACTCTCTCCCCCTTGGAGGACACTCTAGGAATCTCTGCCTTTTTTCTCTCTCCCCCTTGGAGGACTCTCTAGGAATCTCTGCATTCTGTACTCTCTCCCCCTAGGAGGACTCGATAGGATTCTCTGCCTTCTGTTTTCTCTCTCCCTTGGAGGACTCTCTAAGATTCTCTGCCTTCTGTTCTCTCTCCCCATTGGAGGACTCTCTAGGAATCTCTGCCTTCTGTTCTCTCTCTCCCTTGGAGGACTCTGTAGGACTCTCTGCCTTGTGTTCTCTCTCCCCCTTTGAGGTCTCTCTAGGAATCTCTGCCATCTGTTCTCTCTCCCCTTGGAGGGCCCTCTACTAACCTCAGCCTTCTGTTCTGTCTCACCCTTGGAGGACTCTCTAGGAATCTCTGCCTTCTGTTCTCTCTCTCCCTTGCAGGACTCTCTAGGAATCTCTGCCTTCTGTGTTCTCTCTCCCTTCCAGGACACTCTAGGAATCTCTGCGTTCTGTTCTCTCTCCCCCTTGGAGGACTCTCTAGGAATCTCTGCCATCTGTTCTCTCTCCCCTTGGAGGGCACTCTACGAACCTCAGCCTTCTGTTCTGTCTCACCCTTGGAGGACTCTCTAGGAATCTCTGCCTTCTGTTCTCTCTCTCCCTTGGAGGACTCTCTAGGAATCTCTGCCTTCTGTTCTCTCTCTCCCTTCCAGGACACTCTAGGAATCTCTGCGTTCGGTTCTCTCTCCCCCTTGGAGGACTCTCTAGGAATCTCTGCCTTCTGTTCTCTCTCTCCCTTGAAGGACTCTCTAGGAATCTGAGCCTTCTGTTCTCTCTCTCCCTTGGAGGACTCTTAGGAATCTCTGCCTTCTGTACTCTCTCCCCCTTGGAGGACTCGATAGGATTCTCTGCCTTCTGTTTTCTCTCTCCCTTGGAGGACTCTCTAGGAATCTCTGCCTTCTGTTCTCTCTCTCCCTTGGAGGACTCTGTAGGACTCTCTGCCTTGTGTTCTCTCTCCCCCTTTGAGGTCTCTCTAGGAATCTCTGCCATCTGTTCTCTCTCTCCCTTGAAGGACTCTCTTGGAATCTGAGCCTTCTGTTCTCTCTCCCCCTTGGAGGACTCTCTAGGATTCTGTGCCTTCTGTTCTCCCTTGGAGGACTCTCTAGGAAACTCTGCCTTCTGTTCTCTCTCCCCCTTGGAGGACTCTCTTGGATTCTCTGACTTCTGTTCTCTCTCCCCCTTTGAGGACTCTCTAGGATTCTCTGACTTCTGTTCTCTCTCCCCCTTGGAGGACTCTCTAGGAATCTCTGCCTTCTGTACTCTCTCCCCCTTGGAGGACTCTCTAGGATTCTCTGCCTTCTGTTTTCTCTCTCCCTTGGAGTACTCTCTAGGATTCTCTGCCTTCTGTTCTCTCTCCCCCTTGGAGGACTCTCTAGGAATCTCTGCCTTCTGTTCTCTCTCTCTCTTGGAGGGCCCTCTAGGAATTTGAGCCTTCTGTACTCTCTCCCCCTTGGAGGACACTATAGGAATCTCTGCCTTCTTTTCTCTCTCCCCCTTGGAGGACTCTTAGGAATCTCTGCCTTCTGTACTCTCTCCCCCTTGGAGGACTCGATAGGATTCTCTGCCTTCTGTTTTCTCTCTCCCTTGGAGGACTCTGTAGGACTCTCTGCCTTGTGTTCTCTCTCCCCCTTTGAGGTCTCTCTAGGAATCTCTGCCATCTGTTCTCTCTCTCCCTTGAAGGACTCTCTTGGAATCTGAGCCTTCTGTTCTCTCTCCCCCTTGGAGGACTCTCTAGGATTCTGTGCCTTCTGTTCTCCCTTGGAGGACTCTCTAGGAAACTCTGCCTTCTGTTCTCTCTCCCCCTTGGAGGACTCTCTTGGATTCTCTGACTTCTGTTCTCTCTCCCCCTTTGAGGACTCTCTAGGATTCTCTGACTTCTGTTCTCTCTCCCCCTTGGAGGACTCTCTAGGAATCTCTGCCTTCTGTACTCTCTCCCCCTTGGAGGACTCTCTAGGATTCTCTGCCTTCTGTTTTCTCTCTCCCTTGGAGTACTCTCTAGGATTCTCTGCCTTCTGTTCTCTCTCCCCCTTGGAGGACTCTCTAGGAATCTCTGCCTTCTGTTCTCTCTCTCTCTTGGAGGGCCCTCTAGGAATTTGAGCCTTCTGTACTCTCTCCCCCTTGGAGGACACTATAGGAATCTCTGCCTTCTTTTCTCTCTCCCCCTTGGAGGACTCTTAGGAATCTCTGCCTTCTGTACTCTCTCCCCCTTGGAGGACTCGATAGGATTCTCTGCCTTCTGTTTTCTCTCTCCCTTGGAGGACTCTGTAGGACTCTCTGCCTTGTGTTCTCTCTCCCCCTTTGAGGTCTCTCTAGGAATCTCTGCCATCTGTTCTCTCTCTCCCTTGAAGGACTCTCTTGGAATCTGAGCCTTCTGTTCTCTCTCCCCCTTGGAGGACTCTCTAGGATTCTGTGCCTTCTGTTCTCCCTTGGAGGACTCTCTAGGAAACTCTGCCTTCTGTTCTCTCTCCCCCTTGGAGGACTCTCTAGGATTCTCTGACTTCTGTTCTCTCTCCCCCTTGGAGGACTCTCTAGGATTCTCTGACTTCTGTTCTCTCTCCCCCTTGGAGGACTCTCTAGGAATCTCTACCTTCTGTACTCTCTCCCCCTTGGAGGACTTTCTAGGATTCTCTGCCTTCTGTTTTCTCTCTCCCTTGGAGTACTCTCTAGGATTCTCTGCCTTCTGTTCTCTCTCCCCCTTGGAGGACTCTCTAGGAATCTCTGCCTTCTGTTCTCTCTCTCTCTTGGAGTGCCCTCTAGGAATTTGAGCCTTCTGTACTCTCTCCCCCTTGGAGGACACTCTAGGAATCTCTGCCTTTTTTCTCTCTCCCCCTTGGAGGACTCTCTAGGAATCTCTGCATTCTGTACTCTCTCCCCCTAGGAGGACTCGATAGGATTCTCTGCCTTCTGTTTTCTCTCTCCCTTGGAGGACTCTCTAAGATTCTCTGCCTTCTGTTCTCTCTCCCCATTGGAGGACTCTCTAGGAATCTCTGCCTTCTGTTCTCTCTCTCCCTTGGAGGACTCTGTAGGACTCTCTGCCTTGTGTTCTCTCTCCCCCTTTGAGGTCTCTCTAGGAATCTCTGCCATCTGTTCTCTCTCCCCTTGGAGGGCCCTCTACTAACCTCAGCCTTCTGTTCTGTCTCACCCTTGGAGGACTCTCTAGGAATCTCTGCCTTCTGTTCTCTCTCTCCCTTGCAGGACTCTCTAGGAATCTCTGCCTTCTGTGTTCTCTCTCCCTTCCAGGACACTCTAGGAATCTCTGCGTTCTGTTCTCTCTCCCCCTTGGAGGACTCTCTAGGAATCTCTGCCATCTGTTCTCTCTCCCCTTGGAGGGCACTCTACGAACCTCAGCCTTCTGTTCTGTCTCACCCTTGGAGGACTCTCTAGGAATCTCTGCCTTCTGTTCTCTCTCTCCCTTGGAGGACTCTCTAGGAATCTCTGCCTTCTGTTCTCTCTCTCCCTTCCAGGACACTCTAGGAATCTCTGCGTTCGGTTCTCTCTCCCCCTTGGAGGACTCTCTAGGAATCTCTGCCTTCTGTTCTCTCTCTCCCTTGAAGGACTCTCTAGGAATCTGAGCCTTCTGTTCTCTCTCTCCCTTGGAGGACTCTTAGGAATCTCTGCCTTCTGTACTCTCTCCCCCTTGGAGGACTCGATAGGATTCTCTGCCTTCTGTTTTCTCTCTCCCTTGGAGGACTCTCTAGGAATCTCTGCCTTCTGTTCTCTCTCTCCCTTGGAGGACTCTGTAGGACTCTCTGCCTTGTGTTCTCTCTCCCCCTTTGAGGTCTCTCTAGGAATCTCTGCCATCTGTTCTCTCTCTCCCTTGAAGGACTCTCTTGGAATCTGAGCCTTCTGTTCTCTCTCCCCCTTGGAGGACTCTCTAGGATTCTGTGCCTTCTGTTCTCCCTTGGAGGACTCTCTAGGAAACTCTGCCTTCTGTTCTCTCTCCCCCTTGGAGGACTCTCTTGGATTCTCTGACTTCTGTTCTCTCTCCCCCTTTGAGGACTCTCTAGGATTCTCTGACTTCTGTTCTCTCTCCCCCTTGGAGGACTCTCTAGGAATCTCTGCCTTCTGTACTCTCTCCCCCTTGGAGGACTCTCTAGGATTCTCTGCCTTCTGTTTTCTCTCTCCCTTGGAGTACTCTCTAGGATTCTCTGCCTTCTGTTCTCTCTCCCCCTTGGAGGACTCTCTAGGAATCTCTGCCTTCTGTTCTCTCTCTCTCTTGGAGGGCCCTCTAGGAATTTGAGCCTTCTGTACTCTCTCCCCCTTGGAGGACACTATAGGAATCTCTGCCTTCTTTTCTCTCTCCCCCTTGGAGGACTCTTAGGAATCTCTGCCTTCTGTACTCTCTCCCCCTTGGAGGACTCGATAGGATTCTCTGCCTTCTGTTTTCTCTCTCCCTTGGAGGACTCTGTAGGACTCTCTGCCTTGTGTTCTCTCTCCCCCTTTGAGGTCTCTCTAGGAATCTCTGCCATCTGTTCTCTCTCTCCCTTGAAGGACTCTCTTGGAATCTGAGCCTTCTGTTCTCTCTCCCCCTTGGAGGACTCTCTAGGATTCTGTGCCTTCTGTTCTCCCTTGGAGGACTCTCTAGGAAACTCTGCCTTCTGTTCTCTCTCCCCCTTGGAGGACTCTCTTGGATTCTCTGACTTCTGTTCTCTCTCCCCCTTTGAGGACTCTCTAGGATTCTCTGACTTCTGTTCTCTCTCCCCCTTGGAGGACTCTCTAGGAATCTCTGCCTTCTGTACTCTCTCCCCCTTGGAGGACTCTCTAGGATTCTCTGCCTTCTGTTTTCTCTCTCCCTTGGAGTACTCTCTAGGATTCTCTGCCTTCTGTTCTCTCTCCCCCTTGGAGGACTCTCTAGGAATCTCTGCCTTCTGTTCTCTCTCTCTCTTGGAGGGCCCTCTAGGAATTTGAGCCTTCTGTACTCTCTCCCCCTTGGAGGACACTATAGGAATCTCTGCCTTCTTTTCTCTCTCCCCCTTGGAGGACTCTTAGGAATCTCTGCCTTCTGTACTCTCTCCCCCTTGGAGGACTCGATAGGATTCTCTGCCTTCTGTTTTCTCTCTCCCTTGGAGGACTCTGTAGGACTCTCTGCCTTGTGTTCTCTCTCCCCCTTTGAGGTCTCTCTAGGAATCTCTGCCATCTGTTCTCTCTCTCCCTTGAAGGACTCTCTTGGAATCTGAGCCTTCTGTTCTCTCTCCCCCTTGGAGGACTCTCTAGGATTCTGTGCCTTCTGTTCTCCCTTGGAGGACTCTCTAGGAAACTCTGCCTTCTGTTCTCTCTCCCCCTTGGAGGACTCTCTAGGATTCTCTGACTTCTGTTCTCTCTCCCCCTTGGAGGACTCTCTAGGATTCTCTGACTTCTGTTCTCTCTCCCCCTTGGAGGACTCTCTAGGAATCTCTACCTTCTGTACTCTCTCCCCCTTGGAGGACTTTCTAGGATTCTCTGCCTTCTGTTTTCTCTCTCCCTTGGAGTACTCTCTAGGATTCTCTGCCTTCTGTTCTCTCTCCCCCTTGGAGGACTCTCTAGGAATCTCTGCCTTCTGTTCTCTCTCTCTCTTGGAGGGCCCTCTAGGAATTTGAGCCTTCTGTACTCTCTCCCCCTTGGAGGACACTCTAGGAATCTCTGCCTTTTTTTCTCTCTCCCCCTTGGAGGACTCTCTAGGAATCTCTGCATTCTGTACTCTCTCCCCCTAGGAGGACTCGATAGGATACTCTGCCTTCTGTTTTCTCTCTCCCTTGGAGGACTCTCTAAGATTCTCTGCCTTCTGTTCTCTCTCCCCATTGGAGGACTCTCTAGGAATCTCTGCCTTCTGTTCTCTCTCTCCCTTGGAGGACTCTGTAGGACTCTCTGCCTTGTGTTCTCTCTCCCCCTTTGAGGTCTCTCTAGGAATCTCTGCCATCTGTTCTCTCTCCCCTTGGAGGGCCCTCTACTAACCTCAGCCTTCTGTTCTGTCTCACCCTTGGAGGACTCTCTAGGAATCTCTGCCTTCTGTTCTCTCTCTCCCTTGCAGGACTCTCTAGGAATCTCTGCCTTCTGTGTTCTCTCTCCCTTCCAGGACACTCTAGGAATCTCTGCGTTCTGTTCTCTCTCCCCCTTGGAGGACTCTCTAGGAATCTCTGCCATCTGTTCTCTCTCCCCTTGGAGGGCACTCTACGAACCTCAGCCTTCTGTTCTGTCTCACCCTTGGAGGACTCTCTAGGAATCTCTGCCTTCTGTTCTCTCTCTCCCTTGGAGGACTCTCTAGGAATCTCTGCCTTCTGTTCTCTCTCTCTCTTGGAGGGCCCTCTAGGAATTTGAGCCTTCTGTACTCTCTCCCCCTTGGAGGACACTATAGGAATCTCTGCCTTCTTTTCTCTCTCCCCCTTGGAGGACTCTTAGGAATCTCTGCCTTCTGTACTCTCTCCCCCTTGGAGGACTCGATAGGATTCTCTGCCTTCTGTTTTCTCTCTCCCTTGGAGGACTCTGTAGGACTCTCTGCCTTGTGTTCTCTCTCCCCCTTTGAGGTCTCTCTAGGAATCTCTGCCATCTGTTCTCTCTCTCCCTTGAAGGACTCTCTTGGAATCTGAGCCTTCTGTTCTCTCTCCCCCTTGGAGGACTCTCTAGGATTCTGTGCCTTCTGTTCTCCCTTGGAGGACTCTCTAGGAAACTCTGCCTTCTGTTCTCTCTCCCCCTTGGAGGACTCTCTTGGATTCTCTGACTTCTGTTCTCTCTCCCCCTTTGAGGACTCTCTAGGATTCTCTGACTTCTGTTCTCTCTCCCCCTTGGAGGACTCTCTAGGAATCTCTGCCTTCTGTACTCTCTCCCCCTTGGAGGACTCTCTAGGATTCTCTGCCTTCTGTTTTCTCTCTCCCTTGGAGTACTCTCTAGGATTCTCTGCCTTCTGTTCTCTCTCCCCCTTGGAGGACTCTCTAGGAATCTCTGCCTTCTGTTCTCTCTCTCTCTTGGAGGGCCCTCTAGGAATTTGAGCCTTCTGTACTCTCTCCCCCTTGGAGGACACTATAGGACTCTCTGCCTTGTGTTCTCTCTCCCCCTTTGAGGTCTCTCTAGGAATCTCTGCCATCTGTTCTCTCTCTCCCTTGAAGGACTCTCTTGGAATCTGAGCCTTCTGTTCTCTCTCCCCCTTGGAGGACTCTCTAGGATTCTGTGCCTTCTGTTCTCCCTTGGAGGACTCTCTAGGAAACTCTGCCTTCTGTTCTCTCTCCCCCTTGGAGGACTCTCTAGGATTCTCTGACTTCTGTTCTCTCTCCCCCTTGGAGGACTCTCTAGGATTCTCTGACTTCTGTTCTCTCTCCCCCTTGGAGGACTCTCTAGGAATCTCTACCTTCTGTACTCTCTCCCCCTTGGAGGACTTTCTAGGATTCTCTGCCTTCTGTTTTCTCTCTCCCTTGGAGTACTCTCTAGGATTCTCTGCCTTCTGTTCTCTCTCCCCCTTGGAGGACTCTCTAGGAATCTCTGCCTTCTGTTCTCTCTCTCTCTTGGAGGGCCCTCTAGGAATTTGAGCCTTCTGTACTCTCTCCCCCTTGGAGGACACTCTAGGAATCTCTGCCTTTTTTTCTCTCTCCCCCTTGGAGGACTCTCTAGGAATCTCTGCATTCTGTACTCTCTCCCCCTAGGAGGACTCGATAGGATACTCTGCCTTCTGTTTTCTCTCTCCCTTGGAGGACTCTCTAAGATTCTCTGCCTTCTGTTCTCTCTCCCCATTGGAGGACTCTCTAGGAATCTCTGCCTTCTGTTCTCTCTCTCCCTTGGAGGACTCTGTAGGACTCTCTGCCTTGTGTTCTCTCTCCCCCTTTGAGGTCTCTCTAGGAATCTCTGCCATCTGTTCTCTCTCCCCTTGGAGGGCCCTCTACTAACCTCAGCCTTCTGTTCTGTCTCACCCTTGGAGGACTCTCTAGGAATCTCTGCCTTCTGTTCTCTCTCTCCCTTGCAGGACTCTCTAGGAATCTCTGCCTTCTGTGTTCTCTCTCCCTTCCAGGACACTCTAGGAATCTCTGCGTTCTGTTCTCTCTCCCCCTTGGAGGACTCTCTAGGAATCTCTGCCATCTGTTCTCTCTCCCCTTGGAGGGCACTCTACGAACCTCAGCCTTCTGTTCTGTCTCACCCTTGGAGGACTCTCTAGGAATCTCTGCCTTCTGTTCTCTCTCTCCCTTGGAGGACTCTCTAGGAATCTCTGCCTTCTGTTCTCTCTCTCCCTTCCAGGACACTCTAGGAATCTCTGCGTTCTGTTCTCTCTCCCCCTTGGAGGACTCTCTAGGAATCTCTGCCTTCTGTTCTCTCTCTCCCTTGAAGGACTCTCTAGGAATCTGAGCCTTCTGTTCTCTCTCTCCCTTGGAGGACTCTTAGGAATCTCTGCCTTCTGTACTCTCTCCCCCTTGGAGGACTCGATAGGATTCTCTGCCTTCTGTTTTCTCTCTCCCTTGGAGGACTCTCTAGGAATCTCTGCCTTCTGTTCTCTCTCTCCCTTGGAGGACTCTGTAGGACTCTCTGCCTTGTGTTCTCTCTCCCCCTTTGAGGTCTCTCTAGGAATCTCTGCCATCTGTTCTCTCTCTCCCTTGAAGGACTCTCTTGGAATCTGAGCCTTCTGTTCTCTCTCCCCCTTGGAGGACTCTCTAGGATTCTGTGCCTTCTGTTCTCCCTTGGAGGACTCTCTAGGAAACTCTGCCTTCTGTTCTCTCTCCCCCTTGGAGGACTCTCTTGGATTCTCTGACTTCTGTTCTCTCTCCCCCTTTGAGGACTCTCTAGGATTCTCTGACTTCTGTTCTCTCTCCCCCTTGGAGGACTCTCTAGGAATCTCTGCCTTCTGTACTCTCTCCCCCTTGGAGGACTCTCTAGGATTCTCTGCCTTCTGTTTTCTCTCTCCCTTGGAGTACTCTCTAGGATTCTCTGCCTTCTGTTCTCTCTCCCCCTTGGAGGACTCTCTAGGAATCTCTGCCTTCTGTTCTCTCTCTCTCTTGGAGGGCCCTCTAGGAATTTGAGCCTTCTGTACTCTCTCCCCCTTGGAGGACACTATAGGAATCTCTGCCTTCTTTTCTCTCTCCCCCTTGGAGGACTCTTAGGAATCTCTGCCTTCTGTACTCTCTCCCCCTTGGAGGACTCGATAGGATTCTCTGCCTTCTGTTTTCTCTCTCCCTTGGAGGACTCTGTAGGACTCTTTGCCTTGTGTTCTCTCTCCCCCTTTGAGGTCTCTCTAGGAATCTCTGCCATCTGTTCTCTCTCTCCCTTGAAGGACTCTCTTGGAATCTGAGCCTTCTGTTCTCTCTCCCCCTTGGAGGACTCTCTAGGATTCTGTGCCTTCTGTTCTCCCTTGGAGGACTCTCTAGGAAACTCTGCCTTCTGTTCTCTCTCCCCCTTGGAGGACTCTCTAGGATTCTCTGACTTCTGTTCTCTCTCCCCCTTGGAGGACTCTCTAGGATTCTCTGACTTCTGTTCTCTCTCCCCCTTGGAGGACTCTCTAGGAATCTCTGCCTTCTGTACTCTCTCCCCCTTGGAGGACTTTCTAGGATTCTCTGCCTTCTGTTTTCTCTCTCCCTTGGAGTACTCTCTAGGATTCTCTGCCTTCTGTTCTCTCTCCCCCTTGGAGGACTCTCTAGGAATCTCTGCCTTCTGTTCTCTCTCTCTCTTGGAGGGCCCTCTAGGAATTTGAGCCTTCTGTACTCTCTCCCCCTTGGAGGACACTCTAGGAATCTCTGCCTTTTTTTCTCTCTCCCCCTTGGAGGACTCTCTAGGAATCTCTGCATTCTGTACTCTCTCCCCCTAGGAGGACTCGATAGGATTCTCTGCCTTCTGTTTTCTCTCTCCCTTGGAGGACTCTCTAAGATTCTCTGCCTTCTGTTCTCTCTCCCCATTGGAGGACTCTCTAGGAATCTCTGCCTTCTGTTCTCTCTCTCCCTTGGAGGACTCTGTAGGACTCTCTGCCTTGTGTTCTCTCTCCCCCTTTGAGGTCTCTCTAGGAATCTCTGCCATCTGTTCTCTCTCCCCTTGGAGGGCCCTCTACTAACCTCAGCCTTCTGTTCTGTCTCACCCTTGGAGGACTCTCTAGGAATCTCTGCCTTCTGTTCTCTCTCTCCCTTGCAGGACTCTCTAGGAATCTCTGCCTTCTGTGTTCTCTCTCCCTTCCAGGACACTCTAGGAATCTCTGCGTTCTGTTCTCTCTCCCCCTTGGAGGACTCTCTAGGAATCTCTGCCATCTGTTCTCTCTCCCCTTGGAGGGCACTCTACGAACCTCAGCCTTCTGTTCTGTCTCACCCTTGGAGGACTCTCTAGGAATCTCTGCCTTCTGTTCTCTCTCTCCCTTGGAGGACTCTCTAGGAATCTCTGCCTTCTGTTCTCTCTCTCCCTTCCAGGACACTCTAGGAATCTCTGGGTTCTGTTCTCTCTCCCCCTTGGAGGACTCTCTAGGAATCTCTGCCTTCTGTTCTCTCTCTCCCTTGAAGGACTCTCTAGGAATCTGAGCCTTCTGTTCTCTCTCTCCCTTGGAGGACTCTTAGGAATCTCTGCCTTCTGTACTCTCTCCCCCTTGGAGGACTCGATAGGATTCTCTGCCTTCTGTTTTCTCTCTCCCTTGGAGGACTCTCTAGGAATCTCTGCCTTCTGTTCTCTCTCTCCCTTGGAGGACTCTGTAGGACTCTCTGCCTTGTGTTCTCTCTCCCCCTTTGAGGTCTCTCTAGGAATCTCTGCCATCTGTTCTCTCTCTCCCTTGAAGGACTCTCTTGGAATCTGAGCCTTCTGTTCTCTCTCCCCCTTGGAGGACTCTCTAGGATTCTGTGCCTTCTGTTCTCCCTTGGAGGACTCTCTAGGAAACTCTGCCTTCTGTTCTCTCTCCCCCTTGGAGGACTCTCTTGGATTCTCTGACTTCTGTTCTCTCTCCCCCTTTGAGGACTCTCTAGGATTCTCTGACTTCTGTTCTCTCTCCCCCTTGGAGGACTCTCTAGGAATCTCTGCCTTCTGTACTCTCTCCCCCTTGGAGGACTCTCTAGGATTCTCTGCCTTCTGTTTTCTCTCTCCCTTGGAGTACTCTCTAGGATTCTCTGCCTTCTGTTCTCTCTCCCCCTTGGAGGACTCTCTAGGAATCTCTGCCTTCTGTTCTCTCTCTCTCTTGGAGGGCCCTCTAGGAATTTGAGCCTTCTGTACTCTCTCCCCCTTGTAGGACACTCTAGGAATCTCTGCCTTCTTTTCTCTCTCCCCCTTGGAGGACTCTCTAGGAATCTCTGCCATCTGTTCTCTCTCCCCCTTGGAGGACTCTCTACGAATCTCAGCCTTCTCTTCTCTCTCCCCCTTGAAGGACTCTCTAGGATTCTCTTCCTTCTGTTCTCTCTCCCCCTTGGAGGACTCTCTAGGAATCTCTGCCTTCTGTTCTCTCTCCCCCTTGGAGGACTCTCTAGGAATCTCTGCCTTCTGTTCTCTCTCCCCCTTGGAGGACTCTCTAGGATTCTCTGACTTCTGTTCTCTCTCCCCCTTGGAGGACTCTCTAGGATTCTCTGACTTCTGTTCTCTCTCCCCCTTGGAGGACTCTCTAGGAATCTCTGCCTTCTGTACTCTCTCCCCCTTGGAGGACTCTCTAGGATTCTCTGCCTTCTGTTTTCTCTCTCCCTTGGAGTACTCTCTAGGATTCTCTGCCTTCTGTTCTCTCTCCCCCTTGGAGGACTCTCTAGGAATCTCTGCCTTCTGTTGTCTCTCTCTCTTGGAGGGCCCTCTAGGAATTTGAGCCTTCTGTACTCTCTCCCCCTTGGAGGACACTCTAGGAATCTCTGCCTTCTTTTCTCTCTCCCCCTTGGAGGACTCTCTAGGAATCTCTGCATTCTGTACTCTCTCCCCCTAGGAGGACTCGATAGGATTCTCTGCCTTCTGTTTTCTCTCTCCCTTGGAGGACTCTCTAAGATTCTCTGCCTTCTGTTCTCTCTCCCCATTGGAGGACTCTCTAGGAATCTCTGCCTTCTGTTCTCTCTCTCCCTTGGAGGACTCTGTAGGACTCTCTGCCTTGTGTTCTCTCTCCCCCTTTGAGGTCTCTCTAGGAATCTCTGCCATCTGTTCTCTCTCCCCTTGGAGGGCCCTCTACGAACCTCAGCCTTCTGTTCTGTCTCACCCTTGGAGGACTCTCTAGGAATCTCTGCCTTCTGTTCTCTCTCTCCCTTGCAGGACTCTCTAGGAATCTCTGCCTTCTGTGTTCTCTCTCCCTTCCAGGACACTCTAGGAATCTCTGCGTTCTGTTCTCTCTCCCCCTTGGAGGACTCTCTAGGAATCTCTGCCATCTGTTCTCTCTCCCCTTGGAGGGCACTCTACGAACCTCAGCCTTCTGTTCTGTCTCACCCTTGGAGGACTCTCTAGGAATCTCTGCCTTCTGTTCTCTCTCTCCCTTGGAGGACTCTCTAGGAATCTCTGCCTTCTGTTCTCTCTCTCCCTTCCAGGACACTCTAGGAATCTCTGCGTTCTGTTCTCTCTCCCCCTTGGAGGACTCTCTAGGAATCTCTGCCTTCTGTTCTCTCTCTCCCTTGAAGGACTCTCTAGGAATCTGAGCCTTCTGTTCTCTCTCTCCCTTGGAGGACTCTTAGGAATCTCTGCCTTCTGTACTCTCTCCCCCTTGGAGGACTCGATAGGATTCTCTGCCTTCTGTTTTCTCTCTCCCTTGGAGGACTCTCTAGGAATCTCTGCCTTCTGTTCTCTCTCTCCCTTGGAGGACTCTGTAGGACTCTCTGCCTTGTGTTCTCTCTCCCCCTTTGAGGTCTCTCTAGGAATCTCTGCCATCTGTTCTCTCTCTCCCTTGAAGGACTCTCTTGGAATCTGAGCCTTCTGTTCTCTCTCCCCCTTGGAGGACTCTCTAGGATTCTGTGCCTTCTGTTCTCCCTTGGAGGACTCTCTAGGAAACTCTGCCTTCTGTTCTCTCTCCCCCTTGGAGGACTCTCTTGGATTCTCTGACTTCTGTTCTCTCTCCCCCTTTGAGGACTCTCTAGGATTCTCTGACTTCTGTTCTCTCTCCCCCTTGGAGGACTCTCTAGGAATCTCTGCCTTCTGTACTCTCTCCCCCTTGGAGGACTCTCTAGGATTCTCTGCCTTCTGTTTTCTCTCTCCCTTGGAGTACTCTCTAGGATTCTCTGCCTTCTGTTCTCTCTCCCCCTTGGAGGACTCTCTAGGAATCTCTGCCTTCTGTTCTCTCTCTCTCTTGGAGGGCCCTCTAGGAATTTGAGCCTTCTGTACTCTCTCCCCCTTGGAGGACACTCTAGGAATCTCTGCCTTCTTTTCTCTCTCCCCCTTGGAGGACTCTCTAGGAATCTCTGCCATCTGTTCTCTCTCCCCCTTGGAGGACTCTCTACGAATCTCAGCCTTCTCTTCTCTCTCCCCCTTGAAGGACTCGATAGGATTCTCTGCCTTCTGTTTTCTCTCTCCCTTGGAGGACTCTAGGAATCTCTGCCTTCTGTTCTCTCTCTCCCTTGGAGGACTCTGTAGGACTCTCTGCCTTGTGTTCTCTCTCCCCCTTTGAGGTCTCTCTAGGAATCTCTGCCATCTGTTCTCTCTCTCCCTTGAAGGACTCTCTTGGAATCTCTGCCTTCTTTTCTCTCTCCCCCTTGGAGGACTCTCTAGGAATCTCTGCATTCTGTACTCTCTCCCCCTTGGAGGACTCGATAGGATTCTCTGCCTTCTGTTTTCTCTCTCCCTTGGAGGACTCTCTAAGATTCTCTGCCTTCTGTTCTCTCTCCCCATTGGAGGACTCTCTAGGAATCTCTGCCTTCTGTTCTCTCTCCCCCTTGGAGGACTCTCTAGGAATCTCTGCCTTCTGTTCTCTCTCTCCCTTGCAGGACTCTCTAGGAATCTCTGCCTTCTGTGTTCTCTCTCCCTTCCAGGACACTCTAGGAATCTCTGCGTTCTGTTCTCTCTACTCCTTGGAGAACTCTCTAGGAATCTCTGCCATCTGTTCTCTCTCCCCTTGGAGGGCCCTCTACGAACCTCAGCCTTCTGTTCTGTCTCACCCTTGGAGGACTCTCTAGGAATCTCTGCCTTCTGTTCTCTCTCCCCCTTGGAGGACTCTCTAGGAATCTCTGCCTTCTGTTCTCTCTCTCTCTTGGAGGGCCCTCTAGGAATTTAAGCCTTCTGTACTCTCTCCCCCTTGGAGGACACTCTAGGAATCTCTGCCTTCTTTTCTCTCTCCCCCTTGGAGGACTCTCTAGGAATCTCTGCATTCTGTACTCTCTCCCCCTTGGAGGACTCGATAGGATTCTCTGCCTTCTGTTCTCTCTCCCCCTTGGAGGACTCTCTAGGAATCTGAGCCTTCTGTTCTCTCTCCCCTTTGGAGGACTCTCTAGGAATCTGAGCCTTCTGTTCTTTCTCCCCCTTGGAGGACTGTCTAGGAATCTCTGCCATCTGTTCTCTCTCCCCCTTGGAGAACTCTCTAGGAATCTCAGCCTTCTCTTCTCTCTCCCCCTTGGAGGACTCTCTAGGATTCTCTTCCTTCTGTTCTCTCTCCCCCTTGGAGGACTCTTTAGGAATGTGATCCTTCTGTTCTTTCTCCCCCTTGTAGGACTCTCTAGGAATCTCTGCCATCTGTTCTCTCTCCCGCTTGGAGGACTTTCTAGGAATCTCTGCCTTCTGTTCTCTATCTCTCTTGGAGGGCCCTCTAGGAATTTGAGCCTTCTGTACTCTCTCCCCCTTGGAGGACACTCTAGGAATCTCTGCCTTCTTTTCTCTCTCCCCCTTGGAGGACTCTCTAGGAATCTCTGCCTTCTGTACTCTCTCCCCCTTGGAGGACTATCTAGGATTCTCTGCCTTCTGTGTTCTCTCTCCCTTGGAGGACTCTCTAGGATTCTCTGCCTTCTGTTCTCTCTCCCCCTTGGAGGACTCTCTAGGAATCTCTGCCTTCTGTTCTCTCTCTCTCTTGGAGGACTCTCTAGGAATCTGAGCCTTCTGTTCTTTCTCCCCCTTGGAGGACTCTCTAGGAATCTCTGCCATCTGTTCTATCTCCCGCTTGGAGGACTCTCTAGGAATCTCTGCCTTCTCTTCTCTCTCCCCCTTGGAGGACTCTCTAGGAATCTCTGCCTTCTGTTCTCTCTCCCCCTTTGAGGTCTCTCTAGGAATCTCTGCCATCTGTTCTCTCTCCCCTTGGAGGGCCCTCTACGAACCTCAGCCTTCTGTTCTGTCTCACCCTTGGAGGACTCTCTAGGAATCTCTGCCTTCTGTTCTCTCTCTCCCTTGCACGACAATCTAGGAATCTCTGCGTTCTGTTCTCTCTCCCCCTTCGAGGACTCTCTAGGAATCTCTGCCATCTGTTCTCTCTCCCCTTGGAGGGCCCTCTACGAACCTCAGCCTTCTGTTCTGTCTCACCCTTGGAGGACTCTCTAGGAATCTCTGCCTTCTGTTCTTTCTCTCCCTTGGAGGACTCTCTAGGAATCTCTGCCTTCTGTTCTCTCTCTCTATTCCAGGACACTCTAGGAATCTCTGCGTTCTGTTCTCTCTCCCCCTTGGAGGACTCTCTAGGAATCTCTGCCTTCTGTTCTCTCTCTCCCTTGAAGGACTCTCCAGGAATCTGAGCCTTCTGTTCTCTCTCTCCCTTCAAGGACTCTCTAGGAATCTCTGCCTTCTGGTCTCTCTCCCCCTTGGAGAACTCTCTAGGATTCTCTTCCTTCTGTTCTCTCTCTCCCTTGGAGGACTCTCTAGGAAACTCTGCCTTCTGTTTTCTCTCCCCCTTGGAGGACTCTCTAGGAATCTCTGCCTTCTGTTCTCTCTCTCCCTTGGAGGACTCTTTAGGAATCTGATCCTTCTGTTCTTTCTCCCCCTTGTAGGACTCTAGGAATCTCTGCCATCTGTTCTCTCTCCCGCTTGGAGGACTTTCTAGGAATCTCTGCCTTCTGTTCTCTCTCTGCCTTGGAGGACTCTCTAGGAATCTGAGCCTTCTGTTCTCTCTCCCCCTTGGAGGACTCTCGAGGAATCTCTGCCTTCTGTACTCTCTCCCCCTTGGAGAACTCTCTAGGAATCTGAGCCTTCTGTTCTCTTTCACCCTTGGAGGACTCTCTAGGAATCTCTGCCTTATGTTCTCTCTCCCCCTTGGAGGACTCTCTAGGAATCTCTGCCATCTGTTCTCTCTCCCCCTTGGAGGACTCTCTACGAATCTCAGCCTTCTCTTCTCTCTCCCCCTTGGAGGACTCTCTAGGAATCTCTGCCTTCTGTTCTCTCTCCCCCTTGGAGGACTCTCTAGGAATCTCTGCCTTCTGTTCTCTCTCCCCCTTGGAGGACTCTCTAGGAATCTCTGCCTTCTGTTCTCTCTCCCCCTTGGAGGACTCTCTAGGAATCTCTGCCTTCTGTTCTCTCTCCCCCTTGGAGGACTCTCTAGGATTCTCTGACTTCTGTTCTCTCTCCCCCTTGGAGGACTCTCTAGGAATCTCTGCCTTCTGTACTCTCTCCCCCTTGGAGGACTCTCTAGGGTTCTCTGCCTTCTGTTTTCTCTCTCCCTTGGAGTACTCTATAGGATTCTCTGCCTTTTGTTCTCTCTCCCCCTTGGAGGACTCTCTAGGAATCTCTGCCTTCTGTTCTCTCTCTCTCTTGGAGGGCCCTCTAGGAATTTGAGCCTTCTGTACTCTCTCCCCCTTGGAGGACACTATAGGAATCTCTGCCTTCTTTTCTCTCTCCCCCTTGGAGGACTCTTAGGAATCTCTGCCTTCTGTACTCTCTCCCCCTTGGAGGACTCGATAGGATTCTCTGCCTTCTGTTTTCTCTCTCCCTTGGAGGACTCTCTAGGAATCTCTGCCTTCTGTTCTCTCTCTCCCTTGGAGGACTCTGTAGGACTCTCTGCCTTGTGTTCTCTCTCCCCCTTTGAGGTCTCTCTAGGAATCTCTGCCATCTGTTCTCTCTCTCCCTTGAAGGACTCTCTTGGAATCTGAGCCTTCTGTTCTCTCTCCCCCTTGGAGGACTCTCTAGGATTCTGTGCCTTCTGTTCTCCCTTGGAGGACTCTCTAGGAAACTCTGCCTTCTGTTCTCTCTCCCCCTTGGAGGACTCTCTTGGATTCTCTGACTTCTGTTCTCTCTCCCCCTTTGAGGACTCTCTAGGATTCTCTGACTTCTGTTCTCTCTCCCCCTTGGAGGACTCTCTAGGAATCTCTGCCTTCTGTACTCTCTCCCCCTTGGAGGACTCTCTAGGATTCTCTGCCTTCTGTTTTCTCTCTCCCTTGGAGTACTCTCTAGGATTCTCTGCCTTCTGTTCTCTCTCCCCCTTGGAGGACTCTCTAGGAATCTCTGCCTTCTGTTCTCTCTCTCTCTTGGAGGGCCCTCTAGGAATTTGAGCCTTCTGTACTCTCTCCCCCTTGGAGGACACTCTAGGAATCTCTGCCTTCTTTTCTCTCTCCCCCTTGGAGGACTCTCTAGGAATCTCTGCATTCTGTACTCTCTCCCCATTGGAGGACTCTCTAGGAATCTCTGCCTTCTGTTCTCTCTCTCCCTTGGAGGACTCTGTAGGACTCTCTGCCTTGTGTTCTCTCTCCCCCTTTGAGGTCTCTCTAGGAATCTCTGCCATCTGTTCTCTCTCCCCTTGGAGGGCCCTCTACGAACCTCAGCCTTCTGTTCTGTCTCACCCTTGGAGGACTCTCTAGGAATCTCTGCCTTCTGTTCTCTCTCTCCCTTGCAGGACTCTCTAGGAATCTCTGCCTTCTGTGTTCTCTCTCCCTTCCAGGACACTCTAGGAATCTCTGCGTTCTGTTCTCTCTACTCCTTGGAGAACTCTCTAGGAATCTCTGCCATCTGTTCTCTCTCCCCTTGGAGGGCCCTCTACGAACCTCAGCCTTCTGTTCTGTCTCACCCTTGGAGGACTCTCTAGGAATCTCTGCCTTCTGTTCTCTCTCTCCCTTGGAGGACTCTCTAGGAATCTCTGCCTTCTGTTCTCTCTCTCCCTTCCAGGACACTCTAGGAATCTCTGCGTTCTGTTCTCTCTCCCCCTTGGAGGACTCTCTAGGAATCTCTGCCTTCTGTTCTCTCTCTCCCTTGAAGGACTCTCTAGGAATCTGAGCCTTCTGTTCTCTCTCTCCCTTGAAGGACTCTCTAGGAATCTCTGCCTTCTGTTCTCTCTCCCCCTTGGAGAACTCTCTAGGATTCTCTTCCTTCTGTTCTCTCTCTCCCTTGGAGGACTCTCTAGGAAACTGTGCCTTCTGTTCTCTCTCCCCCTTGGAGGACTCTCTAGGAATCTCTGCCTTCTGTTCTCTCTCTCCCTTGGAGGACTCTTTAGGAATCTGATCCTTCTGTTCTCTCTCCCCCTTGGAGGACTCTCTAGGAATCTGAGCCTTCTGTTCTCTCTCCCCTTTGGAGGACTCTCTAGGAATCTGAGCCTTCTGTTCTTTCTCCCCCTTGGAGGACTGTCTAGGAATCTCTGCCATCTGTTCTCTCTCCCCCTTGGAGAACTCTCTAGGAATCTCAGCCTTCTCTTCTCTCTCCCCCTTGGAGGACTCTCTAGGATTCTCTTCCTTCTGTTCTCTCTCCCCCTTGGAGGACTCTTTAGGAATGTGATCCTTCTGTTCTTTCTCCCCCTTGTAGGACTCTCTAGGAATCTCTGCCATCTGTTCTCTCTCCCGCTTGGAGGACTTTCTAGGAATCTCTGCCTTCTGTTCTCTCTCTCTCTTGGAGGGCCCTCTAGGAATTTGAGCCTTCTGTACTCTCTCCCCCTTGGAGGACACTCTAGGAATCTCTGCCTTCTTTTCTCTCTCCCCCTTGGAGGACTCTGTAGGAATCTCTGCCTTCTGTACTCTCTCCCCCTTGGAGGACTCTCTAGGATTCTCTGCCTTCTGTGTTCTCTCTCCCTTGGAGGACTCTCTAGGATTCTCTGCCTTCTGTTCTCTCTCCCCCTTGGAGGACTCTCTAGGAATCTCTGCCTTCTGTTCTCTCTCTCTCTTGGAGGGCCCTCTACGAACCTCAGCCTTCTGTTCTGTCTCACCCTTGGAGGACTCTCTAGGAATCTCTGCCTTCTGTTCTTTCTCTCCCTTGGAGGACTCTCTAGGAATCTCTGCCTTCTGTTCTCTCTCTCTATTCCAGGACACTCTAGGAATCTCTGCGTTCTGTTCTCTCTCCCCCTTGGAGGACTCTCTAGGAATCTCTGCCTTCTGTTCTCTCTCTCCCTTGAAGGACTCTCCAGGAATCTGAGCCTTCTGTTCTCTCTCTCCCTTGAAGGACTCTCTAGGAATCTCTGCCTTCTGTTCTCTCTCCCCCTTGGAGAACTCTCTAGGATTCTCTTCCTTCTGTTCTCTCTCTCCCTTGGAGGACTCTCTAGGAAACTCTGCCTTCTGTTTTCTCTCCCCCTTGGAGGACTCTCTAGGAATCTCTGCCTTCTGTTCTCTCTCTCCCTTGGAGGACTCTTTAGGAATCTGATCCTTCTGTTCTTTCTCCCCCTTGTAGGACTCTAGGAATCTCTGCCATCTGTTCTCTCTCCTGCTTGGAGGACTTTCTAGGAATCTCTGCCTTCTGTTCTCTCTCTGCCTTGGAGGACTCTCTAGGAATCTGAGCCTTCTGTTCTCTCTCCCCCTTGGAGGACTCTCGAGGAATCTCTGCCTTCTGTACTCTCTCCCCCTTGGAGAACTCTCTAGGAATCTGAGCCTTCTGTTCTCTCTCCCCCTTGGAGGACTCTCTAGGAATCTCTGCCTTCTGTTCTCTCTCTCCCTTGGAGGACTCTCTAGGAATCTGAGCCTTCTGTTCTCTCTCCCCTTTGGAGGACTCTCTAGGAATCTGAGCCTTCTGTTCTTTCTCCCCCTTGGAGGACTCTCTAGGAATCTCTGCCATCTGTTCTCTCTCCCCCTTGGAGGACTCTCTAGGAATCTCAGCCTTCTCTTCTCTCTCCCCCTTGGAGGACTCTCTAGGATTCTCTTCCTTCTGTTCTCTCTCCCCCTTGGAGGACTCTTTAGGAATCTGATCCTTCTGTTCTTTCTCCCCTTTGTAGGACTCTCTAGGAATCTCTGCCATCTGTTCTCTCTCCCGCTTGGAGGACTTTCTAGGAATCTCTGCCTTCTGTTCTCTCTCTCTCTAGGAGGGCCCTCTAGGAATTTGAGCATTCTGTACTCTCTCCCCCTTGGAGGACACTCTAGGAATCTCTGCCTTCTTTTCTCTCTCCCCCTTGGAGGACTCTCTAGGAATCTCTGCCTTCTGTACTCTCTCCCCCTTGGAGGACTCTCTAGGATTCTCTGCCTTCTGTTTTCTCTCTCCCTTGGAGGACTCTCTAGGATTCTCTGCCTTCTGTTCTCTCTCCCCCTTGGAGGACTCTCTAGGAATCTCTGCCATCTGTTCTCTCTCTCTCTTGGAGGACTCTCTAGGAATCTGAGCCTTCTGTTCTTTCTCCCCCTTGGAGGACTCTCTAGGAATCTCTGCCATCTGTTCTATCTCCCGCTTGGAGGACTCTCTAGGAATCTCTGCCTTCTCTTCTCTCTCCCCCTTGGAGGACTCTCTAGGAATCTCTGCCTTCTGTTCTCTCTCCCCCTTGGAGGACTCTCTAGGAATCTCTGCCTTCTGTTCTCTTTCACCCTTGGAGGACTCTCTAGGAATCTCTGCCTTATGTTCTCTCTCCCCCTTGGAGGACTCTCTAGGAATCTCTGCCTTCTGTTCTTTCTCCCCCTTGGAGGACTCTCTAGGAATCTCTGCCATCTGTTCTCTCTCCCCCTTGGAGGACTCTCTACGAATCTCAGCCTTCTCTTCTCTCTCCCCCTTGAAGGACTCTCTAGGATTCTCTTCCTTCTGTTCTCTCTTCCCCTTGGAGGACTCTCTAGGAATCTCTGCCATCTGTTCTCTCTCCCCCTTGGAGGACTCTCTACGAATCTCAGCCTTCTCTTCTCTCTCCCCCTTGAAGGACTCTCTAGGATTCTCTTCCTTCTGTTCTCTCTCCCCCTTGAAGGACTCTCTAGGATTCTCTGCCTTCTGTTCTCTCTCCCCCTTGGAGGACTCTCTAGGAATCTCTGCCTTCTGTTCTCTCTCTCTCTTGGAGGGCCCTCTAGGAATTTGAGCCTTCTGTACTCTCTCCCCCTTGGAGGACACTATAGGAATCTCTGCCTTCTTTTCTCTCTCCCCCTTGGAGGACTCTTAGGAATCTCTGCCTTCTGTACTCTCTCCCCCTTGGAGGACTCGATAGGATTCTCTGCCTTCTGTTCTTTCTCCCCCTTGGAGGACTCTCTAGGAATCTCTGCCATCTGTTCTCTCTCTCTCTTGGAGGACTCTCTAGGAATCTGAGCCTTCTGTTCTTTCTCCCCCTTGGAGGACTCTCTAGGAATCTCTGCCATCTGTTCTATCTCCCGCTTGGAGGACTCTCTAGGAATCTCTGCCTTCTCTTCTCTCTCCCCCTTGGAGGACTCTCTAGGAATCTCTGCCTTCTGTTCTCTCTCCCCCTTGGAGGACTCTCTAGGAATCTCTGCCTTCTGTTCTCTTTCACCCTTGGAGGACTCTCTAGGAATCTCTGCCTTATGTTCTCTCTCCCCCTTGGAGGACTCTCTAGGAATCTCTGCCTTCTGTTCTTTCTCCCCCTTGGAGGACTCTCTAGGAATCTCTGCCATCTGTTCTCTCTCCCCCTTGGAGGACTCTCTACGAATCTCAGCCTTCTCTTCTCTCTCCCCCTTGAAGGACTCTCTAGGATTCTCTTCCTTCTGTTCTCTCTCCCCCTTGGAGGACTCTCTAGGAATCTCTGCCATCTGTTCTCTCTCCCCCTTGGAGGACTCTCTACGAATCTCAGCCTTCTCTTCTCTCTCCCCCTTGAAGGACTCTCTAGGATTCTCTTCCTTCTGTTCTCTCTCCCCCTTGAAGGACTCTCTAGGATTCTCTGCCTTCTGTTCTCTCTCCCCCTTGGAGGACTCTCTAGGAATCTCTGCCTTCTGTTCTCTCTCTCTCTTGGAGGGCCCTCTAGGAATTTGAGCCTTCTGTACTCTCTCCCCCTTGGAGGACACTATAGGAATCTCTGCCTTCTTTTCTCTCTCCCCCTTGGAGGACTCTTAGGAATCTCTGCCTTCTGTACTCTCTCCCCCTTGGAGGACTCGATAGGATTCTCTGCCTTCTGTTTTCTCTCTCCCTTGGAGGACTCTCTAGGAATCTCTGCCTTCTGTTCTCTCTCTCCCTTGGAGGACTCTGTAGGACTCTCTGCCTTGTGTTCTCTCTCCCCGTTTGAGGTCTCTCTAGGAATCTCTGCCATCTGTTCTCTCTCTCCCTTGAAGGACTCTCTTGGAATCTGAGCCTTCTGTTCTCTCTCCCCCTTGGAGGACTCTCTAGGATTCTGTGCCTTCTGTTCTCCCTTGGAGGACTCTCTAGGAAACTCTGCCTTCTCTTCTCTCTCCCCCTTGGAGGACTCTCTAGGATTCTCTGACTTCTGTTCTCTCTCCCCCTTGGAGGACTCTCTAGGATTCTCTGACTTCTGTTCTCTCTCCCCCTTGGAGGACTCTCTAGGAATCTCTGCCTTCTGTACTCTCTCCCCCTTGGAGGACTCTCTAGGATTCTCTGCCTTCTGTTTTCTCTCTCCCTTGGAGTACTCTCTAGGATTCTCTGCCTTCTGTTCTCTCTCCCCCTTGGAGGACTCTCTAGGAATCTCTGCCTTCTGTTCTCTCTCACTCTTGGAGGGCCCTCTAGGAATTTGAGCCTTCTTTACTCTCTCCCCCTTGGAGGACACTCTAGGAATCTCTGCCTTCTTTTCTCTCTCCCCCTTGGAGGACTCTCTAGGAATCTCTGCATTCTGTACTCTGTCCCCCTAGGAGGACTCGATAGGATTCTCTGCCTTCTGTTTTCTCTCTCACTTGGAGGACTCTCTAAGATTCTCTGCCTTCTGTTCTTTCTCCCCATTGGAGGACTCTCTAGGAATCTCTGCCTTCTGTTCTCTCTCTCCCTTGGAGGACTCTGTAGGACTCTCTGCCTTGTGTTCTCTCTCCCCCTTTGAGGTCTCTCTAGGAATCTCTGCCATCTGTTCTCTCTCCCCTTGGAGGACTCTGTAGGACTCTCTGCCTTGTGTTCTCTCTCCCCCTTTGAGTTCTCTCTAGGAATCTCTGCCATCTGTTCTCTCTCCCCTTGGAGGGCCCTCTACGAACCTCAGCCTTCTGTTCTGTCTCACCCTTGGAGGACTCTCTAGGAATCTGATCCTTCTGTTCTTTCTCCCCCTTGTAGGACTCTCTAAGAATCTCTGCCATCTGTTCTCTCTCCCGCTTGGAGGACTTTCTAGGAATCTCTGCCTTCTGTTCTATCTCTCTGCCTTGGAGGACTCTCTAGGAATCTGAGCCTTCTGTTCTCTCTCCCCCTTGGAGGACTCTCTAGGAATCTCGGCCTTCTTTTCTCTCTCCCCCTTGGAGGACTCTCTAGGAATCTCTGCCTTCTGTACTCTCTCCCCTTTGGAGGACTCTCTAGGAATCTGAGCCTTCTGTTCTTTCTCCCCCTTGGAGGACTCTCTAGGAATCTCTGCCATCTGTTCTCTCTCCCCCTTGGAGGACTCTCTAGGAATCTCAGCCTTCTCTTCTCTCTCCCCCTTGGAGGACTCTCTAGGATTCTCTTCCTTCTGTTCTCTCTCCCCCTTGGAGGACTCTTTAGGAATCTGATCCTTCTGTTCTTTCTCCCCTTTGTAGGACTCTCTAAGAATCTCTGCCATCTGTTCTCTCTCCCGCTTGGAGGACTTTCTAGGAATCTCTGCCTTCTGTTCTCTCTCTCTCTAGGAGGGCCCTCTAGGAATTTGAGCATTCTGTACTCTCTCCCCCTTGGAGGACACTCTAGGAATCTCTGCCTTCTTTTCTCTCTCCCCCTTGGAGGACTCTCTAGGAATCTCTGCCTTCTGTACTCTCTCCCCCTTGGAGGACTCTCTAGGATTCTCTGCCTTCTGTTTTCTCTCTCCCTTGGAGGACTCTCTAGGATTCTCTGCCTTCTGTTCTCTCTCCCCCTTGGAGGACTCTCTAGGAATCTCTGCCATCTGTTCTCTCTCTCTCTTGGAGGACTCTCTAGGAATCTGAGCCTTCTGTTCTTTCTCCCCCTTGGAGGACTCTCTAGGAATCTCTGCCATCTGTTCTATCTCCCGCTTGGAGGACTCTCTAGGAATCTCTGCCTTCTGTACTCTCTCCCCCTTGGAGGACTCTCTAGGAATCTCTGCCTTCTGTTCTCTCTCCCCCTTGGAGGACTCTCTAGGAATCTCTGCCTTCTGTTCTCTTTCACCCTTGGAGGACTCTCTAGGAATCTCTGCCTTATGTTCTCTCTCCCCCTTGGAGGACTCTCTAGGAATCTCTGCCTTCTGTTCTTTCTCCCCCTTGGAGGACTCTCTAGGAATCTCTGCCATCTGTTCTCTCTCCCCCTTGGAGGACTCTCTACGAATCTCAGCCTTCTCTTCTCTCTCCCCCTTGAAGGACTCTCTAGGATTCTCTTCCTTCTGTTCTCTCTTCCCCTTGGAGGACTCTCTAGGAATCTCTGCCATCTGTTCTCTCTCCCCCTTGGAGGACTCTCTACGAATCTCAGCCTTCTCTTCTCTCTCCCCCTTGAAGGACTCTCTAGGATTCTCTTCCTTCTGTTCTCTCTCCCCCTTGAAGGACTCTCTAGGATTCTCTGCCTTCTGTTCTCTCTCCCCCTTGGAGGACTCTCTAGGAATCTCTGCCTTCTGTTCTCTCTCTCTCTTGGAGGGCCCTCTAGGAATTTGAGCCTTCTGTACTCTCTCCCCCTTGGAGGACACTATAGGAATCTCTGCCTTCTTTTCTCTCTCCCCCTTGGAGGACTCTTAGGAATCTCTGCCTTCTGTACTCTCTCCCCCTTGGAGGACTCGATAGGATTCTCTGCCTTCTGTTCTTTCTCCCCCTTGGAGGACTCTCTAGGAATCTCTGCCATCTGTTCTCTCTCTCTCTTGGAGGACTCTCTAGGAATCTGAGCCTTCTGTTCTTTCTCCCCCTTGGAGGACTCTCTAGGAATCTCTGCCATCTGTTCTATCTCCCGCTTGGAGGACTCTCTAGGAATCTCTGCCTTCTCTTCTCTCTCCCCCTTGGAGGACTCTCTAGGAATCTCTGCCTTCTGTTCTCTCTCCCCCTTGGAGGACTCTCTAGGAATCTCTGCCTTCTGTTCTCTTTCACCCTTGGAGGACTCTCTAGGAATCTCTGCCTTATGTTCTCTCTCCCCCTTGGAGGACTCTCTAGGAATCTCTGCCTTCTGTTCTTTCTCCCCCTTGGAGGACTCTCTAGGAATCTCTGCCATCTGTTCTCTCTCCCCCTTGGAGGACTCTCTACGAATCTCAGCCTTCTCTTCTCTCTCCCCCTTGAAGGACTCTCTAGGATTCTCTTCCTTCTGTTCTCTCTCCCCCTTGGAGGACTCTCTAGGAATCTCTGCCATCTGTTCTCTCTCCCCCTTGGAGGACTCTCTACGAATCTCAGCCTTCTCTTCTCTCTCCCCCTTGAAGGACTCTCTAGGATTCTCTTCCTTCTGTTCTCTCTCCCCCTTGAAGGACTCTCTAGGATTCTCTGCCTTCTGTTCTCTCTCCCCCTTGGAGGACTCTCTAGGAATCTCTGCCTTCTGTTCTCTCTCTCTCTTGGAGGGCCCTCTAGGAATTTGAGCCTTCTGTACTCTCTCCCCCTTGGAATACACTATAGGAATCTCTGCCTTCTTTTCTCTCTCCCCCTTGGAGGACTCTTAGGAATCTCTGCCTTCTGTACTCTCTCCCCCTTGGAGGACTCGATAGGATTCTCTGCCTTCTGTTTTCTCTCTCCCTTGGAGGACTCTCTAGGAATCTCTGCCTTCTGTTCTCTCTCTCCCTTGGAGGACTCTGTAGGACTCTCTGCCTTGTGTTCTCTCTCCCCGTTTGAGGTCTCTCTAGGAATCTCTGCCATCTGTTCTCTCTCTCCCTTGAAGGACTCTCTTGGAATCTGAGCCTTCTGTTCTCTCTCCCCCTTGGAGGACTCTCTAGGATTCTGTGCCTTCTGTTCTCCCTTGGAGGACTCTCTAGGAAACTCTGCCTTCTCTTCTCTCTCCCCCTTGGAGGACTCTCTAGGATTCTCTGACTTCTGTTCTCTCTCCCCCTTGGAGGACTCTCTAGGATTCTCTGACTTCTGTTCTCTCTCCCCCTTGGAGGACTCTCTAGGAATCTCTGCCTTCTGTACTCTCTCCCCCTTGGAGGACTCTCTAGGATTCTCTGCCTTCTGTTTTCTCTCTCCCTTGGAGTACTCTCTAGGATTCTCTGCCTTCTGTTCTCTCTCCCCCTTGGAGGACTCTCTAGGAATCTCTGCCTTCTGTTCTCTCTCACTCTTGGAGGGCCCTCTAGGAATTTGAGCCTTCTTTACTCTCTCCCCCTTGGAGGACACTCTAGGAATCTCTGCCTTCTTTTCTCTCTCCCCCTTGGAGGACTCTCTAGGAATCTCTGCATTCTGTACTCTGTCCCCCTAGGAGGACTCGATAGGATTCTCTGCCTTCTGTTTTCTCTCTCACTTGGAGGACTCTCTAAGATTCTCTGCCTTCTGTTCTTTCTCCCCATTGGAGGACTCTCTAGGAATCTCTGCCTTCTGTTCTCTCTCTCCCTTGGAGGACTCTGTAGGACTCTCTGCCTTGTGTTCTCTCTCCCCCTTTGAGGTCTCTCTAGGAATCTCTGCCATCTGTTCTCTCTCCCCTTGGAGGACTCTGTAGGACTCTCTGCCTTGTGTTCTCTCTCCCCCTTTGAGTTCTCTCTAGGAATCTCTGCCATCTGTTCTCTCTCCCCTTGGAGGGCCCTCTACGAACCTCAGCCTTCTGTTCTGTCTCACCCTTGGAGGACTCTCTAGGAATCTGATCCTTCTGTTCTTTCTCCCCCTTGTAGGACTCTCTAAGAATCTCTGCCATCTGTTCTCTCTCCCGCTTGGAGGACTTTCTAGGAATCTCTGCCTTCTGTTCTCTCTCTGCCTTGGAGGACTCTCTAGGAATCTGAGCCTTCTGTTCTCTCTCCCCCTTGGAGGACTCTCTAGGAATCTCGGCCTTCTTTTCTCTCTCCCCCTTGGAGGACTCTCTAGGAATCTCTGCCTTCTGTACTCTCTCCCCCTTGGAGAACTCTCTAGGAATCTGAGCCTTCTGTTCTCTCTCCCTCTTGGAGGACTCTCTAGGAATCTCTGCCTTCTGTTCTCTCTCTCCCTTGGAGGACTCTCTAGGAATCTGAGGCTTCTGTTCTCTCTCCCCTTTGGAGGACTCTCTAGGAATCTGAGCCTTCTGTTCTTTCTCCCCCTTGGAGGACTCTCTAGGAATCTCTGCCATCTGTTCTCTCTCCCCCTTGGAGAACTCTCTAGGAATCTCAGCCTTCTCTTCTCTCTCCCCCTTGGAGGACTCTCTAGGATTCTCTTCCTTCTGTTCTCTCTCCCCCTTGGAGGACTCTTTAGGAATGTGATCCTTCTGTTCTTTCTCCCCCTTGTAGGACTCTCTAGGAATCTCTGCCATCTGTTCTCTCTCCCGCTTGGAGGACTTTCTAGGAATCTCTGCCTTCTGTTCTCTATCTCTCTTGGAGGGCCCTCTAGGAATTTGAGCCTTCTGTACTCTCTCCCCCTTGGAGGACACTCTAGGAATCTCTGCCTTCTTTTCTCTCTCCCCCTTGGAGGACTCTCTAGGAATCTCTGCCTTCTGTACTCTCTCCCCCTTGGAGGACTCTCTAGGATTCTCTGCCTTCTGTGTTCTCTCTCCCTTGGAGGACTCTCTAGGATTCTCTGCCTTCTGTTCTCTCTCCCCCTTGGAGGACTCTCTAGGAATCTCTGCCTTCTGTTCTCTCTCTTTCTTGGAGGACTCTCTAGGAATCTGAGCCTTCTGTTCTTTCTCCCCCTTGGAGGACTCTCTAGGAATCTCTGCCATCTGTTCTATCTCCCGCTTGGAGGACTCTCTAGGAATCTGAGCCTTCTGTTCTTTCTCCCCCTTGGAGGACTCTCTAGGAATCTCTGCCTTCTGTTCTCTCTCCCCCTTGGAGGACTCTCTAGGAATCTCTGCCTTCTGTTCTTTCTCCCCCTTGGAGGTCTCTCTAGGAATCTGAGCCTTCTGTACTTTCTCCCCTTAGATGACTCTCTAGGAAACTCTGCCTTCTGTTCTCTCTCCCCGTTGGAGGACTCTCTAGGATTCTCTGCCTTCTGTTCTCTCTCCCCCTTGGAGGACTCTCTAGGAATCTCTGCCTTGTGTTCTCTCTCCCCCTTGGAGGACTCTCTAGGAATCTCTGCCTTCTGTTCTCTCTCTCCCTTGGAGGACACTCTAGGAATCTCTGCCTTCTGTTATCTCTCCCCCTTGGAGGACTCTCTAGGAATCTCTGCCTTCTGTACTCACTCCCCCTTGGAGGACTCTCTAGGAATCTCTGCCTTCTGTTCTCTCTCTCACTTGCAGGACCCTCTAGGAATCTCTGCCTTCTGTTCTCTCTCCCCTTTGGAGGACTCTCTAGGATTCTCTTCCTTCTGTTCTCTCTCCCGCTTGGAGGACTCTCTAGGAATCTCTGCCTTCTGTTCTCTCTCTCCCTTGAAGGACTCTCTTGGAATCTGAGCCTTCTGTTCTCTCTCCCCCTTGGAGGACTCTCTAGGATTCTGTGCCTTCTGTTCTCCCTTGGAGGACTCTCTAGGAAACTCTGCCTTCTGTTCTCTCTCCCCCTTGGAGGACTCTCTAGGATTCTCTGACTTCTGTTCTCTCTCCCCCTTGGAGGACTCTCTAGCAATCTCTGCCTTATGTTCTCTCTCCCCCTTGGAGGACTCTCTAGGAATCTCTGCCTTCTGTTCTTTCTCCCCCTTGGAGGACTCTCTAGGAATCTCTGCCATCTGTTCTTTCTCCCCCTTGGAGGACTCTCTAGGAATCTCTGCCATCTGTTCTCTCTCCCCCTTGGAGGACTCTCTAGGAATCTCAGCCTTCTCTTCTCTCTCCCCCTTGGAGGACTCTCTAGGATTCTCTTCCTTCTGTTCTCTCTCCCCCTTGGAGGACTCTTTAGGAATGTGATCCTTCTGTTCTTTCTCCCCCTTGTAGGACTCTCTAGGAATCTCTGCCATCTGTTCTCTCTCCCGCTTGGAGGACTTTCTAGGAATCTCTGCCTTCTGTTCTCTCTCTGCCTTGGAGGACTCTCTAGGAATCTGAGCCTTCTGTTCTCTCTCCCCCTTGGAGAACTCTCTAGGAATCTCGGCCTTCTTTTCTCTCTCCCCCTTGGAGGACTCTCTAGGAATCTCTGCCTTATGTACTCTCTCCCCCTTGGAGAACTCTCTAGGAATCTGAGCCTTCTGTTCTCTCTCACCCTTGGAGGACTCTCTAGGAATCTCTGCCTTCTGTTCTCTCTCCCCTTTGGAGGACTCTCTTGGAATCTGAGCCTTCTGTTCTTTCTCCCCCTTGGAGGACTCTCTAGGAATCTCTGCCATCTGTTCTCTCTCCCGCTTGGAGGACTCTCTAGGAATCTCTGCCTTCTGTACTCTCTCCCCCTTGGAGGACTCTCTAGGATTCTCTTCCTTCTGTTCTCTCTCCCCCTTGGAGGACTCTCTAGGAATCTCTGCCTTCTGTTCTCTCTCCCCCTTGGAGGACTTTCTAGGAATCTCTGCCTTCTGTTCTCTCTCTCTCTTGGAGGGCCCTCTAGGAATTTGAGCCTTCTGTACTCTCTCCCCCTTGGAGGACACTCTAGGAATCTCTGCCTTCTTTTCTCTCTCCCCCTTGGAGGACTCTCTAGGAATCTCTGCCTTCTGTACTCTCTCCCCCTTGGAGGACTCTCTAGGATTCTCTGCCTTCTGTGTTCTCTCTCCCTTGGAGGACTCTCTAGGATTCTCTGCCTTCTGTTCTCTCTCCCCCTTGGAGGACTCTCTAGGAATCTCTGCCTTCTGTTCTCTCTCTTTCTTGGAGGACTCTCTAGGAATCTGAGCCTTCTGTTCTTTCTCCCCCTTGGAGGACTCTCTAGGAATCTCTGCCATCTGTTCTATCTCCCGCTTGGAGGACTCTCTAGGAATCTCTGCCTTCTCTTCTCTCTCCCCCTTGGAGGACTCTCTAGGAATCTCTGCCTTCTGTTCTCTCTCCCCCTTTGAGGTCTCTCTAGGAATCTCTGCCATCTGTTCTCTCTCCCCTTGGAGGGCCCTCTACGAACCTCAGCCTTCTGTTCTGTCTCACTCTTGGAGGACTCTCTAGGAATCTCTGCCTTCTGTTCTCTCTCTCCCTTGCAGGACAATCTAGGAATCTCTGCGTTCTGTTCTCTCTCCCCCTTCGAGGACTCTCTAGGAATCTCTGCCATCTGTTCTCTCTCCCCTTGGAGGGCCCTCTACGAACCTCAGCCTTCTGTTCTGTCTCACCCTTGGAGGACTCTCTAGGAATCTCTGCCTTCTGTTCTTTCTCTCCCTTGGAGGACTCTCTAGGAATCTCTGCCTTCTGTTCTCTCTCTCTATTCCAGGACACTCTAGGAATCTCTGCGTTCTGTTCTCTCTCCCCCTTGGAGGACTCTCTAGTAATCTCTGCCTTCTGTTCTCTCTCTCCCTTGAAGGACTCTCCAGGAATCTGAGCCTTCTGTTCTCTCTCTCCCTTGAAGGACTCTCTAGGAATCTCTGCCTTCTGTTCTCTCTCCCCCTTGGAGAACTCTCTAGGATTCTCTTCCTTCTGTTCTCTCTCTCCCTTGGAGGACTCTCTAGGAAACTCTGCCTTCTGTTTTCTCTCCCCCTTGGAGGACTCTCTAGGAATCTCTGCCTTCTGTTCTCTCTCTCCCTTGGAGGACTCTTTAGGAATCTGATCCTTCTGTTCTTTCTCCCCCTTGTAGGACTCTAGGAATCTCTGCCATCTGTTCTCTCTCCCGCTTGGAGGACTTTCTAGGAATCTCTGCCTTCTGTTCTCTCTCTGCCTTGGAGGACTCTCTAGGAATCTGAGCCTTCTGTTCTCTCTCCCCCTTGGAGGACTCTCGAGGAATCTCTGCCTTCTGTACTCTCTCCCCCTTGGAGAACTCTCTAGGAATCTGAGCCTTCTGTTCTCTCTCCCCCTTGGAGGACTCTCTAGGAATCTCTGCCTTCTGTTCTCTCTCTCCCTTGGAGGACTCTCTAGGAATCTGAGCCTTCTGTTCTCTCTCCCCTTTGGAGGACTCTCTAGGAATCTGAGCCTTCTGTTCTTTCTCCCCCTTGGAGGACTCTCTAGGAATCTCTGCCATCTGTTCTCTCTCCCCCTTGGAGGACTCTCTAGGAATCTCAGCCTTCTCTTCTCTCTCCCCCTTGGAGGACTCTCTAGGATTCTCTTCCTTCTGTTCTCTCTCCCGCTTGGAGGACTTTCTAGGAATCTCTGCCTTCTGTTCTCTCTCTCTCTTGGAGGGCCCTCTAGGAATTTGAGCCTTCTGTACTCTCTCCCCCTTGGAGGACACTCTAGGAATCTCTGCCTTCTTTTCTCTCTCCCCCTTGGAGGACTCTCTAGGATTCTCTGCCTTCTGTTCTCTCTCCCCCTTGGAGGACTCTCTAGGAATCTCTGCCTTCTGTTCTCTCTCTCTCTTGGAGGACTCTCTAGGAATCTGAGCCTTCTGTTCTTTCTCCCCCTTGGAGGACTCTGTAGGAATCTCTGCCATCTGTTCTATCTCCCGCTTGGAGGACTCTCTAGGAATCTCGGCCTTCTCTTCTCTCTCTCCCTTGGCGGACTCTCTAGGAATCTGAGCCTTCTGTTCTTTCTCCCCCTTGGAGGACTCTCTAGGAATCTCTGCCTTCTGTTCTCTCTCCCCCTTGGAGGACTCTCTAGGAATCTCTGCCTTCTGTTCTTTCTCCCCCTTGGAGGTCTCTCTAGGAATCTGAGCCTTCTGTACTTTCTCCCCTTAGATGACTCTCTAGGAAACTCTGCCTTCTGTTCTCTCTCCCCGTTGGAGGACTCTCTAGGATTCTCTGCCTTCTGTTCTCTCTCCCCCTTGGAGGACTCTCTAGGAATCTCTGCCTTGTGTTCTCTCTCCCCCTTGGAGGACTCTCTAGGAATCTCTGCCTTCTGTTCTCTCTCTCCCTTGGAGGACACTCTAGGAATCTCTGCCTTCTGTTATCTCTCCCCCTTGGAGGACTCTCTAGGAATCTCTGCCTTCTGTACTCACTCCCCCTTGGAGGACTCTCTAGGAATCTCTGCCTTCTGTTCTCTCTCTCACTTGCAGGACCCTCTAGGAATCTCTGCCTTCTGTTCTCTCTCCCCTTTGGAGGACTCTCTAGGATTCTCTTCCTTCTGTTCTCTCTCCCGCTTGGAGGACTCTCTAGGAATCTCTTCCTTCTGTTCTCTCTCTCCCTTGAAGGACTCTCTTGGAATCTGAGCCTTCTGTTCTCTCTCCCCCTTGGAGGACTCTCTAGGATTCTGTGCCTTCTGTTCTCCCTTGGAGGACTCTCTAGGAAACTCTGCCTTCTGTTCTCTCTCCCCCTTGGAGGACTCTCTAGGATTCTCTGACTTCTGTTCTCTCTCCCCCTTGGAGGACTCTCTAGCAATCTCTGCCTTATGTTCTCTCTCCCCCTTGGAGGACTCTCTAGGAATCTCTGCCTTCTGTTCTTTCTCCCCCTTGGAGGACTCTCTAGGAATCTCTGCCATCTGTTCTTTCTCCCCCTTGGAGGACTCTCTAGGAATCTCTGCCATCTGTTCTCTCTCCCCCTTGGAGGACTCTCTAGGAATCTCAGCCTTCTCTTCTCTCTCCCCCTTGGAGGACTCTCTAGGATTCTCTTCCTTCTGTTCTCTCTCCCCCTTGGAGGACTCTTTAGGAATGTGATCCTTCTGTTCTTTCTCCCCCTTGTAGGACTCTCTAGGAATCTCTGCCATCTGTTCTCTCTCCCGCTTGGAGGACTTTCTAGGAATCTCTGCCTTCTGTTCTCTCTCTGCCTTGGAGGACTCTCTAGGAATCTGAGCCTTCTGTTCTCTCTCCCCCTTGGAGAACTCTCTAGGAATCTCGGCCTTCTTTTCTCTCTCCCCCTTGGAGGACTCTCTAGGAATCTCTGCCTTCTGTACTCTCTCCCCCTTGGAGAACTCTCTAGGAATCTGAGCCTTCTGTTCTCTCTCACCCTTGGAGGACTCTCTAGGAATCTCTGCCTTCTGTTCTCTCTCCCCTTTGGAGGACTCTCTTGGAATCTGAGCCTTCTGTTCTTTCTCCCCCTTGGAGGACTCTCTAGGAATCTCTGCCATCTGTTCTCTCTCCCGCTTGGAGGACTCTCTAGGAATCTCTGCCTTCTGTACTCTCTCCCCCTTGGAGGACTCTCTAGGATTCTCTTCCTTCTGTTCTCTCTCCCCCTTGGAGGACTCTCTAGGAATCTCTGCCTTCTGTTCTCTCTCCCCCTTGGAGGACTTTCTAGGAATCTCTGCCTTCTGTTCTCTCTCTCTCTTGGAGGGCCCTCTAGGAATTTGAGCATTCTCTACTCTCTCCCCCTTGGAGGACACTCTAGGAATCTCTGCCTTCTTTTCTCTCTCCCCCTTGGAGGACTCTCTAGGAATCTCTGCCTTCTGTACTCTCTCCCCCTTGGAGGACTCTCTAGTATTCTCTTCCTTCTGTTCTCTCTCCCCCTTGGAGGACTCTCTAGGAATCTCTGCCTTCTGTTCTCTCTCCCCCTTGGAGGACTCTCTAGGAATCTCTGCCTTCTGTTCTTTCTCCCCCTTGGAGGACTCTCTAGGAATCTCTGCCATCTGTTCTCTCTCCCCCTTGGAGGACTCTCTACGAATCTCAGCCTTCTCTTCTCTCTCCCCCTTGAAGGACTCTCTAGGATTCTCTTCCTTCTGTTCTCTCTCCCCCTTGGAGGACTCTCTAGGAATCTCTGCCTTCTGTTCTCTCTCCCCCTTGGAGGACTCTCTAGGAATCTCTGCCTTCTGTTCTCTCTCCCCCTTGGAGGACTCTCTAGGAATCTCTGCCTTCTGTTCTCTCTCCCCCTTGGAGGACTCTCTAGGAATCTCTGCCTTCTGTTCTCTCTCCCCCTTGGAGGACTCTCTAGGATTCTCTGACTTCTGTTCTCTCTCCCCCTTGGAGGACTCTCTAGGAATCTCTGCCTTCTGTTCTCTCTCTCTCTTGGAGGGCCCTCTAGGAATTTGAGCCTTCTGTACTCTCTCCCCCTTGGAGGACAGTATAGGAATCTCTGCCTTCTTTTCTCTCTCCCCCTTGGAGGACTCTTAGGAATCTCTGCCTTCTGTACTCTCTCCCCCTTGGAGGACTCGATAGGATTCTCTGCCTTCTGTTTTCTCTCTCCCTTGGAGGACTCTGTAGGACTCTCTGCCTTGTGTTCTCTCTCCCCCTTTGAGGTCTCTCTAGGAATCTCTGCCATCTGTTCTCTCTCTCCCTTGAAGGACTCTCTTGGAATCTGAGCCTTCTGTTCTCTCTCCCCCTTGGAGGACTCTCTAGGATTCTGTGCCTTCTGTTCTCCCTTGGAGGACTCTCTAGGAAACTCTGCCTTCTGTTCTCTCTCCCCCTTGGAGGACTCTCTAGGATTCTCTGACTTCTGTTCTCTCTCCCCCTTGGAGGACTCTCTAGGAATCTCTACCTTCTGTACTCTCTCCCCCTTGGAGGACTTTCTAGGATTCTCTGCCTTCTGTTTTCTCTCTCCCTTGGAGTACTCTCTAGGATTCTCTGCCTTCTGTTCTCTCTCCCCCTTGGAGGACTCTCTAGGAATCTCTGCCTTCTGTTCTCTCTCTCTCTTGGAGGGCCCTCTAGGAATTTGAGCCTTCTGTACTCTCTCCCCCTTGGAGGACACTCTAGGAATCTCTGCCTTTTTTTCTCTCTCCCCCTTGGAGGACTCTCTAGGAATCTCTGCATTCTGTACTCTCTCCCCCTAGGAGGACTCGATAGGATTCTCTGCCTTCTGTTTTCTCTCTCCCTTGGAGGACTCTCTAAGATTCTCTGCCTACTGTTCTCTCTCCCCATTGGAGGACTCTCTAGGAATCTCTGCCTTCTGTTCTCTCTCTCCCTTGGAGGACTCTGTAGGACTCTCTGCCTTGTGTTCTCTCTCCCCCTTTGAGGTCTCTCTAGGAATCTCTGCCATCTGTTCTCTCTCCCCTTGGAGGGCCCTCTACTAACCTCAGCCTTCTGTTCTGTCTCACCCTTGGAGGACTCTCTAGGAATCTCTGCCTTCTGTTCTCTCTCTCCCTTGCAGGACTCTCTAGGAATCTCTGCCTTCTGTGTTCTCTCTCCCTTCCAGGACACTCTAGGAATCTCTGCGTTCTGTTCTCTCTCCCCCTTGGAGGACTCTCTAGGAATCTCTGCCATCTGTTCTCTCTCCCCTTGGAGGGCACTCTACGAACCTCAGCCTTCTGTTCTGTCTCACCCTTGGAGGACTCTCTAGGAATCTCTGCCTTCTGTTCTCTCTCTCCCTTGGAGGACTCTCTAGGAATCTCTGCCTTCTGTTCTCTCTCTCCCTTCCAGGACACTCTAGGAATCTCTGCGTTCTGTTCTCTCTCCCCCTTGGAGGACTCTCTAGGAATCTCTGCCTTCTGTTCTCTCTCTCCCTTGAAGGACTCTCCAGGAATCTGAGCCTTCTGTTCTCTCTCTCCCTTGAAGGACTCTCTAGGAATCTCTGCCTTCTGTTCTCTCTCCCCCTTCGAGAACTCTCTAGGATTCTCTTCCTTCTGTTGTCTCTCTCCCTTGGAGGACTCTCTAGGAAACTCTGCCTTCTGTTCTCTCTCCCCCTTGGAGGACTCTCTAGGAATCTCTGCCTTCTGTTCTCTCTCTCCCTTGGAGGACTCTTTAGGAATCTGATCCTTCTGTTCTTTCTCCCCTTTGTAGGACTCTCTAGGAATCTCTGCCATCTGTTCTCTCTCCCGCTTGGAGGACTTTCTAGGAATCTCTGCCTTCTGTTCTCTCTCTCTCTTGGAGGGCCCTCTAGGAATTTGAGCATTCTGTACTCTCTCCCCCTTGGAGGACACTCTAGGAATCTCTGCCTTCTTTTCTCTCTCCCCCTTGGAGGACTCTCTAGGAATCTCTGCCTTCTGTACTCTCTCCCCCTTGGAGGACTCTCTAGGATTCTCTGCCTTCTGTTTTCTCTCTCCCTTGGAGGACTCTCTAGGATTCTCTGCCTTCTGTTCTCTCTCCCCCTTGGAGGACTCTCTAGGAATCTCTGCCATCTGTTCTCTCTCTCTCTTGGAGGACTCTCTAGGAATCTGAGCCTTCTGTTCTTTCTCCCCCTTGGAGGACTCTCTAGGAATCTCTGCCATCTATTCTATCTCCCGCTTGAAGGACTCTCTAGGAATCTCTGCCTTCTCTTCTCTCTCCCCCTTGGAGTACTCTCTAGGAATCTCTGCCTTCTGTTCTCTCTCCCCCTTGGAGGACTCTCTAGGAATCTCTGCCTTCTGTTCTCTTTCACCCTTGGAGGACTCTCAAGGAATCTCTGCCTTATGTTCTCTCTCCCCCTTGGAGGACTCTCTAGGAATCTCTGCCATCTGTTCTCTCTCCCCCTTGGAGGACTCTCTACGAATCTCAGCCTTCTCTTCTCTCTCCCCCTTGAAGGACTCTCTAGGATTCTGTTCCTTCTGTTCTCTCTCCCCCTTGGAGGACTCTCTAGGAATCTCTGCCTTCTGTTCTCTCTCCCCCTTGGAGGACTCTCTAGGAATCTCTGCCTTCTGTTCTCTCTCCCCCTTGGAGGACTCTCTAGGAATCTCTGCCTTCTGTTCTCTCTCCCCCTTGGAGGACTCTCTAGGAATCTCTGCCTTCTGTTCTCTCTCCCCCTTGGAGGACTCTCTAGGATTCTCTGACTTCTGTTCTCTCTCCCCCTTGGAGGACTCTCTAGGAATCTCTGCCTTCTGTACTCTCTCCCCCTTGGAGGACTCTCTAGGGTTCTCTGCCTTCTGTTTTCTCTCTCCCTTGGAGTACTCTCTAGGATTCTCTGCCTTTTGTTCTCTCTCCCCCTTGGAGTACTCTCTAGGAATCTCTGCCTTCTGTTCTCTCTCTCTCTTGGAGGGCCCTCTAGGAATTTGAGCCTTCTGTACTCTCTCCCCTTTGGAGGACACTATAGGAATCTCTGCCTTCTTTTCTCTCTCCCCCTTGGAGGACTCTTAGGAATCTCTGCCTTCTGTACTCTCTCCCGCTTGGAGGACTCGATAGGATTCTCTGCCTTCTGTTTTCTCTCTCCCTTGGAGGACTCTCTAGGAATCTCTTCCTTCTGTTCTCTCTCTCCCTTGGAGGACTCTGTAGGACTCTCTGCCTTGTGTTCTCTCTCCCCCTTTGAGGTCTCTCTAGGAATCTCTGCCATCTGTTCTCTCTCTCCCTTGAAGGACTCTCTTGGAATCTGAGCCTTCTGTTCTCTCTCCCCCTTGGAGGACTCTCTAGGATTCTGTGCCTTCTGTTCTCCCTTGGAGGACTCTCTAGGAAACTCTGCCTTCTGTTCTCTCTCCCCCTTGGAGGACTCTCTTGGATTCTCTGACTTCTGTTCTCTCTCCCCCTTGGAGGACTCTCTAGGATTCTCTGACTTCTGTTCTCTCTCCCCCTTGGAGGACTCTCTAGGAATCTCTGCCTTCTGTACTCTCTCCCCCTTGGAGGACTCTCTAGGATTCTCTGCCTTCTGTTTTCTCTCTCCCTTGGAGTACTCTCTAGGATTCTCTGCCTTCTGTTCTCTCTCCCCCTTGGAGGACTCTCTAGGAATCTCTGCCTTCTGTTCTCTCTCTCTCTTGGAGGGCCCTCTAGGAATTTGAGCCTTCTGTACTCTCTCCCCCTTGGAGGACACTCTAGGAATCTCTGCCTTCTTTTCTCTCTCCCCCTTGGAGGACTCTCTAGGAATCTCTGCATTCTGTACTCTCTCCCCCTTGGAGGACTCGATAGGATTCTCTGCCTTCTGTTTTCTCTCTCCCTTGGAGGACTCTCTAAGATTCTCTGCCTTCTGTTCTCTCTCCCCATTGGAGGACTCTCTAGGAATCTCTGCCTTCTGTTCTCTCTCTCCCTTGGAGGACTCTGTAGGACTCTCTGCCTTGTGTTCTCTCTCCCCCTTTGAGGTCTCTCTAGGAATCTCTGCCATCTGTTCTCTCTCCCCTTGGAGGGCCCTCTACGAACCTCAGCCTTCTGTTCTGTCTCACCCTTGGAGGACTCTCTAGGAATCTCTGCCTTCTGTTCTCTCTCTCCCTTGCAGGACTCTCTAGTAATCTCTGCCTTCTGTGTTCTCTCTCCCTTCCAGGACACTCTAGGAATCTCTGCGTTTTGTTCTCTCTCCCCCTTGGAGGACTCTCTAGGAATCTCTGCCATCTGTTCTCTCTCCCCTTGGAGGGCCCTCTATGAACCTCAGCCTTCTGTTCTGTCTCACCCTTGGAGGACTCTCTAGGAATCTCTGCCTTCTGTTCTCTCTCTCCCTTGGAGGACTCTCTAGGAATCTCTGCCTTCTGTTCTCTCTCTCCCTTCCAGGACACTCTAGGAATCTCTGCGTTCTGTTCTCTCTCCCCCTTGGAGGACTCTCTAGGAATCTCTGCCTTCTGTTCTCTCTCTCCCTTGAAGGACTCTCTAGGAATCTCAGCCTTCTGTTCTCTCTCTCCCTTGAAGGACTCTCTAGGAATCTCTGCCTTCTGTTCTCTCTCCCCCTTGGAGAACTCTCTAGGATTCTCTTCCTTCTGTTCTCTCTCTCCCTTGGAGGACTCTCTAGGAAACTCTGCCTTCTGTTCTCTCTCCCCCTTGGAGGACTCTCTAGGAATCTCTGCCTTCTGTTCTCTCTCTCCCTTGGAGGACTCTTTAGGAATCTGATCCTTCTGTTCTTTCTCCCCCTTGTAGGACTCTCTAGGAATCTCTGCCATCTGTTCTCTCTCCCGCTTGGAGGACTTTCTAGGAATCTCTGCCTTCTGTTCTCTCTCTGCCTTGGAGGACTCTCTAGGAATCTGAGCCTTCTGTTCTCTCTCCCCCTTGGAGGACTCTCTAGGAATCTCGGCCTTCTTTTCTCTCTCCCCCTTGGAGGACTCTCTAGGAATCTGAGCCTTCTGTTCTCTCTCCCCTTTGGAGGACTCTCTAGGAATCTGAGCCTTCTGTTCTCTCTCCCCCTTGGAGGACTCTCTAGGAATCTCAGCCTTCTCTTCTCTCTCCCCCTTGGAGGACTCTCTAGGATTCTCTTCCTTCTGTTCTCTCTCCCCCTTGGAGGACTCTTTAGGAATGTGATCCTTCTGTTCTTTCTCCCGCTTGTAGGACTCTCTAGGAATCTCTGCCATCTGTTCTCTCTCCCGCTTGGAGGACTTTCTAGGAATCTCTGCCTTCTGTTCTCTCTCTGCCTTGGAGGACTCTCTAGGAATCTGAGCCTTCTGTTCTCTCTCCCCCTTGGAGAACTCTCTAGGAATCTCGGCCGTCTTTTCTCTCTCCCCCTTGGAGGACTCTCTAGGAATCTCTGCCTTCTGTACTCTCTCCCCCTTGGAGAACTCCCTAGGAATCTGAGTCTTCTGTTCTCTCTCACCCTTGGAGGACTCTATAGGAATCTCTGCCTTCTGTTCTCTCTCCCCTTTGGAGGACTCTCTTGGAATCTGAGCCTTATGTTCTTTCACCCCCTTGGAGGACTCTCTAGGAATCTCTGCCATCTGTTCTCTCTCCCGCTTGGAGGACTTTCTAGGAATCTCTGCCTTCTGTTCTCTCTCTCTCTTGGAGGGCCCTCTAGGAATTTGAGCCTTCTGTACTCTCTCCCCCTTGGAGGACACTCTAGGAATCTCTGCCTTCTTTTCTCTCTCCCCCTTGGAGGACTCTCTAGGAATCTCTGCCTTCTGTACTCTCTCCCCCTTGGAGGACTCTCTAGGATTCTCTGCCTTCTGTTTTCTCTCTCCCTTGGAGGACTCTCTAGGATTCTCTGCCTTCTGTTCTCTCTCCCCCTTGGAGGACTCTCTAGGAATCTCTGCCTTCTGTTCTCTCTCTCTCTTGGAGGACTCTCTAGGAATCTGAGCCTTCTGTTCTTTCTCCCCCTTGGAGGACTCTGTAGGAATCTCTGCCATCTGTTCTATCTCCCGCTTGGAGGACTCTCTAGGAATCTCGGCCTTCTCTTCTCTCTCTCCCTTGGCGGACTCTCTAGGAATCTGAGCCTTCTGTTCTTTCTCCCCCTTGGAGGACTCTCTAGGAATCTCTGCCTTCTGTTCTCTCTCCCCCTTGGAGGACTCTCTAGGAATCTCTGCCTTCTGTTCTTTCTCCCCCTTGGAGGTCTCTCTAGGAATCTGAGCCTTCTGTACTTTCTCCCCTTAGATGACTCTCTAGGAATCTCTGCCTTCTGTTCTCTCTCTCTTGGAGGGCCCTCTAGGAATTTGAGCCTTCTGTACTCTCTCCCCCTTGGAGGACACTCTAGGAATCTCTGCCTTCTTTTCTCTCTCCCCCTTGGAGGACTCTCTAGGAATCTCTGCATTCTGTACTCTCTCCCCCTTGGAGGACTCGATAGGATTCTCTGCCTTCTGTTTTCTCTCTCCCTTGGAGGACTCTCTAAGATTCTCTGCCTTCTGTTCTCTCTCCCCATTGGAGGACTCTCTAGGAATCTCTGCCTTCTGTTCTCTCTCTCCCTTGGAGGACTCTGTAGGACTCTCTGCCTTGTGTTCTCTCTCCCCCTTTGAGGTCTCTCTAGGAATCTCTGCCATCTGTTCTCTCTCCCCTTGGAGGGCCCTCTACGAACCTCAGCCTTCTGTTCTGTCTCACCCTTGGAGGACTCTCTAGGAATCTCTGCCTTCTGTTCTCTCTCTCCCTTGCAGGACTCTCTAGGAATCTCTGCCTTCTGTGTTCTCTCTCCCTTCCAGGACACTCTAGGAATCTCTGCGTTTTGTTCTCTCTCCCCCTTGGAGGACTCTCTAGGAATCTCTGCCATCTGTTCTCTCTCCCCTTGGAGGGCCCTCTATGAACCTCAGCCTTCTGTTCTGTCTCACCCTTGGAGGACTCTCTAGGAATCTCTGCCTTCTGTTCTCTCTCTCCCTTGGAGGACTCTCTAGGAATCTCTGCCTTCTGTTCTCTCTCTCCCTTCCAGGACACTCTAGGAATCTCTGCGTTCTGTTCTCTCTCCCCCTTGGAGGACTCTCTAGGAATCTCTGCCTTCTGTTCTCTCTCTCCCTTGAAGGACTCTCTAGGAATCTCAGCCTTCTGTTCTCTCTCTCCCTTGAAGGACTCTCTAGGAATCTCTGCCTTCTGTTCTCTCTCCCCCTTGGAGAACTCTCTAGGATTCTCTTCCTTCTGTTCTCTCTCTCCCTTGGAGGACTCTCTAGGAAACTCTGCCTTCTGTTCTCTCTCCCCCTTGGAGGACTCTCTAGGAATCTCTGCCTTCTGTTCTCTCTCTCCCTTGGAGGACTCTTTAGGAATCTGATCCTTCTGTTCTTTCTCCCCCTTGTAGGACTCTCTAGGAATCTCTGCCATCTGTTCTCTCTCCCGCTTGGAGGACTTTCTAGGAATCTCTGCCTTCTGTTCTCTCTCTGCCTTGGAGGACTCTCTAGGAATCTGAGCCTTCTGTTCTCTCTCCCCCTTGGAGGACTCTCTAGGAATCTCGGCCTTCTTTTCTCTCTCCCCCTTGGAGGACTCTCTAGGAATCTGAGCCTTCTGTTCTCTCTCCCCTTTGGAGGACTCTCTAGGAATCTGAGCCTTCTGTTCTCTCTCCCCCTTGGAGGACTCTCTAGGAATCTCAGCCTTCTCTTCTCTCTCCCCCTTGGAGGACTCTCTAGGATTCTCTTCCTTCTGTTCTCTCTCCCCCTTGGAGGACTCTTTAGGAATGTGATCCTTCTGTTCTTTCTCCCGCTTGTAGGACTCTCTAGGAATCTCTGCCATCTGTTCTCTCTCCCGCTTGGAGGACTTTCTAGGAATCTCTGCCTTCTGTTCTCTCTCTGCCTTGGAGGACTCTCTAGGAATCTGAGCCTTCTGTTCTCTCTCCCCCTTGGAGAACTCTCTAGGAATCTCGGCCGTCTTTTCTCTCTCCCCCTTGGAGGACTCTCTAGGAATCTCTGCCTTCTGTACTCTCTCCCCCTTGGAGAACTCCCTAGGAATCTGAGTCTTCTGTTCTCTCTCACCCTTGGAGGACTCTATAGGAATCTCTGCCTTCTGTTCTCTCTCCCCTTTGGAGGACTCTCTTGGAATCTGAGCCTTCTGTTCTTTCACCCCCTTGGAGGACTCTCTAGGAATCTCTGCCATCTGTTCTCTCTCCCGCTTGGAGGACTTTCTAGGAATCTCTGCCTTCTGTTCTCTCTCTCTCTTGGAGGGCCCTCTAGGAATTTGAGCCTTCTGTACTCTCTCCCCCTTGGAGGACACTCTAGGAATCTCTGCCTTCTTTTCTCTCTCCCCCTTGGAGGACTCTCTAGGAATCTCTGCCTTCTGTACTCTCTCCCCCTTGGAGGACTCTCTAGGATTCTCTGCCTTCTGTTTTCTCTCTCCCTTGGAGGACTCTCTAGGATTCTCTGCCTTCTGTTCTCTCTCCCCCTTGGAGGACTCTCTAGGAATCTCTGCCTTCTGTTCTCTCTCTCTCTTGGAGGACTCTCTAGGAATCTGAGCCTTCTGTTCTTTCTCCCCCTTGGAGGACTCTGTAGGAATCTCTGCCATCTGTTCTATCTCCCGCTTGGAGGACTCTCTAGGAATCTCGGCCTTCTCTTCTCTCTCTCCCTTGGCGGACTCTCTAGGAATCTGAGCCTTCTGTTCTTTCTCCCCCTTGGAGGACTCTCTAGGAATCTCTGCCTTCTGTTCTCTCTCCCCCTTGGAGGACTCTCTAGGAATCTCTGCCTTCTGTTCTTTCTCCCCCTTGGAGGTCTCTCTAGGAATCTGAGCCTTCTGTACTTTCTAGCCTTAGATGACTCTCTAGGAAACTCTGCCTTCTGTTCTCTCTCCCCGTTGGAGGACTCTCTAGGATTCTCTGCCTTCTGTTCTCTCTCCCCCTTGGAGGACTCTCTAGGAATCTCTGCCTTGTGTTCTCTCTCCCCCTTGGAGGACTCTCTAGGAATCTCTGCCTTCTGTTCTCTCTCTCCCTTGGAGGACACTCTAGGAATCTCTGCCTTCTGTTATCTCTCCCCCTTGGAGGACTCTCTAGGAATCTCTGCCTTCTGTACTCACTCCCCCTTGGAGGACTCTCTAGGAATCTCTGCCTTCTGTTCTCTCTCTCACTTGCAGGACCCTCTAGGAATCTCTGCCTTCTGTTCTCTCTCCCCTTTGGAGGACTCTCTAGGATTCTCTTCCTTCTGTTCTCTCTCCCGCTTGGAGGACTCTCTAGGAATCTCTGCCTTCTGTTCTCTCTCTCCCTTGAAGGACTCTCTTGGAATCTGAGCCTTCTGTTCTCTCTCCCCCTTGGAGGACTCTCTAGGATTCTGTGCCTTCTGTTCTCCCTTGGAGGACTCTCTAGGAAACTCTGCCTTCTGTTCTCTCTCCCCCTTGGAGGACTCTCTAGGATTCTCTGACTTCTGTTCTCTCTCCCCCTTGGAGGACTCTCTAGCAATCTCTGCCTTATGTTCTCTCTCCCCTTTGGAGGACTCTCTAGGATTCTCTTCCTTCTGTTCTCTCTCCCGCTTGGAGGACTCTCTAGGAATCTCAGCCTTCTCTTCTCTCTCCCCCTTGGAGGACTCTCTAGGATTCTCTTCCTTCTGTTCTCTCTCCCCCTTGGAGGACTCTTTAGGAATGTGATCCTTCTGTTCTTTCTCCCGCTTGTAGGACTCTCTAGGAATCTCTGCCATCTGTTCTCTCTCCCGCTTGGAGGACTTTCTAGGAATCTCTGCCTTCTGTTCTCTCTCTGCCTTGGAGGACTCTCTAGGAATCTGAGCCTTCTGTTCTCTCTCCCCCTTGGAGAACTCTCTAGGAATCTCGGCCGTCTTTTCTCTCTCCCCCTTGGAGGACTCTCTAGGAATCTCTGCCTTCTGTACTCTCTCCCCCTTGGAGAACTCCCTAGGAATCTGAGTCTTCTGTTCTCTCTCACCCTTGGAGGACTCTATAGGAATCTCTGCCTTCTGTTCTCTCTCCCCTTTGGAGGACTCTCTTGGAATCTGAGCCTTATGTTCTTTCACCCCCTTGGAGGACTCTCTAGGAATCTCTGCCATCTGTTCTCTCTCCCGCTTGGAGGACTTTCTAGGAATCTCTGCCTTCTGTTCTCTCTCTCTCTTGGAGGGCCCTCTAGGAATTTGAGCCTTCTGTACTCTCTCCCCCTTGGAGGACACTCTAGGAATCTCTGCCTTCTTTTCTCTCTCCCCCTTGGAGGACTCTCTAGGAATCTCTGCCTTCTGTACTCTCTCCCCCTTGGAGGACTCTCTAGGATTCTCTGCCTTCTGTTTTCTCTCTCCCTTGGAGGACTCTCTAGGATTCTCTGCCTTCTGTTCTCTCTCCCCCTTGGAGGACTCTCTAGGAATCTCTGCCTTCTGTTCTCTCTCTCTCTTGGAGGACTCTCTAGGAATCTGAGCCTTCTGTTCTTTCTCCCCCTTGGAGGACTCTGTAGGAATCTCTGCCATCTGTTCTATCTCCCGCTTGGAGGACTCTCTAGGAATCTCGGCCTTCTCTTCTCTCTCTCCCTTGGCGGACTCTCTAGGAATCTGAGCCTTCTGTTCTTTCTCCCCCTTGGAGGACTCTCTAGGAATCTCTGCCTTCTGTTCTCTCTCCCCCTTGGAGGACTCTCTAGGAATCTCTGCCTTCTGTTCTTTCTCCCCCTTGGAGGTCTCTCTAGGAATCTGAGCCTTCTGTACTTTCTCCCCTTAGATGACTCTCTAGGAATCTCTGCCTTCTGTTCTCTCTCTCTCTTGGAGGGCCCTCTAGGAATTTGAGCCTTCTGTACTCTCTCCCCCTTGGAGGACACTCTAGGAATCTCTGCCTTCTTTTCTCTCTCCCCCTTGGAGGACTCTCTAGGAATCTCTGCATTCTGTACTCTCTCCCCCTTGGAGGACTCGATAGGATTCTCTGCCTTCTGTTTTCTCTCTCCCTTGGAGGACTCTCTAAGATTCTCTGCCTTCTGTTCTCTCTCCCCATTGGAGGACTCTCTAGGAATCTCTGCCTTCTGTTCTCTCTCTCCCTTGGAGGACTCTGTAGGACTCTCTGCCTTGTGTTCTCTCTCCCCCTTTGAGGTCTCTCTAGGAATCTCTGCCATCTGTTCTCTCTCCCCTTGGAGGGCCCTCTACGAACCTCAGCCTTCTGTTCTGTCTCACCCTTGGAGGACTCTCTAGGAATCTCTGCCTTCTGTTCTCTCTCTCCCTTGCAGGACTCTCTAGGAATCTCTGCCTTCTGTGTTCTCTCTCCCTTCCAGGACACTCTAGGAATCTCTGCGTTTTGTTCTCTCTCCCCCTTGGAGGACTCTCTAGGAATCTCTGCCATCTGTTCTCTCTCCCCTTGGAGGGCCCTCTATGAACCTCAGCCTTCTGTTCTGTCTCACCCTTGGAGGACTCTCTAGGAATCTCTGCCTTCTGTTCTCTCTCTCCCTTGGAGGACTCTCTAGGAATCTCTGCCTTCTGTTCTCTCTCTCCCTTCCAGGACACTCTAGGAATCTCTGCGTTCTGTTCTCTCTCCCCCTTGGAGGACTCTCTAGGAATCTCTGCCTTCTGTTCTCTCTCTCCCTTGAAGGACTCTCTAGGAATCTCAGCCTTCTGTTCTCTCTCTCCCTTGAAGGACTCTCTAGGAATCTCTGCCTTCTGTTCTCTCTCCCCCTTGGAGAACTCTCTAGGATTCTCTTCCTTCTGTTCTCTCTCTCCCTTGGAGGACTCTCTAGGAAACTCTGCCTTCTGTTCTCTCTCCCCCTTGGAGGACTCTCTAGGAATCTCTGCCTTCTGTTCTCTCTCTCCCTTGGAGGACTCTTTAGGAATCTGATCCTTCTGTTCTTTCTCCCCCTTGTAGGACTCTCTAGGAATCTCTGCCATCTGTTCTCTCTCCCGCTTGGAGGACTTTCTAGGAATCTCTGCCTTCTGTTCTCTCTCTGCCTTGGAGGACTCTCTAGGAATCTGAGCCTTCTGTTCTCTCTCCCCCTTGGAGGACTCTCTAGGAATCTCGGCCTTCTTTTCTCTCTCCCCCTTGGAGGACTCTCTAGGAATCTGAGCCTTCTGTTCTCTCTCCCCTTTGGAGGACTCTCTAGGAATCTGAGCCTTCTGTTCTCTCTCCCCCTTGGAGGACTCTCTAGGAATCTCAGCCTTCTCTTCTCTCTCCCCCTTGGAGGACTCTCTAGGATTCTCTTCCTTCTGTTCTCTCTCCCCCTTGGAGGACTCTTTAGGAATGTGATCCTTCTGTTCTTTCTCCCGCTTGTAGGACTCTCTAGGAATCTCTGCCATCTGTTCTCTCTCCCGCTTGGAGGACTTTCTAGGAATCTCTGCCTTCTGTTCTCTCTCTGCCTTGGAGGACTCTCTAGGAATCTGAGCCTTCTGTTCTCTCTCCCCCTTGGAGAACTCTCTAGGAATCTCGGCCGTCTTTTCTCTCTCCCCCTTGGAGGACTCTCTAGGAATCTCTGCCTTCTGTACTCTCTCCCCCTTGGAGAACTCCCTAGGAATCTGAGTCTTCTGTTCTCTCTCACCCTTGGAGGACTCTATAGGAATCTCTGCCTTCTGTTCTCTCTCCCCTTTGGAGGACTCTCTTGGAATCTGAGCCTTCTGTTCTTTCACCCCCTTGGAGGACTCTCTAGGAATCTCTGCCATCTGTTCTCTCTCCCGCTTGGAGGACTTTCTAGGAATCTCTGCCTTCTGTTCTCTCTCTCTCTTGGAGGGCCCTCTAGGAATTTGAGCCTTCTGTACTCTCTCCCCCTTGGAGGACACTCTAGGAATCTCTGCCTTCTTTTCTCTCTCCCCCTTGGAGGACTCTCTAGGAATCTCTGCCTTCTGTACTCTCTCCCCCTTGGAGGACTCTCTAGGATTCTCTGCCTTCTGTTTTCTCTCTCCCTTGGAGGACTCTCTAGGATTCTCTGCCTTCTGTTCTCTCTCCCCCTTGGAGGACTCTCTAGGAATCTCTGCCTTCTGTTCTCTCTCTCTCTTGGAGGACTCTCTAGGAATCTGAGCCTTCTGTTCTTTCTCCCCCTTGGAGGACTCTGTAGGAATCTCTGCCATCTGTTCTATCTCCCGCTTGGAGGACTCTCTAGGAATCTCGGCCTTCTCTTCTCTCTCTCCCTTGGCGGACTCTCTAGGAATCTGAGCCTTCTGTTCTTTCTCCCCCTTGGAGGACTCTCTAGGAATCTCTGCCTTCTGTTCTCTCTCCCCCTTGGAGGACTCTCTAGGAATCTCTGCCTTCTGTTCTTTCTCCCCCTTGGAGGTCTCTCTAGGAATCTGAGCCTTCTGTACTTTCTCCCCTTAGATGACTCTCTAGGAAACTCTGCCTTCTGTTCTCTCTCCCCGTTGGAGGACTCTCTAGGATTCTCTGCCTTCTGTTCTCTCTCCCCCTTGGAGGACTCTCTAGGAATCTCTGCCTTGTGTTCTCTCTCCCCCTTGGAGGACTCTCTAGGAATCTCTGCCTTCTGTTCTCTCTCTCCCTTGGAGGACACTCTAGGAATCTCTGCCTTCTGTTATCTCTCCCCCTTGGAGGACTCTCTAGGAATCTCTGCCTTCTGTACTCACTCCCCCTTGGAGGACTCTCTAGGAATCTCTGCCTTCTGTTCTCTCTCTCACTTGCAGGACCCTCTAGGAATCTCTGCCTTCTGTTCTCTCTCCCCTTTGGAGGACTCTCTAGGATTCTCTTCCTTCTGTTCTCTCTCCCGCTTGGAGGACTCTCTAGGAATCTCTGCCTTCTGTTCTCTCTCTCCCTTGAAGGACTCTCTTGGAATCTGAGCCTTCTGTTCTCTCTCCCCCTTGGAGGACTCTCTAGGATTCTGTGCCTTCTGTTCTCCCTTGGAGGACTCTCTAGGAAACTCTGCCTTCTGTTCTCTCTCCCCCTTGGAGGACTCTCTAGGATTCTCTGACTTCTGTTCTCTCTCCCCCTTGGAGGACTCTCTAGCAATCTCTGCCTTATGTTCTCTCTCCCCCTTGGAGGACTCTCTAGGAATCTCTGCCTTCTGTTCTTTCTCCCCCTTGGAGGACTCTCTAGGAATCTCTGCCATCTGTTCTTTCTCCCCCTTGGAGGACTCTCTAGGAATCTCTGCCATCTGTTCTCTCTCCCCCTTGGAGGACTCTCTAGGAATCTCAGCCTTCTCTTCTCTCTCCCCCTTGGAGGACTCTCTAGGATTCTCTTCCTTCTGTTCTCTCTCCCCCTTGGAGGACTCTTTAGGAATGTGATCCTTCTGTTCTTTCTCCCCCTTGTAGGACTCTCTAGGAATCTCTGCCATCTGTTCTCTCTCCCGCTTGGAGGACTTTCTAGGAATCTCTGCCTTCTGTTCTCTCTCTGCCTTGGAGGACTCTCTAGGAATCTGAGCCTTCTGTTCTCTCTCCCCCTTGGAGAACTCTCTAGGAATCTCGGCCTTCTTTTCTCTCTCCCCCTTGGAGGACTCTCTAGGAATCTCTGCCTTCTGTACTCTCTCCCCCTTGGAGAACTCTCTAGGAATCTGAGCCTTCTGTTCTCTCTCACCCTTGGAGGACTCTCTAGGAATCTCTGCCTTCTGTTCTCTCTCCCCTTTGGAGGACTCTCTTGGAATCTGAGCCTTCTGTTCTTTCTCCCCCTTGGAGGACTCTCTAGGAATCTCTGCCATCTGTTCTCTCTCCCGCTTGGAGGACTCTCTAGGAATCTCTGCCTTCTGTTCTCTCTCCCCTTTGGAGGACTCTCTAGCAATCTCTGCCTTATGTTCTCTCTCCCCCTTGGAGGACTCTCTAGGAATCTCAGCCTTCTGTTCTCTCTCTCCCTTGAAGGACTCTCTAGGAATCTCTGCCTTCTGTTCTCTCTCCCCCTTGGAGAACTCTCTAGGATTCTCTTCCTTCTGTTCTCTCTCTCCCTTGGAGGACTCTCTAGGAAACTCTGCCTTCTGTTCTCTCTCCCCCTTGGAGGACTCTCTAGGAATCTCTGCCTTCTGTTCTCTCTCTCCCTTGGAGGACTCTTTAGGAATCTGATCCTTCTGTTCTTTCTCCCCCTTGTAGGACTCTCTAGGAATCTCTGCCATCTGTTCTCTCTCCCGCTTGGAGGACTTTCTAGGAATCTCTGCCTTCTGTTCTCTCTCTGCCTTGGAGGACTCTCTAGGAATCTGAGCCTTCTGTTCTCTCTCCCCCTTGGAGGACTCTCTAGGAATCTCGGCCTTCTTTTCTCTCTCCCCCTTGGAGGACTCTCTAGGAATCTGAGCCTTCTGTTCTCTCTCCCCTTTGGAGGACTCTCTAGGAATCTGAGCCTTCTGTTCTCTCTCCCCCTTGGAGGACTCTCTAGGAATCTCAGCCTTCTCTACTCTCTCCCCCTTGGAGGACTCTCTAGGATTCTCTTCCTTCTGTTCTCTCTCCCCCTTGGAGGACTCTTTAGGAATGTGATCCTTCTGTTCTTTCTCCCGCTTGTAGGACTCTCTAGGAATCTCTGCCATCTGTTCTCTCTCCCGCTTGGAGGACTTTCTAGGAATCTCTGCCTTCTGTTCTCTCTCTGCCTTGGAGGACTCTCTAGGAATCTGAGCCTTCTGTTCTCTCTCCCCCTTGGAGAACTCTCTAGGAATCTCGGCCGTCTTTTCTCTCTCCCCCTTGGAGGACTCTCTAGGAATCTCTGCCTTCTGTACTCTCTCCCCCTTGGAGAACTCCCTAGGAATCTGAGTCTTCTGTTCTCTCTCACCCTTGGAGGACTCTATAGGAATCTCTGCCTTCTGTTCTCTCTCCCCTTTGGAGGACTCTCTTGGAATCTGAGCCTTCTGTTCTTTCACCCCCTTGGAGGACTCTCTAGGAATCTCTGCCATCTGTTCTCTCTCCCTCTTGGAGGACTTTCTAGGAATCTCTGCCTTCTGTTCTCTCTCTCTCTTGGAGGGCCCTCTAGGAATTTGAGCCTTCTGTACTCTCTCCCCCTTGGAGGACACTCTAGGAATCTCTGCCTTCTTTTCTCTCTCCCCCTTGGAGGACTCTCTAGGAATCTCTGCCTTCTGTACTCTCTCCCCCTTGGAGGACTCTCTAGGATTCTCTGCCTTCTGTTTTCTCTCTCCCTTGGAGGACTCTCTAGGATTCTCTGCCTTCTGTTCTCTCTCCCCCTTGGAGGACTCTCTAGGAATCTCTGCCTTCTGTTCTCTCTCTCTCTTGGAGGACTCTCTAGGAATCTGAGCCTTCTGTTCTTTCTCCCCCTTGGAGGACTCTGTAGGAATCTCTGCCATCTGTTCTATCTCCCGCTTGGAGGACTCTCTAGGAATCTCGGCCTTCTCTTCTCTCTCTCCCTTGGCGGACTCTCTAGGAATCTGAGCCTTCTGTTCTTTCTCCCCCTTGGAGGACTCTCTAGGAATCTCTGCCTTCTGTTCTCTCTCCCCCTTGGAGGACTCTCTAGGAATCTCTGCCTTCTGTTCTTTCTCCCCCTTGGAGGTCTCTCTAGGAATCTGAGCCTTCTGTACTTTCTCCCCTTAGATGACTCTCTAGGAAACTCTGCCTTCTGTTCTCTCTCCCCGTTGGAGGACTCTCTAGGATTCTCTGCCTTCTGTTCTCTCTCCCCCTTGGAGGACTCTCTAGGAATCTCTGCCTTGTGTTCTCTCTCCCCCTTGGAGGACTCTCTAGGAATCTCTGCCTTCTGTTCTCTCTCTCCCTTGGAGGACACTCTAGGAATCTCTGCCTTCTGTTATCTCTCCCCCTTGGAGGACTCTCTAGGAATCTCTGCCTTCTGTACTCACTCCCCCTTGGAGGACTCTCTAGGAATCTCTGCCTTCTGTTCTCTCTCTCACTTGCAGGACCCTCTAGGAATCTCTGCCTTCTGTTCTCTCTCCCCTTTGGAGGACTCTCTAGGATTCTCTTCCTTCTGTTCTCTCTCCCGCTTGGAGGACTCTCTAGGAATCTCTGCCTTCTGTTCTCTCTCTCCCTTGAAGGACTCTCTTGGAATCTGAGCCTTCTGTTCTCTCTCCCCCTTGGAGGACTCTCTTGGATTCTGTGCCTTCTGTTCTCCCTTGGAGGACTCTCTAGGAAACTCTGCCTTCTGTTCTCTCTCCCCCTTGGAGGACTCTCTAGGATTCTCTGACTTCTGTTCTCTCTCCCCCTTGGAGGACTCTCTAGCAATCTCTGCCTTATGTTCTCTCTCCCCCTTGGAGGACTCTCTAGGAATCTCTGCCTTCTGTTCTTTCTCCCCCTTGGAGGACTCTCTAGGAATCTCAGCCTTCTCTTCTCTCTCCCCCTTGGAGGACTCTCTAGGATTCTCTTCCTTCTGTTCTCTCTCCCCCTTGGAGGACTCTTTAGGAATGTGATCCTTCTGTTCTTTCTCCCCCTTGTAGGACTCTCTAGGAATCTCTGCCATCTGTTCTCTCTCCCGCTTGGAGGACTTTCTAGGAATCTCTGCCTTCTGTTCTCTCTCTGCCTTGGAGGACTCTCTAGGAATCTGAGCCTTCTGTTCTCTCTCCCCCTTGGAGAACTCTCTAGGAATCTCGGCCTTCTTTTCTCTCTCCCCCTTGGAGGACTCTCTAGGAATCTCTGCCTTCTGTACTCTCTCCCCCTTGGAGAACTCTCTAGGAATCTGAGCCTTCTGTTCTCTCTCACCCTTGGAGGACTCTCTAGGAATCTCTGCCTTCTGTTCTATCTCCCCTTTGGAGGACTCTCTTGGAATCTGAGCCTTCTGTTCTTTCTCCCCCTTGGAGGACTCTCTAGGAATCTCTGCCATCTGTTCTCTCTCCCGCTTGGAGGACTCTCTAGGAATCTCTGCCTTCTGTTCTCTCTCCCCTTTGGAGGACTCTCTAGCAATCTCTGTCTTATGTTCTCTCTCCCCCTTGGAGGACTCTCTAGGAATCTCAGCCTTCTGTTCTCTCTCTCCCTTGAAGGACTCTCTAGGAATCTCTGCCTTCTGTTCTCTCTCCCCCTTGGAGAACTCTCTAGGATTCTCTTCCTTCTGTTCTCTCTCTCCCTTGGAGGACTCTCTAGGAAACTCTGCCTTCTGTTCTCTCTCCCCCTTGGAGGACTCTCTAGGAATCTCTGCCTTCTGTTCTCTCTCACCCTTGGAGGACTCTCTAGGAATCTCTGCCTTCTGTTCTCTCTCCCCTTTGGAGGACTCTCTTGGAATCTGAGCCTTCTGTTCTTTCTCCCCCTTGGAGGACTCTCTAGGAATCTCTGCCATCTGTTCTCTCTCCCGCTTGGAGGACTTTCTAGGAATCTCTGCCTTCTGTTCTCTCTCTCTCTTGGAGGGCCCTCTAGGAATTTGAGCCTTCTGTACTCTCTCCCCCTTGGAGGACACTCTAGTAATCTCTGCCTTCTTTTCTCTTTCCCCCTTGGAGGACTCTCTAGGAATCTCTGCCTTCTGTACTCTCTCCCCCTTGGAGGACTCTCTAGGATTCTCTGCCTTCTGCTTTCTCTGTCCCTTGGAGGACTCTCTAGGATTCTCTGCCTTCTGTTCTCTCTCCCCCTTGGAGGACTCTCTAGGAATCTCTGCCTTCTGTTCTCTCTCTCTCTTGGAGGACTCTCTAGGAATCTGAGCCTTCTGTTCTTTCTCCCCCTTGGAGGACTCTCTAGGAATCTCTGCCATCTGTTCTATCTCCCGCTTGGAGGACTCTCTAGGAATCTCGGCCTTCTCTTCTCTCTCTCCCTTGGCGGACTCTCTAGGAATCTGAGCCTTCTGTTCTTTCTCCCCCTTGGAGGACTCTCTAGGAATCTCTGCCTTCTGTTCTCTCTCCCCCTTGGAGGACTCTCTAGAAATCTCTGCCTTCTGTTCTTTCTCCCCCTTGGAGGTCTCTCTAGTAATCTGAGCCTTCTGTTCTTTCTCCCCTTAGATGACTCTCTAGGAAACTCTACCTTCTGTTCTCTCTCCCCGTTGGAGGACTCTCTAGGATTCTCTGCCTTCTGTTCTCTCTCCCCCTTGGAGGACTCTCTAGGAATCTCTGCCTTGTGTTCTCTCTCCCCCTTGGAGGACTCTCTAGGAATCTCTGCCTTCTGTTCTCTCTCTCCCTTGGAGGACACTCTAGGAATCTCTGCCTTCTGTTATCTCTCCCCCTTGGAGGACTCTCTAGGAATCTCTGCCTTCTGTACTCACTCCCCCTTGGAGGACTCTCTAGGAATCTCTGCCTTCTGTTCTCTTTCTCACTTGCAGGACCCTCTAGGAATCTCTGCCTTCTGTTTTCTCTCCCCCTTGGAGGACTCTCTAGGATTCTCTTCCTTCTGTTCTCTCTCCCGCTTGGAGGACTCTCTAGGAATCTCTGCCTTCTGTTCTCTCTCTCCCTTGAAGGACTCTCTTGGAATCTGAACCTTCTGTTCTCTCTCCCCCTTGGAGGACTCTCTAGGATTCTGTGCCTTCTGTTCTCCCTTGGAGGACTCTCTAGGAAACTCTGCCTTCTGTTCTCTCTCCCCCTTGGAGGACTCTCTAGGATTCTCTGACTTCTATTCTCTCTCCCCCTTGGAGGTCTCTCCAGCAATCTCTGCCTTATGTTCTCTCTCCCCCTTGGAGGACTCTCTAGGAATCTCTGCCTTCTGTTCTTTCTCCCCCTTGGAGGACTCTCTAGGAATCTCTGCCATCTGTTCTTTCTCCCCCTTGGAGGACTCTCTAGGAATCTCTGCCATCTGTTCTATCTCCCGCTTGGAGGACTCTCTAGGAATCTCTGCCTTCTCTTCTCTCTCCCCCTTGGAGGACTCTCTAGGAATCTCTGCCTTCTCTTCTCTCTCCCCCTTGGAGGACTCTCTAGGAATCTCTGCCTTCTGTTCTCTTTCCCCCTTGGAGGACTCTCTAGCAATCTCTGCCTTACGTACTCTCTCCCCCTTGGAGGACTCTCTAGCAATCTCTGCCTTATGTTCTCTCTCCCCCTTGGAGGACTCTCTAGGAATCTCTGCCTTCTGTTCTTTCTCCCCCTTGGAGGACTCTCTAGGAATCTCTGCCATCTGTTCTCTCTCCCCCTTGGAGGACTCTCTACGAATCTCAGCCTTCTCTTCTCTCTCCCCCTTGAAGGACTCTCTAGGATTCTCTTCCTTCTGTTCTCTCTCCCCCTTGGAGGACTCTCTAGGAATCTCTGCCTTCTGTTCTCTCTCCCCCTTGGAGGACTCTCTAGGAATCTCTGCCTTCTGTTCTCTCTCCCCCTTGGAGGACTCTCTAGGAATCTGAGCCTTCTGTTCTTTCTCCCCCTTGGAGGACTCTCTAGGAATCTCTGCCATCTGTTCTATCTCCCGCTTGGAGGACTCTCTAGGAATCTCGGCCTTCTCTTCTCTCTCTCCCTTGGCGGACTCTCTAGGAATCTGAGCCTTCTGTTCTTTCTCCCCCTTGGAGGACTCTCTAGGAATCTCTGCCTTCTGTTCTCTCTCCCCCTTGGAGGACTCTCTAGGAATCTCTGCCTTCTGTTCTTTCTCCCCCTTGGAGGTCTCTCTAGTAATCTGAGCCTTCTGTTCTTTCTCCCCTTAGATGACTCTCTAGGAAACTCTACCTTCTGTTCTCTCTCCCCGTTGGAGGACTCTCTAGGATTCTCTGCCTTCTGTTCTCTCTCCCCCTTGGAGGACTCTCTAGGAATCTCTGCCTTGTGTTCTCTCTCCCCCTTGGAGGACTCTCTAGGAATCTCTGCCTTCTGTTCTCTCTCTCCCTTGGAGGACACTCTAGGAATCTCTGCCTTCTGTTATCTCTCCCCCTTGGAGGACTCTCTAGGAATGTCTGCCTTCTGTACTCACTCCCCCTTGGAGGACTCTCTAGGAATCTCTGCCTTCTGTTCTCTTTCTCACTTGCAGGACCCTCTAGGAATCTCTGCCTTCTGTTCTCTCTCTCCCTTGGAGGACTCTCTAGGAATCTCTGCCTTCTGTTCTCTCTCACCCTTGGAGGACTCTCTAGGAATCTCTGCCTTCTGTTCTCTCTCCCCTTTGGAGGACTCTCTTGGAATCTGAGCCTTCTGTTCTTTCTCCCCCTTGGAGGACTCTCTAGGAATCTCTGCCATCTGTTCTCTCTCCCGCTTGGAGGACTTTCTAGGAATCTCTGCCTTCTGTTCTCTCTCTCTCTTGGAGGGCCCTCTAGGAATTTGAGCCTTCTGTACTCTCTCCCCCTTGGAGGACACTCTAGTAATCTCTGCCTTCTTTTCTCTTTCCCCCTTGGAGGACTCTCTAGGAATCTCTGCCTTCTGTACTCTCTCCCCCTTGGAGGACTCTCTAGGATTCTCTGCCTTCTGCTTTCTCTGTCCCTTGGAGGACTCTCTAGGATTCTCTGCCTTCTGTTCTCTCTCCCCCTTGGAGGACTCTCTAGGAATCTCTGCCTTCTGTTCTCTCTCTCTCTTGGAGGACTCTCTAGGAATCTGAGCCTTCTGTTCTTTCTCCCCCTTGGAGGACTCTCTAGGAATCTCTGCCATCTGTTCTATCTCCCGCTTGGAGGACTCTCTAGGAATCTCGGCCTTCTCTTCTCTCTCTCCCTTGGCGGACTCTCTAGGAATCTGAGCCTTCTGTTCTTTCTCCCCCTTGGAGGACTCTCTAGGAATCTCTGCCTTCTGTTCTCTCTCCCCCTTGGAGGACTCTCTAGAAATCTCTGCCTTCTGTTCTTTCTCCCCCTTGGAGGTCTCTCTAGTAATCTGAGCCTTCTGTTCTTTCTCCCCTTAGATGACTCTCTAGGAAACTCTACCTTCTGTTCTCTCTCCCCGTTGGAGGACTCTCTAGGATTCTCTGCCTTCTGTTCTCTCTCCCCCTTGGAGGACTCTCTAGGAATCTCTGCCTTGTGTTCTCTCTCCCCCTTGGAGGACTCTCTAGGAATCTCTGCCTTCTGTTCTCTCTCTCCCTTGGAGGACACTCTAGGAATCTCTGCCTTCTGTTATCTCTCCCCCTTGGAGGACTCTCTAGGAATCTCTGCCTTCTGTACTCACTCCCCCTTGGAGGACTCTCTAGGAATCTCTGCCTTCTGTTCTCTTTCTCACTTGCAGGACCCTCTAGGAATCTCTGCCTTCTGTTTTCTCTCCCCCTTGGAGGACTCTCTAGGATTCTCTTCCTTCTGTTCTCTCTCCCGCTTGGAGGACTCTCTAGGAATCTCTGCCTTCTGTTCTCTCTCTCCCTTGAAGGACTCTCTTGGAATCTGAACCTTCTGTTCTCTCTCCCCCTTGGAGGACTCTCTAGGATTCTGTGCCTTCTGTTCTCCCTTGGAGGACTCTCTAGGAAACTCTGCCTTCTGTTCTCTCTCCCCCTTGGAGGACTCTCTAGGATTCTCTGACTTCTATTCTCTCTCCCCCTTGGAGGTCTCTCCAGCAATCTCTGCCTTATGTTCTCTCTCCCCCTTGGAGGACTCTCTAGGAATCTCTGCCTTCTGTTCTTTCTCCCCCTTGGAGGACTCTCTAGGAATCTCTGCCATCTGTTCTTTCTCCCCCTTGGAGGACTCTCTAGGAATCTCTGCCATCTGTTCTATCTCCCGCTTGGAGGACTCTCTAGGAATCTCTGCCTTCTCTTCTCTCTCCCCCTTGGAGGACTCTCTAGGAATCTCTGCCTTCTCTTCTCTCTCCCCCTTGGAGGACTCTCTAGGAATCTCTGCCTTCTGTTCTCTTTCCCCCTTGGAGGACTCTCTAGCAATCTCTGCCTTACGTACTCTCTCCCCCTTGGAGGACTCTCTAGCAATCTCTGCCTTATGTTCTCTCTCCCCCTTGGAGGACTCTCTAGGAATCTCTGCCTTCTGTTCTTTCTCCCCCTTGGAGGACTCTCTAGGAATCTCTGCCATCTGTTCTCTCTCCCCCTTGGAGGACTCTCTACGAATCTCAGCCTTCTCTTCTCTCTCCCCCTTGAAGGACTCTCTAGGATTCTCTTCCTTCTGTTCTCTCTCCCCCTTGGAGGACTCTCTAGGAATCTCTGCCTTCTGTTCTCTCTCCCCCTTGGAGGACTCTCTAGGAATCTCTGCCTTCTGTTCTCTCTCCCCCTTGGAGGACTCTCTAGGAATCTCTGCCTTCTGTTCTCTCTCCCACTTGGAGGACTCTCTAGGAATCTCTGCCTTCTGTTCTCTCTCCCCCTTGGAGGACTCTCTAGGATTGTCTGCCTTCTGTTCTCTCTCCCCCTTGGAGGACTCTCTAGGAATCTCTGCCTTCTGTTCTCTCTCCCCCTTGGAGGACTCTCTAGGAATCTCTGCCTTCTGTTCTCTCTCCCCCTTGGAGGACTCTCTAGGAATCTCTGCCTTCTGTACTCTCTCCCCCTTGGAGAACTCTCTAGGAATCTGAGCCTTCTGTTCTCTCTCACCCTTGGAGGACTCTCTAGGAATCTCTGCCTTCTGTTCTCTCTCCCCTTTGGAGGACTCTCTTGGAATCTGAGCCTTCTGTTCTTTCTCCCCCTTGGAGGACTCTCTAGGAATCTCTGCCATCTGTTCTCTCTCCCGCTTGGAGGACTTTCTAGGAATCTCTGCCTTCTGTTCTCTCTCTCTCTTGGAGGGCCCTCTAGGAATTTGAGCCTTCTGTACTCTCTCCCCCTTGGAGGACACTCTAGTAATCTCTGCCTTCTTTTCTCTTTCCCCCTTGGAGGACTCTCTAGGAATCTCTGCCTTCTGTACTCTCTCCCCCTTGGAGGACTCTCTAGGATTCTCTGCCTTCTGCTTTCTCTGTCCCTTGGAGGACTCTCTAGGATTCTCTGCCTTCTGTTCTCTCTCCCCCTTGGAGGACTCTCTAGGAATCTCTGCCTTCTGTTCTCTCTCTCTCTTGGAGGACTCTCTAGGAATCTGAGCCTTCTGTTCTTTCTCCCCCTTGGAGGACTCTCTAGGAATCTCTGCCATCTGTTCTATCTCCCGCTTGGAGGACTCTCTAGGAATCTCGGCCTTCTCTTCTCTCTCTCCCTTGGCGGACTCTCTAGGAATCTGAGCCTTCTGTTCTTTCTCCCCCTTGGAGGACTCTCTAGGAATCTCTGCCTTCTGTTCTCTCTCCCCCTTGGAGGACTCTCTAGGAATCTCTGCCTTCTGTTCTTTCTCCCCCTTGGAGGTCTCTCTAGTAATCTGAGCCTTCTGTTCTTTCTCCCCTTAGATGACTCTCTAGGAAACTCTACCTTCTGTTCTCTCTCCCCGTTGGAGGACTCTCTAGGATTCTCTGCCTTCTGTTCTCTCTCCCCCTTGGAGGACTCTCTAGGAATCTCTGCCTTGTGTTCTCTCTCCCCCTTGGAGGACTCTCTAGGAATCTCTGCCTTCTGTTCTCTCTCTCCCTTGGAGGACACTCTAGGAATCTCTGCCTTCTGTTATCTCTCCCCCTTGGAGGACTCTCTAGGAATGTCTGCCTTCTGTACTCACTCCCCCTTGGAGGACACTCTAGGAATCTCTGCCTTCTTTTCTCTCTCCCCCTTGGAGGACTCTCTAGGAATCTCTGCATTCTGTACTCTCTCCCCCTTGGAGGACTCTCTAGGATTCTCTGCCTTCTGTTTCTCTCTCCTTTGGAGGACTCTCTAAGATTCTCTGCCTTCTGTTCTCTCTCCCCATTGGAGGACTCTCTAGGAATCTCTGCCTTCTGTTCTCTCTCTCCCTTGGAGGACTCTGTAGGACTCTCTGCCTTGTGTTCTCTCTCCCCCTTTGAGGTCTCTCTAGGAATCTCTGCCATCTGTTCTCTCTCCCCTTGGAGGGCCCTCTACGAACCTCAGCCTTCTGTTCTGTCTCACCCTTGGAGGACTCTCTAGGAATCTCTGCCTTCTGTTCTCTCTCTCCCTTGCAGGACTCTCTAGGAATCTCTGCCTTCTGTTCTCTCTCTCCCTTCCAGGACACTCTAGGAATCTCTGCGTTCTGTTCTCTCTCCCCCTTGGAGGACTCTCTAGGAATCTCTGCCATCTGTTCTCTCTCCCCTTGGAGGGCCCTCTACGAACCTCAGCCTTCTGTTCTGTCTCACCCTTGGAGGACTCTCTAGGAATCTCTGCCTTCTGTTCTCTCTCTCCCTTGGAGGACGCTCTAGGAATCTCTGCCTTCTGTTCTCTCTCTCCCTTCCAGGATACTCTAGGAATCTCTGCGTTCTGTTCTCTCTCCCCCTTGGAGGACTCTCTAGGAATCTCTGCCTTCTGTTCTCTCTCTCCCTTGAAGGACTCTCTAGGAATCTGAGCCTTCTGTTCTCTCTCTCCCTTGAAGGACTCTCTAGGAATCTCTGCCTTCTGTTCTCTCTCCCCCTTGGAGAACTCTCTAGGATTCTCTTCCTTCTGTTCTCTCTCTCCCTTGGAGGACTCTCTAGGAAACTCGGCCTTCTGTTCTCTCTCCCCCTTGGAGGACTCTCTAGGAATCTCTGCCTTCTGTTCTCTCTCTCCCTTGCAGGACTCTCCAGGAATCTCTGCCTTCTGTTCTCTCTCTCCCTTCCAGGACACTCTAGGAATCTCTGCGTTCTGTTCTCTCTCCCCCTTGGAGGACTCTCTAGGAATCTCTGCCATCTGTTCTCTCTCCCCTTGGAGGGCCCTCTACGAACCTCAGCCTTCTGTTCTGTCTCCCCCTTGGAGGACTCTCTAGGAATCTCTGCCTTCTGTTCTCTCTCTCCCTTGGAGGACTCTCTAGGAATCTCTGCCTTCTGTTCTCTCTCCCCCTTGGAGAACTCTCTAGGATTCTCTTCCTTCTGTTCTCTCTCTCCCTTGGAGGACTCTCTAGGAAACTCTGCCTTCTGTTCTCTCTCCACCTTGGAGGACTCTCTAGGAATCTCTGCCTTCTGTTCTCTCTCTCCCTTGGAGGACTCTTTAGGAATCTGATCCTTCTGTTCTTTCTCCCCCTTGTAGGACTCTCTAGGAATCTCTGCCATCTGTTCTCTCTCCCGCTTGGAGGACTTTCTAGGAATCTCTGCCTTCTGTTCTCTCTCTGCCTTGGAGGACTCTCTAGGAATCTGAGCCTTCTGTTCTCTCTCCCCCTTGGAGGACTCTCTAGGAATCTCGGCCTTCTTTTCTCTCTCCCCCTTGGAGGACTCTCTAGGAATCTCTGCCTTCTGTACTCTCTCCCCCTTGGAGAACTCTCTAGGAATCTGAGCCTTCTGTTCTCTCTCCCACTTGGAGGACTCTCTAGGAATCTCTGCCTTCTGTTCTCTCTCTCCCTTGGAGGACTCTCTAGGAATCTGAGCCTTCTGTTCTCTCTCCCCTTTGGAGGACTCTCTAGGATTCTGAGCCTTCTGTTCTTTCTCCCCCTTGGAGGACTCTCTAGGAATCTCTGCCATCTGTTCTCTCTCCCCCTTGGAGGACTCTCTAGGAATCTCAGCCTTCTCTTCTCTCTCCCCCTTGGAGGACTCTCTAGGATTCTCTTCCTTCTGTTCTCTCTCCCCCTTGGAGGACTCTTTTGGAATGTGATCCTTCTGTTCTTTCTCCCCTTTGTAGGACTCTCTAGGAATCTCTGCCATCTGTTCTCTCTCCCGCTTGGAGGACTTTCTAGGAATCTCTGCCTTCTGTTCTCTCTCTCTCTTGGAGGGCCCTCTAGGAATTTGAGCCTTCTGTACTCTCTCCACCTTGGAGGACACTCTAGGAATCTCTGCCTTCTTTTCTCTCTCCCCCTTGGAGGACTCTCATGGAATCTCTGCTTTCTGTACTCTCTCCCCCTTGAAGGACTCTCTAGGATTCTCTGCCTTCTGTTTTCTCTCTCCCTTGGAGGACTCTCTAGGATTCTCTGCCTTCTGTTCTCTCTCTCCCTTGGAGGACTCTCTAGGAATCTCTGCCTTCTGTTCTCTCTCTCCCTTGGAGGACTCTTTAGGAATCTGATCCTTCTGTTCTTTCTCCCCCTTGTAGGACTCTCTAGGAATCTCTGCCATCTGTTCTCTCTCCCGCTTGGAGGACTCTCTAGGAATCTGAGCCTTCTGTTCTTTCTCCCCCTTGGAGGACTCTCTAGGAATCTCTGCCTTCTCTTCTCTCTCTCCCTTGGAGGTCTCTCTAGGAATCTGAGCCTTCAGTTCTCTCTCCCCCTTGGAGGGCCCTCTACGAACCTCAGCCTTCTGTTCTGTCTCACCCTTGGAGGACTCTCTAGGAATCTCTGCCTTCTGTTCTCTCTCTCCCTTGGAGGACTCTCTAGGAATCTCTGCCTTCTTTTCTCTCTCCCCCTTGGAGGACTCTCTAAGATTCTCTGCCTTCTGTTCTCTCTCCCCATTGGAGGACTCTCTAGGAATCTCTGCCTTCTGTTCTCTCTCTCCCTTGGAGGACTCTGTAGGACTCTCTGCCTTGTGTTCTCTCTCCCCCTTTGAGGTCTCTCTAGGAATCTCTGCCATCTGTTCTCTCTCCCCTTGGAGGGCCCTCTATGAACCTCAGCCTTCTGTTCTGTCTCACCCTTGGAGGACTCTCTAGGAATCTCTGCCTTCTGTTCTCTCTCTCCCTTGCAGGACTCTCTAGGAATCTCTGCCTTCTGTTCTCTCTCTCCCTTCCAGGACACTCTAGGAATCTCTGCGTTCTGTTCTCTCTCCCCCTTGGAGGACTCTCTAGGAATCTCTACCATCTGTTCTCTCTCCCCTTGGAGGGCCCTCTACGAACCTCAGCCTTCTGTTCTGTCTCACCCTTGGAGGACTCTCTAGGAATCTCTGCCTTCTGTTCTCTCTCTCCCTTGGAGGACTCTCTAGGAATCTCTGCCTTCTGTTCTCTCTCTCCCTTCCAGGATACTCTAGGAATCTCTGCGTTCTGTTCTCTCTCCCCCTTGGAGGACTCTCTAGGAATCTCTGCCTTCTGTTCTCTCTCTCCCTTGAAGGACTCTCTAGGAATCTGAGCCTTCTGTTCTCTCTCTCCCTTGAAGGACTCTCTAGGAATCTCTGCCTTCTGTTCTCTCTCCCCCTTGGAGAACTCTCTAGGATTCTCTTCCTTCTGTTCTCTCTCTCCCTTGGAGGACTCTCTAGGAAACTCTGCCTTCTGTTCTCTCTCCCCCTTGGAGGACTCTCTAGGAATCTCTGCCTTCTGTTCTCTCTCTCCCTTGCAGGACTCTCCAGGAATCTCTGCCTTCTGTTCTCTCTCTCCCTTCCAGGACACTCTAGGAATCTCTGCGTTCTGTTCTCTCTCCCCCTTGGAGGACTCTCTAGGAATCTCTGCCTTCTGTTCTCTCTCTCCCTTGAAGGACTCTCTAGGAATCTGAGCCTTCTGTTCTCTCTCTCCCTTGAAGGACTCTCTAGGAATGACTGCCTTCTGTTCTCTCTCCCCCTTGGAGAACTCTCTAGGATTCTCTTCCTTCTGTTCTCTCTCTCCCTTGGAGGACTCTCTAGGAAACTCTGCCTTCTGTTCTCTCTCCCCCTTGGAGGACTCTCTAGGAATCTCTGCCTTCTGTTCTCTCTCTCCCTTGCAGGACTCTCCAGGAATCTCTGCCTTCTGTTCTCTCTCTCCCTTCCAGGACACTCTAGGAATCTCTGCGTTCTGTTCTCTCTCCCCCTTGGAGGACTCTCTAGGAATCTCTGCCATCTGTTCTCTCTCCCCTTGGAGGGCCCTCTACGAACCTCAGCCTGCTGTTCTGTCTCACCCTTGGAGGACTCTCTAGGAATCTCTGCCTTCTGTTCTCTCTCTCACTGGGAGGACTCTCTAGGAATCTCTGCCTTATGTTCTCTCTCTCCCTTCCAGGATACTCTAGGAATCTCTGCGTTCTGTTCTCTCTCCCCCTTGGAGGACTCTCTAGGAATCTCTGCCTTCTGTTCTCTCTCTCCCTTGAAGGACTCTCTAGGAATCTGAGCCTTCTGTTCTCTCTCTCCCTTGAAGGACTCTCTAGGAATCTCTGCCTTCTGTTCTCTCTCCCCCTTGGAGAACTCTCTAGGAATCTCTGCCATCTGTTCTCTCTCCCACTTGGAGGACTTTCTAGGAATCTCTGCCTTCTGTTCTCTCTCTGTCTTGGAGGACTCTCTAGGAATCTGAGCCTTCTGTTCTCTCTCCCCCTTGGAGGACTCTCTAGGAATCTCGGTCTTCTTTTCTCTCTTCCCCTTGGAGGACTCTCTAGGAATCTCTGCCTTCTGTACTCTCTCCCCCTTGGAGAACTCTCTAGGAATCTGAGCCTTAGGGTTCTCTCTCCCCCTTGGAGGGCTCTCTAGGAATCTCTGCCTTCTGTTCTCTCTCTCCCTTGGAGGACTCTCTAGGAATCTGAGCCTTCTGTTCTCTCTCCCCTTTGGAGGACTCTCTAGGATTCTGAGCCTTCTGTTCTTTCTCCCCCTTGGAGGACTCTCTAGGAATCTCTGCCATCTGTTCTCTCTCCCCCTTGGAGGACTCTCTAGGAATCTCAGCCTTCTCTTCTCTCTCCCCCTTGGAGGACTCTCTAGGATTCTCTTCCTTCTGTTCTCTCTCCCCCTTGGAGGACTCTTTTGGAATGTGATCCTTCTGTTCTTTCTCCCCTTTGTAGGACTCTCTAGGAATCTCGGCCATCTGTTCTCTCTCCCGCTTGGAGGACTTTCTAGGAATCTCTGCCTTCTGTTCTCTCTCTCTCTTGGAGGGCCCTCTAGGAATTTGAGCCTTCTGTACTCTCTCCACCTTGGAGGACACTCTAGGAATCTCTGCCTTCTTTTCTCTCTCCCCCTTGGAGGACTCTCTAGGAATCTCTGCCTTCTGTACTCTCTCCCCCTTGGAGGACGCTCTAGGATTCTCTGCCTTCTGTTTTCTCTCTCCGTTGGAGGACTCTCTAGGATTCTCTCCCTTCTGTTCTCTCTCCCCCTTGGAGGACTCTCTAGGAATCTCTGCCTTCTGTTCTCTCTCCCCCTTGGAGGACTCTCTAGGAATCTCTGCCTTCTGTTCTCTCTCCCCTTGGAGGGCCCTCTACGAACCTCAGCCTTCTGTTCTGTCTCACCCTTGGAGGACTCTCTAGGAATCTCTGCCTTCTGTTCTCTCTCCCCCTTGGAGGACTCTCTAGGAATCTCTGCCTTCTGTTCTCTCTCCCCCTTGGAGGACTCTCTAGGAATCTCTGCCTTCTGTTCTCTCTCTCCCTTGGAGGACTCTCTAGGAATCTCTGCCTTCTGTTCTCTCTCTCCCTTGGAGGAATCTCTAGGAATCTCTGCCATCTGTTCTCTCTCCCGCTTGGAGGACTTTCTAGGAATCTCTGCCTTCTGTTCTCTCTCTCTCTTGGAGGGCCCTCTAGGAATTTGAGCCTTCTGTACCCTCTCCCCCTTGGAGGACACTCTAGGAATCTCTGCCTTCTTTTCTCTCTCCCCCTTGGAGGACTCTCTAGGAATCTCTGCCTTCTGTACTCTCTCCCCCTTGGAGGACTCTCTAGGATTCTCTGCCTTCTGTTTTCTCTCTCCCTTGGAGGACTCTCTAGGATTCTCTGCCTTCTGTTCTCTCTCCCCCTTGGAGGACTCTCTAGGAATCTCTGCCTTCTGTTCTCTCTCTCTCTTGGAGGACTCTCTAGGAATCTGAGCCTTCTGTTCTTTCTCCCCCTTGGAGGACTCTCTAGGAATCTCTGCCATCTGTTCTATCTCCCGCTTGGAGGACTCTCTAGGAATCTCTGCCTTCTCTTCTCTCTCTCCCTTGGAGGACTCTCTAGGAATCTGAGCCTTCTGTTCTCTCTCCCCCTTGGAGGACTCTCTAGGAATCTCTGCCTTCTGTTCTCTCTCCCCCTTTGAGGACTCTCTAGGAATCTCTGCCTTCTGTTCTCTCTCTCCCTTGGAGGACTCTCTAGGAATCTCTGCCTTCTGTACTCTGTCCCCCTTGGAGGACTCTCTAGGGTTCTCTGCCTTCTGTTTTCTCTCTCCCTTGGAGTACTCTCTAGGATTCTCTGCCTTCTGTTCTCTCTCCCCCTTGGAGGACTCTCTAGGAATCTCTGCCTTCTGTTCTCTCTCTCTCTTGGAGGGCCCTCTAGGAATTTGAGCCTTCTGTACTCTCTCCCCCTTGGAGGACACTCTAGGAATCTCTGCCTTCTTTTCTCTCTCCCCCTTGGAGTACTCTCTAGGAATCACTGCCTTCTGTACTCTCTCCCCCTTGGAGGACTCTCTAGGATTCTCTCCCTTCTGTTTTCTCTCTCCCTTGGAGGACTCTCTAGGATTCTCTGCCTTCTGTTCTCTCTCCCCCTTGGAGGACTCTCTAGGAATCTCTGCCTTCTGTTCTCTCTCTCTCTTGGAGGACTCTCTAGGAATCTGAGCCTTCTGTTCTTTCTCCCCCTTGGAGGACTCTCTAGGAATCTCTGCCATCTGTTCTATCTCCCACTTGGAGGACTCTCTAGGAATCTCTGCCTTCTCTTCTCTCTCTCCCTTGGAGGACTCTCTAGGAATCTGAGCCTTCTGTTCTCTCTCCCCCTTGGAGGACTCTCTAGGAATCTCTGCCTTCTGTTCTCTCTCCCCCTTTGAGGACTCTCTAGGAATCTCTGCCTTCTGTTCTCTCTCTCCCTTGGAGTACTCTCTAGGATTCTCTGCCTTCTGTTCTCTCTCCCCCTTGGAGGACTCTCTAGGAATCTCTGCCTTCTGTTCTCTCTCTCTCTTGGAGGGCCCTCTAGGAGTTTGAGCCTTCTGTACTCTCTCCCCCTTGGAGGACACTCTAGGAATCTCTGCCTTCTTTTCTCTCTCCCCCTTGGAGGACTCTCTAGGAATCTCTGCCTTCTGTACTCTCTCCTCCTTGGAGGACTCGATAGGATTCTCTGCCTTCTGTTTTCTCTCTCCCTTGGAGGACTCTCTAGGAATCTCTGCCTTCTGTTCTCTCTCTCCCTTGGAGGACTCTGTAGGACTCTCTGCCTTGTGTTCTCTCTCCCCCTTTGAGGTCTCTCTAGGAAGCTCTGCCATCTGTTCTCTCTCTCCTTGGAGGGCCCTCTACGAACCTCAGCCTTCTGTTCTGTCTCACCCTTGGAGGACTCTCTAGGAATCTCTGCCTTCTGTTCTCTCTCCCCCTTGGAGGACTCTCTAGGAATCTCTGCCTTCTGTTCTCTCTCCCCCTTGGAGGACTCTCTAGGAATCTCTGCCTTCTGTTCTCTTTCCCCCTTGGAGGACTCTCTAGGAATCTCTGCCTTCTGTTCTCTCTCCCCCTTGGAGGACTCTCTTGGAATCTCTGCCTTCTGTTCTCTCTCTCCCTTCCAGGACACTCTAGGAATCTCTGCGTTCTGTTCTCTCTCCCCCTTGGAGGACTCTCTAGGAATCTCTGCCATCTGTTCTCTCTCCCCTTGGAGGGCCCTCTACGAACCTCAGCCTGCTGTTCTGTCTCACCCTTGGAGGACTCTCTAGGAATCTCTGCCTTCTGTTCTCTCTCTCACTTGGAGGACTCTCTAGGAATCTCTGCCTTATGTTCTCTCTCTCCCTTCCAGGATACTCTAGGAATCTCTGCGTTCTGTTCTCTCTCCCCCTTGGAGGACTCTCTAGGAATCTCTGCCTTCTGTTCTCTCTCTCCCTTCAAGGACTCTCTAGGAATCTGAGCCTTCTGTTCTCTCTCTCCCTTGAAGGACTCTCTAGGAATCTCTGCCTTCTGTTCTCTCTCCCCCTTGGAGAACTCTCTAGGAATCTCTGCCATCTGTTCTCTCTCCCACTTGGAGGACTTTCTAGGAATCTCTGCCTTCTGTTCTCTCTCTGCCTTGGAGGACTCTCTAGGAATCTGAGCCTTCTGTTCTCTCTCCCCCTTGGAGGACTCTCTAGGAATCTCGGTCTTCTTTTCTCTCTTCCCCTTGGAGGACTCTCTAGGAATCTCTGCCTTCTGTACTCTCTCCCCCTTGGAGAACTCTCTAGGAATCTGAGCCTTCTGTTCTCTCTCCCCCTTGGAGGACTCTCTAGGAATCTCTGCCTTCTGTTCTCTCTCTCCCTTGGAGGACTCTCTAGGAATCTGAGCCTTCTGTTCTCTCTCCCCTTTGGAGGACTCTCTAGGATTCTGAGCCTTCTGTTCTTTCTCCCCCTTGGAGGACTCTCTAGGAATCTCTGCCATCTGTTCTCTCTCCCCCTTGGAGGACTCTCTAGGAATCTCCGCCTTCTCTTCTCTCTCCCCCTTGGAGGACTCTCTAGGATTCTCTTCCTTCTGTTCTCTCTCCCCCTTGGAGGACTCTTTTGGAATGTGATCCTTCTGTTCTTTCTCCCCTTTGTAGGACTCTCTAGGAATCTCGGCCATCTGTTCTCTCTCCCGCTTGGAGGACTTTCTAGGAATCTCTGCCTTCTGTTCTCTCTCTCTCTTGGAGGGCCCTCTAGGAATTTGAGCCTTCTGTACTCTCTCCACCTTGGAGGACACTCTAGGAATCTCTGCCTTCTTTTCTCTCTCCCCCTTGGAGGACTCTCTAGGAATCTCTGCCTTCTGTACTCTCTCCCCCTTGGAGGACTCTCTAGGATTCTCTGCCTTCTGTTTTCTCTCTCCCTTGGAGGACTCTCTAGGATTCTCTGCCTTCTGTTCTCTCTCCCCCTTGGAGGACTCTCTAGGAATCTCTGCCTTCTGTTCTCTCTCTCTCTTGGAGGACTCTCTAGGAATCTGAGCCTTCTGTTCTTTCTCCCCCTTGGAGGACTCTCTAGGAATCTCTGCCATCTGTTCTATCTCCCGCTTGGAGGACTCTCTAGGAATCTCTGCCTTCTCTTCTCTCTCTCCCTTGGAGGACTCTCTAGGAATCTGAGCCTTCTGTTCTCTCTCCCCCTTGGAGGACTCTCTAGGAATCTCTGCCTTCTGTTCTCTCTCCCCCTTTGAGGACTCTCTAGGAATCTCTGCCTTCTGTACTCTCTCCCCCTTGGAGGACTCTCTAGGGTTCTCTGCCTTCTGTTTTCTCTCTCCCTTGGAGTACTCTCTAGGATTCTCTGCCTTCTGTTCTCTCTCCCCCTTGGAGGACTCTCTAGGAATCTCTGCCTTCTGTTCTCTCTCTCTCTTGGAGGGCCCTCTAGGAATTTGAGCCTTCTGTACTCTCTCCCCCTTGGAGGACACTCTAGGAATCTCTGCCTTCTTTTCTCTCTCCCCCTTGGAGTACTCTCTAGGAATCACTGCCTTCTGTACTCTCTCCCCCTTGGAGGACTCTCTAGGATTCTCTCCCTTCTGTTTTCTCTCTCCCTTGGAGGACTCTCTATGATTCTCTGCCTTCTGTTCTCTCTCCCCCTTGGAGGACTCTCTAGGATTCTCTGCCTTCTGTTCTCTCTCCCCCTTGGAGGACTCTCTAGGAATCTCTGCCTTCTGTTCTCTCTCTCTCTTGGAGGACTCTCTAGGAATCTGAGCCTTCTGTTCTTTCTCCCCCTTGGAGGACTCTCTAGGAATCTCTGCCATCTGTTCTATCTCCCGCTTGGAGGACTCTCTAGGAATCTCGGCCTTCTCTTCTCTCTCTCCCTTGGCGGACTCTCTAGGAATCTGAGCCTTCTGTTCTTTCTCCCCCTTGGAGGACTCTCTAGGAATCTCTGCCTTCTGTTCTCTCTCCCCCTTGGAGGACTCTCTAGGAATCTCTGCCTTCTGTTCTTTCTCCCCCTTGGAGGTCTCTCTAGTAATCTGAGCCTTCTGTTCTTTCTCCCCTTAGATGACTCTCTAGGAAACTCTACCTTCTGTTCTCTCTCCCCGTTGGAGGACTCTCTAGGATTCTCTGCCTTCTGTTCTCTCTCCCCCTTGGAGGACTCTCTAGGAATCTCTGCCTTGTGTTCTCTCTCCCCCTTGGAGGACTCTCTAGGAATCTCTGCCTTCTGTTCTCTCTCTCCATTGGAGGACACTCTAGGAATCTCTGCCTTCTGTTATCTCTCCCCCTTGGAGGACTCTCTAGGAATGTCTGCCTTCTGTACTCACTCCCCCTTGGAGGACTCTCTAGGAATCTCTGCCTTCTGTTCTCTTTCTCACTTGCAGGACCCTCTAGGAATCTCTGCCTTCTGTTCTCTCTCCCCCTTGGAGGACTCTCTAGGATTCTCTTCCTTCTGTTCTCTCTCCCGCTTGGAGGACTCTCTAGGAATCTCTGCCTTCTGTTCTCTCTCTCCCTTGAAGGACTCTCTTGGAATCTGAACCTTCTGTTCTCTCTCCCCCTTGGAGGACTCTCTAGGATTCTGTGCCTTCTGTTCTCCCTTGGAGGACTCTCTAGGAAACTCTGCCTTCTGTTCTCTCTCCCCCTTGGAGGACTCTCTAGGATTCTCTGACTTCTATTCTCTCTCCCCCTTGGAGGTCTCTCCAGCAATCTCTGCCTTATGTTCTCTCTCCCCCTTGGAGGACTCTCTAGGAATCTCTGCCTTCTGTTCTTTCTCCCCCTTGGAGGACTCTCTAGGAATCTCTGCCATCTGTTCTTTCTCCCCCTTGGAGGACTCTCTAGGAATCTCTGCCATCTGTTCTATCTCCCGCTTGGAGGACTCTCTAGGAATCTCTGCCTTCTCTTCTCTCTCCCCCTTGGAGGACTCTCTAGGAATCTCTGCCTTCTCTTCTCTCTCCCCCTTGGAGGACTCTCTAGGAATCTCTGCCTTCTGTTCTCTTTCCCCCTTGGAGGACTCTCTAGCAATCTCGGCCTTATGTTCTCTCTCCCCCTTGGAGGACTCTCTAGCAATCTCTGCCTTATGTTCTCTCTCCCCCTTGGAGGACTCTCTAGGAATCTCTGCCTTCTGTTCTTTCTCCCCCTTGGAGGACTCTCTAGGAATCTCTGCCATCTGTTCTCTCTCCCCCTTGGAGGACTCTCTACGAATCTCAGCCTTCTCTTCTCTCTCCCCCTTGAAGGACTCTCTAGGATTCTCTTCCTTCTGTTCTCTCTCCCCCTTGGAGGACTCTCTAGGAATCTCTGCCTTCTGTTCTCTCTCCCCCTTGGAGGACTCTCTAGGAATCTCTGCCTTCTGTTCTCTCTCCCCCTTGGAGGACTCTCTAGGAATCTCTGCCTTCTGTTCTCTCTCCCCCTTGGAGGACTCTCTAGGAATCTCTGCCTTCTGTTCTCTCTCCCCCTAGGAGGACTCTCTAGGATTCTCTGCCTTCTGTTCTCTCTCCCCCTTGGAGGACTCTCTAGGAATCTCTGCCTTCTGTTCTCTCTCCCCCTTGGAGGACTCTCTAGGAATCTCTGCCTTCTGTTCTCTCTCCCCCTTGGAGGACTCTCTAGGAATCTCTGCCTTCTGTTCTCTCTCCCCCTTGGAGGACTCTCTAGGATTCTCTGCCTTCTGTTTTCTCTCTCCCTTGGAGGACTCTCTAGGATTCTCTGCCTTCTGTTCTCTCTCCCCCTTGGAGGACTCTCTAGGAATCTCTGCCTTCTGTTCTCTCTCTCTCTTGGAGGACTCTCTAGGAATCTGAGCCTTCTGTTCTTTCTCCCCCTTGGAGGACTCTCTAGGAATCTCTGCCATCTGTTCTATCTCCCGCTTGGAGGACTCTCTAGGAATCTCTGCCTTCTCTTCTCTCTCCCCCTTGGAGGACTCTCTTGGAATCTCTGCCTTCTGTTCTCTCTCCCCCTTGGAGGACTCTCTAGGAATCTCTGCCTTCTGTTCTCTTTCCCCCTTGGAGGACTCTCTAGCAATCTCTGCCTTATGTTCTCTCTCCCCCTTGGAGGACTCTCTAGGAATCTCTGCCTTCTGTTCTTTCTTCCCCTTGGAGGACTCTCTAGGAATCTCTGCCATCTGTTCTCTCTCCCCCTTGGAGGACTCTCTACGAATCTCAGCCTTCTCTTCTCTCTCCCCCTTGAAGGACTCTCTAGGATTCTCTTCCTTCTGTTCTCTCTCCCCCTTGAAGGACTCTCTAGGAATCTCTGCCTTCTGTTCTCTCTCCCCCTTGGAGGACTCTCTAGGAATCTCTGCCTTCTGTTCTCTCTCCCCCTTGGAGGACTCTCTAGGAATCTCTGCCTTCTGTTCTCTCTCCCCCTTGGAGGACTCTCTAGGAATCTCTGCCTTCTGTTCTCTTTCCCCCTTGGAGGACTCTCTAGGAATCTCTGGCTTATGTTCTCTCTCCCCCTTGGAGGACTCTCTAGGAATCTCTGCCTTCTGTTCTTTCTCCCCCTTGGAGGACTCTCTAGGAATCTCTGCCTTCTGTTCTCTCTCCCCCTTGGAGGACTCTCTAGGATTCTCTGACTTCTGTTCTCTCTCCCCCTTGGAGGACTCTCTAGGAATCTCTGCCTTCTGTACTCTCTCCCCCTTGGAGGACTCTCTAGGGTTCTCTGCCTTCTGTTTTCTCTCTCCCTTGGAGTACTCTCTAGGATTCTCTGCCTTTTGTTCTCTCTCCCCCTTGGAGGACTCTCTACGAATCTCTGCCTTCTGTTCTCTCTCTCTCTTGGAGGGCCCTCTCGGAATTTGAGCCTTCTGTACTCTCTCCCCCTTGGAGGACACTCTAGGAATCTCTGCCTTCTTTTCTCTCTCCCCCTTGGAGGACTCTCTAGGAATCTCTGCATTCTGTACTCTCTCCCCCTTGGAGGACTCTCTAGGATTCTCTGCCTTCTGTATCTCTCTCCTTTGGAGGACTCTCTAAGATTCTCTGCCTTCTGTTCTCTCTCCCCATTGGAGGACTCTCTAGGAATCTCTGCCTTCTGTTCTCTCTCTCCCTTGGAGGACTCTGTAGGACTCTCTGCCTTGTGTTCTCTCTCCCCCTTTGAGGTCTCTCTAGGAATCTCTGCCATCTGTTCTCTCTCCCCTTGGAGGGCCCTCTACGAACCTCAGCCTTCTGTTCTGTCTCACCCTTGGAGGACTCTCTAGGAATCTCTGCCTTCTGTTCTCTCTCTCCCTTGCAGGACTCTCTAGGAATCTCTGCCTTCTGTTCTCTCTCTCCCTTCCAGGACACTCTAGGAATCTCTGCGTTCTGTTCTCTCTCCCCCTTGGAGGACTCTCTAGGAATCTCTGCCATCTGTTCTCTCTCCCCTTGGAGGGCCCTCTACGAACCTCAGCCTTCTGTTCTGTCTCACCCTTGGAGGACTCTCTAGGAATCTCTGCCTTCTGTTCTCTCTCTCCCTTGGAGGACTCTCTAGGAATCTCTGCCTTCTGTTCTCTCTCTCCCTTCCAGGATACTCTAGGAATCTCTGCGTTCTGTTCTCTCTCCCCCTTGGAGGACTCTCTAGGAATCTCTGCCTTCTGTTCTCTCTCTCCCTTGAAGGACTCTCTAGGAATCTGAGCCTTCTGTTCTCTCTCTCCCTTGAAGGACTCTCTAGGAATCTCTGCCTTCTGTTCTCTCTCCCCCTTGGAGAACTCTCTAGGATTCTCTTCCTTCTGTTCTCTCTCTCCCTTGGAGGACTCTCTAGGAAACTCGGCCTTCTGTTCTCTCTCCCCCTTGGAGGACTCTCTAGGAATCTCTGCCTTCTGTTCTCTCTCTCCCTTGCAGGACTCTCCAGGAATCTCTGCCTTCTGTTCTCTCTCTCCCTTCCAGGACACTCTAGGAATCTCTGCGTTCTGTTCTCTCTCCCCCTTGGAGGACTCTCTAGGAATCTCTGCCATCTGTTCTCTCTCCCCTTGGAGGGCCCTCTACGAACCTCAGCCTTCTGTTCTGTCTCCCCCTTGGAGGACTCTCTAGGAATCTCTGCCTTCTGTTCTCTCTCTCCCTTGGAGGACTCTCTAGGAATCTCTGCCTTCTGTTCTCTCTCCCCCTTGGAGAACTCTCTAGGATTCTCTTCCTTCTGTTCTCTCTCTCCCTTGGAGGACTCTCTAGGAAACTCTGCCTTCTGTTCTCTCTCCACCTTGGAGGACTCTCTAGGAATCTCTGCCTTCTGTTCTCTCTCTCCCTTGGAGGACTCTTTAGGAATCTGATCCTTCTGTTCTTTCTCCCCCTTGTAGGACTCTCTAGGAATCTCTGCCATCTGTTCTCTCTCCCGCTTGGAGGACTTTCTAGGAATCTCTGCCTTCTGTTCTCTCTCTGCCTTGGAGGACTCTCTAGGAATCTGAGCCTTCTGTTCTCTCTCCCCCTTGGAGGACTCTCTAGGAATCTCGGCCTTCTTTTCTCTCTCCCCCTTGGAGGACTCTCTAGGAATCTCTGCCTTCTGTACTCTCTCCCCCTTGGAGAACTCTCTAGGAATCTGAGCCTTCTGTTCTCTCTCCCCCTTGGAGGACTCTCTAGGAATCTCTGCCTTCTGTTCTCTCTCTCCCTTGGAGGACTCTCTAGGAATCTGAGCCTTCTGTTCTCTCTCCCCTTTGGAGGACTCTCTAGGATTCTGAGCCTTCTGTTCTTTCTCCCCCTTGGAGGACTCTCTAGGAATCTCTGCCATCTGTTCTCTCTCCCCCTTGGAGGACTCTCTAGGAATCTCAGCCTTCTCTTCTCTCTCCCCCTTGGAGGACTCTCTAGGATTCTCTTCCTTCTGTTCTCTCTCCCCCTTGGAGGACTCTTTTGGAATGTGATCCTTCTGTTCTTTCTCCCCTTTGTAGGACTCTCTAGGAATCTCTGCCATCTGTTCTCTCTCCCGCTTGGAGGACTTTCTAGGAATCTCTGCCTTCTGTTCTCTCTCTCTCTTGGAGGGCCCTCTAGGAATTTGAGCCTTCTGTACTCTCTCCACCTTGGAGGACACTCTAGGAATCTCTGCCTTCTTTTCTCTCTCCCCCTTGGAGGACTCTCATGGAATCTCTGCTTTCTGTACTCTCTCCCCCTTGAAGGACTCTCTAGGATTCTCTGCCTTCTGTTTTCTCTCTCCCTTGGAGGACTCTCTAGGATTCTCTGCCTTCTGTTCTCTCTCTCCCTTGGAGGACTCTCTAGGAATCTCTGCCGTCTGTTCTCTCTCTCCCTTGGAGGACTCTTTAGGAATCTGATCCTTCTGTTCTTTCTCCCCCTTGTAGGACTCTCTAGGAATCTCTGCCATCTGTTCTCTCTCCCGCTTGGAGGACTCTCTAGGAATCTGAGCCTTCTGTTCTTTCTCCCCCTTGGAGGACTCTCTAGGAATCTCTGCCTTCTCTTCTCTCTCTCCCTTGGAGGTCTCTCTAGGAATCTGAGCCTTCAGTTCTCTCTCCCCCTTGGAGGGCCCTCTACGAACCTCAGCCTTCTGTTCTGTCTCACCCTTGGAGGACTCTCTAGGAATCTCTGCCTTCTGTTCTCTCTCTCCCTTGGAGGACTCTCTAGGAATCTCTGCCTTCTTTTCTCTCTCCCCCTTGGAGGACTCTCTAAGATTCTCTGCCTTCTGTTCTCTCTCCCCATTGGAGGACTCTCTAGGAATCTCTGCCTTCTGTTCTCTCTCTCCCTTGGAGGACTCTGTAGGACTCTCTGCCTTGTGTTCTCTCTCCCCCTTTGAGGTCTCTCTAGGAATCTCTGCCATCTGTTCTCTCTCCCCTTGGAGGGCCCTCTATGAACCTCAGCCTTCTGTTCTGTCTCACCCTTGGAGGACTCTCTAGGAATCTCTGCCTTCTGTTCTCTCTCTCCCTTGGAGTACTCTCTAGGATTCTCTGCCTTCTGTTCTCTCTCTCCCTTCCAGGACACTCTAGGAATCTCTGCGTTCTGTTCTCTCTCCCCCTTGGAGGACTCTCTAGGAATCTCTACCATCTGTTCTCTCTCCCCTTGGAGGGCCCTCTACGAACCTCAGCCTTCTGTTCTGTCTCACCCTTGGAGGACTCTCTAGGAATCTCTGCCTTCTGTTCTCTCTCTCCCTTGGAGGACTCTCTAGGAATCTCTGCCTTCTGTTCTCTCTCTCCCTTCCAGGATACTCTAGGAATCTCTGCGTTCTGTTCTCTCTCCCCCTTGGAGGACTCTCTAGGAATCTCTGCCTTCTGTTCTCTCTCTCCCTTGAAGGACTCTCTAGGAATCTGAGCCTTCTGTTCTCTCTCTCCCTTGAAGGACTCTCTAGGAATCTCTGCCTTCTGTTCTCTCTCCCCCTTGGAGAACTCTCTAGGATTCTCTTCCTTCTGTTCTCTCTCTCCCTTGGAGGACTCTCTAGGAAACTCTGCCTTCTGTTCTCTCTCCCCCTTGGAGGACTCTCTAGGAATCTCTGCCTTCTGTTCTCTCTCTCCCTTGCAGGACTCTCCAGGAATCTCTGCCTTCTGTTCTCTCTCTCCCTTCCAGGACACTCTAGGAATCTTTGTTCTGTTCTCTCTCCCCCTTGGAGGACTCTCTAGGAATCTCTGCCTTCTGTTCTCTCTCTCCCTTGAAGGACTCTCTAGGAATCTGAGCCTTCTGTTCTCTCTCTCCCTTGAAGGACTCTCTAGGAATGACTGCCTTCTGTTCTCTCTCCCCCTTGGAGAACTCTCTAGGATTCTCTTCCTTCTGTTCTCTCTCTCCCTTGGAGGACTCTCTAGGAAACTCTGCCTTCTGTTCTCTCTCCCCCTTGGAGGACTCTCTAGGAATCTCTGCCTTCTGTTCTCTCTCTCCCTTGCAGGACTCTCCAGGAATCTCTGCCTTCTGTTCTCTCTCTCCCTTCCAGGACACTCTAGGAATCTCTGCGTTCTGTTCTCTCTCCCCCTTGGAGGACTCTCTAGGAATCTCTGCCATCTGTTCTCTCTCCCCTTGGAGGGCCCTCTACGAACCTCAGCCTGCTGTTCTGTCTCACCCTTGGAGGACTCTCTAGGAATCTCTGCCTTCTGTTCTCTCTCTCACTTGGAGGACTCTCTAGGAATCTCTGCCTTATGTTCTCTCTCTCCCTTCCAGGATACTCTAGGAATCTCTGCGTTCTGTTCTCTCTCCCCCTTGGAGGACTCTCTAGGAATCTCTGCCTTCTGTTCTCTCTCTCCCTTGAAGGACTCTCTAGGAATCTGAGCCTTCTGTTCTCTCTCTCCCTTGAAGGACTCTCTAGGAATCTCTGCCTTCTGTTCTCTCTCCCCCTTGGAGAACTCTCTAGGAATCTCTGCCATCTGTTCTCTCTCCCACTTGGAGGACTTTCTAGGAATCTCTGCCTTCTGTTCTCTCTCTGTCTTGGAGGACTCTCTAGGAATCTGAGCCTTCTGTTCTCTCTCCCCCTTGGAGGACTCTCTAGGAATCTCGGTCTTCTTTTCTCTCTTCCCCTTGGAGGACTCTCTAGGAATCTCTGCCTTCTGTACTCTCTCCCCCTTGGAGAACTCTCTAGGAATCTGAGCCTTCTGTTCTCTCTCCCCCTTGGAGGGCTCTCTAGGAATCTCTGCCTTCTGTTCTCTCTCTCCCTTGGAGGACTCTCTAGGAATCTGAGCCTTCTGTTCTCTCTCCCCTTTGGAGGACTCTCTAGGATTCTGAGCCTTCTGTTCTTTCTCCCCCTTGGAGGACTCTCTAGGAATCTCTGCCATCTGTTCTCTCTCCCCCTTGGAGGACTCTCTAGGAATCTCAGCCTTCTCTTCTCTCTCCCCCTTGGAGGACTCTCTAGGATTCTCTTCCTTCTGTTCTCTCTCCCCCTTGGAGGACTCTTTTGGAATGTGATCCTTCTGTTCTTTCTCCCCTTTGTAGGACTCTCTAGGAATCTCGGCCATCTGTTCTCTCTCCCGCTTGGAGGACTTTCTAGGAATCTCTGCCTTCTGTTCTCTCTCTCTCTTGGAGGGCCCTCTAGGAATTTGAGCCTTCTGTACTCTCTCCACCTTGGAGGACACTCTAGGAATCTCTGCCTTCTTTTCTCTCTCCCCCTTGGAGGACTCTCTAGGAATCTCTGCCTTCTGTACTCTCTCCCCCTTGGAGGACGCTCTAGGATTCTCTGCCTTCTGTTTTCTCTCTCCGTTGGAGGACTCTCTAGGATTCTCTCCCTTCTGTTCTCTCTCCCCCTTGGAGGACTCTCTAGGAATCTCTGCCTTCTGTTCTCTCTCCCCCTTGGAGGACTCTCTAGGAATCTCTGCCTTCTGTTCTCTCTCCCCTTGGAGGGCCCTCTATGAACCTCAGCCTTCTGTTCTGTCTCACCCTTGGAGGACTCTCTAGGAATCTCTGCCTTCTGTTCTCTCTCCCCCTTGGAGGACTCTCTAGGAATCTCTGCCTTCTGTTCTCTCTCCCCCTTGGAGGACTCTCTAGGAATCTCTGCCTTCTGTTCTCTCTCTCCCTTGGAGGACTCTCTAGGAATCTCTGCCTTCTGTTCTCTCTCTCCCTTGGAGGAATCTCTAGGAATCTCTGCCATCTGTTCTCTCTCCCGCTTGGAGGACTTTCTAGGAATCTCTGCCTTCTGTTCTCTCTCTCTCTTGGAGGGCCCTCTAGGAATTTGAGCCTTCTGTACCCTCTCCCCCTTGGAGGACACTCTAGGAATCTCTGCCTTCTTTTCTCTCTCCCCCTTGGAGGACTCTCTAGGAATCTCTGCCTTCTGTACTCTCTCCCCCTTGGAGGACTCTCTAGGATTCTCTGCCTTCTGTTTTCTCTCTCCCTTGGAGGACTCTCTAGGATTCTCTGCCTTCTGTTCTCTCTCCCCCTTGGAGGACTCTCTAGGAATCTCTGCCTTCTGTTCTCTCTCTCTCTTGGAGGACTCTCTAGGAATCTGAGCCTTCTGTTCTTTCTCCCCCTTGGAGGACTCTCTAGGAATCTCTGCCATCTGTTCTATCTCCCGCTTGGAGGACTCTCTAGGAATCTCTGCCTTCTCTTCTCTCTCTCCCTTGGAGGACTCTCTAGGAATCTGAGCCTTCTGTTCTCTCTCCCCCTTGGAGGACTCTCTAGGAATCTCTGCCTTCTGTTCTCTCTCCCCCTTTGAGGACTCTCTAGGAATCTCTGCCTTCTGTTCTCTCTCTCCCTTGGAGGACTCTCTAGGAATCTCTGCCTTCTGTACTCTGTCCCCCTTGGAGGACTCTCTAGGGTTCTCTGCCTTCTGTTTTCTCTCTCCCTTGGAGTACTCTCTAGGATTCTCTGCCTTCTGTTCTCTCTCCCCCTTGGAGGACTCTCTAGGAATCTCTGCCTTCTGTTCTCTCTCTCTCTTGGAGGGCCCTCTAGGAATTTGAGCCTTCTGTACTCTCTCCCCCTTGGAGGACACTCTAGGAATCTCTGCCTTCTTTTCTCTCTCCCCCTTGGAGTACTCTCTAGGAATCACTGCCTTCTGTACTCTCTCCCCCTTGGAGGACTCTCTAGGATTCTCTCCCTTCTGTTTTCTCTCTCCCTTGGAGGACTCTCTAGGATTCTCTGCCTTCTGTTCTCTCTCCCCCTTGGAGGACTCTCTAGGAATCTCTGCCTTCTGTTCTCTCTCTCTCTTGGAGGACTCTCTAGGAATCTGAGCCTTCTGTTCTTTCTCCCCCTTGGAGGACTCTCTAGGAATCTCTGCCATCTGTTCTATCTCCCACTTGGAGGACTCTCTAGGAATCTCTGCCTTCTCTTCTCTCTCTCCCTTGGAGGACTCTCTAGGAATCTGAGCCTTCTGTTCTCTCTCCCCCTTGGAGGACTCTCTAGGAATCTCTGCCTTCTGTTCTCTCTCCCCCTTTGAGGACTCTCTAGGAATCTCTGCCTTCTGTTCTCTCTCTCCCTTGGAGTACTCTCTAGGATTCTCTGCCTTCTGTTCTCTCTCCCCCTTGGAGGACTCTCTAGGAATCTCTGCCTTCTGTTCTCTCTCTCTCTTGGAGGGCCCTCTAGGAGTTTGAGCCTTCTGTACTCTCTCCCCCTTGGAGGACACTCTAGGAATCTCTGCCTTCTTTTCTCTCTCCCCCTTGGAGGACTCTCTAGGAATCTCTGCCTTCTGTACTCTCTCCTCCTTGGAGGACTCGATAGGATTCTCTGCCTTCTGTTTTCTCTCTCCCTTGGAGGACTCTCTAGGAATCTCTGCCTTCTGTTCTCTCTCTCCCTTGGAGGACTCTGTAGGACTCTCTGCCTTGTGTTCTCTCTCCCCCTTTGAGGTCTCTCTAGGAAGCTCTGCCATCTGTTCTCTCTCTCCTTGGAGGGCCCTCTACGAACCTCAGCCTTCTGTTCTGTCTCACCCTTGGAGGACTCTCTAGGAATCTCTGCCTTCTGTTCTCTCTCCCCCTTGGAGGACTCTCTAGGAATCTCTGCCTTCTGTTCTCTCTCCCCCTTGGAGGACTCTCTAGGAATCTCTGCCTTCTGTTCTCTTTCCCCCTTGGAGGACTCTCTAGGAATCTCTGCCTTCTGTTCTCTCTCCCCCTTGGAGGACTCTCTTGGAATCTCTGCCTTCTGTTCTCTCTCTCCCTTCCAGGACACTCTAGGAATCTCTGCGTTCTGTTCTCTCTCCCCCTTGGAGGACTCTCTAGGAATCTCTGCCATCTGTTCTCTCTCCCCTTGGAGGGCCCTCTACGAACCTCAGCCTGCTGTTCTGTCTCACCCTTGGAGGACTCTCTAGGAATCTCTGCCTTCTGTTCTCTCTCTCACTTGGAGGACTCTCTAGGAATCTCTGCCTTATGTTCTCTCTCTCCCTTCCAGGATACTCTAGGAATCTCTGCGTTCTGTTCTCTCTCCCCCTTGGAGGACTCTCTAGGAATCTCTGCCTTCTGTTCTCTCTCTCCCTTGAAGGACTCTCTAGGAATCTGAGCCTTCTGTTCTCTCTCTCCCTTGAAGGACTCTCTAGGAATCTCTGCCTTCTGTTCTCTCTCCCCCTTGGAGAACTCTCTAGGAATCTCTGCCATCTGTTCTCTCTCCCACTTGGAGGACTTTCTAGGAATCTCTGCCTTCTGTTCTCTCTCTGCCTTGGAGGACTCTCTAGGAATCTGAGCCTTCTGTTCTCTCTCCCCCTTGGAGGACTCTCTAGGAATCTCGGTCTTCTTTTCTCTCTTCCCCTTGGAGGACTCTCTAGGAATCTCTGCCTTCTGTACTCTCTCCCCCTTGGAGAACTCTCTAGGAATCTGAGCCTTCTGTTCTCTCTCCCCCTTGGAGGACTCTCTAGGAATCTCTGCCTTCTGTTCTCTCTCTCCCTTGGAGGACTCTCTAGGAATCTGAGCCTTCTGTTCTCTCTCCCCTTTGGAGGACTCTCTAGGATTCTGAGCCTTCTGTTCTTTCTCCCCCTTGGAGGACTCTCTAGGAATCTCTGCCATCTGTTCTCTCTCCCCCTTGGAGGACTCTCTAGGAATCTCCGCCTTCTCTTCTCTCTCCCCCTTGGAGGACTCTCTAGGATTCTCTTCCTTCTGTTCTCTCTCCCCCTTGGAGGACTCTTTTGGAATGTGATCCTTCTGTTCTTTCTCCCCTTTGTAGGACTCTCTAGGAATCTCGGCCATCTGTTCTCTCTCCCGCTTGGAGGACTTTCTAGGAATCTCTGCCTTCTGTTCTCTCTCTCTCTTGGAGGGCCCTCTAGGAATTTGAGCCTTCTGTACTCTCTCCACCTTGGAGGACACTCTAGGAATCTCTGCCTTCTTTTCTCTCTCCCCCTTGGAGGACTCTCTAGGAATCTCTGCCTTCTGTACTCTCTCCCCCTTGGAGGACTCTCTAGGATTCTCTGCCTTCTGTTTTCTCTCTCCCTTGGAGGACTCTCTAGGATTCTCTGCCTTCTGTTCTCTCTCCCCCTTGGAGGACTCTCTAGGAATCTCTGCCTTCTGTTCTCTCTCTCTCTTGGAGGACTCTCTAGGAATCTGAGCCTTCTGTTCTTTCTCCCCCTTGGAGGACTCTCTAGGAATCTCTGCCATCTGTTCTATCTCCCGCTTGGAGGACTCTCTAGGAATCTCTGCCTTCTCTTCTCTCTCTCCCTTGGAGGACTCTCTAGGAATCTGAGCCTTCTGTTCTCTCTCCCCCTTGGAGGACTCTCTAGGAATCTCTGCCTTCTGTTCTCTCTCCCCCTTTGAGGACTCTCTAGGAATCTCTGCCTTCTGTTCTCTCTCTCCCTTGGAGGACTCTCTAGGAATCTCTGCCTTCTGTACTCTCTCCCCCTTGGAGGACTCTCTAGGGTTCTCTGCCTTCTGTTTTCTCTCTCCCTTGGAGTACTCTCTAGGATTCTCTGCCTTCTGTTCTCTCTCCCCCTTGGAGGACTCTCTAGGAATCTCTGCCTTCTGTTCTCTCTCTCTCTTGGAGGGCCCTCTAGGAATTTGAGCCTTCTGTACTCTCTCCCCCTTGGAGGACACTCTAGGAATCTCTGCCTTCTTTTCTCTCTCCCCCTTGGAGTACTCTCTAGGAATCACTGCCTTCTGTACTCTCTCCCCCTTGGAGGACTCTCTAGGATTCTCTCCCTTCTGTTTTCTCTCTCCCTTGGAGGACTCTCTATGATTCTCTGCCTTCTGTTCTCTCTCCCCCTTGGAGGACTCTCTAGGAATCTCTGCCTTCTGTTCTCTCTCTCTCTTGGAGGACTCTCTAGGAATCTGAGCCTTCTGTTCTTTCTCCCCCTTGGAGGACTCTCTAGGAATCTCTGCCATCTGTTCTATCTCCCACTTGGAGGACTCTCTAGGAATCTCTGCCTTCTCTTCTCTCTCTCCCTTGGAGGACTCTCTAGGAATCTGAGCCTTCTGTTCTCTCTCCCCCTTGGAGGACTCTCTAGGAATCTCTGCCTTCTGTTCTCTCTCCCCCTTTGAGGACTCTCTAGGAATCTCTGCCTTCTGTTCTCTCTCTCCCTTGGAGTACTCTCTAGGATTCTCTGCCTTCTGTTCTCTCTCCCCCTTGGAGGACTCTCTAGGAATCTCTGCCTTCTGTTCTCTCTCTCTCTTGGAGGGCCCTCTAGGAGTTTGAGCCTTCTGTACTCTCTCCCCCTTGGAGGACACTCTAGGAATCTCTGCCTTCTTTTCTCTCTCCCCCTTGGAGGACTCTCTAGGAATCTCTGCCTTCTGTACTCTCTCCTCCTTGGAGGACTCGATAGGATTCTCTGCCTTCTGTTTTCTCTCTCCCTTGGAGGACTCTCTAGGAATCTCTGCCTTCTGTTCTCTCTCTCCCTTGGAGGACTCTGTAGGACTCTCTGCCTTGTGTTCTCTCTCCCCCTTTGAGGTCTCTCTAGGAAGCTCTGCCATCTGTTCTCTCTCCCCTTGGAGGGCCCTCTACGAACCTCAGCCTTCTGTTCTGTCTCACCCTTGGAGGACTCTCTAGGAATCTCTGCCTTCTGTTCTCTCTCCCCCTTGGAGGACGCTCTAGGAATCTCTGCCTTCTGTTCTCTCTCCCCCTTGGAGGACTCTCTAGGAATCTCTGCCTTCTGTTCTCTCTCCCCTTGGAGGGCCCTCTACGAACCTCAGCCTTCTGTTCTGTCTCACCCTTGGAGGACTCTCTAGGAATCTCTGCCTTCTGTTCTCTCTCCCCCTTGGAGGACTCTCTAGGAATCTCTGCCTTCTGTTCTCTCTCCCCCTTGGAGGACTCTCTAGGAATCTCTGCCTTCTGTTCTCTCTCTCCCTTGGAGGACTCTCTAGGAATCTCTGCCTTCTGTTCTCTCTCTCCCTTGGAGGAATCTCTAGGAATCTCTGCCATCTGTTCTCTCTCCCGCTTGGAGGACTTTCTAGGAATCTCTGCCTTCTGTTCTCTCTCTCTCTTGGAGGGCCCTCTAGGAATTTGAGCCTTCTGTACCCTCTCCCCCTTGGAGGACACTCTAGGAATCTCTGCCTTCTTTTCTCTCTCCCCCTTGGAGGACTCTCTAGGAATCTCTGCCTTCTGTACTCTCTCCCCCTTGGAGGACTCTCTAGGATTCTCTGCCTTCTGTTTTCTCTCTCCCTTGGAGGACTCTCTAGGATTCTCTGCCTTCTGTTCTCTCTCCCCCTTGGAGGACTCTCTAGGAATCTCTGCCTTCTGTTCTCTCTCTCTCTTGGTGGACTCTCTAGGAATCTGAGCCTTCTGTTCTTTCTCCCCCTTGGAGGACTCTCTAGGAATCTCTGCCATCTGTTCTATCTCCCGCTTGGAGGACTCTCTAGGAATCTCTGCCTTCTCTTCTCTCTCTCCCTTGGAGGACTCTCTAGGAATCTGAGCCTTCTGTTCTCTCTCCCCCTTGGAGGACTCTCTAGGAATCTCTGCCTTCTGTTCTCTCTCCCCCTTTGAGGACTCTCTAGGAATCTCTGCCTTCTGTTCTCTCTCTCCCTTGGAGGACTCTCTAGGAATCTCTGCCTTCTGTACTCTCTCCCCCTTGGAGGACTCTCTAGGGTTCTCTGCCTTCTGTTTTCTCTCTCCCTTGGAGTACTCTCTAGGATTCTCTGCCTTCTGTTCTCTCTCCCCCTTGGAGGACTCTCTAGGAATCTCTGCCTTCTGTTCTCTCTCTCTCTTGGAGGGCCCTCTAGGAATTTGAGCCTTCTGTACTCTCTCCCCCTTGGAGGACACTCTAGGAATCTCTGCCTTCTTTTCTCTCTCCCCCTTGGAGTACTCTCTAGGAATCACTGCCTTCTGTACTCTCTCCCCCTTGGAGGACTCTCTAGGATTCTCTCCCTTCTGTTTTCTCTCTCCCTTGGAGGACTCTCTAGGATTCTCTGCCTTCTGTTCTCTCTCCCCCTTGGAGGACTCTCTAGGAATCTCTGCCTTCTGTTCTCTCTCTCTCTTGGAGGACTCTCTAGGAATCTGAGCCTTCTGTTCTTTCTCCCCCTTGGAGGACTCTCTAGGAATCTCTGCCATCTGTTCTATCTCCCACTTGGAGGACTCTCTAGGAATCTCTGCCTTCTCTTCTCTCTCTCCCTTGGAGGACTCTCTAGGAATCTGAGCCTTCTGTTCTCTCTCCCCCTTGGAGGACTCTCTAGGAATCTCTGCCTTCTGTTCTCTCTCCCCCTTTGAGGACTCTCTAGGAATCTCTGCCTTCTGTTCTCTCTCTCCCTTGGAGGACTCTCTAGGAATCTGAGCCTTCTGTTCTCTCTCCCCCTTGGAGGACTCTCTAGGAATCTCTGCCTTCTGTTCTCTCTCCCCCTTTGAGGACTCTCTAGGAATCTCTGCCTTCTGTTCTCTCTCTCCCTTGGAGTACTCTCTAGGATTCTCTGCCTTCTGTTCTCTCTCCCCCTTGGAGGACTCTCTAGGAATCTCTGCCTTCTGTTCTCTCTCTCTCTTGGAGGGCCCTCTAGGAGTTTGAGCCTTCTGTACTCTCTCCCCCTTGGAGGACACTCTAGGAATCTCTGCCTTCTTTTCTCTCTCCCCCTTGGAGGACTCTCTAGGAATCTCTGCCTTCTGTACTCTCTCCTCCTTGGAGGACTCGATAGGATTCTCTGCCTTCTGTTTTCTCTCTCCCTTGGAGGACTCTCTAGGAATCTCTGCCTTCTGTTCTCTCTCTCCCTTGGAGGACTCTGTAGGACTCTCTGCCTTGTGTTCTCTCTCCCCCTTTGAGGTCTCTCTAGGAAGCTCTGCCATCTGTTCTCTCTCCCCTTGGAGGGCCCTCTACGAACCTCAGCCTTCTGTTCTGTCTCACCCTTGGAGGACTCTCTAGGAATCTCTGCCTTCTGTTCTCTCTCCCCCTTGGAGGACGCTCTAGGAATCTCTGCCTTCTGTTCTCTCTCCCCCTTGGAGGACTCTCTAGGAATCTCTGCCTTCTGTTCTCTCTCCCCTTGGAGGGCCCTCTACGAACCTCAGCCTTCTGTTCTGTCTCACCCTTGGAGGACTCTCTAGGAATCTCTGCCTTCTGTTCTCTCTCCCCCTTGGAGGACTCTCTAGGAATCTCTGCCTTCTGTTCTCTCTCCCCCTTGGAGGACTCTCTAGGAATCTCTGCCTTCTGTACTCTCTCCCCCTTGGAGGACTCTCTAGGGTTCTCTGCCTTCTGTTTTCTCTCTCCCTTGGAGTACTCTCTAGGATTCTCTGCCTTCTGTTCTCTCTCCCCCTTGGAGGACTCTCTAGGAATCTCTGCCTTCTGTTCTCTCTCTCTCTTGGAGGGCCCTCTAGGAATTTGAGCCTTCTGTACTCTCTCCCCCTTGGAGGACACTCTAGGAATCTCTGCCTTCTTTTCTCTCTCCCCCTTGGAGTACTCTCTAGGAATCACTGCCTTCTGTACTCTCTCCCCCTTGGAGGACTCTCTAGGATTCTCTCCCTTCTGTTTTCTCTCTCCCTTGGAGGACTCTCTATGATTCTCTGCCTTCTGTTCTCTCTCCCCCTTGGAGGACTCTCTAGGAATCTCTGCCTTCTGTTCTCTCTCTCTCTTGGAGGACTCTCTAGGAATCTGAGCCTTCTGTTCTTTCTCCCCCTTGGAGGACTCTCTAGGAATCTCTGCCATCTGTTCTATCTCCCACTTGGAGGACTCTCTAGGAATCTCTGCCTTCTCTTCTCTCTCTCCCTTGGAGGACTCTCTAGGAATCTGAGCCTTCTGTTCTCTCTCCCCCTTGGAGGACTCTCTAGGAATCTCTGCCTTCTGTTCTCTCTCCCCCTTTGAGGACTCTCTAGGAATCTCTGCCTTCTGTTCTCTCTCTCCCTTGGAGTACTCTCTAGGATTCTCTGCCTTCTGTTCTCTCTCCCCCTTGGAGGACTCTCTAGGAATCTCTGCCTTCTGTTCTCTCTCTCTCTTGGAGGGCCCTCTAGGAGTTTGAGCCTTCTGTACTCTCTCCCCCTTGGAGGACACTCTAGGAATCTCTGCCTTCTTTTCTCTCTCCCCCTTGGAGGACTCTCTAGGAATCTCTGCCTTCTGTACTCTCTCCTCCTTGGAGGACTCGATAGGATTCTCTGCCTTCTGTTTTCTCTCTCCCTTGGAGGACTCTCTAGGAATCTCTGCCTTCTGTTCTCTCTCTCCCTTGGAGGACTCTGTAGGACTCTCTGCCTTGTGTTCTCTCTCCCCCTTTGAGGTCTCTCTAGGAAGCTCTGCCATCTGTTCTCTCTCCCCTTGGAGGGCCCTCTACGAACCTCAGCCTTCTGTTCTGTCTCACCCTTGGAGGACTCTCTAGGAATCTCTGCCTTCTGTTCTCTCTCCCCCTTGGAGGACGCTCTAGGAATCTCTGCCTTCTGTTCTCTCTCCCCCTTGGAGGACTCTCTAGGAATCTCTGCCTTCTGTTCTCTCTCCCCTTGGAGGGCCCTCTACGAACCTCAGCCTTCTGTTCTGTCTCACCCTTGGAGGACTCTCTAGGAATCTCTGCCTTCTGTTCTCTCTCCCCCTTGGAGGACTCTCTAGGAATCTCTGCCTTCTGTTCTCTCTCCCCCTTGGAGGACTCTCTAGGAATCTCTGCCTTCTGTTCTCTCTCTCCCTTGGAGGACTCTCTAGGAATCTCTGCCTTCTGTTCTCTCTCTCCCTTGGAGGAATCTCTAGGAATCTCTGCCATCTGTTCTCTCTCCCGCTTGGAGGACTTTCTAGGAATCTCTGCCTTCTGTTCTCTCTCTCTCTTGGAGGGCCCTCTAGGAATTTGAGCCTTCTGTACCCTCTCCCCCTTGGAGGACACTCTAGGAATCTCTGCCTTCTTTTCTCTCTCCCCCTTGGAGGACTCTCTAGGAATCTCTGCCTTCTGTACTCTCTCCCCCTTGGAGGACTCTCTAGGATTCTCTGCCTTCTGTTTTCTCTCTCCCTTGGAGGACTCTCTAGGATTCTCTGCCTTCTGTTCTCTCTCCCCCTTGGAGGACTCTCTAGGAATCTCTGCCTTCTGTTCTCTCTCTCTCTTGGTGGACTCTCTAGGAATCTGAGCCTTCTGTTCTTTCTCCCCCTTGGAGGACTCTCTAGGAATCTCTGCCATCTGTTCTATCTCCCGCTTGGAGGACTCTCTAGGAATCTCTGCCTTCTCTTCTCTCTCTCCCTTGGAGGACTCTCTAGGAATCTGAGCCTTCTGTTCTCTCTCCCCCTTGGAGGACTCTCTAGGAATCTCTGCCTTCTGTTCTCTCTCCCCCTTTGAGGACTCTCTAGGAATCTCTGCCTTCTGTTCTCTCTCTCCCTTGGAGGACTCTCTAGGAATCTCTGCCTTCTGTACTCTCTCCCCCTTGGAGGACTCTCTAGGGTTCTCTGCCTTCTGTTTTCTCTCTCCCTTGGAGTACTCTCTAGGATTCTCTGCCTTCTGTTCTCTCTCCCCCTTGGAGGACTCTCTAGGAATCTCTGCCTTCTGTTCTCTCTCTCTCTTGGAGGGCCCTCTAGGAATTTGAGCCTTCTGTACTCTCTCCCCCTTGGAGGACACTCTAGGAATCTCTGCCTTCTTTTCTCTCTCCCCCTTGGAGTACTCTCTAGGAATCACTGCCTTCTGTACTCTCTCCCCCTTGGAGGACTCTCTAGGATTCTCTCCCTTCTGTTTTCTCTCTCCCTTGGAGGACTCTCTAGGATTCTCTGCCTTCTGTTCTCTCTCCCCCTTGGAGGACTCTCTAGGAATCTCTGCCTTCTGTTCTCTCTCTCTCTTGGAGGACTCTCTAGGAATCTGAGCCTTCTGTTCTTTCTCCCCCTTGGAGGACTCTCTAGGAATCTCTGCCATCTGTTCTATCTCCCACTTGGAGGACTCTCTAGGAATCTCTGCCTTCTCTTCTCTCTCTCCCTTGGAGGACTCTCTAGGAATCTGAGCCTTCTGTTCTCTCTCCCCCTTGGAGGACTCTCTAGGAATCTCTGCCTTCTGTTCTCTCTCCCCCTTTGAGGACTCTCTAGGAATCTCTGCCTTCTGTTCTCTCTCTCCCTTGGAGGACTCTCTAGGAATCTGAGCCTTCTGTTCTCTCTCCCCCTTGGAGGACTCTCTAGGAATCTCTGCCTTCTGTTCTCTTTCCCCCTTGGAGGACTCTCTAGGAATCTCTGGCTTATGTTCTCTCTCCCCCTTGGAGGACTCTCTAGGAATCTCTGCCTTCTGTTCTTTCTCCCCCTTGGAGGACTCTCTAGGAATCTCTGCCTTCTGTTCTCTCTCCCCCTTGGAGGACTCTCTAGGATTCTCTGACTTCTGTTCTCTCTCCCCCTTGGAGGACTCTCTAGGAATCTCTGCCTTCTGTACTCTCTCCCCCTTGGAGGACTCTCTAGGGTTCTCTGCCTTCTGTTTTCTCTCTCCCTTGGAGTACTCTCTAGGATTCTCTGCCTTTTGTTCTCTCTCCCCCTTGGAGGACTCTCTACGAATCTCTGCCTTCTGTTCTCTCTCTCTCTTGGAGGGCCCTCTCGGAATTTGAGCCTTCTGTACTCTCTCCCCCTTGGAGGACACTCTAGGAATCTCTGCCTTCTTTTCTCTCTCCCCCTTGGAGGACTCTCTAGGAATCTCTGCATTCTGTACTCTCTCCCCCTTGGAGGACTCTCTAGGATTCTCTGCCTTCTGTATCTCTCTCCTTTGGAGGACTCTCTAAGATTCTCTGCCTTCTGTTCTCTCTCCCCATTGGAGGACTCTCTAGGAATCTCTGCCTTCTGTTCTCTCTCTCCCTTGGAGGACTCTGTAGGACTCTCTGCCTTGTGTTCTCTCTCCCCCTTTGAGGTCTCTCTAGGAATCTCTGCCATCTGTTCTCTCTCCCCTTGGAGGGCCCTCTACGAACCTCAGCCTTCTGTTCTGTCTCACCCTTGGAGGACTCTCTAGGAATCTCTGCCTTCTGTTCTCTCTCTCCCTTGCAGGACTCTCTAGGAATCTCTGCCTTCTGTTCTCTCTCTCCCTTCCAGGACACTCTAGGAATCTCTGCGTTCTGTTCTCTCTCCCCCTTGGAGGACTCTCTAGGAATCTCTGCCATCTGTTCTCTCTCCCCTTGGAGGGCCCTCTACGAACCTCAGCCTTCTGTTCTGTCTCACCCTTGGAGGACTCTCTAGGAATCTCTGCCTTCTGTTCTCTCTCTCCCTTGGAGGACTCTCTAGGAATCTCTGCCTTCTGTTCTCTCTCTCCCTTCCAGGATACTCTAGGAATCTCTGCGTTCTGTTCTCTCTCCCCCTTGGAGGACTCTCTAGGAATCTCTGCCTTCTGTTCTCTCTCTCCCTTGAAGGACTCTCTAGGAATCTGAGCCTTCTGTTCTCTCTCTCCCTTGAAGGACTCTCTAGGAATCTCTGCCTTCTGTTCTCTCTCCCCCTTGGAGAACTCTCTAGGATTCTCTTCCTTCTGTTCTCTCTCTCCCTTGGAGGACTCTCTAGGAAACTCGGCCTTCTGTTCTCTCTCCCCCTTGGAGGACTCTCTAGGAATCTCTGCCTTCTGTTCTCTCTCTCCCTTGCAGGACTCTCCAGGAATCTCTGCCTTCTGTTCTCTCTCTCCCTTCCAGGACACTCTAGGAATCTCTGCGTTCTGTTCTCTCTCCCCCTTGGAGGACTCTCTAGGAATCTCTGCCATCTGTTCTCTCTCCCCTTGGAGGGCCCTCTACGAACCTCAGCCTTCTGTTCTGTCTCCCCCTTGGAGGACTCTCTAGGAATCTCTGCCTTCTGTTCTCTCTCTCCCTTGGAGGACTCTCTAGGAATCTCTGCCTTCTGTTCTCTCTCCCCCTTGGAGAACTCTCTAGGATTCTCTTCCTTCTGTTCTCTCTCTCCCTTGGAGGACTCTCTAGGAAACTCTGCCTTCTGTTCTCTCTCCACCTTGGAGGACTCTCTAGGAATCTCTGCCTTCTGTTCTCTCTCTCCCTTGGAGGACTCTTTAGGAATCTGATCCTTCTGTTCTTTCTCCCCCTTGTAGGACTCTCTAGGAATCTCTGCCATCTGTTCTCTCTCCCGCTTGGAGGACTTTCTAGGAATCTCTGCCTTCTGTTCTCTCTCTGCCTTGGAGGACTCTCTAGGAATCTGAGCCTTCTGTTCTCTCTCCCCCTTGGAGGACTCTCTAGGAATCTCGGCCTTCTTTTCTCTCTCCCCCTTGGAGGACTCTCTAGGAATCTCTGCCTTCTGTACTCTCTCCCCCTTGGAGAACTCTCTAGGAATCTGAGCCTTCTGTTCTCTCTCCCCCTTGGAGGACTCTCTAGGAATCTCTGCCTTCTGTTCTCTCTCTCCCTTGGAGGACTCTCTAGGAATCTGAGCCTTCTGTTCTCTCTCCCCTTTGGAGGACTCTCTAGGATTCTGAGCCTTCTGTTCTTTCTCCCCCTTGGAGGACTCTCTAGGAATCTCTGCCATCTGTTCTCTCTCCCCCTTGGAGGACTCTCTAGGAATCTCAGCCTTCTCTTCTCTCTCCCCCTTGGAGGACTCTCTAGGATTCTCTTCCTTCTGTTCTCTCTCCCCCTTGGAGGACTCTTTTGGAATGTGATCCTTCTGTTCTTTCTCCCCTTTGTAGGACTCTCTAGGAATCTCTGCCATCTGTTCTCTCTCCCGCTTGGAGGACTTTCTAGGAATCTCTGCCTTCTGTTCTCTCTCTCTCTTGGAGGGCCCTCTAGGAATTTGAGCCTTCTGTACTCTCTCCACCTTGGAGGACACTCTAGGAATCTCTGCCTTCTTTTCTCTCTCCCCCTTGGAGGACTCTCATGGAATCTCTGCTTTCTGTACTCTCTCCCCCTTGAAGGACTCTCTAGGATTCTCTGCCTTCTGTTTTCTCTCTCCCTTGGAGGACTCTCTAGGATTCTCTGCCTTCTGTTCTCTCTCTCCCTTGGAGGACTCTCTAGGAATCTCTGCCGTCTGTTCTCTCTCTCCCTTGGAGGACTCTTTAGGAATCTGATCCTTCTGTTCTTTCTCCCCCTTGTAGGACTCTCTAGGAATCTCTGCCATCTGTTCTCTCTCCCGCTTGGAGGACTCTCTAGGAATCTGAGCCTTCTGTTCTTTCTCCCCCTTGGAGGACTCTCTAGGAATCTCTGCCTTCTCTTCTCTCTCTCCCTTGGAGGTCTCTCTAGGAATCTGAGCCTTCAGTTCTCTCTCCCCCTTGGAGGGCCCTCTACGAACCTCAGCCTTCTGTTCTGTCTCACCCTTGGAGGACTCTCTAGGAATCTCTGCCTTCTGTTCTCTCTCTCCCTTGGAGGACTCTCTAGGAATCTCTGCCTTCTTTTCTCTCTCCCCCTTGGAGGACTCTCTAAGATTCTCTGCCTTCTGTTCTCTCTCCCCATTGGAGGACTCTCTAGGAATCTCTGCCTTCTGTTCTCTCTCTCCCTTGGAGGACTCTGTAGGACTCTCTGCCTTGTGTTCTCTCTCCCCCTTTGAGGTCTCTCTAGGAATCTCTGCCATCTGTTCTCTCTCCCCTTGGAGGGCCCTCTATGAACCTCAGCCTTCTGTTCTGTCTCACCCTTGGAGGACTCTCTAGGAATCTCTGCCTTCTGTTCTCTCTCTCCCTTGGAGTACTCTCTAGGATTCTCTGCCTTCTGTTCTCTCTCTCCCTTCCAGGACACTCTAGGAATCTCTGCGTTCTGTTCTCTCTCCCCCTTGGAGGACTCTCTAGGAATCTCTACCATCTGTTCTCTCTCCCCTTGGAGGGCCCTCTACGAACCTCAGCCTTCTGTTCTGTCTCACCCTTGGAGGACTCTCTAGGAATCTCTGCCTTCTGTTCTCTCTCTCCCTTGGAGGACTCTCTAGGAATCTCTGCCTTCTGTTCTCTCTCTCCCTTCCAGGATACTCTAGGAATCTCTGCGTTCTGTTCTCTCTCCCCCTTGGAGGACTCTCTAGGAATCTCTGCCTTCTGTTCTCTCTCTCCCTTGAAGGACTCTCTAGGAATCTGAGCCTTCTGTTCTCTCTCTCCCTTGAAGGACTCTCTAGGAATCTCTGCCTTCTGTTCTCTCTCCCCCTTGGAGAACTCTCTAGGATTCTCTTCCTTCTGTTCTCTCTCTCCCTTGGAGGACTCTCTAGGAAACTCTGCCTTCTGTTCTCTCTCCCCCTTGGAGGACTCTCTAGGAATCTCTGCCTTCTGTTCTCTCTCTCCCTTGCAGGACTCTCCAGGAATCTCTGCCTTCTGTTCTCTCTCTCCCTTCCAGGACACTCTAGGAATCTTTGTTCTGTTCTCTCTCCCCCTTGGAGGACTCTCTAGGAATCTCTGCCTTCTGTTCTCTCTCTCCCTTGAAGGACTCTCTAGGAATCTGAGCCTTCTGTTCTCTCTCTCCCTTGAAGGACTCTCTAGGAATGACTGCCTTCTGTTCTCTCTCCCCCTTGGAGAACTCTCTAGGATTCTCTTCCTTCTGTTCTCTCTCTCCCTTGGAGGACTCTCTAGGAAACTCTGCCTTCTGTTCTCTCTCCCCCTTGGAGGACTCTCTAGGAATCTCTGCCTTCTGTTCTCTCTCTCCCTTGCAGGACTCTCCAGGAATCTCTGCCTTCTGTTCTCTCTCTCCCTTCCAGGACACTCTAGGAATCTCTGCGTTCTGTTCTCTCTCCCCCTTGGAGGACTCTCTAGGAATCTCTGCCATCTGTTCTCTCTCCCCTTGGAGGGCCCTCTACGAACCTCAGCCTGCTGTTCTGTCTCACCCTTGGAGGACTCTCTAGGAATCTCTGCCTTCTGTTCTCTCTCTCACTTGGAGGACTCTCTAGGAATCTCTGCCTTATGTTCTCTCTCTCCCTTCCAGGATACTCTAGGAATCTCTGCGTTCTGTTCTCTCTCCCCCTTGGAGGACTCTCTAGGAATCTCTGCCTTCTGTTCTCTCTCTCCCTTGAAGGACTCTCTAGGAATCTGAGCCTTCTGTTCTCTCTCTCCCTTGAAGGACTCTCTAGGAATCTCTGCCTTCTGTTCTCTCTCCCCCTTGGAGAACTCTCTAGGAATCTCTGCCATCTGTTCTCTCTCCCACTTGGAGGACTTTCTAGGAATCTCTGCCTTCTGTTCTCTCTCTGTCTTGGAGGACTCTCTAGGAATCTGAGCCTTCTGTTCTCTCTCCCCCTTGGAGGACTCTCTAGGAATCTCGGTCTTCTTTTCTCTCTTCCCCTTGGAGGACTCTCTAGGAATCTCTGCCTTCTGTACTCTCTCCCCCTTGGAGAACTCTCTAGGAATCTGAGCCTTCTGTTCTCTCTCCCCCTTGGAGGGCTCTCTAGGAATCTCTGCCTTCTGTTCTCTCTCTCCCTTGGAGGACTCTCTAGGAATCTGAGCCTTCTGTTCTCTCTCCCCTTTGGAGGACTCTCTAGGATTCTGAGCCTTCTGTTCTTTCTCCCCCTTGGAGGACTCTCTAGGAATCTCTGCCATCTGTTCTCTCTCCCCCTTGGAGGACTCTCTAGGAATCTCAGCCTTCTCTTCTCTCTCCCCCTTGGAGGACTCTCTAGGATTCTCTTCCTTCTGTTCTCTCTCCCCCTTGGAGGACTCTTTTGGAATGTGATCCTTCTGTTCTTTCTCCCCTTTGTAGGACTCTCTAGGAATCTCGGCCATCTGTTCTCTCTCCCGCTTGGAGGACTTTCTAGGAATCTCTGCCTTCTGTTCTCTCTCTCTCTTGGAGGGCCCTCTAGGAATTTGAGCCTTCTGTACTCTCTCCACCTTGGAGGACACTCTAGGAATCTCTGCCTTCTTTTCTCTCTCCCCCTTGGAGGACTCTCTAGGAATCTCTGCCTTCTGTACTCTCTCCCCCTTGGAGGACGCTCTAGGATTCTCTGCCTTCTGTTTTCTCTCTCCGTTGGAGGACTCTCTAGGATTCTCTCCCTTCTGTTCTCTCTCCCCCTTGGAGGACTCTCTAGGAATCTCTGCCTTCTGTTCTCTCTCCCCCTTGGAGGACTCTCTAGGAATCTCTGCCTTCTGTTCTCTCTCCCCTTGGAGGGCCCTCTATGAACCTCAGCCTTCTGTTCTGTCTCACCCTTGGAGGACTCTCTAGGAATCTCTGCCTTCTGTTCTCTCTCCCCCTTGGAGGACTCTCTAGGAATCTCTGCCTTCTGTTCTCTCTCCCCCTTGGAGGACTCTCTAGGAATCTCTGCCTTCTGTTCTCTCTCTCCCTTGGAGGACTCTCTAGGAATCTCTGCCTTCTGTTCTCTCTCTCCCTTGGAGGAATCTCTAGGAATCTCTGCCATCTGTTCTCTCTCCCGCTTGGAGGACTTTCTAGGAATCTCTGCCTTCTGTTCTCTCTCTCTCTTGGAGGGCCCTCTAGGAATTTGAGCCTTCTGTACCCTCTCCCCCTTGGAGGACACTCTAGGAATCTCTGCCTTCTTTTCTCTCTCCCCCTTGGAGGACTCTCTAGGAATCTCTGCCTTCTGTACTCTCTCCCCCTTGGAGGACTCTCTAGGATTCTCTGCCTTCTGTTTTCTCTCTCCCTTGGAGGACTCTCTAGGATTCTCTGCCTTCTGTTCTCTCTCCCCCTTGGAGGACTCTCTAGGAATCTCTGCCTTCTGTTCTCTCTCTCTCTTGGAGGACTCTCTAGGAATCTGAGCCTTCTGTTCTTTCTCCCCCTTGGAGGACTCTCTAGGAATCTCTGCCATCTGTTCTATCTCCCGCTTGGAGGACTCTCTAGGAATCTCTGCCTTCTCTTCTCTCTCTCCCTTGGAGGACTCTCTAGGAATCTGAGCCTTCTGTTCTCTCTCCCCCTTGGAGGACTCTCTAGGAATCTCTGCCTTCTGTTCTCTCTCCCCCTTTGAGGACTCTCTAGGAATCTCTGCCTTCTGTTCTCTCTCTCCCTTGGAGGACTCTCTAGGAATCTCTGCCTTCTGTACTCTGTCCCCCTTGGAGGACTCTCTAGGGTTCTCTGCCTTCTGTTTTCTCTCTCCCTTGGAGTACTCTCTAGGATTCTCTGCCTTCTGTTCTCTCTCCCCCTTGGAGGACTCTCTAGGAATCTCTGCCTTCTGTTCTCTCTCTCTCTTGGAGGGCCCTCTAGGAATTTGAGCCTTCTGTACTCTCTCCCCCTTGGAGGACACTCTAGGAATCTCTGCCTTCTTTTCTCTCTCCCCCTTGGAGTACTCTCTAGGAATCACTGCCTTCTGTACTCTCTCCCCCTTGGAGGACTCTCTAGGATTCTCTCCCTTCTGTTTTCTCTCTCCCTTGGAGGACTCTCTAGGATTCTCTGCCTTCTGTTCTCTCTCCCCCTTGGAGGACTCTCTAGGAATCTCTGCCTTCTGTTCTCTCTCTCTCTTGGAGGACTCTCTAGGAATCTGAGCCTTCTGTTCTTTCTCCCCCTTGGAGGACTCTCTAGGAATCTCTGCCATCTGTTCTATCTCCCACTTGGAGGACTCTCTAGGAATCTCTGCCTTCTCTTCTCTCTCTCCCTTGGAGGACTCTCTAGGAATCTGAGCCTTCTGTTCTCTCTCCCCCTTGGAGGACTCTCTAGGAATCTCTGCCTTCTGTTCTCTCTCCCCCTTTGAGGACTCTCTAGGAATCTCTGCCTTCTGTTCTCTCTCTCCCTTGGAGTACTCTCTAGGATTCTCTGCCTTCTGTTCTCTCTCCCCCTTGGAGGACTCTCTAGGAATCTCTGCCTTCTGTTCTCTCTCTCTCTTGGAGGGCCCTCTAGGAGTTTGAGCCTTCTGTACTCTCTCCCCCTTGGAGGACACTCTAGGAATCTCTGCCTTCTTTTCTCTCTCCCCCTTGGAGGACTCTCTAGGAATCTCTGCCTTCTGTACTCTCTCCTCCTTGGAGGACTCGATAGGATTCTCTGCCTTCTGTTTTCTCTCTCCCTTGGAGGACTCTCTAGGAATCTCTGCCTTCTGTTCTCTCTCTCCCTTGGAGGACTCTGTAGGACTCTCTGCCTTGTGTTCTCTCTCCCCCTTTGAGGTCTCTCTAGGAAGCTCTGCCATCTGTTCTCTCTCTCCTTGGAGGGCCCTCTACGAACCTCAGCCTTCTGTTCTGTCTCACCCTTGGAGGACTCTCTAGGAATCTCTGCCTTCTGTTCTCTCTCCCCCTTGGAGGACTCTCTAGGAATCTCTGCCTTCTGTTCTCTCTCCCCCTTGGAGGACTCTCTAGGAATCTCTGCCTTCTGTTCTCTTTCCCCCTTGGAGGACTCTCTAGGAATCTCTGCCTTCTGTTCTCTCTCCCCCTTGGAGGACTCTCTTGGAATCTCTGCCTTCTGTTCTCTCTCTCCCTTCCAGGACACTCTAGGAATCTCTGCGTTCTGTTCTCTCTCCCCCTTGGAGGACTCTCTAGGAATCTCTGCCATCTGTTCTCTCTCCCCTTGGAGGGCCCTCTACGAACCTCAGCCTGCTGTTCTGTCTCACCCTTGGAGGACTCTCTAGGAATCTCTGCCTTCTGTTCTCTCTCTCACTTGGAGGACTCTCTAGGAATCTCTGCCTTATGTTCTCTCTCTCCCTTCCAGGATACTCTAGGAATCTCTGCGTTCTGTTCTCTCTCCCCCTTGGAGGACTCTCTAGGAATCTCTGCCTTCTGTTCTCTCTCTCCCTTGAAGGACTCTCTAGGAATCTGAGCCTTCTGTTCTCTCTCTCCCTTGAAGGACTCTCTAGGAATCTCTGCCTTCTGTTCTCTCTCCCCCTTGGAGAACTCTCTAGGAATCTCTGCCATCTGTTCTCTCTCCCACTTGGAGGACTTTCTAGGAATCTCTGCCTTCTGTTCTCTCTCTGCCTTGGAGGACTCTCTAGGAATCTGAGCCTTCTGTTCTCTCTCCCCCTTGGAGGACTCTCTAGGAATCTCGGTCTTCTTTTCTCTCTTCCCCTTGGAGGACTCTCTAGGAATCTCTGCCTTCTGTACTCTCTCCCCCTTGGAGAACTCTCTAGGAATCTGAGCCTTCTGTTCTCTCTCCCCCTTGGAGGACTCTCTAGGAATCTCTGCCTTCTGTTCTCTCTCTCCCTTGGAGGACTCTCTAGGAATCTGAGCCTTCTGTTCTCTCTCCCCTTTGGAGGACTCTCTAGGATTCTGAGCCTTCTGTTCTTTCTCCCCCTTGGAGGACTCTCTAGGAATCTCTGCCATCTGTTCTCTCTCCCCCTTGGAGGACTCTCTAGGAATCTCCGCCTTCTCTTCTCTCTCCCCCTTGGAGGACTCTCTAGGATTCTCTTCCTTCTGTTCTCTCTCCCCCTTGGAGGACTCTTTTGGAATGTGATCCTTCTGTTCTTTCTCCCCTTTGTAGGACTCTCTAGGAATCTCGGCCATCTGTTCTCTCTCCCGCTTGGAGGACTTTCTAGGAATCTCTGCCTTCTGTTCTCTCTCTCTCTTGGAGGGCCCTCTAGGAATTTGAGCCTTCTGTACTCTCTCCACCTTGGAGGACACTCTAGGAATCTCTGCCTTCTTTTCTCTCTCCCCCTTGGAGGACTCTCTAGGAATCTCTGCCTTCTGTACTCTCTCCCCCTTGGAGGACTCTCTAGGATTCTCTGCCTTCTGTTTTCTCTCTCCCTTGGAGGACTCTCTAGGATTCTCTGCCTTCTGTTCTCTCTCCCCCTTGGAGGACTCTCTAGGAATCTCTGCCTTCTGTTCTCTCTCTCTCTTGGAGGACTCTCTAGGAATCTGAGCCTTCTGTTCTTTCTCCCCCTTGGAGGACTCTCTAGGAATCTCTGCCATCTGTTCTATCTCCCGCTTGGAGGACTCTCTAGGAATCTCTGCCTTCTCTTCTCTCTCTCCCTTGGAGGACTCTCTAGGAATCTGAGCCTTCTGTTCTCTCTCCCCCTTGGAGGACTCTCTAGGAATCTCTGCCTTCTGTTCTCTCTCCCCCTTTGAGGACTCTCTAGGAATCTCTGCCTTCTGTTCTCTCTCTCCCTTGGAGGACTCTCTAGGAATCTCTGCCTTCTGTACTCTCTCCCCCTTGGAGGACTCTCTAGGGTTCTCTGCCTTCTGTTTTCTCTCTCCCTTGGAGTACTCTCTAGGATTCTCTGCCTTCTGTTCTCTCTCCCCCTTGGAGGACTCTCTAGGAATCTCTGCCTTCTGTTCTCTCTCTCTCTTGGAGGGCCCTCTAGGAATTTGAGCCTTCTGTACTCTCTCCCCCTTGGAGGACACTCTAGGAATCTCTGCCTTCTTTTCTCTCTCCCCCTTGGAGTACTCTCTAGGAATCACTGCCTTCTGTACTCTCTCCCCCTTGGAGGACTCTCTAGGATTCTCTCCCTTCTGTTTTCTCTCTCCCTTGGAGGACTCTCTATGATTCTCTGCCTTCTGTTCTCTCTCCCCCTTGGAGGACTCTCTAGGAATCTCTGCCTTCTGTTCTCTCTCTCTCTTGGAGGACTCTCTAGGAATCTGAGCCTTCTGTTCTTTCTCCCCCTTGGAGGACTCTCTAGGAATCTCTGCCATCTGTTCTATCTCCCACTTGGAGGACTCTCTAGGAATCTCTGCCTTCTCTTCTCTCTCTCCCTTGGAGGACTCTCTAGGAATCTGAGCCTTCTGTTCTCTCTCCCCCTTGGAGGACTCTCTAGGAATCTCTGCCTTCTGTTCTCTCTCCCCCTTTGAGGACTCTCTAGGAATCTCTGCCTTCTGTTCTCTCTCTCCCTTGGAGTACTCTCTAGGATTCTCTGCCTTCTGTTCTCTCTCCCCCTTGGAGGACTCTCTAGGAATCTCTGCCTTCTGTTCTCTCTCTCTCTTGGAGGGCCCTCTAGGAGTTTGAGCCTTCTGTACTCTCTCCCCCTTGGAGGACACTCTAGGAATCTCTGCCTTCTTTTCTCTCTCCCCCTTGGAGGACTCTCTAGGAATCTCTGCCTTCTGTACTCTCTCCTCCTTGGAGGACTCGATAGGATTCTCTGCCTTCTGTTTTCTCTCTCCCTTGGAGGACTCTCTAGGAATCTCTGCCTTCTGTTCTCTCTCTCCCTTGGAGGACTCTGTAGGACTCTCTGCCTTGTGTTCTCTCTCCCCCTTTGAGGTCTCTCTAGGAAGCTCTGCCATCTGTTCTCTCTCCCCTTGGAGGGCCCTCTACGAACCTCAGCCTTCTGTTCTGTCTCACCCTTGGAGGACTCTCTAGGAATCTCTGCCTTCTGTTCTCTCTCCCCCTTGGAGGACGCTCTAGGAATCTCTGCCTTCTGTTCTCTCTCCCCCTTGGAGGACTCTCTAGGAATCTCTGCCTTCTGTTCTCTCTCCCCTTGGAGGGCCCTCTACGAACCTCAGCCTTCTGTTCTGTCTCACCCTTGGAGGACTCTCTAGGAATCTCTGCCTTCTGTTCTCTCTCCCCCTTGGAGGACTCTCTAGGAATCTCTGCCTTCTGTTCTCTCTCCCCCTTGGAGGACTCTCTAGGAATCTCTGCCTTCTGTTCTCTCTCCCCCTTGGAGGACTCTCTAGGAATCTCTGCCTTCTGTTCTCTCTCTCCCTTGGAGGAATCTCTAGGAATCTCTGCCATCTGTTCTCTCTCCCGCTTGGAGGACTTTCTAGGAATCTCTGCCTTCTGTTCTCTCTCTCTCTTGGAGGGCCCTCTAGGAATTTGAGCCTTCTGTACCCTCTCCCCCTTGGAGGACACTCTAGGAATCTCTGCCTTCTTTTCTCTCTCCCCCTTGGAGGACTCTCTAGGAATCTCTGCCTTCTGTACTCTCTCCCCCTTGGAGGACTCTCTAGGATTCTCTGCCTTCTGTTTTCTCTCTCCCTTGGAGGACTCTCTAGGATTCTCTGCCTTCTGTTCTCTCTCCCCCTTGGAGGACTCTCTAGGAATCTCTGCCTTCTGTTCTCTCTCTCTCTTGGTGGACTCTCTAGGAATCTGAGCCTTCTGTTCTTTCTCCCCCTTGGAGGACTCTCTAGGAATCTCTGCCATCTGTTCTATCTCCCGCTTGGAGGACTCTCTAGGAATCTCTGCCTTCTCTTCTCTCTCTCCCTTGGAGGACTCTCTAGGAATCTGAGCCTTCTGTTCTCTCTCCCCCTTGGAGGACTCTCTAGGAATCTCTGCCTTCTGTTCTCTCTCCCCCTTTGAGGACTCTCTAGGAATCTCTGCCTTCTGTTCTCTCTCTCCCTTGGAGGACTCTCTAGGAATCTCTGCCTTCTGTACTCTCTCCCCCTTGGAGGACTCTCTAGGGTTCTCTGCCTTCTGTTTTCTCTCTCCCTTGGAGTACTCTCTAGGATTCTCTGCCTTCTGTTCTCTCTCCCCCTTGGAGGACTCTCTAGGAATCTCTGCCTTCTGTTCTCTCTCTCTCTTGGAGGGCCCTCTAGGAATTTGAGCCTTCTGTACTCTCTCCCCCTTGGAGGACACTCTAGGAATCTCTGCCTTCTTTTCTCTCTCCCCCTTGGAGTACTCTCTAGGAATCACTGCCTTCTGTACTCTCTCCCCCTTGGAGGACTCTCTAGGATTCTCTCCCTTCTGTTTTCTCTCTCCCTTGGAGGACTCTCTAGGATTCTCTGCCTTCTGTTCTCTCTCCCCCTTGGAGGACTCTCTAGGAATCTCTGCCTTCTGTTCTCTCTCTCTCTTGGAGGACTCTCTAGGAATCTGAGCCTTCTGTTCTTTCTCCCCCTTGGAGGACTCTCTAGGAATCTCTGCCATCTGTTCTATCTCCCACTTGGAGGACTCTCTAGGAATCTCTGCCTTCTCTTCTCTCTCTCCCTTGGAGGACTCTCTAGGAATCTGAGCCTTCTGTTCTCTCTCCCCCTTGGAGGACTCTCTAGGAATCTCTGCCTTCTGTTCTCTCTCCCCCTTTGAGGACTCTCTAGGAATCTCTGCCTTCTGTTCTCTCTCTCCCTTGGAGGACTCTCTAGGAATCTGAGCCTTCTGTTCTCTCTCCCCCTTGGAGGACTCTCTAGGAATCTCTGCCTTCTGTTCTCTCTCCCCCTTTGAGGACTCTCTAGGAATCTCTGCCTTCTGTTCTCTCTCTCCCTTGGAGTACTCTCTAGGATTCTCTGCCTTCTGTTCTCTCTCCCCCTTGGAGGACTCTCTAGGAATCTCTGCCTTCTGTTCTCTCTCTCTCTTGGAGGGCCCTCTAGGAGTTTGAGCCTTCTGTACTCTCTCCCCCTTGGAGGACACTCTAGGAATCTCTGCCTTCTTTTCTCTCTCCCCCTTGGAGGACTCTCTAGGAATCTCTGCCTTCTGTACTCTCTCCTCCTTGGAGGACTCGATAGGATTCTCTGCCTTCTGTTTTCTCTCTCCCTTGGAGGACTCTCTAGGAATCTCTGCCTTCTGTTCTCTCTCTCCCTTGGAGGACTCTGTAGGACTCTCTGCCTTGTGTTCTCTCTCCCCCTTTGAGGTCTCTCTAGGAAGCTCTGCCATCTGTTCTCTCTCCCCTTGGAGGGCCCTCTACGAACCTCAGCCTTCTGTTCTGTCTCACCCTTGGAGGACTCTCTAGGAATCTCTGCCTTCTGTTCTCTCTCCCCCTTGGAGGACGCTCTAGGAATCTCTGCCTTCTGTTCTCTCTCCCCCTTGGAGGACTCTCTAGGAATCTCTGCCTTCTGTTCTCTCTCCCCTTGGAGGGCCCTCTACGAACCTCAGCCTTCTGTTCTGTCTCACCCTTGGAGGACTCTCTAGGAATCTCTGCCTTCTGTTCTCTCTCCCCCTTGGAGGACTCTCTAGGAATCTCTGCCTTCTGTTCTCTCTCCCCCTTGGAGGACTCTCTAGGAATCTCTGCCTTCTGTACTCTCTCCCCCTTGGAGGACTCTCTAGGGTTCTCTGCCTTCTGTTTTCTCTCTCCCTTGGAGTACTCTCTAGGATTCTCTGCCTTCTGTTCTCTCTCCCCCTTGGAGGACTCTCTAGGAATCTCTGCCTTCTGTTCTCTCTCTCTCTTGGAGGGCCCTCTAGGAATTTGAGCCTTCTGTACTCTCTCCCCCTTGGAGGACACTCTAGGAATCTCTGCCTTCTTTTCTCTCTCCCCCTTGGAGTACTCTCTAGGAATCACTGCCTTCTGTACTCTCTCCCCCTTGGAGGACTCTCTAGGATTCTCTCCCTTCTGTTTTCTCTCTCCCTTGGAGGACTCTCTATGATTCTCTGCCTTCTGTTCTCTCTCCCCCTTGGAGGACTCTCTAGGAATCTCTGCCTTCTGTTCTCTCTCTCTCTTGGAGGACTCTCTAGGAATCTGAGCCTTCTGTTCTTTCTCCCCCTTGGAGGACTCTCTAGGAATCTCTGCCATCTGTTCTATCTCCCACTTGGAGGACTCTCTAGGAATCTCTGCCTTCTCTTCTCTCTCTCCCTTGGAGGACTCTCTAGGAATCTGAGCCTTCTGTTCTCTCTCCCCCTTGGAGGACTCTCTAGGAATCTCTGCCTTCTGTTCTCTCTCCCCCTTTGAGGACTCTCTAGGAATCTCTGCCTTCTGTTCTCTCTCTCCCTTGGAGTACTCTCTAGGATTCTCTGCCTTCTGTTCTCTCTCCCCCTTGGAGGACTCTCTAGGAATCTCTGCCTTCTGTTCTCTCTCTCTCTTGGAGGGCCCTCTAGGAGTTTGAGCCTTCTGTACTCTCTCCCCCTTGGAGGACACTCTAGGAATCTCTGCCTTCTTTTCTCTCTCCCCCTTGGAGGACTCTCTAGGAATCTCTGCCTTCTGTACTCTCTCCTCCTTGGAGGACTCGATAGGATTCTCTGCCTTCTGTTTTCTCTCTCCCTTGGAGGACTCTCTAGGAATCTCTGCCTTCTGTTCTCTCTCTCCCTTGGAGGACTCTGTAGGACTCTCTGCCTTGTGTTCTCTCTCCCCCTTTGAGGTCTCTCTAGGAAGCTCTGCCATCTGTTCTCTCTCCCCTTGGAGGGCCCTCTACGAACCTCAGCCTTCTGTTCTGTCTCACCCTTGGAGGACTCTCTAGGAATCTCTGCCTTCTGTTCTCTCTCCCCCTTGGAGGACGCTCTAGGAATCTCTGCCTTCTGTTCTCTCTCCCCCTTGGAGGACTCTCTAGGAATCTCTGCCTTCTGTTCTCTCTCCCCTTGGAGGGCCCTCTACGAACCTCAGCCTTCTGTTCTGTCTCACCCTTGGAGGACTCTCTAGGAATCTCTGCCTTCTGTTCTCTCTCCCCCTTGGAGGACTCTCTAGGAATCTCTGCCTTCTGTTCTCTCTCCCCCTTGGAGGACTCTCTAGGAATCTCTGCCTTCTGTTCTCTCTCTCCCTTGGAGGACTCTCTAGGAATCTCTGCCTTCTGTTCTCTCTCTCCCTTGGAGGAATCTCTAGGAATCTCTGCCATCTGTTCTCTCTCCCGCTTGGAGGACTTTCTAGGAATCTCTGCCTTCTGTTCTCTCTCTCTCTTGGAGGGCCCTCTAGGAATTTGAGCCTTCTGTACCCTCTCCCCCTTGGAGGACACTCTAGGAATCTCTGCCTTCTTTTCTCTCTCCCCCTTGGAGGACTCTCTAGGAATCTCTGCCTTCTGTACTCTCTCCCCCTTGGAGGACTCTCTAGGATTCTCTGCCTTCTGTTTTCTCTCTCCCTTGGAGGACTCTCTAGGATTCTCTGCCTTCTGTTCTCTCTCCCCCTTGGAGGACTCTCTAGGAATCTCTGCCTTCTGTTCTCTCTCTCTCTTGGTGGACTCTCTAGGAATCTGAGCCTTCTGTTCTTTCTCCCCCTTGGAGGACTCTCTAGGAATCTCTGCCATCTGTTCTATCTCCCGCTTGGAGGACTCTCTAGGAATCTCTGCCTTCTCTTCTCTCTCTCCCTTGGAGGACTCTCTAGGAATCTGAGCCTTCTGTTCTCTCTCCCCCTTGGAGGACTCTCTAGGAATCTCTGCCTTCTGTTCTCTCTCCCCCTTTGAGGACTCTCTAGGAATCTCTGCCTTCTGTTCTCTCTCTCCCTTGGAGGACTCTCTAGGAATCTCTGCCTTCTGTACTCTCTCCCCCTTGGAGGACTCTCTAGGGTTCTCTGCCTTCTGTTTTCTCTCTCCCTTGGAGTACTCTCTAGGATTCTCTGCCTTCTGTTCTCTCTCCCCCTTGGAGGACTCTCTAGGAATCTCTGCCTTCTGTTCTCTCTCTCTCTTGGAGGGCCCTCTAGGAATTTGAGCCTTCTGTACTCTCTCCCCCTTGGAGGACACTCTAGGAATCTCTGCCTTCTTTTCTCTCTCCCCCTTGGAGTACTCTCTAGGAATCACTGCCTTCTGTACTCTCTCCCCCTTGGAGGACTCTCTAGGATTCTCTCCCTTCTGTTTTCTCTCTCCCTTGGAGGACTCTCTAGGATTCTCTGCCTTCTGTTCTCTCTCCCCCTTGGAGGACTCTCTAGGAATCTCTGCCTTCTGTTCTCTCTCTCTCTTGGAGGACTCTCTAGGAATCTGAGCCTTCTGTTCTTTCTCCCCCTTGGAGGACTCTCTAGGAATCTCTGCCATCTGTTCTATCTCCCACTTGGAGGACTCTCTAGGAATCTCTGCCTTCTCTTCTCTCTCTCCCTTGGAGGACTCTCTAGGAATCTGAGCCTTCTGTTCTCTCTCCCCCTTGGAGGACTCTCTAGGAATCTCTGCCTTCTGTTCTCTCTCCCCCTTTGAGGACTCTCTAGGAATCTCTGCCTTCTGTTCTCTCTCTCCCTTGGAGGACTCTCTAGGAATCTGAGCCTTCTGTTCTCTCTCCCCCTTGGAGGACTCTCTAGGAATCTCTGCCTTCTGTTCTCTCTCCCCCTTTGAGGACTCTCTAGGAATCTCTGCCTTCTGTTCTCTCTCTCCCTTGGAGTACTCTCTAGGATTCTCTGCCTTCTGTTCTCTCTCCCCCTTGGAGGACTCTCTAGGAATCTCTGCCTTCTGTTCTCTCTCTCTCTTGGAGGGCCCTCTAGGAGTTTGAGCCTTCTGTACTCTCTCCCCCTTGGAGGACACTCTAGGAATCTCTGCCTTCTTTTCTCTCTCCCCCTTGGAGGACTCTCTAGGAATCTCTGCCTTCTGTACTCTCTCCTCCTTGGAGGACTCGATAGGATTCTCTGCCTTCTGTTTTCTCTCTCCCTTGGAGGACTCTCTAGGAATCTCTGCCTTCTGTTCTCTCTCTCCCTTGGAGGACTCTGTAGGACTCTCTGCCTTGTGTTCTCTCTCCCCCTTTGAGGTCTCTCTAGGAAGCTCTGCCATCTGTTCTCTCTCCCCTTGGAGGGCCCTCTACGAACCTCAGCCTTCTGTTCTGTCTCACCCTTGGAGGACTCTCTAGGAATCTCTGCCTTCTGTTCTCTCTCCCCCTTGGAGGACGCTCTAGGAATCTCTGCCTTCTGTTCTCTCTCCCCCTTGGAGGACTCTCTAGGAATCTCTGCCTTCTGTTCTCTCTCCCCTTGGAGGGCCCTCTACGAACCTCAGCCTTCTGTTCTGTCTCACCCTTGGAGGACTCTCTAGGAATCTCTGCCTTCTGTTCTCTCTCCCCCTTGGAGGACTCTCTAGGAATCTCTGCCTTCTGTTCTCTCTCCCCCTTGGAGGACTCTCTAGGAATCTCTGCCTTCTGTTCTCTCTCTCCCTTGGAGGACTCTCTAGGAATCTCTGCCTTCTGTTCTCTCTCTCCCTTGGAGGAATCTCTAGGAATCTCTGCCATCTGTTCTCTCTCCCGCTTGGAGGACTTTCTAGGAATCTCTGCCTTCTGTTCTCTCTCTCTCTTGGAGGGCCCTCTAGGAATTTGAGCCTTCTGAACCATCTCCCCCTTGGAGGACACTCTAGGAATCTCTGCCTTCTTTTCTCTCTCCCCCTTGGAGGACTCTCTAGGAATCTCTGCCTTCTGTACTCTCTCCCCCTTGGAGGACTCTCTAGGATTCTCTGCCTTCTGTTTTCTCTCTCCCTTGGAGGACTCTCTAGGATTCTCTGCCTTCTGTTCTCTCTCCCCCTTGGAGGACTCTCTAGGAATCTCTGCCTTCTGTTCTCTCTCTCTCTTGGAGGACTCTCTAGGAATCTGAGCCTTCTGTTCTTTCTCCCCCTTGGAGGACTCTCTAGGAATCTCTGCCATCTGTTCTATCTCCCGCTTGGAGGACTCTCTAGGAATCTCTGCCTTCTCTTCTCTCTCTCCCTTGGAGGACTCTCTAGGAATCTGAGCCTTCTGTTCTCTCTCCCCCTTGGAGGACTCTCTAGGAATCTCTGCCTTCTGTTCTCTCTCCCCCTTGGAGGACTCTCTAGGAATCTCTGCCTTCTGTTCTCTCTCTCCCTTGGAGGACTCTCTAGGAATCTCTGCCTTCTGTACTCTCTCCCCCTTGGAGGACTCTCTAGGGTTCTCTGCCTTCTGTTTTCTCTCTCCCTTGGAGTACTCTCTAGGATTCTCTGCCTTCTGTTCTCTCTCCCCCTTGGAGGACTCTCTAGGAATCTCTGCCTTCTGTTCTCTCTCTCTCTTGGAGGGCCCTCTAGGAATTTGAGCCTTCTGTACTCTCTCCCCCTTGGAGGACACTCTAGGAATCTCTGCCTTCTTTTCTCTCTCCCCCTTGGAGTACTCTCTAGGAATCACTGCCTTCTGTACTCTCTCCCCCTTGGAGGACTCTCTAGGATTCTCTCCCTTCTGTTTTCTCTCTCCCTTGGAGGACTCTCTAGGATTCTCTGCCTTCTGTTCTCTCTCCCCCTTGGAGGACTCTCTAGGAATCTCTGCCTTCTGTTCTCTCTCTCTCTTGGAGGACTCTCTAGGAATCTGAGCCTTCTGTTCTTTCTCCCCCTTGGAGGACTCTCTAGGAATCTCTGCCATCTGTTCTATCTCCCACTTGGAGGACTCTCTAGGAATCTCTGCCTTCTCTTCTCTCTCTCCCTTGGAGGACTCTCTAGGAATCTGAGCCTTCTGTTCTCTCTCCCCCTTGGAGGACTCTCTAGGAATCTCTGCCTTCTGTTCTCTCTCCCCCTTTGAGGACTCTCTAGGAATCTCTGCCTTCTGTTCTCTCTCTCCCTTGGAGTACTCTCTAGGATTCTCTGCCTTCTGTTCTCTCTCCCCCTTGGAGGACTCTCTAGGAATCTCTGCCTTCTGTTCTCTCTCTCTCTTGGAGGGCCCTCTAGGAGTTTGAGCCTTCTGTACTCTCTCCCCCTTGGAGGACACTCTAGGAATCTCTGCCTTCTTTTCTCTCTCCCCCTTGGAGGACTCTCTAGGAATCTCTGCCTTCTGTACTCTCTCCTCCTTGGAGGACTCGATAGGATTCTCTGCCTTCTGTTTTCTCTCTCCCTTGGAGGACTCTCTAGGAATCTCTGCCTTCTGTTCTCTCTCTCCCTTGGAGGACTCTGTAGGACTCTCTGCCTTGTGTTCTCTCTCCCCCTTTGAGGTCTCTCTAGGAAGCTCTGCCATCTGTTCTCTCTCCCCTTGGAGGGCCCTCTACGAACCTCAGCCTTCTGTTCTGTCTCACCCTTGGAGGACTCTCTAGGAATCTCTGCCTTCTGTTCTCTCTCCCCCTTGGAGGACTCTCTAGGAATCTCTGCCTTCTGTTCTCTCTCCCCCTTGGAGGACTCTCTAGGAATCTCTGCCTTCTGTTCTCTTTCCCCCTTGGAGGACTCTCTAGGAATCTCTGCCTTCTGTTCTCTCTCCCCCTTGGAGGACTCTCTTGGAATCTCTGCCTTCTGTTCTCTCTCCCCCTTGGTGGACTCTCTAGGAATCTCTGCCTTCTGTTCTCTCTCCCCCTTGGAGGACTCTCTAGGAATCTCTGCCTTCTGTTCTCTCTCTCCCTTGGAGGACTCTCTAGGAATCTGAGCCTTCTGTTCTCTCTCCCCTTTGGAGGACTCTCTAGGAATCTGAGCCTTCTGTTCTTTCTCCCCCTTGGAGGACTCTCTAGGAATCTCTGCCATCTGTTCTCTCTCCCCCTTGGAGGACTCTCTAGGAATCTCAGCCTTCTCTTCTCTCTCCCCCTTGGAGGACTCTCTAGGATTCTCTTCCTTCTGTTCTCTCTCCCCCTTGGAGGACCCTCTAGAAATCTCTGCCTTCTGTTCTCTCTCTCCCTTGAAGGACTCTCTAGGAATCTGAGCCTTCTGTTCTCTCTCCCCCTTGGAGGACTCTCTAGGATTCTCTGCCTTCTGTTCTCTCTCTCCCTTGGAGGACTCTCTAGGAAACTCTGCCTTCTGTTCTCTCTCCCCCTTGGAGGACTCTCTAGGATTCTGACTTCTGTTCTCTCTCCCCCTTGGAGGACTCTCTAGGAATCTCTGCCTTCTGTACTCTCTCCCCCTTGGAGGACTCTCTAGGATTCTCTGCCTTCTGTTTTCTCTCTCCCTTGGAGGACTCTCTAGGATTCTCTGCCTTCTGTTCTCTCTCCCCCTTGGAGGACTCTCTAGGAATCTCTGCCTTCTGTTCTCTCTCTCTCTTGGAGGACTCTCTAGGAATCTGAGCCTTCTGTTCTTTCTCCCCCTTGGAGGACTCTCTAGGAATCTCTGCCATCTGTTCTATCTCCCGCTTGGAGGACTCTCTAGGAATCTCTGCCTTCTCTTCTCTCTCGCCCTTTGAGGACTCTCTAGGAATCTCTGCCTTCTGTTCTCTCTCCCCCTTGGAGGACTCTCTAGGAATCTCTGCCTTCTGTTCCCTTTCCCCCTTGGAGGACTCTCTAGGAATCTCTGCCTTATGTTCTCTCTCCCCCTTGGAGGACTCTCTAGGAATCTCTGCCTTCTGTTCTTTCTCCCCCTTGGAGGACTCTCTAGGAATCTCTGCCTTCTGTTCTCTCTCCCCTTTGGAGGACTCTCTAGGAATCTCTGCCTTCTGTTCTCTCTCCCCCTTGGAGGACTCTCTAGGAATCTCTGCCTTCTGTTCTCTCTCCCCCTTGGAGGACTCTCTAGGAATCTCTGCCTTCTGTTCTCTCTCCCCCTTGGAGGACTCTCTAGGATTCTCTGACTTCTGTTCTCTCTCCCCCTTGGAGGACTCTCTAGGAATCTCTGCCTTCTGTACTCTCTCCCCCTTGGAGGACTCTCTAGGGTTCTCTGCCTTCTGTTTTCTCTCTCCCTTGGAGTACTCTCTAGGATTCTCTGCCTTTTGTTCTCTCTCCCCCTTGGAGGACTCTCTAGGAATCTCTGCCTTCTGTTCTCTCTCTCTCTTGGAGGGCCCTCTCGGAATTTGAGCCTTCTGTACTCTCTCCCCCTTGCAGGACACTCTAGGAATCTCTGCCTTCTTTTCTCTCTCCCCCTTGGAGGACTCTCTAGGAATCTCTGCATTCTGTACTCTCTCCCCCTTGGAGGACTCGATAGGATTCTCTGCCTTCTGTTTTCTCTCTCCCTTGGAGGACTCTCTAAGATTCTCTGCCTTCTGTTCTCTCTCCCCATTGGAGGACTCTCTAGGAATCTCTGCCTTCTGTTCTCTCTCTCCCTTGGAGGACTCTGTAGGACTCTCTGCCTTGTGTTCTCTCTCCCCCTTTGAGGTCTCTCTAGGAATCTCTGCCATCTGTTCTCTCTCCCCTTGGAGGGCCCTCTACGAACCTCAGCCTTCTGTTCTGTCTCACCTTTGGAGGACTCTCTAGGAATCTCTGCCTTCTGTTCTCTCTCTCCCTTCCAGGACTCTCTAGGATTCTCTGCCTTCTGTTCTCTCTCTCCCTTCCAGGACACTCTAGGAATCTCTGCGTTCTGTTCTCTCTCCCCCTTGGAGGACTCTCTAGGAATCTCTGCCATCTGTTCTCTCTCCCCTTGGAGGGCCCTCTACGAACCTCAGCCTTCTGTTCTGTCTCACCCTTGGAGGACTCTCTAGGAATCTCTGCCTTCTGTTCTCTCTCTCCCTTGGAGGACTCTCTAGGAATCTCTGCCTTCTGTTCTCTCTCTCCCTTCCAGGACACTCTAGGAATCTCTGCGTTCTGTTCTCTCTCCCCCTTGGAGGACTCTCTAGGAATCTCTGCCTTCTGTTCTCTCTCTCCCTTGAAGGACTCTCTAGGAATCTGAGCCTTCTGTTCTCTCTCTCCCTTGAAGGACTCTCTAGGAATCTCTGCCTTCTGTTCTCTCTCCCCCTTGGAGAACTCTCTAGGATTCTCTTCCTTCTGTTCTCTCTCTCCCTTGGAGGACTCTCTAGGAAACTCTGCCTTCTGTTCTCTCTCCCCCTTGGAGGACTCTCTAGGAATCTCTGCCTTCTGTTCTCTCTCTCCCTTGGAGGACTCTTTAGGAATCTGATCCTTCTGTTCTTTCTCCCCCTTGTAGGACTCTCTAGGAATCTCTGCCATCTGTTCTCTCTCCCGCTTGGAGGACTTTCTAGGAATCTCTGCCTTCTGTTCTCTCTCTGCCTTGGAGGACTCTCTCGGAATCTGAGCCTTCTGTTCTCTCTCCCCCTTGGAGGACTCTCTAGGAATCTCGGCCTTCTTTTCTCTCTCCCCCTTGGAGGACTCTCTAGGAATCTCTGCCTTCTGTACTCTCTCCCCCTTGGAGAACTCTCTAGGAATCTGAGCCTTCTGTTCTCTCTCCCCCTTGGAGGACTCTCTAGGAATCTCTGCCTTCTGTTCTCTCTCTCCCTTGGAGGACTCTCTAGGAATCTGAGCCTTCTGTTCTCTCTCCCCTTTGGAGGACTCTCTAGGAATCTGAGCCTTCTGTTCTTTCTCCCCCTTGGAGGACTCTCTAGGAATCTCTGCCATCTGTTCTCTCTCCCCCTTGGAGGACTCTCTAGGAATCTCAGCCTTCTCTTCTCTCTCCCCCTTGGAGGACTCTCTAGGATTCTCTTCCTTCTGTTCTCTCTCCCCCTTGGAGGACTCTTTTGGAATGTGATCCTTCTGTTCTTTCTCCCCCTTGTAGGACTCTCTAGGAATCTCTGCCATCTGTTCTCTCTCCCACTTGGAGGACTTTCTAGGAATCTCTGCCTTCTGTTCTCTCTCTCTCTTGGAGGGCCCTCTAGGAATTTGAGCCTTCTGTACTCTCTCCACCTTGGAGGACACTCTAGGAATCTCTGCCTTCTTTTCTCTCTCCCCCTTGGAGGACTCTCTAGGAATCTCTGCCTTCTGTACTCTCTCCCCCTTGGAGGACTCTCTAGGATTCTCTGCCTTCTGTTTTCTCTCTCCCTTGGAGGACTCTCTAGGATTCTCTGCCTTCTGTTCTCTCTCCCCCTTGGAGGACTCTCTAGGAATCTCTGCCTTCTGTTCTCTCTCTCTCTTGGAGGACTCTCTAGGAATCTGAGTCTTCTGTTTTTTCTCCCCCTTGGAGGACTCTCTAGGAATCTCTGCCATCTGTTCTATCTCCCGCTTGGAGGACTCTCTAGGAATCTCTGCCTTCTCTTCTCTCTCTCCCTTGGAGGACTCTCTAGGAATCTGAGCCTTCTGTTCTCTCTCCCCCTTGGAGGACTCTCTAGGAATCTCTGCCTTCTGTTCTCTCTCCCCCTTTGAGGACTCTCTAGGAATCTCTGCCTTCTGTTCTCTCTCTCCCTTGGAGGACTCTCTAGGAATCTCTGCCTTCTGTTCTCTCTCCCCCTTGGAGGACTCTCTGGGAATCTCTGCCTTCTGTTCTCTCTCCCCCTTGGAGGACTCTCTAGGAATCTCTGCCTTCTGTTCTCTCTCCCCCTTGGAGGACTCTCTAGGAATCTCTGCCTTCTGTTCTCTCTCCCCCTTGGAGGACTGGAATCTCTGCCTTCTGTTCTCTTTCCCCCTTGGAGGACTCTCTAGGATTCTCTGACTTCTGTTCTCTCTCCCCCTTGGAGGACTCTCTAGGAATCTCTGCCTTCTGTACTCTCTCCCCCTTGGAGGACTCTCTACGGTTCTCTGCCTTCTGTTTTCTCTCTCCCTTGGAGTACTCTCTAGGATTCTCTGCCTTCTGTTCTCTCTCCCCCTTGGAGGACTCTCTAGGAATCTCTGCCTTCTGTTCTCTCTCTCTCTTGGAGGGCCCTCTAGGAATTTGAGCCTTCTGTACTCTCTCCCCCTTGGAGGACACTCTAGGAATCTCTGCCTTCTTTTCTCTCTCCCCCTTGGAGGACTCTCTAGGAATCTCTGCCTTCTGTACTCTCTCCTCCTTGGAGGACTCGATAGGATTCTCTGCCTTCTGTTTTCTCTCTCCCTTGAAGGACTCTCTAGGAATCTCTGCCTTCTGTTCTCTCTCTCCCTTGGAGGACTCTGTAGGACTCTCTGCCTTGTGTTCTCTCTCCCCCTTTGAGGTCTCTCTAGGAATCTCTGCCATCTGTTCTCTCTCCCCTTGGAGGGCCCTCTACGAACCTCAGCCTTCTGTTCTGTCTCACCCTTGGAGGACTCTCTAGGAATCTCTGCCTTCTGTTCTCTCTCTCCCTTGGAGGACTCTCTAGGAATCTCTGCCTTCTGTTCTCTCTCTCCCTTGGAGGAATCTCTAGGAATCTCTGCCATCTGTTCTCTCTCCCGCTTGGAGGACTTTCTAGGAATCTCTGCCTTCTGTTCTCTCTCTCTCTTGGAGGGCCCTCTAGGAATTTGAGCCTTCTGTACTCTCTCCCCCTTGGAGGACACTCTAGGAATCTCTGCCTTCTTTTCTCTCTCCCCCTTGGAGGACTCTCTAGGAATCTCTGCCTTCTGTACTCTCTCCCCCTTGGAGGACTCTCTAGGATTCTCTGCCTTCTGTTTTCTCTCTCCCTTGGAGGACTCTCTAGGATTCTCTGCCTTCTGTTCTCTCTCCCCCTTGGAGGACTCTCTAGGAATCTCTGCCTTCTGTTCTCTCTCTCTCTTGGAGGACTCTCTAGGAATCTGAGCCTTCTGTTCTTTCTCCCCCTTGGAGGACTCTCTAGGAATCTCTGCCATCTGTTCTATCTCCCGCTTGGAGGACTCTCTAGGAATCTCTGCCTTCTCTTCTCTCTCTCCCTTGGAGGACTCTCTAGGAATCTGAGCCTTCTGTTCTCTCTCCCCCTTGGAGGACTCTCTAGGAATCTCTGCCATCTGTTCTCTCTCCCCCTTTGAGGACTCTCTAGGAATCTCTGCCTTCTGTTCTCTCTCTCCCTTGGAGGACTCTCTAGGAATCTCTGCCTTCTGTTCTCTCTCCCCCTTGGAGGACTCTCTAGGAATCTCTGCCTTCTGTACTCTCTCCCCCTTGGAGGACTCTCTAGGGTTCTCTGCCTTCTGTTTTCTCTCTCCCTTGGAGTACTCTCTAGGATTCTCTGCCTTCTGTTCTCTCTCCCCCTTGGAGGACTCTCTAGGAATCTCTGCCTTCTGTTCTCTCTCTCTCTTGGAGGGCCCTCTAGGAATTTCAGCCTTCTGTACTCTCTCCCCCTTGGAGGACACTCTAGGAATCTCTGCCTTCTTTTCTCTCTCCCCCTTGGAGGACTCTCTAGGAATCTCTGCCTTCTGTACTCTCTCCCCCTTGGAGGACTCTCTAGGATTCTCTGCCTTCTGTTTTCTCTCTCCCTTGGAGGACTCTCTAGGATTCTCTGCCTTCTGTTCTCTCTCCCCCTTGGAGGACTCTCTAGGAATCTCTGCCTTCTGTTCTCTCTCTCTCTTGGAGGACTCTCTAGGAATCTGAGCCTTCTGTTCTTTCTCCCCCTTGGAGGACTCTCTAGGAATCTCTGCCATCTGTTCTATCTCCCGCTTGGAGGACTCTCTAGGAATCTCTGCCTTCTCTTCTCTCTCTCCCTTGGAGGACTCTCTAGGAATCTGAGCCTTCTGTTCTCTCTCCCCCTTGGAGGACTCTCTAGGAATCTCTGCCTTCTGTTCTCTCTCCCCCTTTGAGGACTCTCTAGGAATCTCTGCCTTCTGTTCTCTCTCTCCCTTGGAGTACTCTCTAGGATTCTCTGCCTTCTGTTCTCTCTCCCCCTTGGAGGACTCTCTAGGAATCTCTGCCTTCTGTTCTCTCTCTCTCTTGGAGGGCCCTCTAGGAATTTGAGCCTTCTGTACTCTCTCCCCCTTGGAGGACACTCTAGGAATCTCTGCCTTCTTTTCTCTCTCCCCCTTGGAGGACTCTCTAGGAATCTCTGCCTTCTGTACTCTCTCCTCCTTGGAGGACTCGATAGGATTCTCTGCCTTCTGTTTTCTCTCTCCCTTGGAGGACTCTCTAGGAATCTCTGCCTTCTGTTCTATCTCTCCCTTGGAGGACTCTGTAGGACTCTCTGCCTTGTGTTCTCTCTCCCCCTTTGAGGTCTCTCTAGGAATCTCTGCCATCTGTTCTCTCTCCCCTTGGAGGGCCCTCTACGAACCTCAGCCTTCTGTTCTGTCTCACCCTTGGAGGACTCTCTAGGAATCTCTGCCTTCTGTTCTCTCTCCCCCTTGGAGGACTCTCTAGGAATCTCTGCCTTCTGTTCTCTCTCCCCCTTGGAGGACTCTCTAGGAATCTCTGCCTTCTGTTCTCTTTCCCCCTTGGAGGACTCTCTAGGAATCTCTGCCTTCTGTTCTCTCTCCCCCTTGGAGGACTCTCTAGGAATCTCTGCCTTCTGTTCTCTCTCCCCCTTGGAGGACTCTCTAGGAATCTCTGCCTTCTGTTCTCTCTCCCCCTTGGAGGACTCTCTAGGAATCTCTGCCTTCTGTTCTCTCTCTCCCTTGGAGGACTCTCTAGGAATCTGAGCCTTCTGTTCTCTCTCCCCCTTGGAGGACTCTCTAGGATTCTCTGCCTTCTGTTCTCTCTCTCCCTTGGAGGACTCTCTAGGAAACTCTGCCTTCTGTTCTCTCTCCCCCTTGGAGGACTCTCTAGGATTCTGTTCTCTCTCCCCCTTGGAGGACTCTCTAGGAATCTCTGCCTTCTGTACTCTCTCCCCCTTGGAGGACTCTCTAGGATTCTCTGCCTTCTGTTTTCTCTCTCCCTTGGAGGACTCTCTAGGATTCTCTGCCTTCTGTTCTCTCTCCCCCTTGGAGGACTCTCTAGGAATCTCTGCCTTCTGTTCTCTCTCTCTCTTGGAGGACTCTCTAGGAATCTGAGCCTTCTGTTCTTTCTCCCCCTTGGAGGACTCTCTAGGAATCTCTGCCATCTGTTCTATCTCCCGCTTGGAGGACTCTCTAGGAATCTCTGCCTTCTCTTCTCTCTCTCCCTTGGAGGACTCTCTAGGAATCTCTGCCTTCTGTTCTCTCTCCCCCTTGGAGGACTCTCTAGGAATCTCTGCCTTCTGTTCTCTCTCCCCCTTGGAGGACTCTCTAGGAATCTCTGCCTTCTGTTCTCTCTCCCCCTTGGAGGACTCTCTAGGAATCTCTGCCTTCTGTTCTCTCTCCCCCTTGGAGGACTCTCTAGGAATCTCTGCCTTCTGTTCTCTTTCCCCCTTGGAGGACTCTCTAGGAATCTCTTCCTTCTGTTCTCTCTCCCCCTTGGAGGACTCTCTAGGAATCTCTGCCTTCTGTTCTCTCTCCCCCTTGGAGGACTCTCTAGGAATCTCTGCCTTCTGTTCTCTCTCCCCCTTGGAGGACTCTCTAGGAATCTCTGCCTTCTGTTCTCTCTCCCCCTTGGAGGGCCCTCTAGGAATCTGAGCCTTCTGTTCTCTCTCCCCCTTGGAGGACTTTCTAGGAATCTGAGGCTTTCTGCTCCTTCCGACCCACCCAGGCAAAGGAGGAGGTACAGTGAGAGAGGGATGCCCCAAGCAGAGCTTTGTGGGGGGACTGGGGGGAGGAGGAGGAAGAAAGCCTCCCTTCAGTGTGTCCCAGCCAGGGAGGGGGTACTGGTTCCTGTTGCCCCCTTTGGGATGAAGGGAGACCCCTCCCCAGCCCTCTTCCTCCCTCCTCCCTGCATTATTTCTACAGAGTGGGTGAAGGGGGAGGGTAGCAAGCCCTCCCAACCTATGCCGGAAGGGTCCTTGGAGCACCCAGCAACAAAGAGAGTCAAGATTCCAAACTGTGGTTCAAAATAAGCACACCTTTATTTTCCGTACAGGGTGACAGCCGCCTAAATGGCGATTCCAAGACTGTCACACACAATTGTCTTTCTTCAAACCTTTTATACATTCAAAAATGCAAGCATAGTTTAGCAACATCCTTTCTTCAAGTTACCTTTTAACATTTCTTAATAATTCTCAAAACCAGTTTATTGACTCATTCCTGCCTTCCTGCCTTCCTGGCAAGTTTCCACAGTTCTGGTTAATCTTTCACAATCCCCATCGTTCCTCCTATCTCTAGTTTAGAGTGCTTGGCCATGCTATGCTGTAATCATTAAACTGCTCAACTGTACTTTAGACTTTTTAGGTGGCTGTCTCTCTCATGGGAAGGAGGAGAGGAAAAGCAATGGGGAGTTGAAGTCCAAAACATTAGGCGAACCCAAGGTTGAGAACCACTGCTAGGGATTGTGTGTTGGGGGGAGGTTAATGAAATGGAGGGGGCTCCTCTTTGCCTCCAGGGGCTCCAGTGTGGAGGATGGAGGGAAGAAAGACAGGGAGGCTTAAGCTGCATCCATACTGGAGACCTCCAAATAATAATAATAATAATAATAATAATAATAATAATAATAATAATAATTTTTATTTATATACATTCCGCCTCGGTTTGGCTAGGGTTGTCATATCCCGCTTGGGGGTGGGACTTTCCTGGTTTGGGGCGGGGCCGCACGGTCCCGCCTCAGTTTTTGCCTTTGTCCCGGGTCCCCTGCCCCCCTGGCAGTGGAGACCAGGCAGGGAAAGGAGCCTCGCCTCAGTGAGGCCCCTTTCCCCTGCCTGGTCTCCTCTGCTGGCGACGGAGGCGGCTGAGCAGGAGCAAAGAGCCTCGCCTCAGCGAGGCCCCGTTACCCTGTCTGGGCTCCTCTGCCAGCGACGGAGGCAGCCAGGCAGGGGAAAAGAGCCTTTCCTCTTCTTTCTCCTCCTCCTCTTCTTCTCTCCTCCTCCTCCTCTTCTTCCTCCCCTTCTTCCTCTTCTTCTTCATCTTCTTCCTCCTCTCCTCCTCCTCCTCTTCCTCCCCTTCTTCTTCATCTTCTTCCTCCTCCTCTTCTTCTCCACCTCTTCTTCTCCTCCTCCTCCTCCTCTTCTTCCTCTCTACTTCCTCTTCTTCCTCATCCTCCTTTTCCCCTCTTCCTCCTCCTCTTCTTCCTCCTTTTCTTCTTCTCCTCTACCTCCTCTGCTTCTTCTTCCTCTTCTTCTGGTGTTTGGCCAGAAAGGGAAGTACATTTCTGCCATCTGTCTAGGAATAATGCCCAAATGTCCTCCATTTTGATCATGCGTAAGAAACATGCATTTATATTAACATTTTTTAAAAATCATCAAAAATTTTCGCGTGTCCTCCATTAAAAATAAGTCCTACATTTGAACATTTGTCCTACATTTGAACTACGTTTGTCCTGGTTGCCTGACTTATGGCAACCCTAGGTTTGGCACTTCTTTAACTCTTTTCTGGCTCAAGGCTATGGAATTCTGGGAGCTGGAGTTTGTTCTGGGGCCCAGAGTGGAGGGCCCACAACAAACTCCAACTCCCAGAATTCTGTAGCCTTGAGCAGGAAGAGAGTTAAAGAAGTGCCAAACTGAGTTATGTCTCCAGTGTGGATGCAGCCTTAGATTGGGTTCTCTGTGTTAGTGAACCCAAGGGGCTCCTTTTTGTCTTCAGGGGTTCATGTCTGGAGGCAGAAGATGGAAGGGAAGCAGGGAAGCTCCTCTTTCTCGCCCAGACACCGCTTCAAAAGGAGGCTTAGTGTTAGGGAATATTTATGGGGAAGAACAACAAAAGAAGAGCCCAACTGGTTTTACATCCCCCTCCGTAGTTTTCATTCTTCCCCATGGGAAGCCCCAGAAGAAAGATGGGAAGGCAGTACCTCCTCTCTCTCACACACACACCCCCAATACTATCCAGTTGTCCCTGTTTGGCAGGGAGGCTCCCAATGAATTCTCCATTGTCCCACTTTTTCCACCTGCTTTTAAAATGTCCCAGTTTCTCCTCCTCCCATTTCCCCATTTACACTCAGCTTTCTTCTGTTGCTCCAAGCTGATGAGTTTATCGCATAGCGTTCTGGCAACATTCTGGGTCCTAAATGAAAACGGAACGTACTTTATCGCACAGCCGGGTTTCCCTTCCAGCTCCCATTTGGTGCTGATAGTATCCTTCACCTGACACAGAGTGATAACTGTTACAAAGAGTTCTCAGCCAGCAAGAATGTTTTCAGACCGGTCCAGGTGAATTCAGGGCGATAAGCCAACCAATTCTTGATCCATCCTTGTGTTCTGATTGGCTAGGGCAATTTTCTGCCCTCCCATCTTAGAGCATCTGTAATCTCTACTGTTCTTCTGAGAATGACGCAAGGAGAGCGCCACAAGTAGTGTTGCAATTTAATTATATTTTTATTCATATAATTTCTTTTACTGCAAAAAAAGAATGATCTCAACGTAAACATGTCTGTAGCATGTTTTGGATGGAGAATTTTCTCCTCCTCATACACTTGATAAATAAATGTATGTATAAACATTTGACCCCGGAATTTATATGTATGGTAACGTTTCATATCACAACATATAAAAATCAGAATAAACCAAAGGCATAATTTCCACGTCGAATAAAAATTTGTAACAGTGGTTACGGACACAGTTGTATTTGCAGTGTATGTACAATGACGTGTACAATAAGTTTGCATGTGATAAGATCATAGATTGCTGACGTCAATTACTTCCATGGGACTAAAATCCTTGCTAGAAAAGTATGCATGTGCAAAATAAGAACTGCTTGGGAACAACCTCAGGTACAGTAATAATAATACAGTATATGCAGAGCGATAAAATGTGTTCTCATAGCATTACCATCATGTTACAAATTATCAAATGCAGTAACACCTATTCCCATATCGTTTCTCCAAGAAACATTACAGGGACTCTATGGGAACGTGTACTGGTGCGATAAACTTATGAATCTAAAATGCCAAAATAGTTGCTACTCAGTTAACCCAGGAGAGGAGAGGAGAGGAGAGGAGAGGAGAGGAGAGGAGAGGAGAAGAGGGGGCATAACATTTTCCTTTCCCCCCATGCTCAGGCAAAAGCAACGGCTTCAGATTCTTCTTCCTCATTGATAACATTTGCTTCCTTGACTACTACTTGATTGGTCACACATGTCCTGGATTTCCCCTGTGAAATGCTGGAAGATTTGGGACCGACACCTGCCCATGTCCACACACTCTACTGCTCATCCTCCAATCCTGAGCAACCAGGATGGAGAGTGAACCCCAATCTCTGATCCCAGCCAGAGAGAGCCACCAGGACCTGGGCCTGTTCTCCTTCCCTACAAGCTTCACCAGACATTGATCCAAAACCAATGCAGAAATAATTCAGTTTGGGGCCTCATTCCCGCTTACAGATAAATTGGTGTGTGATCTGAAACGATCAATCGATTTGACAGCGGAGCATGGTTCCCACTACATTTGCCCCGATTGCATTTTTCCCTATAAAATAATCACTTGTGGTTCACATTCATGTATGAATTGATTCAAAATGGACCCATTCCAGCCGGCCGAAGGGCAAATTTAAATCGATTCCAAACCACATATGGTTCACACTTGTGTGGAATCAATTTATCAAAAAAGACACAGGAAACATCAGTGTCAAAAAGATGTGGGTTAAATGGGTCTAGCTCATAGCCTCCCTCTTGGAATCGCTTCAGTGATTCAGTTTAAGTGGGAACCAGGATCGTTTTAAGTGGTTCTAACCGATTTGCGATCCGGTTTAAAAGGTAGTGGGAATCGGGCCCTGAGACCACTTTAACTGCCCTGGCTAGGGAATCCTGGGACCAGACAAGGCTAAATGTCTGACAAAACTACAGTTCCTAGAATTCCCTACCATTGAGCCAGGGCAGTTAAAACAGTCTCAGACTGGATTATTTCTGCGATGTGTTTTGCACCATTGAGTAGAAATATAGGACTTATGTTGTGCAGCTAGGAGACTGAAAAAAGTAAATTAAATCTAGGATTGAAAGTATCTGTAACCACAGAAGGTGAAGTATCTGTAACCACAGAAGGTGGTGAGTTCTAATGAAAATGGGTAGATGAACTCACCTTCACAAAATTAGTTTGTGATTTACAATTATCACTTACAGTAAGTATTATTAAGGTTCCACAAGGAACTTTGGAGGTTTGGGCACAATGGCCAAATTCACTTACCTCTCTTATTTAAAGATTCATTTATGTCCTGCCTTTTTTCCAGTAATGAGACCCACGGCAATTTACTGCTTATTAAAAACAATACAACCCCATAAATATAAAAAGTATACATATAAAAATATTTCAAAAACAAGTAATCTGTGAAGTTATTAAAATTAATATTAATTAAAAGACTACATACAAAGCAAGATCGGACGGCATCGAAAGTCCATCATAGTCAATGTCTAAACGCCTGGAGGAATAAGAATATTTTGACTTGCTTACTGAAAGATAACAAGGAGCCATCCTAGTTCCATAAGGAAGGGACTTTGAAAGGCTGGGAGCAGCCATTGAGAAGGCTCTGTCTCTTGTTCCCAACAAGGAAGCCGGAGAGGGAATTAGGACAGATTAGCTTAGATTTCTTTTTTTTTTTTTTTTAACAAATGATCTTTATTAAATTTTCAATAAAATAATACATTCAAAAAGTATATTTGACTCATATTGTACAGTGAATTAAAGTACATTTACTTCCTTTCCCGATTCTTCTTCCACGTAAATCTTCCGGTGGCCAATTGTCGATTTTATTTCATTTGAAACCCTGATTAACTATTACGATGTCCAAAGTCCGTTAGTAAACTTAAAAAGGACAGAATACAACCAGTTTGAACCTACAATATAAGAAAATTACACTAATTCCATATCATGGTAAATTTACTTCACACTCAATCTATAAAGGCTGCTGGAACCTTTGAAATTATCATTTTGATAAATTTAACTAAGGCTAATTAAGCTGAACACATCGAAGCTATCTTGTCCTGAGACCTCAAAAAGATAACAGTGAGTACAGATTTAATATCCATAATCCGGTAGCCTAATGATCTAAAAGGAGAGAGCAAAGAAAAGGGGATAAATTGTATGATTAAAGCAATAATCCCTATCCCCGTTGAGTAAACCCCTGTTTCTCTCCTCATAATGCCAAAGATAGGTAACTTAAAATTCAATCAGGGAAATATTTAGCTTCCACTCCTTTTCCCATTGTATCAGTACTCTCTTCCAATCCTCTTTTCTCTTAATATTACTCCGGTTTTGGACATTACAGGATATTGCATCAATTTCTCTATATTCATTGACTCTCATCATCCAGCTTTCCCATGAAGGAATACTAGTAGATTTCCATAATCTTGCTATTTCGATTCTCGCAGCAATAACTAAGTATAAAACTAATCTCCAATTTTGGGGTTCATCTTTAGGGTCCAGAACAGAGGTAATATTTAATAGAAACAGCTTTGGGTTCAAAGGAATTTGGATACCTAGTATTTGCTGTGAAGATTTATGTACCAGAGACCAAAATTTCTGAATCTCCACGCAATTCCAACCACATGTGGAATAAAGTGCCCTTCTCAGCATGGCATCTCCAACATTTCCCATCGGAGGTGTTGGACATTTTCTTTAATTTCCATGGGGTAATATACCACCTATTCATTATCTTTAAGTGGTTTTCTTTTAAATTTTGCCCCACAGTAAACTTTTCTGTCCTTTTCCATGCTACTTCCCATTCCTCTAATTGTATACTGCTGTTCAAATCCTTTGCCCATTTCAACATATAATCTTTAACAACAAATTTTTCCAAAGATTGATCCAGTAATAACTTGTAAAATTTAGCTATTTTCTTCTTTTCAATATGCCAAAATATCTCATCCAATTCATTGAAAGAATTTTCAATCCCTATTGTTCTGTCATCCTCTTTATATTTTTGAGTAATCTGTAGAAAATTGAACCAAGATAAGTTGTGACCCTCATCTAACAAAACTTCTCTTGTTTTGGGGATAGGTTTTCCAGTATTATTGAGATTAAGTAAATTCTTATATGTAAGCCATTTGCTATTGGTATGCCATCTCCCAAAAAAAGCCTCTTGTGGGGAAGTCCATAAAGGCAATTTGAAATAAAAAAGCTTTTTGACCTTCATCCATGTTGTAAGTAACGACTTCCTAAGGGGGTGGTTATCAAAGTCCTAGTTGTGTTTCCATTTCCCATAGCACAGGAAAGCGTGCCAACCAAATCTTAATTGGGTATTTTCTAAGTTTAAAATAAAGGGATCATCTAGTCTAACCCAGCATTGCAACCATACCAGACTGCAAGCCCAATAATATATTTGAAGGTCTGGAAGCGAGTATCCCCCTTTATGTTTTGCGTCCTTTAACACTGACCATTTAATTCTGGGCCTTTGGCCTCTCCAAACAAATTTTCTAAGTTCACTTTCCCAGTTTTTGAAGATATTCTCTTTTAACATAATTGGCAAATTTTGCAATAAAAACATGATTTTAGGCAATACTGCCATTTTAATGGCAGCAATCCTCCCCAGTAAGGAGAGATTTAATTGATTCCACCTTCTCAAATTGTCCTGAATATCTTTCCACATTTCGATATAGTTGTTTTCATACAATTTCAAATTGTCCCTTGCCAACCAAATCCCCAGATACCTAAGTTTTTTCTCCTCTTTAAAACCTGATTCTTTCTTTAAGAATTCCACTTCTTCTCTGGTTAAATTCTTGATTAACATGGCCATTTTACTTTTATTTACTTTTAGCCCTGAAAAAAGGCTAAAGCAATCTAGTTCAAATAACAGGTGCCTTATACTTTGATTCGGATCTTCTAGTATCAGGGCGATGTCGTCCGCAAAAACTCTAGACTTAACTTCACATCCCCCCTTATTCAGACCTTTTATGTTTTTATTAAGATTGATAGCTGAAATCAAAACCTCCATGGCGGTTAAAAAAAGTAATGGGGCTATCGGGCAACCTTGTCTTACCCCCCGTTGTATATCAAACTCAGTAGTTTTTTCGCCATTTACCACAACTTGAGCCCTTTGTATATTGTAGATATGTTTTATCTGTTCTATAAAAGTTTCTCCTATTCCTATATGATAAAGAGTTTCAATCAAAAAATCCCATCTCAAAGAATCAAATGCTTTCTCCATATCTAGGGCAATTAATGCACACTTTTTATCGTTATTAGCATGATAGTATTCAAGACAATTTATAATCGGCCGAATGTTGTCCTTAAGTTGTCTACCCGGTAAGAAGCCATTTTGCTCTCTGCCCAGGACCTTATTTAGGGTGCCTTTTAGTCTGGAGGCCAAAATAGAGGTGAACACTTTATAGTCCACGTTTAGGAGACTTATTGGACGGTAGTTAGATACTAGTAGGGGGTCCTTTCCTTCCTTAGGAATAAGAGAAATGCTAGCTGTTTCCCATGAAGGGGGAATGCCTTCTGCCTCAATATTATTGAGCACCCTCTAAAGGGGATCTAACAATTCCATTTGAAATTTTTTATAAAACAGTGACGTAAAACCGTCTCTGCCTGGAGCTTTGCCATCCTTTAAATTACCTATTGCTGCCAAGATCTCTTGTTTCGATATCTCTGCGTTCAATTTATCTCTATCCTCATTCGAAATTTTAGTTTTAATTTTTGAATTTAAATATTCATTAAGAGCTGTTTTTGGTGCCTTTCCCTCGTCCGGATCCTTGTAAAGATCTTTAAAAAAATCTCGAAAGGCTTTGGAGATCCCTTCCCGAGAGGTAATCAGTTCCTTGTCCGTCCTTAGTTTAGATATAGCACTTTGTCCTTTCGGTTTTTTCAATTTTTTTTGCTAGCCATTTTCCCACTCTATTTCCATTTTCAAAATAGCATTGCTTGGATTTCCTTAGATTCCTAGCTATTTCTAAACACATTTTACTTTGTGTCTGTTTTTGAAGGATTTTTATCTCATTTTTAATTTTGAGGTTTGTTGGGTCCATTTTCAAAAGAGATTCTTTTTCTTTAAGGTTCCTCATCAACTCTTTTTCCTTTTTCTCTCTATTTTTTTTTGTTTGTTTTCTGCTGCTTTTTTAATTAATATACCTCGAAATACAGCCTTCCCAGCATCCCACACTAGCTTGGATTTGATTTCGTGGGTTTCATTCATCTTAAAATAAGACATTATTTCCTGTTTCATGCTACTCACAAATTGTTCATCTTCTAGTAGATCATCCCTTAAGCGCCAAACAAAATCATGTCTCCTGCCTTCCCTCAAAGACATCTCAATCAAACAATGATCCGATAATGCTCTGGGATCTAAATCTATTGATTGAACCTTTGTGGCTAGACAGTCTGATATCAAAAATAGATCGATACGCGACCATGACTTATGGACCTCAGAGTAAAATGTAAAGCCATTTCTATCTTCATTTTTATAAGTCCATAGGTCAACCAAGCTGTGCTCTTTAATCATTTCACTACAGCTCTTGGGGAGCTTCCCCTGACTATCTTTTATTTTTTTCGTTGATTTCCTATCCCTTCTTGGGATTAGGACACCATTAAAATCCCCAGCTATAATAATATTGCCTTGGTCATACAACATTAGTTCCTCATTCAATTTTTTATAGAAAATTTCTTTCTTTTCAAATGGACCGTATACATTAACTAAAATCATCTTAGTTTCTCCTGTATCAATTTCCAGTATCTGATATCTGCCTTCCACATCAGAACTCAATTCTTTTACCTGAAATTTCCTATTGACATAAACTGCCAACCCCCTCTTTCTTTTATTAATTGATAGTGTGTAACAGTTACCCAATTTAGGGTTTCTCAAATATTTTTGCTCTCCTATCCTTGTTTTGGTTTCCTGTAAAAACACTATATCATATCCTCTCTTTTCCAGTAAGTGAAAAATCTGCCTTCTCTTTTTATCTCTATTGAGTCCCCCTACATTCCAAGACGCAAAGCTAATCGTCATAGTTATGCCTAGAGCCTCCTCTCAAATAGCCAAGATACCCCTGTGTGTTAAACAGAAAATGATAGATACTTGTATCTGTTATCTATTTCACCAAATAAATGCTCTACTTATTACCAAAAAAAAAAAGGGAAGAACAAAGCGTTCCCAAGCCTTTAAAGACGAGCAATTAGAGAGAGAGAGAGAAAGAGAGAGAGAGAGAGAGAGAGAGAGAGAAGAGGTGGCTGGACCTGATTAAGTAATGAATGTCCTTGGAGGGGAGAGAATCTGGTCTTCCGAGTCAAGACTTAACAGGAGAGGTTGGCTCTGTTTCGCTACAGCCTTCTGGGAATCTTCTGCGTTCTCCTGCTGCTTGTCTCGAGAATCTTTTCTTTCCTGATGCAAATCTCTAGTTCCTTCTGGATTTCCTTCTCTAGGGTTTCCTTCTCCACCGGATTCGGAATAAAGAAAAGATCTGTAAAAGTCTTTAGCTTTCTCGACCGTGTTTAATTTGACTCTTTTTTGTTTAAACATAAAGGCAATGCCCTCTGGATTCACCCATCTGTAGCTTATCTTTTTCCTCTGCAGAAGCGCTGTCAAAAACTTGTATTGCTGCCTCTGTTTTATAACCTGTAGGGGAAGGTCTCTGAATATATTTACTTGGGTGTCTTCAATCACAAGGTTATCCTTATAGTTCCTTTGCACACACTTTTCCTTTATCCTGGTGGTCGTAAAACAAATAACAATGTCATGTGGAAGCCCTTTCTCTTGGGCTATTCTAGAACTAACTCTGAAGAGTTTATCCGTCTGTGATTCAATGAGGTCCAACAGTATGTCCAGGAATTGAGACAAGGCGGGCAAGACTCTCTCCTCCAGATCTTCGTCCTCTACCTCGGGGAGCCCTCTGATCTTTATGGCTCTATCCCTATATCGCTTTTCCTGGATCTGTAGGAGAAAGTCCTCCTGGTGTTGGTGCCTTTTGAGTTTAGTTACTTTCCTTTCCAGGTCCAAGGGTTTTTTTGTAGTTATTTGGACCTCTTTCTTAATTTCAGATATATCTTTATTAATCGAATCAATCTTTTTAGAGAGGCCCTCAATTTCCAACTGCATGTCCCGCCTAATTTCTTCCCTTAGACTCTTCTGTTCCTCCCTGATTTCCGATTTAAAATTCCTTTTGAATTCCCATAATTCCTCTAATATCATTGATGAAATATCTGAATGCTTACTAATCCCTTCTAAGGAATCGCGTCTAGTATTATATTGGTTCCCAGTTGTGTTCATCTTTCTATACTTGCTGCTTCTCGTATTCATTTAAACCAATCGTAAAAAGGAGGGTTTCTTCCGTCTCGGGTTATTTCATCTCCTGAATCTTGAGGGTTTTAGTGAAAAAGGGGAACTTCAGTCAAAGAAAAAAAGACCAAGGCTGTTACTCTTTATGCCCAGCTGACTCGCACTCTGTAATCACCTAAACCTCCAGCTGTTACAGATCTATGTTTATTCTCCCAGTTCGGCCAAATCTACTCTTAGAGGAGGTTAACAAAAATAAAGTAACAAAAATAACTCTTCTCCCATGTAATTACAGCTTCAGTTCTAAAAAAAAACAATGATGAATGAGGTGACTTACGAAATCAGCAACTATTGCAGATAATAATAATAATAATAATAATAATAATATGTTTTATTTTTATACCGCTTTTCCGAGGTGATCAAAGCGGTTCACAAAAATTAACACTTCATAAAAACAATTCACAAAACCCAATAAAAATCAACAAAGTGCAATAAAGACAAGCAAGATGGCGGTTGGGAGGAGGGTTTGTCTTCTTAGCAGGCGGAGGCCTGTTGTTGCTGGCCTGCTTCTCTCCCCCTCAAGATGGCGGTCGGGAGGAGGGCTTGTCTTCTTAGCAGGCGGAGGCCTGTTGTTGCTGGCCTGCTTCTCTCCCCCTCAAGATGGCGGTCGGGAGGAGGGCTTGTCTTCTTAGCAGGCGGAGGCCTGTTGTTGCTGGCCTGCTTCTCTCCCCCTCAAGATGGCGGTCGGGAGGAGGGCTTGTCTTCTTAGCAGGCGGAGGCCTGTTGTTGCTGGCCTGCTTCTCTCCCCCTCAAGATGGCGGTCGGGAGGAGGGCTTGTCTTCTTAGCAGGCGGAGGCCTGTTGTTGCTGGCCTGCTTCTCTCCCCCTCAAGATGGCGGTCGGGAGGAGGGCTTGTCTTCTTAGCAGGCGGAGGCCTGTTGTTGCTGGCCTGCTTCTCTCCCCCTCAAGATGGCGGTCGGGAGGAGGGTTTGTCTTCTTAGCAGGCGGAGGCCTGTTGTTGCTGGCCTGCTTCTCTCCCCCTCAAGATGGCGGTCGGGAGGAGGGCTTGTCTTCTTAGCAGGCGGAGGCCTGTTGTTGCTGGCCTGCTTCTCTCCCCCTCAAGATGGCGGTCGGGAGGAGGGTTTGTCTTCTTAGCAGGCGGAGGCCTGTTGTTGCTGGCCTGCTTCTCTCCCCCTCAAGATGGCGGTCGGGAGGAGGGTTTGTCTTCTTAGCAGGCGGAGGCCTGTTGTTGCTGGCCTGCTTCTCTCCCCCTCAAGATGTTGGTCGGGAGGAGGGCTTGTCTTCTTAGCAGGCGGAGGCCTGTTGTTGCTGGCCTGCTTCTCTCCCCCTCAAGATGGCGGTCGGGAGGAGGGCTTGTCTTCTTAGCAGGCGGAGGCCTGTTGTTGCTGGCCTGCTTCTCTCCCCCTCAAGATGGCGGTCGGGAGGAGGGCTTGTCTTCTTAGCAGGCGGAGGCCTGTTCTTGCTGGCCTGCTTCTCTCCCCCTCAAGATGGCGGTCGAGAGGAGGGCTTGTCTTCTTAGCAGGCGGAGGCCTGTTGTTGCTGGCCTGCTTCTCTCCCCCTCAAGATGGCAGTCAGGAGGAGGGCTTGTCTTCTTAGCAGGCGGAGGCCTGTTCTTGCTGGCCTGCTTCTCTCCCCCTCAAGATGGCGGTCGGGAGGAGGGCTTGTCTTCTTAGCAGGCAGAGGCCTGTTGTTGCTGGCCTGCTTCTCTCCCCCTCAAGAGGGATTGTAACTGAGTAGCAACAATGTTTCCGTGCTGGTTGAACTGCCGCTTTGGGCAAGATATTACTTGTTAAATCAGCGAGGATTCAATGCCAGGAAATAAAAAGAGTTATTCAAAGTCCAAAGAGCGAGCAAAAATGCTAGTAATGTCCAAATGGAGAACACCTGTGTTTGTTTAAGTCCCTCCAGGTATATTCTTTAACAAATTTTGCAATTCTGGAATATAAAGAGATTTCAAATTTGACTCACTATAATTCTTCCTTCCAATTTGAGAAGAGGTTCTGTTCTTTCTGGGTTCAGTGTTCTGGCTCCTCCCGAAAGACAGTGTAGTGTGACCGCTGAAAACGCTACCCCGTCGGGCTCTTCTCGAGGTAACCGCAGATTAAAAGGTTGTGCCTGAGACTGGAGTCCTAGGACAAACACACTGCAGTCCTGGCAGTCTTGCGACCTTCTCAGAACCTCCCTCCTTCTGTCCCCCCCTTGGGGGGATAGAGGAGAGTGAGTTCTCGGGTCCCCAACAGACCCTCAACTCAAGCCTCACCCGGCTTGGGTACCCTAGTGGTCACCAACTGGATTTTATTAATTGGTGCCTTAAACGGGTCTGACTGCAATGGAGAGGAGAGCGGAGCAGAGACGATCCGCCTCCGCTCGTCTCGGTGTTGCAACCGGAAGTCCAGATTAGCTTAGATTTCTAATGGGCCCACAAAGGGAGAGAGAGGAGGAAGGAATTATTGTCATAACACAAATTTTTGTTTTTTTTTCTCCTTCAGCTGCAGGTCTACTTTGAGACAGTGGCTGTATAATTTCCCCAGAAGGAGAGGGATCTCCTGGATCCAGGCCAGAGGACTCCATACAAGGAAGTCAGGATGGTGGATGATGGGATGGGGAAGGAGACCTCTCAGGGTAAGGATGCCTTTTGCTTTTGTTGGAGAGATGCTGAAGGCATCAATTAATGTTTTTGGCATTTCTTCTTCTACTGTTGGGATGCAGGGGTAGAAATGGGATGCCAGGCTTTGCTCTCAAGTCACCCTATGCCAGAACCGAGCTTGTCTGAAGCTGCTTTTTAAATATAATACTTTGATTTTGTCTGGTTTGAAACTTGCACAGTAATAATTGAGGCAAGTTCACCATCTTGGTCTGCTCCTCCTTCTGAGGCTCTTTCCCCCACACTTAGCACTGTTTTCCTTTTGGGAAAAGACAAAGGCAAAGAAGGTGTTGAGTTTTCTGACTTTTCTTTATCCCCAGTTACCATTTTTCCATTTTCTACACACAATAGCTACCATTTCCTTGTTCTTTCTTTTGCTACAATCATAACCAAAAACACCCTTTTTGTTGTTTTTAACCTTTCTAGCAAGCTTACTACCAGTCAGTCATCATCAGGAGGAACATGCCCATCCTTTCCCCAAATATTTTGTTTCCATACTTTGGAGAACCTTCTCTGACCCCACTGCAATTTGTCTATATCCTTCTTTTAAAATGAGATGCCCATCAGGACTTCACCACATATGAGGTCTCTAGAGCAATACAGGAATCAAAGTCCGGGAAGGCGGCTGGCCCGGACGGATTTCCAGCAGAATACTACAAAGTCTTCGCAGATGAGTTAACGAGCCCTTTGGTAAAACTGCTGAACCAAATTGAGAATGGGCAAATGCCAAACTCTTGGAAAAACTCTAATACAGTATTGATACCCAAAACAGATGATGAGATTCCGGAACCCAAAAATTTTCGACCCATAGCTCTGCTTAATGCAGATTATAAACTATTCACGGCTATTCTTGCCACAAGGTTAAAGAATGTATTAAAAGACTATATTAAGCCTGATAAATCTGGTTTTCTGCCAGGAAGGCATTTAAAAAATAATTTAAGATTTATGTTAAACATGTTTGAATATCATGAAAAGAGATGCGATAAGCAATTAGCTTTATTATTTATAGATTTCGAGAAAGCTTTCGACCGTTTAAATTGGAAATTCTTAAAAGAGGTATGTCGAAGAATTGGTATGGGGAATAAATTTGCTTCTTGGTTAGATCAGATTTACTTCAAACAAACAGCTTCACTGATCATTAACAGCCATAAAAGTAGAGATATCCAGATTTATAGAGGTACTAGACAAGGCTGCCCGCTTTCCCCGTTGCTATTTATTTTATGTTTAGAGATGCTAAATGATACGATAAGACAAAATAATTCCATCAGGGGTGTTAAGTCTAAAGGGGAAGAGTTGAAACTAAGGGCTTATGCGGATGATTTGGTCGTTTCCCTTTCCAATCCGTTTGAAGATATTAGAGAGCTTAAATGTTGCCTAGCCTCTTTTGGTAATGCCTCAGGTCTGGTGGTTAATAAGGATAAAACTGCTTTAATGACAATGAATCTTTCTGAATCAGATAATGAGAAACTGCAAGAAATATCTAGATTTAAAATTGTTGAAAAAGTAAAATACCTAGGGATATGGCTTTCTACAAAAAACACTGAACTCTTTAATTACAACTATTATAAAACTTGGCAAAAAATTAAGCTGGACTTACAATGATGGGATAAAGTCGGCCTATCTTGGATGGGTAAAGTCGCTGCGATAAAAATGATGGTTTTGCCAAGAATGATTTTTTTGTTTCAAACAATCCCTATACTGACTAATGATGTACCATTTAAAGCTTGGAATAAGGACTTAAGCAAATTTTTATGGGGGGGAAAGAAACCGAGGGTCCGATTTCGTCTTATGCAGGATGAAACTAGACATGGTGGACTTGGTCTTCCTAATTTGAAGCTATATTTCTACGCTTGTTGCTTTGACTGGATGATGCCATGGTTTAAGCTAGATGAAAAATCATTGTTAAATGTAGAAATGATGGAAAATATTTACGGTACACATGCTTACTTATTTTATGACAAGGTTTTAGTTAATCGCGCATTTATGGCACATTTCGTAAGGAAATCTCTATATAAGGTTTGGTTAAAATTTAAAAATCTGCTATACCCGAAACTCCCTTTTTGGGTTTTGATTAACGAAGCCTTTCACAGAAATGACGCCATTCATAGCGATAGATGGATTACGTATAAAGACATTTTATGTAAAGACCCTACCACCAATCAGCTTGATATTAAATCTATAGACGAATTACATAAAGAACGATTTTCTATTAACTGGTTTCTGTATAGACAACTAAAAGAGAGATTTGCTTTGGACAATAAAATGGTCGGAGTTAACCTAGATGTTTCGGATTTTGACAAAATTATTTTTAGTAAACCAAAAGGGAGAATCTCTAGATTATATAAATTTTTGTTAAACTTAGAAATGCATGAAGACCTAATCAAACCAACAATGATAAAATGGGCGCAGGATCTTGGAGAGGCCATCCCGCTTGAGCAATGGGAAAAGAATTGAAATGTGAGACAAAAATATACATCCTCTATTGCAATTAGAGAGAATTACCATAAAATGCAGAATAGATGGCATATAACACCCTTGAAACTAGCCAAAATAGATAAGAATAAGAACCCGGCCTGTTGGAAATGTAAAGATGCCTCCGGTTCCTTTATCCACATGTGGTGGTTTTGTAACTATGCTAAAAAATATTGGAATATGATACATCATAGAATACAACTGATCCTGAATGAAAAATTTCCTCTAGATCCCAAAATGTATTTGTTAAATATGATTTTGAATGTTAATTTGGAAAAGAAATATGGCAAGCTACTTTTCTATATGATTTCAGCAGCCAGGATTTTGTTTGCTACTCACTGGAAGGCTACGCAACAATAACATGGGAGGACTGGTGCATGAGGCTCCTTGACTATATGGAAATGGATAAACTCACTTGCTTTATGAAAAATCTGGACTGGAATAAAACCAAAGAGATTTGGAATCCTCTTATGTTGTATATGAATAAAGAAAACTTAATTTCTAAATTTATATGGTAAAAAAGAAAAAGATGAAATGATATATTCGTTATAGTTATATAATGAAAACACCGAAGCAAACTTTGGTTTAGTAAACTGTTTATTTTTAAAACACATTTATAATAAGCTTGTATGAATTAACTATAATTTAGAATCATAAATGTATTAGGTAATTTAGCCTGACATAAGCATGTCCCCTCCCCTCCAGGAAACCGAGTTTTGTTACAAAGTATTGATAGGAAAACTTGTATATAATTCGCTACTATATATCTATATATCTGTATGTATGTATGTCTTTGCTTCTTTTTTCTATTTTTTTTTCTCATGGTTTTTTATGTGCTATATGTTAAATGTTAAATTGTGAAGACAGCTCTGAAGAGTGTCTCTAGGATTGAAGGCCCTGGTCTAAGAAAAGTCACCTTTGCCTTCTGGCAAAAAGACCGTTTCTTGTAGACTAATTGGAGTGGAGGAGTGGCCTCGAAAATGTTATTTAAAAATCTTAACCATTGTGTAGTAACACTGCAAAATGGTCAGTCACAAAGATGGAGCGATCTTGATCTCTAAAGGCTCTCCAATATCATATTTAGACAATAAAGGAAAGTCAGGGCCTTGTTTTCATTCTTCATTTGAGGAATGTATTATAGGAAAGAACCTTTTTTTCTTTTTTTTAATAAAAGATGGTAAGGTCTTTTTTTTTATCCTTAGACTCAGGCAAGAGACTTTATTGTAAACAATTTGTCCCCAGTAAGAGGTGGAAATGTCAGATTTTGTTTGTAATGGACATCTATGTGTCAATTTCTTTGCTCAAATCTGTTGTTGTACTGGAACTAAACCAGTTGTGGTCTTGGATTGTAGCAAATCGCATTTAGGCTAGTGTCTCCTGAAGTAGCCACTATCTTAAACCCTTTCTTAATGTTCTGGCAGAACTTTATTATGTCCTCAAGTGTTATTTGTTTGTTTGTTTTTAACAAGCGCTGTAGGCCACACATAGCTCTAGAAAAAATGAAAACAGGAGAAACAACTTTCATTGAGCATAAACTATGGCAATCACAAGTGGGATCTGCTGATTCCCATAACAAATTGAGGTGAGCTGTAACTATAAACACACACAGAGCTATTGGATTTGGTCTCACAATAACAATATATGGAGGCCTTATGACCTTCATAAAATCTGTATGAAAATGGAGTACAGTTGGTCCTCGCCTTACACGGGGATCCGTTCCGGATCCCGCCGCGTAAGGCGAATTCCACCTATGCTCAAGCCCCATTGTAAACAATGGGGCTCGTGCATGGTGGCGCGGCGGCGCACGGGGCACAATGGGCGCATGAGCCCATTCAATTGAATGGGACATGCCGCCCCTTCTGCCCCGCGCGCGCCCCCGCAGTTTGAGCACGTATGCTCAAGCCACATAAGGCACGCCCACGTATGTTGCGGGCGTGCTGTATTTGGTGTTGAAGGCCCAGGTTTGGAGGGGGGAGGAAATTCCTTCCCTTGAGGAAGATCAGGATCCTCCAGCTTTAACTGCACAGAGGTGTCATTAAACTCCAATATATTAATTGTCTTATACAATAATACCATAATAATAAAAAATCAGTAATAATAAAAAAATCATCAGACCACAAAAGTCTAAGAGATTTCAGGAGCTACTGAAAGGCCCTCATATATATATATATATATATATATATATATATATATATTCAGATCACATTCCTCTTTTGAGGAATTAACTCCAGTTAATATTTTGTTTTGTTTTAATAGAGGCAGACTGGAGAAGCAGCAGCAGGCCTTTCTTCTTTTGACTTGGTGTCCTGAATCAAAATGGCTGCCACACCTTAAGTTGCAGCTTTGCCTCTTCTTTTGAAAGGGGAGCACAATAAATAAATTGTTTAGGCAAATTCTCCCAAAGGAGTGATTGAAAAATCCAACTAGGGGATGATGCACCTGGCAAATCTTTTTGTTAACCCTCTCTGATCCCTTCAGTCCAAGTGCATCATGGAGGAAGGAGAGGAGGAGGAGGAGGAGGAGGCAGTTGGTTTTGGAGGGAAACTCTCCACTTCTGTGCAACTGAGATCTCTTTCAAACTGGCAATGCAAGCCAGAAACTCTATTAAACTAACAAAGCAAGCCAGAAACTCTTTTAAAACTGGCAATGCAAGCCAGAAACAAACTCTCCAGTCATAATTCTGAGATAACTGAAATCTCTTTGAAAACTGGCAATGCAAGCCAGAAACAAACTCTCTAATCACACTATTGAGGTAAAAGAAATCTCCTTGAAAACTGGAAATGCAAGGCAGGAACAAATTTCTGGGGTAAATCTTAACTCACAAACCTAGGATTAGAAGCAGGATCATCACTCACCTCTTGGAGTCTGCCTCATCTCTCTTTCTCTCACTGCCCAAACCTCTTCCCAGGTTTGATGTCTGCAGTGGGCGCAATCTGGCCAAGGACAGGTGGTTCTCTCCCCTGGCCACGCCAAGGCCTCTCAGGTTGTCCATCTCACCGCCCAAACCCCTTCTGGGGATGGTGACTGCGGTGTGGCGCCTTTTGGTTAAGGACAGGGAATATTCCCTCCTCCACCGCGCCAATTACTTTCAGGATGTCCATCTCACTGCGCAGACCCCTTCCCGGGGTTGGAGATTGAAGCGGGGCACATCTGGTCCAGGACAGAGGGATCTCCCTCCTCCAGCCGCACCTGGACTTCAGCCAGACATGGCTGGGCTGTCTTCTTCTTCTTTAACGCTGGAGTTGGGCCTCACAGCCCAGCAGCTTATGAACTGTCTCTCCCTGCCTGGCTTTGTTTCAGCTGTTAGAAAGTCAAATTGATAGAGCAAGACTAAAGAAAACATAGCTGTTTTTGCAGGTAGTTGTCAAGGCAGGAGAGAACAGAACATGAATATAAGCAGAATAGAAGAAATATCAGAAGAAATATTAAAGTCTTTGTCTTAAAAAGAAGGAGAAAAGGAAAAACACAGCCTACTCAGAGTGAGGCAGGAAAAAGACTGAGGGATGGAGGGGGTTGCTCCCTCTGGTGGCGACGCCTTCAAGTCTGTTTTTCCTGCCTATTTCGGAGCAAGAGATGGAATCAACCCACGTTATAGGATGTTTCCATCTCCATTGCTGGAAAGGGAGGGGGAGCCAGTGAAGGGATGCCAACACAGAAGAGATGTGGTCAGAGCGGTGGGTGGAAGTGATAATGCGTGCAGCTGAATGCTGGACAGAGATTAAAGGATGGAGGTGAGAGAGAGGAAGCCCAGCCAGGAGGACGTTACAGTAATCAAGTCAGGAGATCACTAGGGCATGGACCAGAATCTTGGCAGTAGAGGCGGAGAGATATGGTCGGATTTTGGCAATATTGTATAAAAAGAATCTACAAGCCTTGGCTGTGGTCTGGATCTGAGGGATACACGACAGAGAAGAGTCAAAGATAAAACCAAGACTGCGGGCTTGCTGGACTGGTTGAATAGAAATGTTGTCCACAGAGACAGAAAAGGAGTGTTGAAGGGTGGGCTTAGGGGGAAAGACAAGAAGCTCCGTCTTGGACATCTTGAGCTTCAAACGTCGATGGCGCATCCACTGTGAGACAGCTGTAAGGCAAGACGAGACTTGCTGTTCAAGCCTTGGAGAAAGGTCAGGGGTGGAAAGATACAACTGGGTGTCATCGGCATACAGATGGTAGGAAAAACCAAAAGAGCTGATGAGTTTTCCTAAGGATAGTGTGTAGAGAGAAAACAGAAGGGGACCCAGAACAGAGCCCTGGGGAACTCCAACAGATAAGGGAACGGGAGAAGAAGTCTGACTGCCTGCAACAAAAAAGATCTGCCAGACAAGTAAGATCTAAACCAGTCAAGAACAGTGTCTGAGAACCCAAGGTCAGAGAGTATGTCAATTAGGAGACAGTGATCAACGGTGTCAAAGGCTGCAGACAAATCGAGAAGGATGAGAACAGAGTAAAGGCCATTAGCCTTGCCCTGTAAAAGGTCATTTGAGATCTTAGTGAGAGCTGTCTCTGTGGAATGCCTTGGGTGGAAACCAGACTGGAAGGGATCAAGGATGGAGTTGGCTTCAAGAAACTCAAGACAGCGCGAATAAACAACCCGTTCCAAAACCTTAGAAAGAAAGGGGAGAAGAGAAATCGGACGATAGCTAGACAAAGAGGAGGGGTCGAGAGAAGGTTTTTTCAGAATTTAAATGAGAGCATGTTTGAAGTCCGACGGGAAGGAGCCTGTAGAGAGAGAGAGACTGAAGATATGGAGAAGCGAGGGCAGAAAAGAGGAAGCTATAGAAATAAGAAGACGAGTAGGAATTGGATCAAGAGGACAGGTTGCAGGTTTGGAAGAGTTCAGAAGTGTAGATAGTTCATCCAAAGAGGCAGGAGGAAACACAGAAAATTTGTTAGGCGAGGGCAATAGAAGATTAAGAGCAGAAGAAGAATCGGGGGGGGGGGGGGGGAGACAATCTCCAGGGACGTAGCCAAGGGGGGGTTCTTGGGGTCCAGACCCCCCACTTCCATTAGAAAAATGGTGCATGCTGCTGCACCGCCGCGCTCAAGCCCCATTATAATGGTGGCACTTAATCTGGACCCCCCCTTCCTAAAATCCTGGCTATGTCCCTGCTATCTCAGAGCGAATAGTGGTAATCTTAGAGAATGCCAAAATGTCCTGTTTTGAGTATGCCTAAGAAATGTGTTTATATTAAAGCTTTTTTAAAGTATTACTTCTTGTTGCGTGTCCTCCATTTTTAAAAACATGTCCTACATTTGGAGGGAGGGGTAAATTTTCTCCTACAGTTGTCCTACATTTTTTTAAACATTTGTCCTGGTTTGGAGCTTGACAGTTATGGCAACCCTAGCTTAGGGGGAGGGCAGATACTAATTCTTTGTTATATGTTGCAAGAGGCCTGGATTGTCAGTACAGTAGAAAGTGCTGTTAGAAACTGTTGGTTAAGTATAAAAGCGGGGGGGGGAGAGAGGGGGATTTGTGGATGGAAAAGGAGGGAAAGGTCTATTGGAGGTGGAGTTGCTGGGGATTTTATGTATTGCAATTGCTGAAGATGGGCAGTATCCGCTTAGAACAGTGGTTCCCAACCTGTGGGTCGGGACCCCTTTGGGGGTCAAATGACCCTTTCATGGCGGTCGCCTAAGACCATTGGAAAACACCTATTTAATTACAGTTATGAAGTAGCAATGAAAATAATTTCATGGGTTTGGGTAACCACAACATGAGGAACTACATTAAAGGGTCGCGGCATTAGGAAGGTTGGGAACCACTGGCTTAGAAGCTGAAGGAGTCACAAGGGCTGTCTTGGAAATCATCAATAAAGTGCTGTTTGTTTTGCATTAATTGATCCAAGAGCTAACCGACTGTTCTGACAGGTGAGGAGCAAGTGAGGCAGCGCTTCAAAAGTCAGGACTCCAAATAGTGGGAGGAGTGTTAGGTGGGCCAGGAGGAGAGGAGGAAGGAGAGGCAGTGATTGTGGGTGGCAGGAGTTAGGGGGTTCTAGGTTTTGGGGTGCTACCTTAGTGGTTCTAGGTTTTGGGTGTCAACTTTGGGGGTCTAGATATGAGGGTGCTAACTTTTGGTTTTCCATAGGAACCTCCCTTGAACCCCAAAAAGTTGGCCATTTTGTTTTTTTGCTAAAGTTGTTTTTCGGGGTGCATGTTGTTAGGAAGTCTCTCGCTTAGGGGAATTTTAATATACTCAAATATAGCCAAGAGGTGGCCCTAACATAACCACGTGCTAGAATCGTGTCCCAACAGTGTATACTAGAAGTCGCCAGCAAGCCCCAAGAGAAAGAGATGCTGATACCAACTAAGTCCAATTAAAAGGGTAGCGTTTATTAAAGCACAGGGAAAACCACACAGCAAAAGGGGAGCACACACACACACACACACACACACACACAGAGAGAGAGAGAGAGAGAGAGCTACAACAGGGGATCATAGAATCATAGAATTGTAGAGTTGGAAGAGACCACAAGGGCCATCCAGTCCAACCCCCTGCCATGCAGGAAATCCAAATCAAAGCATCCCCAACAGATGGCCATCTAGCCTCTGCTTAAAGACCTCCAAGGAAGGAGACTCCACTACACTCTGAGGAAAGAGTGTGTTCCACTGTCAAACAGCCCTTACTGTCAGGAATTCCCCCCTAATGTTGAGGTGGAATCTCTTTTCCTGTAGCTTGCATCCATTGTTCCGGGTCCTGTTCTCTGGAGCAGCAGAAAACAAGCTTGCTCCCTCCTCAACATGACATCCTTTCAAATATTTAAACAGGGCTATCATATCACCTCTTAACCTTCTTTTCTCCAGGCTAAACATCCCCAGCTCCCTAAGTCGTTCGTCATAGAGCAAGGTTTCCAGACCTTTCACCATTTTAGTTGCCCTCCTTTGGACACACTCCAGTTTCTTAATGTCCTTTTTGAATTGTGGTGCCCAGAACTGGACACAGTATTCCAGGTGGGGCCTGACCAGAGCAGAATACAGTGGCACTATTACTTCTCTTGATCTAGACACTATACTTTTATTGATGCAGCCTAAAATTGCATTGGCCTTTTTAGCTGCCACATCACTCTGTTCACTCATGTTCAACTTGTGGTCTACTTGGATTCCTAGATCCCTTTCACACATAGCTTCATTCAGCCAGGTGTCCCCAATCCTATATTTGTGCATTTTATTTTTCCGCCCTAAGTGCAATACCTTACATTTCTCCGTGTTGAATTTCATTTTGTTAGCTTTGGCCCAGCTTTCTAGTCTATTCAGGTCATTTTGAATCTTGATCCTGTCATCTGGGGTATTAGCTATTCCTCCTAATTTGGTGTCATCTGCAAATTTGATAAGTATGCTCCCAATTCTGTCATTCAGGTCATTGATAAAGATGTTGAATAGCACTGGGCCCAGGACAGAGCCCTGTGGGACTCCACTGGTCATTTCTCTCCAGGATGAAAAGGAGCCATTGTTGACCTTTCTTTGGGTTCGGCCGGTCAACCAGTTACAAATCCATGTAACAGTTACCTTGTCTAGTCCACATTTTACAAGCTTGTTTGCAAGAATGTCATGGGAAACCTTGTCAAAGGCCTTACTGAAATCAAGATATACTATATCCACAGCATTCCCTTCATCTACCAAGCTGGTAATTTTGTCAAAGAAAGAGATCAGATTTGTCTGGCATGACTTGTTTCTCTGAAACCCATGTTGACTTTTTGTGATTATGGAATTGCCATCTAGATGTTCAGAGACTCTTTGTTTAATGATCTGCTCTAGAATCTTTCTTGGTATTGATGTCAGATTAACTGGACGATAATTGTTGGGATCCTCTTTCTTCCCCTTTTTTTTTCTTTTTTTTTTTCTTCCCCTTTTTGAAGATGGGGACAACATTTGCCCTCCTCCAGTCTGCTGGGTTTTCCAGGAGTTTTCAAATATGATTGCCAATGGCTCCGATATTACATTTGCCAGTTCTTTTAATACCCTTGGATGGAGTTCATCTGGTCCTGGAGACTTAAATATATCTAGATTAACAAGGTGTTCCTCTACTATCTCTTTACTTATTCTGTGCTGAAATTCGCGTATTCTGGGTGAGTTAGGGAGATAGGTTTGAGAGAGAGAGAAGCACCACTAGGGAATACTACCTTAGAAGTCTTTTCCGGGAAGTCTGATGAAGCTTGGATGGATAGTGGATCATGGCCACAGAGCGTGGGGGAAGAGGGCTGCAGGAGCTACGATTAGAGCTCAAACTGGCGTGGACCAGCTTGCAACCTGGTGATAGCACAAGGAGGGTCCAAAAACCCGGGGTTCTTATAGTGCGAAACATAGCTGGAGGCTAGGGAGACTTGCTAGACAAAGGTGTTGATTGCTTGGGCTTTGTTAAGCCAAGAGCAGGTAATGTGTTGCACAATGCATTTGGGTCTGGACACAATTCGGAGGGGCATCCGACTTGATTACTGAATCGTTAAGCTGATCACGGGCTCATCTGGTGTGAGGCCAAGTCTATTGTCTTACTTGGATAAGCAGTGGCGATTGTGGTTTGGCGACTCCCACCAGGCCTGCCTGGAAGAAGACAAGCCCTCCCTTCATCCACCATCTTGAGGGAGAGAGAGGCAGGCTAGCTCCATCAGGCCTGCCTGGAAGACGACAAACCCTCCCTTCATCCACCATCTTGAGGGGGAGAGAGAGGCAGGCTAACTCCATCAGGCCTGCCTGAAAGAAGACAAACCCTCCCTTCATCCACCATCTTGAAGGAGAGAGAGGCAGGCTAGTTCCACCAGGGCTGCCTGGAAGAAGACAAACCCTCCCTTCATCCACCATCTTGAGGGAGAGAGAGGCAGGCTAGCTCCATCAGGCCTGCCTGGAAGACGACAAACCCTCCCTTCATCCAACATCTTTAGGGAGAGAATAGGCTGGCTCGGCTCCATCAGGGCTAGCCTAAAGAAGAAGAGCCCTCCCTCTGGTCCATCTGCCTTGGTCCAAGCCTCAGAGGGAGAGAAGAATGCTGGACCTGATCCCCTCCCCCCTCATCGTTCCTTCTCCTTTTGTGTTGCGTCTTTTAGATTGTAAGCCTGAGGGCAGGGAACCGTCTATTATCACCTCTGTTGTAAGCCGCTCGGATTCCCAGTGATTGGGCGGTATATAAATAAAAACCTATTATAAACTTCCTGCGGAGACTTTCCAATTCCATCTTTTTTTAGGGACTCTGTCTTTGCAAGGTGAGCTGCCTACATGGTCTCCTCACCTTCAGGTTAATGGGAGGTGCTCTATGAGGTCAGTCAGGGGTCATAGTACAGACCGCATGTACCCAAAATTTTATTAGAACCAAACTTGATAACAATGTGACCCCTCTGTGAACTCGTCTCATTCCACCTAGTGGTCACACTAGGAACATACCCCATCTGTACCTGATAAATGGCGTAGCGGCAAGGCGTGTTCGAAGACGACAAGTGGCGGCCATTTTATTAGCGCCAACAAAAGGTTTTGGGATGGTTGTGACCCCTCTGAACTCATCTCAGCCTCCTGAAATGAACAGTTCAGAGGTCCACTGCGATCTGGGCACAAGGACACAATGTGCAGAGAAAGCAAAACAATTTTTACTGCCCACTGGTATGTGTGAAAACAAGAAACCATCCAAATATTATCAAATGTGGTCAATGTGGTTCCTTTGGGCAGCCACACAAGCCACCCTGCGTGCCCTTGAGCCAGTCACCCTCTTGCAACTGAAACCACCTCAGAGGGTAAAAGGAGGGACCGACAGAAGAACACCATGTGGGAGTTCAGTAGAGAAGGGTGGACTATCCATCAGCCAGGCTCTGGGATGTCATGCATCAACTGTGGGCAAGACGAGGGTCCTGAAGAGAAAAGGGCCCCTCAAAATCACACACTTCTTGAATCACATGCCCCATCTCTAGAACTGGCACAGCAACTGTAAGCCCTTAACCCTTCTCCCCCCAAAAAACATGTCTAGACCATCCAGATCAAAGATTACCCAAGGTCTTGATTAAGAGAAACTGGATTTATTTGAACAGACACTTATGCAACAGCTATAAAGGCCATGATAGGTGCTTGATTATGTTTGGGGTAGAGGGGAGAAACCTGCCATGACCTCATGACACCTCCAAAGCAACTTCATCCTTCAAAGGCCACTCCACCCTTGAGATGGTGGCACCACCTCAACACACCTTAAGTACAACTGTGAGGCACCCCACACATACACCTCCAGAGCACAACTGCACCCCCACCTCCCCCCCTGCTTTTCCACAGATTGCCTCAGTCTCGTGGAATGTAACAACCACCCTTTGCCTGCAACAGAAGCATCGGCCCCCAAACCTTCCTCGGATGTCTGGGGCATCTGGTTCTTCCAATCCTTTCCCCTCAAACTTGTCTTTTAAGAAAGAAACTCTAGCACAGTAATTGAAAACATGGCACAAAGTTGAAACACTGTTTTTCAGAGGGAAAGGCAGGTAGGTGGACTGTACAGGTGACAAGGCTGAGCAGCACATGTCACTGCTGTTCTGGGCGAAGAGGGCAACCAGTCAATGAGATTCAAAGCAGCAATGGCTCTGGAGCAGAAAGGTGGTCAAGGAGGAGGAAGTAACATTTGCCTCCTGCCCCTCTTCTAGGATGATGCTTGCCTTCTTTGGCTAGAATCACCCTTGCAATCACCCTTGCAGTCATGACAACAGCCCCTCTGCCCTCACAAGCAACCATGTGGCATGCCTCAGGGCTGCTTTGGGGAGGGAATACTTCTTCAGAGGTTTCCCTACACCAAGTAAACCACCCTGCTAGGAAAAAGGCCAATCTTCTATGCATGAGGAATCTTCTTGTGTAGGGGGGGTTGGTGGGGCAGAGCTGCTGCTTCTAAGAACTCCACAGCTGCAATCTCCCCATTTGTGCAGCAGCATTATGAAAAAGAGCCAATATCCCCAGCTGCTGTTCTCTGCCCTCATGTGGCAGATGCCACCACACCAACTTCCTCCTCTCTCCCTCGAGCTGGGTGTTGTCAGTTTCCAAATTGGACTGTTAGCAGTTTACAAAAGAGCTCAGAAACACATAAGCAAAGCTGACTTTCAAGGTGTCCCTAGACTAGAGATGATCTGGAATTTACTAGAATTAAGATGCATCAAGAAGTATTTCTCTTGCAAGAGAAGCAAATATTCAAGCTAATACTCACAATGCTTCAGAAGGAGGCACTCATGGACCAACCTCCCAAAATACAGACATCAGACAGGCTAGGTCTGGCTACCAACACTGGCTCCTGCCTTCCTTTCTAAGTAACAGCTACTCCTAACATCAACAACACTGAACAGGACACAGATGGGGAAGGGGCATTCACAAGGTCTGCAGGAAGCACCAGCCCGGGCACAGCTGGGTGTGGGACACAGCTTGGTCCTTCCTCCGGCCACTAAGACCCAAGCACCAAATGTGTTTTTGAAGTGAAGACTTGCTTTCATGGCAGTGTAGTTGGACATTACTGTGTCCGCAGTTGATAATCTAGGGCACAAAGAAGGCTTAATGAGCACAGCTTCCCTCAAACTCTGTGCTCTCATGTAGAAAGCGTGACACCTCCCTACTTCGCTGCCCTGGTTCACTCTGAGACTTTCCACCCGGCCCCTGATACCTAGAGGTACCCCCTCCTGATCCTGCCAGGAGGGATGGACTCCTCACAATTACGCTCTTTCTCTTGCTCTCTCTCTTGCTTGCACATTGCTTGCACAATGGAAGTTCAGTTTGGCATGACCCTTGTGCCTGTACTATCCCCATGGAAAACATCTACACATATCTATGCACACACACACCCAAGGACACTGTTCCATTTCCCCAGTACTTTCTTAGTTGGGAAGCAGGCTGCTGCAGCCAACAAAGTAGTAAGCCTATTGTCAACACACCTCCATTCTGGGTGATGTAGCGCACCCAGGGCAATGCCTGATAGCCACTCTTTTCAATGATCTTCAAGTAGCGGACCTAATAAAAGAAAAAAATCGGCATGTGATTTATAGACCTGCCTTGAGGGGCTGACCCGCTCTGCTCCCCCTTTCACAATCCCCCCACTCATCTAGCAGTCCTTTCAGAGGCCTGTCATCAGCACTGGGCAACATGTGGCCTCCATTTTCCTCAAAGATTTACTTCTCAAAAGGGGACAGATGCGAAAAGGCCAAAATCATTTTGATTTTAAATAGTTCAGTTCTCTGAAGTAAATTATTTCTACCACACTCTTTGTACAGCTTTGTCAGGAAAAACAATATGTAACTACCTGAGCAAGCTAAATTAGTGGTGTTTATTTATACATTGAGTAGAGGTTGGAGGGGTGTGTGTAGAGATTTCTGCAAGCCGCAATCCAAAAATGTGACCTTTCAACACTGAAAGAGAACCAGAAAGACAAAAGCAAATGCAAAGATAAAAAATCTCTCTCACCTGGATTCCTGAAGTGGTAAAATATGGAATTTCAAACTTGACACTGATGGGGGGCTTGCCCTCTTTGTCTTCAGCTTCCACACTTGGGAGCCCAAAATGAGCCCTCATCAAGTATTCCTTCCCACCCTGCAAGAAAGAGGGAGCAAGACACTGACATTGCTCCTCCCTGGCTATCAGGTAAGAGTCAGAAAAATGGTCCCATGGAGCCCCCAAACCCACCCAGCTCACTTCGGACTGTGGAAACAGTCCAGAGTGGGTCCCCAGCAGGTTAAAGCAAATGAGCATGAATCTTCCCTTTAAGATCAGGGACAGGGAAAGCCCACCTGGGCCCTTCTCAGACCAGCAAATTAAAACTGAGGTCTATTTTGAGTGGTCAGCCTATCAACAGAAGGGCTGCCCAAGATGTTGCCACAGAAACTTCCCTCCCTTGCAATGGGAGGCAGGGGCCTGGGCCAGCTTACCGGGAAAGACTTGACGGACCAGACGATGGCGCTGTTCTCAGGCACCCACTTGACACTGCCAACAGTCGTTTTGAACTTGGGTGAGTCAGCATCATTTGGAACCGGAATGTGAATCTCCACATTGTTGGCTGTGGATCTGCGCTTGAACTGGCTCTTGGCCTAAAAAGAGTTCAACTCTCCATCGGCATTTCAGCCCACCTCCCTTTCCCTACATCTCAGCACTGTAAACATTTAAAACCCGAGATAGCCAGGGAAGGGATTTTCACTTCATTCACAGAACTACTGAACCATTCTGTTCTGAAGCTGGAGATGGAATCTCAAGCATGAATATGCAGATTGTCATCTGTTAAACCTTTCCTTTTTTGAAGAGCTCTGGATCAGACCTAGGCGAGCTCAGCTGAACAATATAAACGACATCTGACATCTCAGCTGAACAACATAACTGACATCCTACATTCTCATCCTATTCAAGAATGGTTGGGATCCTTTACACTCTCTGTGGTACGCTCAGCAGTGGATGACACAGCCCTTCATGGGCACCTTTACTAGGCCTTCCGAAACAGGGTGTCTCCACCACAGGTGCCACTATTCCCTCCAAAATTTCATGGCCCTTCAAGAGCCACTGCTCACCAGCAGAAAGGAGTTGCCTGGGTTCAAGGGAGCCTGCCTAAGAGGCTTTGACACCTCACTGCCCAGAAAAGCAGAGGCAAGTGGGGAACACAAGCCCCCCCCCCCCCCAGGTTTCCACTGACCTTGATCATGTACTCAATGCGGCTGTGGGAATGCTTTTCTATGACTGACTCAATCCAGATCAGAGGCTTCACCTACATATAAAGAAATACAACAGAATCCCACACCGACAAAGTCTGTGGCTGTGGCAGAGCAGAGCAGGGGTTGGGGATGGAAGTGGAGATAGTTTGCAAGCACCTGAATCACAGAGAGCTCTTCACTGGAGGCAGCGGGGAGACACCTGGCAACCAGGCCTCACAGCTTTCATCCAAAGATCTCTGGATCGCCTCACCCTCATGACTACCACTACTCACAAGAACACAATGGAACACTATTTTATTCCTCATGATCCATTCCCACCATGATCCATTCCTGGCATAAGAAAACACCTGAAAGCAGTTGCTCTCAAAGAGAGATGGGGGAGGGGAGAGAGCATGCACTGAGAAAAGAGACTGTTTGCGTCCTAAGATCACTAGAAACTTACATGAGTATTAAGGCGATAAGACATCAGCTCAAACTCCCCATCAGGTGGGATAAAAGAAATGGTCCTGTCATTTTCAAAGCGGGAAAGGCGAACACACTGGTGGAATTTCACGTCCTCCAGTTCTACAGATTTGCTTTTGCCACCTGACCGGAGAAGAGAAAAAAAGATCCTGGCTTGGAAAATATGCCAACAGCAGGTGAAAATAAAGCAGACCTTCACACAGGAGCAGAGTCAACACGCCACGTGGCTTCATAGGACAGCCCACCAACCAATGCCCTTTAACCATTTGACTTTTAAAAACACCCCCACTCACCCTAAACCCTGCCCAGCCCAACTTCACTCTCCTCAAAGGCTGTCCTACAAGAGGGAGGGCAAGAATGGGCAAGAAACTCCCATGTGGGAAGCTGCAGTAAACATACTCACGGCCAGTGTTGTCAAAGAGAACTTTGTCATTTAAGCCAAGGCGGAGCTCAGGCATCCCTGACAAGAAAACTCTCATCTTGATGGACCCCACGATCTCACTGCGCAGGACGTTCCCATTGGCACTCACCTGAAGGAAGAAGGGACCAATCCAGGACCGAGACACTGAGATGATTCTGCTTCTAATGGTGGACTACTCCCTCTACACTACTCTCTGTGTATCAGGTTGGAGAACCTGGTACCTCAAAGCCTAATGCAGGTCCCCTCAAAAGGCCAGCCAAAAGGCCAGTGTTCTCATGGCAGTCACTCTGCTTTGCCTGGACTATTAGACTTGTTTCTTTGTCCTCTGGTGTTTCAAGTGCCCAGACACCAGAAGGGAACAGGGCTGTGGACCAGCTCCAGGTTCTGCACCCATCCTGCTCTCACAATCTTTTAAAAACCTGAAGTCCACTACAGAGCTCATGGAATACAAGTGATCTAGTTGCTTTGTTTCTGTATTTATTTTTAACTGATTTTTGAAAAGAAACTAATTTTTTGCAGAAATGGAAGAGCCCACATTCAATTCCCAGCCACAGCTCTAATTAAAATAGCAAGTGAAGCCCCGGTGGTCTACCCCTGGCTGTCATCCCTGCCATCTCTGCAATTACAGCATTATTTCATGGCTTCCCAGCTTTTGTAAAGGTTTTCCCCCTTCTAAAAAGGTAAAATGAAACCAGCAGATGGATTTAGGTTCCATCCCTTTGCCTTTGGTCCTCTTCAGACTTTGGCACACCAGCTTAAGATCTAATGACAAGAAAAGGCCTCTGCATGTTGCTTAAACTGGGTGAGCGACCCTGGGCTGGGAAAGGGTCCTCTGCCCTTAGTCTGAAAGGCTATAGAAGAACCAACTGTCCATCCTTTTCTCAGGGGCCTTCCAAAATATTTGCATTCATGTCTTAACTGCCTGCTGATATTTAAAAAACCAAAAAAGCATGCACATACCAAGAGATTGACAGATTCTATGACATCCAAGAAGACCTCGTTTTTCCTGTACTTGATCCCCTCAGACCGCCAAGAGACAGCATTTGTAACTGTGGCAGGAGGACGGGGCGCGCCTGTTTCCAGCTTGTGGCCTTCTTGTGTTATGTACCTTTTCAATCAGAGGTAAAAAAATTCAGAGCTTTTCTGTGCATTTTAGCACCTCATGTGTATAAAACTGAATGGATTTGTAAGTCAGGCCTTGGTGAAACATGCATATCTTCTAGAAAGATGAACAGCTAAGTGTCATGCACATAGGCCTATCAAATGAATACTGCTAAGGAAGTCCAGCCACATTGTTCTCACAATTCCCAGAAGTAGATACTGATATGTGTTTTCCCAGGGAGCACAAAACTAGTAACCCTCAAGAGCAGGGGTCGGCAACCCCCAGCCCACGGGCCGGATGCGGCCCGCGGAGGCAGCAGGACCGGCCCCAGCCCGGTTCTGCCGCCGCCGCCGCCTCCTCCTCGGCCGCACAACCGCTTGACCACGCTGCCCTCCTCCTCCTCCACCACAGGGAGGAGGAAGAGGAGGGCTGCGTGGCCTGGGGCAGAGGAGGCAAAGGGGGAAGCCCATGTCGCCCTCCCCGCACGGTCCTGCGCCACCCTCCCTGCCTGGCCCGCGCCGCCCACCTCCTTCTCCTCTGCCTCCTCCGCCCCACCCCCAGGCCGCATGGCGCATGGAGGAGAGGGGAGGAGGAGCAGAAGGAGGAGGAGGAGGGGGAGCAGAAGGAGGAGGAGGAGGAAGGGGAGCAGAAGGAGGAGGAAGAGGGGGAGCAGAAGGAGGAGGAGCAGGAGGAGGAAGAGGAGGAAGGAAGAGGTGGTGAGTGGCCAGAGGCCTCAAGGTTTTTTAAATTTTATTTTGTGTGCTTTAAGTGCTAACAAGTCTCCCTTGCTTTGACATTGATAGTGTGGTGATGATGATGATATGAGTCAGCTTGAGAGGCATGCAGGCACTGTTTCAGAAGCCGAGAGAGTGTCACCTTCCAAAGTGTGTTTTGGGTGCTTTTAATGCTAACAAGTCTCCCTTGCTTTGACAGTGATAGTGTGATGATGATGATATGAGTCAGCTAGAGAGGCATGCAGGCACTGTTTCTGAAGCCGAGAGAGTGTCACCTTCCAAAGTGTGTTTTGGGTGCTTTTAATGCTAACAAGTCTCCCTTGCTTTGACAGTGATAGTGTGATGATGATGATATGAGTCAGCTAGAGAGGCATGCAGGCACTGTTTCTGAAGCCGAGAGAATGTGACTTTCCAAAGTGCCTTTTCTCTGTGTTTTTGGTTCTTTAATGGTGATATTGATATCAGAAAGCCTCTGAGGCAAGGCCAGTGTAAATTGCTGTGATTTTTACAAACTCATGCACAATGAAGAAAAACCAAAGTCCCTTGACCAAGTACACACTTCTGAGAAGTACACTTGGTGCAAGAACGGTGAAACCACCTTGACATGTTCAATATGCATAGCCATGTTAAACCATGCTAAGTGTTAAACCCAAGGTGTTTGGTTATGGAATAAGCCTCTGAAATATGCAAGAGGCCACGTTAAGTAAAGCCATGTGACATACCCAAACGTGCTGTTGTGTGTGTTTTGGAATGCAGGTTGGGGGTGTTTGGCCAGAAAGGGACCAAGGAGGAGAGGGCGGGCACACGCCTCCTCCTCCCTGCGGGGCTTCGGTGGAAGCTCCGCCCCCGGCATGCGGCCCCAACCCCAGAGAGTGGAAGCTCCACCCCCTGGCTTCGGCCCCCCAGTTGTCTGAGGGACAGCAACCCGGCCCCCAGCTCAAAAAGGTTGCCTACCCCTGCTCAAGAGAGTAAAAAAAAGATCTTGACAATTGCAATGGTCTCATGATGCTGAAGGCATCACCATCGTCTACCCACAATCCACCTGTACCCCAAGGGCCCTTGTGCTTTCCACTCTGCCCACCCTGTTGCTCAACTGGACTCCTCTAGCACTGAGTCCCCTCCCACTAACTGCTGCCTGTAAGCAACCAGACCAACACTCACTCTTGTAAAATTTTGCTGTCAGTGGTCTGTGGATAGCCAAAATCCATGAGTTCATCCAAAAGTTCATAAATTATCACAAAGTTATCCCGAATGCTCTCCTCTTCCAGCTCTTTGAAATATTCAGAAAATACCTGGAAAAATACAAAATCAGAAAATAGCATAAGGTTCCTAATACCCCAAAAGCTGTCTCACCCTTTCTTGAAATTTAAACTGCTTTGACACCACAGTAAGATGTTTCAAGGAGGGAAATGCACGATATACCCCCACCCCAATCAGCAGTGCCCCTCCCTTGAGACTCTTTTCTGCCTTTGGCTGTCTCAGTGAAGGACAACTAATTCCAGGCAGAAGGTGGAGGCCCTCACAGCCAAAACCTACCAGTCAGTATCTATCAGCATGCCACACTAACCTGAACAATCTTGTAGAGAAACGAGAATACCAAAGAGATGCAGGCATTCTTCTTAGAAGTGGCAACCACTGGAGATCAGGTTCAGGAACTAGTAAAAGCCAGGACGTTTTCAAGTTGTTTCTTATTGACTCAAATTTTAAATTTAGTCATCTTGTCCTAAAAAGAAGCATCTACCCCATTTTATGAAAACTATTTAAAAATGTATGTTTAAGCAGCAGAAACATGAGGTAGATTTGGGTAGTCAAGAAGCCAAACAAGCCAGCTGGGCACTGCCACAGCTAACAGAACTAATTCAATTCTAGGCAGCATGAATAAAAGAACAATGTCCAAAAACAAGAAGCAATAGCATTACTTGGACAAATAACCTTTGGAGTACTGCATCCAGTTCTAAATACTGTTGACTGAGAAAAATAAGCAAAGTAGAATGTGTCCCAGGAGAGAACAACTAAAATACTATTCTTTTAATATTGTGAGTCCCACATGTGGGAAAAGAACAGAATACACATCAATATAAATAATAATAATAATAATAATAATAATAATAATAATAATAATAGAAACCTGAAGGCCAACACGTACAAGGAAAGACTGAAGGAGTTGGATATGGTCACCCTGGACAAGAGACAATGACAGTAGCTTGTTTATTCATTTTATTCACATCCTGCCCTTCTCCCAAATAGGACTCAAACTGATATTCTAATGATCTTCAAATATCAAATAGACTAGGAAACAAAAATATTTGCTGTTGGATCATGTCTCTGCTCTCTGGAACAAGAAAATAAAATATCAAGAACTGATGTTTTGGATTAAATTCCTGGTGACACGAGCTGTTTGACATCTCCTTGTTGATTTATTACAATGATCTTTATAATAAAAAAAATGTATTATTTCAAGAGCTACCACTTATTCAGGGATGCTGTAGCAGTGGCTTCCCTGCTTCCTCAGAGGAGCTACACTACTTCAGAGGTCTCTTCTGGCCCAATGGCTTTATGTATTGTACTCAGCAGTCTCAATGTTTTCCTTGAAAACTCACGTCCAAAACAAACTGCAGAAATAATCCAGTTTGAGACCTTTAACTGCCCTGGCTCATTGCTAGGGAATACTGGGAATTGTATTTTATAGTGGCAACCAGAACTCTGTCAAAGAAGGCTAAATGTCTCACAAAACTACTATGATAGCCCTGTTTAAGTACTTGAAAGGCTGTGATATTGAGGATGGAGCAAGTTTGTTTTCTGCTGCTCCCGAGACTAGGACACGGAAAGAGATTCCACCTAAACATTAGGAAAAATTTCCTGACAGATTCTCTAGCACTAAGCCAGGACAGTTAAAGCTGTCTCATACTAGATTATTTCTGCAGTGTGTTTTGGACCTCTGTTTAAATTAAAGTGGCCAAGAGAAATAGGGCAAACCTGTGCAGCCTTTCCTGCTGTGGCCTAAATCTTCAAGAAATGCTATTTATGTCTGACCAGGAATTTTCTTCTTCCCTCCAAAGAGGAGGCAAGTGACAAGCAAGAACTGAGCTGAATTGGACGGCTCTGAGAAGCTGGCTGCCATGATTGTAGGAGGAATCATCAACTGTAGCTATTTCTTGAGTCACACCATCCTAAAAGAAGGTGCTGAAGAGGAGCCCTGGCTGGAAAAGGTCCCTTCAAAAATGTTTGTCAGCACAACCTGGTGTCCACCTGAGGTAGAATGGTTAAAATTGAGAATTTTAATATGCTCAGTAGTTAAAAATTACAGTGTTGAAATGTATTGAGAGCAAAGGTTGTTAGTCTAGGTCATGTCAAATCCTCTGTTCTGGAATGTAAACAATTCTGGAATGGCTCAGGACTTGTTATTATCCAAAACAAAAGGAAAAAATACAGGAGAGTTGGAGACAGTAAAAGGAAAACATATAGATAATAGTTTTGCCACAAGAGACATAAGCTTTGAACATCCAATGAATGTAATGTTTAATTCAATTGTAACCAATGAAATGTGAATTGTAGTTTCCTTTGTTTAAAGTACTATAAAAAACTTGGTTCACTTTAGAATCGGGGTCCCAGTAATTTGGATGAATTTTCTATTGGAAACGCTGTAGCAAAAATAAACATGTTTCCAATCTCCAGGCCTCCCTGCTCTTTATAAAATAAAGTTCTTGTTTTAAATTAATCTATAACACTCCCAGAAGACTCTTCGTCCTCTTCCTCTTCTTGACGGCAAAATGTCCCGCTGCCAACCCCCTTCCTGGGCACCTTGGCAAAGGATACAGTACAAGTTGTTGTGCTTGATCCACATGAAGCGGACGCCTCCGTGGGCCAGGATGGGCGAAAGCGTCCCTTCCTCCTCCTTCTCCATAAGGATAGGCATGAAATGCTCCACTTCCGACATGTCCACATCCCCGCGGTAATTCCTGCAGATGAGCACCTAAAAACAAGGAAGAAGGAGGAAGAGGACCACCGTCAGCAGCACAAGAGGAAATGCCATATATACTCGACTATAAATTTAAATCATATATAAGTCTAGGGCATATTTTGGAGGCAAAATTATGGATTTTGATATTACCCGCAGCTAAGTCAAGGGTGAAACCTGGGGCACACAACAAAGAATCTAAAATATGAAGCAAAGGAAAACAATGCCAAGGAACTTACAAAATTCCAGCAGGCACAATTATTTACATTCACACTAAAGGCTGGATAGGTGAGAGAGCAGAGGAGGGGTCAGTGCTTCCAGGACAGATTACATTTTTGCCTTTTACCAAAGGATGGTTCCTTTTTTGGGAGGAAAAATTAAAGCACACTACTTATATTTACCTGCAGATAAGTTGACCCAGGTTTCTAAGGCCAAGTTTTTGACTAAAATTTCTAGACTTATAGCAAGTGCATTTCTATATTGCTTATCAGTGCACTCCCTCAATGGTTTACAAAGTGTAAGCTAATTGCCCCCAACAATCTGGGTCCTCTTTTTAGCAAACCCCTTGGAAGGATGACAGCCTGAGTTGAGCTTGAGCCCCCTTAGCTGGGATTGAACTCGCCCCCTTATGGTTTGTGAGTGAGTGGCTGCAGGACAGGCATTGAACCACTGCACCATCGGGGCTCCTCATATTGGCTAGGCACAATATCCCTGTGAATATGGAAAATCATAAAGAATAAATACTGTGTTTTTACCTGAGAGGACGCCTCTCTAGGAATCTCTAGGTCCTCCATGGCAACTCTGTGGCCAACGTCTGACAGACATTGGCCATAGAACTGCATTGGAGGAGCTACAAAGGCCTAGTAGAGTGTCCTCTCTAGGAATCTCTAGGTCAGTTGTTCCCAACCTTCCTAATGCCGCGACCCCTTAATACAGTTCCTCATGTTGTGGTGACCCAAACCAATGAAATTATTTTCATTGCTACTTCATAACTGTAATTAATAGGTGTTTTCCAATGGTCTTAAGTGACCGCCATGAAAGGGTCATTCGACCCCCAAAGGGGTCCCGACCCACAGGTTGGGAACCACTGCTGTAGGTCCTCCAGGGCAACTCTGTGGTCAACGTCCGACAGACACTGGCCATAGAACTGCACTGGAGGAGCTACAAAGGCCGAGTAGAGTGGTCTCTCTAGGAATCTCTAGGTCTTTCGGTGCAACTTTTAGTTGAAAGTTGGCCACAGAGTTGCACTGGAGGACCTAGAGATTCCTAGAGAGGACATATTAATCAATTATCACAGCCGCAAATATGGAGGGCCGAGCGGAGCAGGCGGCTCCTCCCTCCGGACGGCTCAGGAATGGAAGCAGGGAGGGCGTCCGCCCTTCCTCCCGGAGGCCCTCAGCCGTTGGGCCGGAGCCTTTTGCCTCACCTTCCCCTTGAGGTCCAGTACGTAGACGGCGCTGGCAGACATGGCTCCTCTCAGCCACCGCCGCTAGAGAACCAGTCCTCCTCAAGCACACTTCCGCTTCCTCCCGAAGCTACACTTCCGGCGAGAGGACGCCAATCTTGGTTCATAGACTGGGAAGGGGCCCTTCGTGGAAGAGGCGGGACACGAAAGCAGGACAGCCAATACGAAAAGCCTGCTCCTTCGCCGCGTTCACGTCAGCGCCTACCAACCAATGGGAAGTTTTCCGGTCCCAGCGCTTCCTCCTCGGCTTGAGGAGGCGGGTCCTGATGACGCTGCGCGCATATCGACCAATAAGATGCCGGCTCGCGCGGATGGACAGCTGCGGCGCCCGATGGGGAGCCGCCTTTCTCCCCGCCCGCCCAGCCCCCCGAGGCGAGGAACATGGCGAAGACCTACGACTACCTCTTCAAGCTGCTCCTGATCGGCGACTCCGGCGTGGGCAAGACGTGCGCGCTCTTCCGCTTCAGCGAGGACGCCTTCAACGCCACCTTCATCTCCACCATCGGTGCGGCCCCGGCTCCGCCCCGTCGCCTTGGCAACGCCGCCCATCACGATGCCATGGCAACCCCGCTCCCTCCCCCACGAGGCTCCGGCTGCGAGGCCTGGGTTAGAATCTTGACCCGGGCTGAAGGGCGCGCACTGAAGCACAAGGCAGTGCTTGCCCAGAGGAAGTCATTAGGAGCTCTGCCCTTTGTTTAGTTCGTCCCCGAGCCAAGCAGACCCCGGCTGTGACCCGGGGGGAGTGGCTGACACTCTCCTTCCTCCCCTTCCTCCGCAGGGATCGACTTCAAGATCCGGACGATCGACCTGGATGGGAAGAAGATCAAGCTGCAGATCTGGTAGGGCCGAGGGGCGGGCGGCTGGGGTCCCGAGGCAGGGTCCCCGGGGCTCCTCCGGCGGAGGAGGAGGGAGGGAAGGAGAACCGCCTCCCGGGGGGCTTGCCTGCCTGCCTGCCAGCCAGCCTGAGGGGCTCCCACCCACCCAGGCTGCGTCCACATTGGGGGAATAACCCGGTTTGGCATCGCTTTAACTCTTTTCTGGCTCAAGGCTATGGAATTCTGGGAGTTGGAGTTTGTCGTGTTCTGCTCTGGGCCCACAACAAACTCCAACTCCCAGAATCCCATAGCCCTGAGCCAGACAAGAGTTAAAGCAGTGCCAAACCGGGTTATTCCCCCAATGTAGAAGCAGCTCAAGCCACCCATCGCGTGCCCACTAGTCTCTCTGTCTGTCTTTCCTGCAGGGACACGGCTGGACAAGAGCGCTTCCGGACCATCACCACGGCTTACTACCGGGGGGCAATGGTGGGTCCGGGGGCTTCTTTTTCCGTGGGGTGGGCTCCAGCATCCCCTCCTCTCCTCCTCTGCTGCTGCCTCTGCTCCCCCTTCGCCCTCCTCCCCGGCTCTTCCTCAGGGGTTCCCTTTTGCTTCTGGATTGTTTAAGGATTTCCACCCAGCAGCCCCCTTCCCTTCCCTGCCGGGTCAGCCCTCTCTCCCCTGAGACATGGCTTCTCAAACCCACCGGCAGCCGTCCACCTCCATTCCCCCCCTCTCTCTCTCTCTTCCTCAGGGCATCATGCTGGTGTACGACATCACCAACGAGAAATCCTTTGAAAACATTCAGAACTGGGTCAGAAACATCGAAGAGGTATCAGGCCCATACCTGTCATTAATTAGGAAAGCCCTCGCTATTCAGATGGTTCATCTCTGGTTCTCTCAGGTGCCTCTTGAGCACAGACCTCCCGGAGGGCCTTGCTCTGAATGTACGCAGGCCTTCCCTGAGAGCATCGAAGGAGGGCACCCCTTGGGCTGTGGCTGACAGTAAGGGCTGTTCGACAGTGGAACACACTCCTTCCTCAGAGTGGTGTCTTCTTCCTTGGAAGTCTTTAAGGAGAGGCTGGATGGCCATCTGTCAGTGGGGATGCTTTGATTGAGAGTTCCTGCATGGCAGAAGTGGCTTGGAATGGATGGCCCTTGGGGTCTCTTCCAGCTCTATGATTCTATGCTGCGGGAGAGCCCTGCTTCAGCCTTTGGTATCTCCAGTGGGGATGGTGTTTTTCTTTCATTTGAATCCCAGCATTCTTCCAAAATGGGACCCCAATGAGATTGGGAAGGGGATACAGTGGGCCCTTGCTATCCACACAGGATCTGTTCCGGATCCCCTCTCCGTTGATAGTAAAAAACGCAGTCCTGTTCTTTGTGCCACCACATGCACATACGCCCATTGCAGGAGCTCAAATCCACAGATGGCAAGCCCACCTTGGTTAGGCTTGCCATATCCCGCCTGGGGGCGGGACTTTCCCAGTTTGGGGTGGGGCCACACGGTCCCGCCCCGGTTTGGCCCCTCCCCCGGGACCTCCCCCCCCCCCCAGCAAGGCCCTGGAGGCAGCTCCAGCCCTCCCCATGGCTGTGTGCCTCCCTGCCTGGCTTAGCCTAGAGAGCAGGTCTTAAAGACATCTGCCACTCAGAGCTATTGCCAGCCCACTTGGTATATATACCCTGCAAAAGGCATTACTTTCAGGTTACAGTGAGCAAAGAAAAAAAGGCCATCAATCGTTCCTGTTTCCCTGGGAGTCTAAATGCCTCATCTTTTAAATGTCTGCCACTCAGTATTGTTGTAATTCTTTATCACAGGGTCATTTTTGAGGCCCTAAACACCTTTACTTGTAATATGCAAATTTCTCCCGAAGCTGACCAATGAGAAAGAAGCAATCAGCCCTCCATTTGCGTTGGTTTTCAATGGCTTGGAAGGAAGAGATTTTGCCTTGCAAGCTGCTGGTAAATAATAGAAGGCTTTGGGGTTGCAAAAGGCTGCAGAAATAGTTTGACCCCCCCCCTTAAACATCCATGGCTCAGTGCTATGGGATTCTGGGAATTGTAGTTTCTTGTGGCACCAGAGCTCTTTTGACAAAAGGAGACTGAATGGAGGCGTTGCCTGGCTGGGGGCAGAGCCTCTTGCCAGCAGTGAGAAGGCTGCGATGATGAGGAAAAGCAGGGGCTCCTCTGGTGGTCCTGGCCACTTCCCTTGGCTCCCTCCCTCCTCCTCCTCCTCCTCCTCCTCCTCCTCCTCCTCCTCCTCCTCCTCCTCCTCCTCCTCAGAGCTCATTCACACTCCCTGGCTTTTCTCTCCCCCCCCCCCCCCCTCTGCACTTTGAGACCCCTTTAACTGCCAAAGCTCAATGCTCTGGAATTCTGGGGTCTGTGAGACATTTGGCCTTCTCTGTCAGAGAGCTCTGGTGCCACAATAAACTACAATTCCCAGGATTCCATAGCACTGAGCCCTGGCAGTCCAAGCAGTGTGTTTTGGACACAGAGATCCTCCAAATGAATCCAGTCCCTAGCTTTTATATCTCTCACACACACTGCAGGAATAATAACCCACTTTGAGACTGCTTTAACTCAGTGCTAGGGAATCCTGGGAATGCTAGTGTTTGGGAGACATTGAGACTTCTCTGTCAGTCATGGCTCTGAGGCCACAATAGACTACAATTCCCAGGATTCCCCAGCACTGAGCAGTCTCAAACTGGACCATTTCCTCAGTGTGGATGCACCTGGGGAGGAATTCTGGGCACTGCAGTTCAACTACGTTTGGAGGGTTATGGGACTCCCTGTCAGAGATAGCTCTGGGGCCACAGTGTACTACAATTCCCAGCATTCCCCAGCACTAACCCAGGACAGTTAAGTCACTCTCAAACTGGATTATTTCCTCAGTGTGGAACTCTGGGCATTTCAGTCCAGCATTGTTTTATTTCTGCAGTGTATTTTGGACCAGAGACAAGGTGACCAGGCATCCTCCTCCTTTTCCAGGACATGTCCTCTTCTGTCAAATTTCAAAATGTCCTCCATTTGGATCATGGCTAAGAAGCATGGATTTATAAGTACATGGGTGTTTTTAGCTTTTATTTTTGGCCATGTCCTACATTTTTTTTGCTTGGGTGCCCTACATTTTGGGGTGAGGGCATTGGTCACCTTGGTCAGAGAGCTTTCCTGGGGTTAACTGCCATTCTGCTGTGGTGCTGGAACAAACCACCATTCCCAGAATTCCATAGCATTCAGGCAAGACAGTTAAAGTGGTCTCAAACCAGATTATTTCTCCAGTGTAGATGCAGCCCAAGCCGTTTGCCTCTCTTATGCCTGAGATTTCAAAGCCCAGCCTTGGCACCACAACAAACTACAAATCCCAGGATTCCATAGGATGGAGCGATGAGAGTGAAAGCAGTGTGGCAGCAGCCTAAGTGTGCTTAATGCATTTCTTAAGATGGTGCACCTCTTGCCTACAGAGTCTCACAAGACTTTTTTGTTTAACAACTTGTACCCATTAACTCCATTTCATGTCTCCTTTATTTAGTGGGGAGGAATACAGACAAAACAAGTCAAAATGAAGAAAAACCAAAGTCCCTTGACCAAAGGGTTTGGTTGTGGAATAAGCCTCTGAAATATGCAAGAGGCAATGTTAAAATAAAGCCATGTTCAATGCTCAAATGTGCTGTTTGGAATGGGGAGAGGGGGTGGCCAGAAAGGGAAGTACATTTCCGTGATCTGTCTAGGAATAATGTCAAAATGTCCTCCATTTTGATCATGCCTAAGAAACATGCATTTATATTAACATTTCTAAAAAAGCCTCAATTTTTTTGTGTGTCCTCCATTTTTAAAAAAAATGTGTCCTACATTTGAAAATGTTGTCCTGCATTTGTCCTACATTTGTCCCGGTTTGGAGGTCCTCACTTATGGCAACCCTAACCTTGGTGCAGGCGCACTATAGTTTCATTCCTGGGAGTCTGGAGACATATGGCTGCGCAGCGGAGACCATTGTGGGCCAAATTGGTCAGTTATTCTGGTCCAAGGCAACACCCCTTCCTTAAGCATTTCTGGGCCATGCTCTTGACAAGACCAGTTTTCTCTGAGCAGGAAGTGTCACCATAAATGATGTTGGTACCAGCAGTATTTAAATGATGTATCCAAGAGTTCAGCAATTAATCCCAGTTTATAAGCGTTATGAGAGGAGGGGTCTACAACCCATCAGGAGGGAGGGTGGAAGCTGTAGACCCAAAAGGTAACTTTTCAAAGTATGAATCTCCCCCTTCCAGGGAGTATTGCATTGTATTTGAGTGGGGAGTGGCCTGATAAGGCCCCAACTCCCAAGTCAAGGCCCCAGCAGAACCTCATCACAGGGAAAAGCTTCTGAAGGCCAGCAGCCACCCCCACCCCATCCCACAAAAAATGGCTTTTTCCTCAACCCAGAGGGAGAAAGTGGATGAATTTTCTGCTATAATAGAAAGCTATAAAAAGATGGAGTCACCTTGGTCAATAATAAATACGGTAGTTTTTAGAGTGAGGCCTGAAAATTAGAGCAAAGGAGTAGAAAGTGCATCTTGACCTGGTAGGAAGCTGGCACCAGCGAGCAGACATAACTTAAGATAAGGAGGCATCTGTTGAAGGCTAAAGGAAGGCTACTGAATAACTAAGGGAGGGGTAAGGAGTAAAGAATGCAGTTTTAATGTATGCATGTATCTCTGTCCTGATTGTAAGAATTCTGTATGTTTATAGATTTTAAATTAGCCAATAAGGTGTATTGAAGAAGCTCCTTTGTCTAAAATAGTATAAAAAGAACCATTTTGTTTTATTTCTTTGCCTCAGTCTCTGGAGTGTTAATCCACTGAGGACATTATTCTTAAGAATAAAACTTTGGGATTCTCAACATTCTGGGTCCCCGGCTTATCCTGTTTCGTCAGGACCTGTGGCTTTGTGAGAGAAAGTCCCAGGTTACTAAGAGTTCCCAAGTTTTTATTATAAAATTGAAATTTTTCTGTAACAATCACAGGATAGAGAAATCTCCTTAAGCATGCTAGCTATGCTTAAGATTGTTTCTCCTGGCTGAGGCCAAGTTAACACCTTTCTCTTCTCTTACTTCTGCCAGCATGCGTCCCCAGATGTGGAAAAGATGATCCTTGGAAACAAATGTGACATGAACCACAAGCGGCAAGTGTCCCGAGAACAAGGAGAGAAGGTGAGGCCAAGCAGGTGGCACTGGCCTCCTGAGGGCTCTCTGCCAAAGGGTACTTGCCTGCAAGGAAGGGAGGCATGGGGGCATCTTCAGTAAGGAGGCTTGTTGAGGCAGGAATGGAATCGGGGTAGGCATACCAGGCAGGCCCAGCCAATCTCACTATCATTGAAGTTAGAATTACTTTTCTGGACTACAACTCCTGCAGCCAGTATGGGCAGTTCCTGTCCCAACAAAGAAACACTGCCAAGTTCCATTTATTATTTTTTCAGGGTAGCCCACATTTAATTTGCTGTTTGTACACAAACACACACTCCACTATGTGGGTTACATTAGGTCCCTGAATGTCTTGGGGAGGGAGTGCATGTTTGTCTCACTTGTCTTTTAGCTGGGGCAATGGCCTGTGGCAGGGAGTTGGGCCCAGGGAGTTGGATTCTTAGTGGAAGGGCTGGATGAAGAACTGGTTGGCCATTGGGTTGTTCTGCAGCCCAGACATTCTGTTGGATTGTTGGAGCAGAGCGAGCAAGCAATCAGAGGCTACGTTCTTTCTAAGACTACATACATCTGTACACACACACACATTAGTACAACTTGAGCAGCAGAGAGACCCTCTGTCTGCTTGCCACTCTGGCTTGAAGAGAGAGCAAGCTTGTTTTCCGCTGCTCCAGAGACTAGGACCTAGAACAATGGATGCAAGCTACAGGAAAAGAGATTCCACCTCAACATTAGGAGGAACTTCCTGACAGTAAGGGCTGTTCTACAGTGAAACACACTCCTTCCTCGGAGATTGTGGTGGAGTCGCCTTCCTTGGAAGTTTTTAAACAGAGGCTGGACGGCCATCTGTCAATGGGGATGCTTTGACTGAGAGTTCCTGCATGGCAGAAGGGGGTTGGACTGGGTGGCCCTTGGGGTCTCTTCCAACTTTATGATTCTATGTGGCTGAGAGCAGGATGGAGATGCAAGGGAAGCTTAGAGCTTGGAAATATTACTTTTTCTGGACTAGCTGAGCAGTGGTATTGTGGGAGTTGTGGTCCTAGAAAAGTAACAGGGAGGTTACAAAAACAAACAAATATAGACAAAAATATGAGCAAAGAAATTGGTAAGAACGGAAGCCATGCTTTTCCTCGTTCTTTGTGGAGATTATTGATTTCCAAAGGCCTTTGGCTAGGCTCTTCTTCTTTATTTGGAGGGCCACCATTGCCACAAGAGAGTCTGTGAAATACATTTTTATTGATTAATTAAACAGAACAAGAAACCGGGTCAGTGAGCTGTAGCTAGGACATTTGCATCCAGATGGTGTGACTGGAATATGGATTCCCACATCATAAGAATTTTGCCTTGATGGGGCAGTTCTGTTTCTAAAGGAAATCTGGTACAAAAGGCACCAGCACACACATTTCTTGCCTGTGCAACTGACCCAGTTTTTCTTCTTTGTTCAGCTGGCCAGTAGCTTTGGGGTGAAGTTTATGGAGACCAGTGCAAAGGCAAACATCAATATAGAAAATGTAAGTGCAGCTCTTTCATCTCATTAAGCAACATTTCAGCCCAAACTGCCAAGGGACATCATCCTACACATAAATCCAATCCTCTTACACAGAGGTGTAATGATGGACAGGCTATCTCCCACCATTCTGAACCAACCCACTTGCGATCCTTCTCAATGCACAAAATCTGCATAAGGCTGTATTTGTTGTCCAAGTTTGCTTTTCCTATTCTGGAATTGTGCTGCATATACTAATGGACTAGGGTGCATAAACAGGGGACATCACAGGGTGAATATGGCACTTGATCATCCCAGCAGATTAGAGGAGAGCAAACATTGCCCGCATTTTCAAAAAGGCAAAAAAGAGGATACCAGCAATTGCCACCCAGTTAGTCTGACATCAATACCAGGAAAGATTCTGGAACAGATCATTAGACCGAGAGTCTGTGAACATTTTGAAGGGAATGTCATAATCACAAAGAGTCAGCATGGTTTTTTGAGAAACAAGTCATGCCAGATTAATCTGATCTCTCTCTTTTTTAAAAAATATAAAATACCAGCTTGGTAGACAAAGGGAATGCTCTGGCTATTGCATATCTTGATTTCAGTAAGGCCTTTGACAAGGTCCCCCATGATATTCTTGTAAACAAACTACCTGTAGTAAAATGTGGACTGGATAATGCAATAGTTAGTGGATTTGTAATTGGTTGACCAGCTGAACCCAAAGGGTGCTCCACAATGGCTCCTTTTCATCCTGGAGAGAAGTGACCAGTGGGGTGTCCAGTGGGGCTCTGTCCTGGGCCCAGGGCTATTCGACATCAGTGGCTTGGATGACAGAAATGGGGACATCCTTATCAAATTTGCAAATGGCACCAAATTAAGAGGAGTAGCTAATACCCCAGAGGGTATTAAAGTCATTCAAAATGACTTTAATAGATTAGAAAGCTGGGCCCAAACTAACAAAATGAATTTCAAAACAGATAAATGTAGGCACTACACTTAGGCAGAAAAAATGTAATGTATAGATATAGGATGGGGGATGCCTAGCTTAACAAGATTACATGTGAAAGAGATCTAGGGATCCTAGTAGACCACAAGTTGAACACGAGTCAACAGTATGATGTGGCAGCTAAAAAGGCTAATGTAATTCTAGACTGCATCAACAGAAGTATAGTGTCTTGATCAAGGGAAGTAATAGTGCCACTCTATTCTGCTTTGGTTAGGCCTCACCTGGAATACTGTATCCAGTTCTGGGCCCCACAATTCAAAAAGAATGTTGATAAACTGGACCATGTCCAGAGGAGGTCAACCAAAACAGTGAAGGATCAGCAAACCATGACTTCTGAGGACAGACTTAAGGAGCTGGGTATGTTTAGCCTGGAGAAGAGACAGTTAAGAATTAGTATGATAGCCCTGTTTCAGTATTTGAAGGACTGTGACATTGAGGATGGAGCAAGTTTGTTTCTGCTGCTCCCGAGACTAGGACATGGAAAGAGATTCCACCTAAACATTAGCAGGAATTTCCTGACAGTAAAAGCTAGTCAACTGTGGAACACTGCCTCAGAGAGTGGTGGAGTCTCCTTCTGTAGAGGTTTTAAAACAGAGACTTGATGGCCATCTGTCAGGGGTACTTTGTGTGTTCCTCCATGGCAGAATGGGATTGGACTGGTTTCTTTCAACTGTGTGATTCTGTTCTATAATTCTATTTGGGGAACAGAAAAGAATAAAGGGTAATCTCTACTGAGCATGGGGTACATTTAGGTTTCCTTTGTACCAGTCAACAGAGTCCAGAAGCTTCACAAGATGCATCTTTTAGCAGGGAAGCATTTTTCAATCCTCTTACATGACTGTATTTCTTGGTTCAATTGTAGGCATTTTTTATGCTTGCCAGAGATATCAAAACAAAAATGGATAAAAAGCTGGTGAGTTGATGGGCAACTTGCTTAAATGTTTCAGGGGTCTTGAGGAAATGAGCCGGCTGAATTACAACAGATATAGAGCCATTGCAGAACTGTATGAAGTTCCCCCCAAATCTGTCAAACACACAAGGGGCTAGTTTGCCCACCTTGAGAGGTTGGGGCACCACCTCACAGTGGAAAACCCCACTTGATCTGATGATTCCAGGGAAGCAGTGGGTTTGAGCCAAGAGCCCAGGCTAAAGCAGTTAACCTCCCTAGCAGCACCCACTGTGCAGGAAGACTGTTTTTGGTCACTGATCCATTTAGGAAATTCAGTGGAGCAGAGCCTCTGCTTCTTTCTTCCTTCATGTAGCCCCTCAGCTGATAGATTTCAATCCAAGAATTTCTCTTCAGTAATTCTTTATATCTTTAGGAAGGCAATAGTCCTCAACGAAGCAGCAGCACCAGCAGCACCAGCAGCACCAGCAGCCAAGGGGTGAAAATCAGCCCAGACCTGCAGAAAAAAGTCAGCTTCTTCCGATGTGTCCTCCTCTGATGGCCCAGCCCTTAACATGAGCCTGGCTCAACACCTTTCCTGGACTTGGCCTGTTTGCAAGGGTGGCCTTCTTGTTCTCTCTCGCTCTTTCTCTGGCCCCTTGCAACACACCAACCATGCTATGCCCATAGTAATGGAATGGAGAAAGCAGCTGCTTCTTTTGGTGATTGACTCTGTGCTACAGAAATCCACTCTCTTCTCAACACTTCTGAAAATGCATCATCTAGCATGAGGAAGAGAAATGTGATCTGACAAATATGAATATTTCATTACAAACATCTCTCTCTCTCTCTCTCTCTCTCTCTCTCTCTCTCTCTCTCTCTCTGGGATTTGTTTTTTCTATGTATGTGTTCTCAGTTTATCAGAAGAAATAAGTTATAATCAGAGTAATGCTAATTGATTTCCCTATTGGTGAAAGTAAGGATGTGGGGCACAGTCATCTTTATGGGGCTGAATTCTACAGCCAGCTAAAAGCACTGGATTTTGTAGCAGAATGCCCCCAGCCTCACTGTGAAGCCAGAAAGCTTTTTTGTCCCCTTCACAGAGAAAGGCCTCTTGGTCTATTCATGATGTGCTCCTGGCACTCCTTCTAGACACTCCTGTTGTAGTGTTGCACAATGCCTCAAGATGAAAATAAATATTTTTGTAGATAAACCAGTGTTGCACTCTTGCCTGCGAGGCCTGAGTCTCTTCTGGGGTGGGGAGTTCCCTGTCTCTGTCCACCGATGCAATTGGTCTCTTCTGCACACATGATCTGGCTTTTGGGTTTCCTTGGTTTCACTAATCTTGTAAGACACGCTCTTCCCACCCTGACTTCCCTTCTTGACTCGCCTTCTGCTCCCAGTTATGTGGGTTTTGTGAGGTGGGTCAGGCTGAGAGGGAGAGAGGCAGATGAGGCCCTGAGATGTGTTTCCTGCACCTGACTTGAGAAGAGCCCTGTGTCTGCCCTGAGTACCACCTCAATAAGGTCATTTGAAGACCACATCAAGGGGACAGCCGCCTCCCGATCCCTCCTCAGGATTATCAAATGTGTTGCCACTACCATGTTTTTAGTGACATCCATAGATTTTCATGATCTGTGCAACCAAACGCTTTACTTATAGGCTATAAAACACTCACCTAGAATAATAATAATAATAATAATAATAATATATTTATTTATTTATATCCCGCTTCTTCTGTTTTGGGGATCGAGGCGGGTAACAACAAATTTTGTACAATACACAACAATAAAAACAACAAGCCCCACAAGACCCCAGCCCAACCCTCCCTCCCAAGTATAAACTTAAACAAAACATGGTTAAAAATATATATAACAATACATTGAAATTAATAAACAATTCATGAATGAAAAAATAATAAGAGGAGGGGGATTCAATTGGTTCTGGACATATCACTCAGGGAAGGTCTGCCGGAAGAGAAAGGTTTTTGTCACCTTTTTGAAAGCCTCGAGTGAGGATAATTGGTGAATCTCTTCCGGCAGGTCATTCCAAGTTTTTGGAGCGGTGGCAGAGAAGGACCTCCAGGAATTTCACCGCCAGTCTGGTCTTTCTAGATTGTAAGAGTTTTTCCCGGAGGATCAGAGTGTATGGGAAGGATTGTATAAGAGATGTTCCTTCAAGGAGACTGGACCCAGGCCATGAAGGGCTTTATAGGTGATAACCAACACCTTGTACTGAGCCCGAAAGCTAATAGGCAGCCAATGTAGTGATTTTAAAATAGGTGTAATATGGTTGAACTTGGATTTTCCGGCGACCAGTCTGGCTGTCATGTTTTGTATCAATTGGAGCTTCCAGGCGTGGCACAAAGGTTGCCCCATGTAGAGCGCATTGCAGAAGTCAAGACGAGAGGTTACTAGAGCATGTACGACCGTTTCTAGGTCCTGCTGCTCCAGGTAGGGATGCAACTGGCGTATCAGCCGAAGCTGATAGCAGGCAGTAAAGTGACGAATCCAGGAGTACCCTCAAGCTGCAGACGCAGTCCTTCAGGGGAAGTGCAAACCCATCTAGAACTGGTGAACTTATCTCCATGCCCATATTGGAAAGGTCTCCGTAGGGATGCTCTAGCCCTTTCCATTTGGAGGGCCAGCCCTCTGAGAGGGATTCCTAGAATGTATCCATACGGAGACACAATGGTTTCCAACTGGCAAAGGAGTCAGACGAGGCTGCATCTTATTGCCTTACCTGTTCAACTGTAAGCAGAACACAGAAGAAGGTGGAGTGAAAATAGGAGGAAGGACTATTAGCAACCTAAGATATGGAGGTGATACTATAGTACTAGCAGAAAACCTCACAGACCTGGAACAACTACCGAGAAAGATCAAGGAAGAAAATGCAATGGCAGGCTTACTGTTGAATGTTTTACAAAAATCCAGAAATAATGATCACAAATAATCCACACAATTTCAATCTAGATAATGAGGGAATAGAAATAGTAAAAATTATCATACCTGGGATCAAACCTTGACAGGGACAGGGACTGCAGTCAGGAAATCAGAAGAAGGTTAAGAATGGGGAGAAGACCATCTATGAAAGAACCAGAAAAGATCCTAAAATGCAAAGATATATAATTGAGCACAAAAGTTAGAATCATACAAGCCATTGTATTCCATGTTACTATGTATGGCTGTGAGAGCTGGACAATTAAGAAAGAAGGCAGGAAAAACATTAATGCATTTGAGATGTAGTGGTGCAGGATCCCCTGGACAGCCGAAAAGACAAACAAGTGGGTTCTAGAGCAGATCAAGCCAAAAACCTCCCTGGAAGCCAAGAATACTTTGATGAGAAGGGAGGACTCACTGGAAAAAATAATGCTAGGAAAGGTGGAGGGAAATAGAAATCCTAGCAAGACCACAATCTAGTTGGATGAAAACATGCAGGGCAGCTGTGTTGGCCATTTAACAAACTCAAACAAAAATGCATCAGCGATACCTTTATTGGCCAACCAAAATGCACCATGTACTTGTTGCAAGCTTTCAAAGCTCCATGTGATAAAATAAAATTAGAATAAAATAAAATATAAATTAATAAAATAAAATTACAAATAAAAATGAATTCCAATTAAAGAGATAAAAGATGCCCGTTTAATAAAACGACACCCGCTTCCCTCTGGCTGCAGAAAGGTTGTGTGGCCCCCACCAGCTCTATGGCACGCCCCCTAGTGGCTGAATAGAGTAAGACAAAATAAAAATACTGTAATTTTATTTATTTATTTATTTATTTACGATAATAAAATGACAACTAAAATAAAAATATATGTAATATATATATATATATATATTATTCATCCGCATTTCATTTCATTTTATATTTATTTTAATAGAAATGTTTTAATATTCTAATAATCCAGTTTGACACCACTTTAACTGCCATGGCTCAATGCTACAGAATTCATGAAACTGTACTTTTGTGAGACATCTAGCATTCTTTATCAGAATCTGGTGCCATAAAAAACTACAATTCCCAGAATTCTATGCACAACCAGATTATTTCTGCAGTGTGGATGCAGCCTTATAGGGGCAGACTTTAGGAAAACGAGGTGAGATTCACAACAGGCTCTAGGGGATTCCAGCTCAACCTGAGGAAGGCGCTCCCTCAATGGAAGCAGCGGGGCCTCCTCCTTTGGAGGTCTTTCAGCAGAGCCTGGATCAGGGGTCCTCAAACTCTGGCCCTCCAGATGTTTTGGACTCCCAGAATCCCAGACCATTGGCCAAGCTGTGGGGGGGGGGGGGCATTATGAGGTAGGAAGGAAATTTGCATGTGGTCGGTGATTGGCTGAGGCTTCTGGGAGAGGAAGTCCAAAACACCTGGAGGGCCGGAGTTTGAGGGCCCCTGGCCTGGATCATCACAAGGAAGGCTCCGGTGGGCTGCTCCTGCGTGGCAGAACGGGTCTGGACTGGATGGCCCTTTTTGGGGCCTCTTCTAGCGCTTTCGGCCTCCAGGTTGCTGTGGAGGTTTCCTTGAAGGCTGTTTTCCAGAGCGCCAGAGAGCCTACTGATCCTTGTGTGGATCCCAAGTGAGCAATTCAGGAAAATGCTCCGCTCTGGGCCCCACAACAAACGCCAACTCCCAGAATTCCATGGCCTTCAGCCAGAAAAGTGTTAAAGCGGTGCCAAACCGGGTTATCTCTCTGTAGTTGTTCAGCGCGGTAATCTCTTCGGTGAAGAGACAGAGAGAGGTATGATTTAGATGTCTCTCTGGCCACGCCCCTTAAGGCCCCTTCCAGTTCTCCAGCCCCTTGGCCCGGAAGTGCTTGCCAGGCCACCGGGAAGAGGGAGAGGTGGCGGAGGAGCAGAGGCTTGATGGCGTCGTCTGAGTACGAGGCCGTCCAGCGGGGCCCCTTGCGCCTGAAGGGGGGCTCCGGGTCGGTGGCATCTGCGGGGAAGCGGTGGGTGAGGAGGGCGCTCAGAGGCGAGGGACTGCGGGGTTCCCGGGCTAAGCCTCCCTCTGTGGGCTGCTGGGATTGTGGCCTTCTGGAGTTTGGAATACACTTGTCCCTCCATATTTGCCAGGATCAGGGGCACAAGACCCCCGAGAAGGACAGGTTGCTTACCTGTAACAGTATTTCTTCGAGTGGTCATCTGCGAATACATACAAATGGGTTTCACTGCGCCTGCGCAGTGCTGTTCGGAACCTACTGGAATCACTGGGCAGAGTTTTACTCTGCAACATATAGAAACTTTTTGGCGGTAACTCCGCCCACCCGTTATAAGGCCCCTGCCTTCCCGCTCTTTTCCCCAGTTCCGCAATTTTTCCGCCAAGCAGGCGATGGAAGAGAGCCAAAGTGAGCAGGACACTGAGGGGACGGACGGGTGGGATTTGTATGTATTTGCAGATGACCACTCGAAGAAATACTGTTACAGGTAAGCAACCTGTCCTTCTTCTTCGTGGTCTCTGCGAATCATACAAATGGGTTTAGACTGACAAGCTTAGGTCTGCGGCGGAGGGAGTGTCCTGAGACCAAAGCTATGGTAAACCAAAGGTATATTTATTGGAACAATAAACACCTTGAACCATAAAAAGAGTCAGTCTTTTTGCTCATGCACAAATCCATATATAGCAGCAACATTGCTAAACCTGAGAAGGGGACACAAGGTTGTGCAAGACCAGTCCCAATGAAATTGTGCAGAACAACATTCAACAGAATGTAAAAACAGTGGCATTATGTACATAAATGCTGAAACACAAACCATCAGTAGTGCAATCAATGCAAACCTGAAACCAACACAGCCCTCCCGAAAGCTGCGTCTCGGATGGCTCTGGTGTCCAACCTATAATGCTTAATAAAAGTCAGAGGTTGGGACCAGACAGCAGCCTTGCAAACATCCTCTAAGGGAATCCCCGAGAGGAATGCCGAGGATGCTGACATTGCCCTTGTAGAATGGGACCGAACCCTGGCAGGGAGAGGTTTGCCCAACAGTTCATAGCAGAGGTGGATGGTACCGGCCACCCATTTGGAAAACCTCTGCGCAGACACCGGCAACCCCTTCTTCGGCTCCGAGTAGCATTGGAAAAGTCTTTCGGAGCGACTAGAGGCAGCAGTTCTGTCCAAATAGAAAGCCAGAGCTCTCCTGACATCGAGAGAGTGCAGGCTTCGCTACGCATCCGAAGTCGGGTTGGATGCGAGAGTAGGCAACACAATGTCCTGGCACATGTGGAAGGCAGACACCACCTTAGGCAAGAAAGTAATGTCTGTCTGGAAGACCACCTTGTCCTTATGAAACCTCAGGAAGGGCTGGTCCCTTCGCAAGGCACAGAGTTCGCCCGCACGGCGGGCAGAGGTGATGGCCACAAGAAAAGCGGTTTTCCAAGTCAATAGTCTCAAGTCCGCTGTGGCCATCGGTTCAAAGGGCTTGGATTGGAGGGCGGACAATACTGCCTCCAGGCTCCAAGCCGGCGCCGGTACCGACACAGGAGGATACAGGTTGGCACATCCCTTAAGGAACCCCTTCACCAAGGGGTCCTTGAAAAAGGAAGCCCTCCCCCCGAATTGGTACTTGGCACAAATGGCAGACAAATAGCACTTGATGGATGCGAGGCACAGCCCCTCATCCAAAAGCGCCATCAAAAATTCCAGCACCACTGGAGTGGACACTTGAGCAGGAGACAAGCCCTTTCGATCAAGGAAGAGGCTAAACCTCCTCCATTTCAGGGCATAGGACCGCTGGGTGGAAGGTTTCCTCGCAGCCAGGATCACCGTCCTCACCGCCTCTGGCAGGGCAGTTAGGGCTGTATCCTCCAGGCCACCAGCGGTAGGCTCTCGATGTCCGGGTGCAGAATCCGTCCGTCCTAGATTGACAGCAGGTCCGGGCGAGGGTCGAGGCGGAGAAAGCATCTCCTGGAGAGGTGGAGAAGGGATGTGAACCAGGGCTGTCTCGGCCACCACGGGGTGATCAGGATCGCATGCGAACGGTCCGTTGTCATCTTGGACACCACCCTGATGATGAGAGGGAACAGAGGGAAGGCGTAGAGGGAGCTCTTGGAACTCGAGGGTATATCCCCTACGGACGATGTTGAGAACCCACGAGTCCGATGTTATCGAGGCCCAGGTGTTAACAAAGGGCCTCAAAATGTCCAAAAAAAAAGAAGTGTGGAGGGGAGACGAAGCGCGCTGCGTCCCTTCAGGTTCTCTTCTTCCCCTGGTCGGTGTCCTGCCGGCGGGACTTACAGTACCGAGGCGGGAAGTTGCAACGGCCAGAGGAGGAGGAAGACTGTGAGGGGTAGCGAGTCTCTGGGAGCCCTGCTGTTGAGACTGCCGATCCTGAGAGAAGGTCCCCTGTGACTGACCTTGTGGCTGCCACGGGCGCTGCCGCTTCCGGAATGGTGAAACGGATGCGGAGGACATCCCATGCTTCTTCACCGCCGCCTTCATCCTGAACTTCCTGTTCAGGCGGTTGTCGGTTTCGGCATGGAAAAGCCCAGTCCCGTCGAGCGGCATGTCCTCGATGGCCGCCTTGACACTAGGGTTAAGGTCCGAAGCCCTCAACCAGGCGTGTCGTCGGAGTGCCATCGATGCCGACATAGCCCTCCCCGCACAGTCAGCCATGTTCCTGGAGGCGGTGATAAGCCAACTCCCAATGGAGTGGGCCTCGTCCCTGACCTCGACCAGCTGTCTCTGGACGTCGTCCGGGATGTCCGGTATGAGGGGGGAGATCCGCTCCATAAGAGTCTGTATGTAGGCCCCCATGCAGGCGTTATAGTTGATGGCCTTCACCGCAAGGGCCGCTGCCGAGTAGGCCTTCTTGGCCAGGCCATCCACTTTCTTAGCCTCCCGGTCAACAGGGGAGGTCGCCTGCTTTGGGACGAAGCTATGCTGGGCTCCTTCCACAATTGCCGAGTTCGGCTTGGGGTGGTCGGCCAACCAGGTGCAGCTTGCAGGGGCGACCCTGTAGAGGGATTCAACCTTGCGGGAGGAGCCGGACAGGGAGGCTGGGGAGTCCCAGGACCTCCGGACTATGGTCTCCAGGGACGGAAGCAGGGGAATGCAAGGTGGTGTGGGCACCCGTCCGTGCACTCGACGCTCCACTGGGTCGCGGGCATCATCCTCCGGGAAGGAGAGCTCGCTGTCAAGAGCCCTGGCCATCTTCACGACGTGCTCACTGAATGAGCGCACGTCATCCGAAGGGGAAGATGGTTCCGGGTGGTGCATCCTCTGCGGGGAAGCAGACGCGGAGAGGTTGTCGTCGTCCGAGGGGACGTCGGATGGAGGCAGAGGCTCGTCCTCAGAGTCCGTGTCAGAGGTGAGAGGTATGTCCAGAACCCTGACCTGGGATCTCGGACGAGCCGGGATGGGGCATGCCGAGGACTAAGAGCGCCGGCGGGGTGACGATGGAGGCTTCTCCATAACCGAGACGCTCGGGATCGACCAGGCAGACGTGCTCTCCCGTGGATCAGCAGGGCGAGGATTGAGTCTGGTGAACTCCTTGAAGGCCACATCCCTCAGGACGGACATAAAGTACCGGCCCGTCTCAGAGTCGAAGAACAGGTCCGGGGCTTCGTGACTACGGACCTCATCTCCGTCTTCCTCATCCTCGGAGTGGGGGAACAGCGTGGGCAGTTCCCCAGGAGGGGAGGAGGGGGGTGGCGCCTTCCACCTCGTGGACGAAGTCCATGGTGGGTTGAGCTGGCGTGTCCGGAACCGGGACCGGTTGTACCTCAGGAGCAGGTTCCGTACCAGAAGAAACTGCAGGGGCGCGGGCCTTCTTCGAGGAGAAGCGCTTCTTGTCTCTAGGCTCGGAGGGCAAGTCCGACCCAGCATGCTCCTTCGGCCGCTTGGGCTTTTTGGGCGCAGGGTCCCGGTCAGCCTCCTTGTGGTGCCTCTTCTTTCCCGATCTCGGGGTCTCTTCCGGTGGGAAGAAGGGGTTTTCCGGAAAGTCCAGGAGGACAGCGGCAGCTCCCGACGAGGAGGGCTTTGGAGACCTAGCCCTGTCGGCCGTCACTCCCGAAGACAAAGCCGGCTCCCTCGGCTTAGAGGCGTGTCGGGATGCCTTGGATCCCTTCGAGGATGAAGGCAAAGCGAGCCGGACCTCCGCCTCAGTCCGTTCCCTCGCGTGCGAGCCGTCCTGTTTCCTCCCGGATTTTGGTTTCGGCTCGAGACCCTCAGTCCCCGATGACTTATGGGGGTGCTTGGAGGGTTCGTTGGTGGCGCTGGGCGGTTTCGAGCCACGGGCCACATCGGAGGTGGTGGGAGCCACTGTCCCGGCTGGGACAGACACCACGCTGGACACACTGGCCCTGATAGATGTCACACTGGACACGCTGGCCCTGGAGGATGAAGCGGGCGGCGCGGAAGGCGGAACGGATGACAAGCGGGGACCTCCCTCCTGTACCTTGCTCAGGGCGATGGCCGAAGTGAGCCGGGACTCACGGTTTTTCCAGGCTTGCGCCGAGAGGGACTTGCAAAGCGGGCAAGCCTTGGCATCATGGTCCTTGCCGAGACACAACAGGCAGGAGGAGTGCGGGTCCTGGACGGGCACCTTGCCCCCGCAAACGTCGCACTTCTTGAAAGGTGCGGGCATTTCCGAAGTCGTCAAAACCAGAGGAGAATTCAAAGCGAGGTCAACAGTCCGAAGGTCCAAAGTTACCAAGGGTGAGAGACAAAGAGTAGTCAAAAACGGTCCGAGGTCTAAGTGATTCCAAAGAGCTAGAGAAGCTCCTTCAAGCAGCTAGCGTGGCGGAAAAAAGGAACTGGGGAAAGAGCGGGAAGGCAGGGGCCTTATAACGGGTGGGCGGAGTTACCACCAAAAAGTGTCTATATGTTGCAAAGTAAACTTTGCCCAGTGATTCCAGTAGGTTCCGAGCAGCACTGCGCAGGCGCAGTAAAACCCATTTGTATGATTCGCAGAGACCACGAAGAAGAATGTGGAGACACCGCAACTAACAAAAAGGCCACGTTTGTACCTGAGAGGACGCCTCTCTAGGAATCTCTAGGTCTTCCAGGGCAACTCTGTGGCCAACGTCCGACAGACACTGACCATAGAACTGCACTGGAGGAGCTACAAAGGCCTAGGAGAGTGTTCTCTCTAGGAATCTCTAGGTCCTCCATGGCAGCTCTGTGGTCAACGTCTGACAGACACTGGCCATAGAACTGCACTGGAGGAGCTACAAAGGCCTAGTAGAGTGTTCTCTCTAGGGATCTCTAGGTCCTCCAGGGCAACTCTGTGGTCAACGTCGGACAGAAACTGACCATAGAACTGCACTGGAGGAGCTACAATGGCCTAGTAGAGTCTTCTCTCTAGGAATCTCTAGGTCCTCCAGGGCAGCTCTGTGGTCAACATCCGACAGACATTGGCCATAGACCTGCGCTGGAGGAGCTGCAAAGGCCTAGTAGAGTGTTCTCTCTAGGAATTTCTAGGTCCTCTGGGGCAACTCTGGATTTATTTGTATCCCGCCCCTCTGAGAACAATCGGGACAGCTAACAAACTTAAACATACAGAACATATAAAATCCCTGGTGCCCTCCCCTCCTTAAAAAGGTATTAAATCCAATGCAGAATTGAAAACAAACAAACAAAAAACATACAAGGTTAAAAACTGACCAGAAGGTCAACAACATCACATCAGCCAACAATCAATGGGAGCAGCAGTATCTTATTCCCAGATGTTTTTCTGAAGCCGGGTTCTCTATTCTGGGAAGGCCTGCCAGAAGAGATCCATCTTAACAGCCTTTTTAAGGAGAAACGTGTCTTCGCTGCACGTACTGCCTCCCAATAGGACCAAAGAAAGTTCCATGGAGTTGCCCCAGAGGACAGTCTGACAGACACTGGCCATTGAACTGCGCCGGAGGAGCTACAAAGGCCTAGGAGAGTGTTCTCTCTAGAAATCTCTAGGTCTTTCAGTGCAACATTTACTTAATGTTGCGCTGGAGGACCTAGAGATTCCTAGAGGGAACGTATCAAAGCTGCAAATATCAAAGCTGCAAATATAGGGGGATGAGTGTGTTTTGCTCTCCCTGAATGTGTTTGATAGGAATAAATCGAAGGAAGAAGCAATCCCAGTGTAATCTACGCTGGCCAGGCTTCATCTGGAGTCCTGCGTGCCTCATTTTGGGAAGGACAGATAGAGACAAGGTGAAGCAGGATCAGAAAAGGACGGGAAAGATTACAGTGCTCCCCTCCAAACTTTCGCTTGGGTTAGGGGTGAAGGACCCCCATGAATGTAGGAAAAGCACAAATGAAAAACACACCATGCTTTTTACTTGAGAGGACACCTGTCTAGGAATTTCCAGGTCCTGCAACACCAATCTACAGTCAACATCTGCCAGGAGTTGATCATAGAATCATGCTGGAGGACCCACAAATGCTTAGAGAAGTGTTTTCTCTAGGAGCTTCTTGGTTCTCCAGCACAACTCTAAGGTCAGTTTCTGACGAGTTGCACTGGAGGACCTCGAGATTCCCAGAGAGGACACACACAAATAATCAAAGTCGTAAAAGTCCAAGCCACAAATGTGGAGGGCCAACTGTATAAGAGGCGTGGAGAACAAAACATACAAGGAGATGGGTCTCACTGAGGGATGGCATGATGGCCTTCTATATACCTTTCAAGGGCTGCCCTAAAGAGGGATGGACAGAGCCAGGGGCCCAAAGAGCCCACCCCTGCTGCCCCAGATAGGAGGACCAGGTCTTGTGGTTTTAAGTTCCAGGAGGACAGATTGCAATTGAGCATTAGAAGGAGCACCTTAAGAGTAAGACTGGTTCGGCAGCAGGACCCATGATGGGATTTCCTTCTCTGGGTGTCTTAAAGAAGAGGCTGGACAGCTCCTTACTGTTGGGGATGCTTTAATGTGATATCCTGAAGTGAGCACCAGGTTGGACTCAATGAGTCATGAAGCCCCTTCCAATTCTTTATGATTTTGTGTAGAAAAAGGGGCCTCCCAAGTTCCCTCAGTCTAGCCAGTTCAGCAATGGAGTGACAGTGTTAATTTGGGAGGAGGGGGGGAAGAGAGATTCTCAGAGCCATAGGCAAAAAAGAGTAATTTATTTGAAGCTCCTGCTACTACACATTATGAAACTACTGAGTGTTTTTGTTGTATGGAAGTGTATGATGTGCCATGTCTTGCTGCTGCTGCTGCTGCTGCTGTTGTTGTTGTTGTTGTTGTTGTTGTTATTATTATTATTATTATTATTATTTATGAAGCGCTGTAAATTTACACACGCTATACATGCAATCTGTGCAGGAAGAAGAAGAAGGAGAAAGAGAAAAGTAAGATCATAGACCAGATTGTGAGCAGCAAGAAGCAGGAAGAAGAGGAGGAGAAGAAGCGTGCCCTGGACAAGTGGACCCCAGCGCAACTGGCCTATGAGAAGATCCAGGAAAAGTGGGTGGGTCAGGGAGGGGGAAGCCCCCAGCTCATACAGTAAGGCCTCTGCAAGGCACTGCCCTTTAGCCCTCTCCTGCCCCTCTTGTCTCTAAGAAGCAAGGGCAGTGCCTTCTTCACTAGCTGAACAGGGGGCTCACCTGCTTCATTCTGTTGTCCCAGGAGCAGTGAGAACAAAGTGAATGGAGTCGCCAGCTGAAATACTGGCTGCTGTTTTCCCAGCCAAAGATGGCAATGGCCTTCCACATGAATGGAAGGTCATCCCTGGGTTTTTTTTGGGCCTGAAAGGTTGTACTACTCCTAGGGAAATGTTAGGAAGAGAAAAGAACAGGCCAGGTTCAGAGAGCAGGCTGGACTGCTCAGGTCCTCTTTCCCTACCTCTCCTCTCGTTGAGAGGCATGGGATGTAGACCAAGCATGGAGCGTCCTGGGGGAATAGGAATAACTGGTCTTTTCTTTTTGTCCTATAGCAAATAGAACGGATCCTGAAGAAAGCATCTAAAACCCACAAACAGAGGGTTGAGGTGAGTTGAAATAGTGAGATTTGCAAGAACTTGGGTGGATGGGGAGGAGGGGACAGTGTTGCAGATGCCAAGGGAATTTCTTACAGGTTATGGTTGGGCAAGTGAGGGGCAGGGTTTTATTGGCCCTGGCATCAGAACAAGGAAGATGCCCATTTGTCCCACAGTCACATGTGAGTTATAGTGGATTTTGGATAAAGACAAGGAAGGTTTAAAGGGTATGGAATCCTTTTTTAACCTTCAGAATTATCCCTTGAGATGCTTCGTTTATTACTGAAAGATCAGGAGCAGTCAAACTGGCAGGGTAGGCTGTTTTGGCTGGAGCAGTAGGGGCTGACATATTGTGCCAATTCTCAGGCATCACATTTCTGGCTAAAATGCTTAGGATCAGGCTGGTACATTGTGTCTGGTATACTGTTCTTTATATTTAAAATTATGTGGATCAGACCTGGAATTTGCCATAATTAAGAAGTGAAATTAATGTGACTGGGGTTACTCATAAGTACTCTGTTTCAGTGGGTCTAATCTACAGTAAATATGACTAAATCTGGCTCCAACACAGTAAGTATATTCTAATGATGTATTATGGGTTTTTTTTTCTGTTCAGAAACTACTACTACTGGCCTTTTCTTTTTCCCTAGGATTTTAATTGGCATCTGGACACTTTAACAGAACATTATGACATCCCAAAAGTCAGCTGGACCAAATGAACATCTTTTCACTCCTCCCGAGTCTTTTCTAAGACCATTCCATTCTGGACTGGAGATCTCCCTTGGCTTCACTTCTCATCTTTCTTTTCCATTAAGCTCATGAAGTAGATGCAGCATCTGCATCCTGCATGACTGAACTTGCTTCAAATAAATGGCCAGCACTATTTATTTTCCTAAACTCTTTATTGTCTTGTTTCTTATGCACAGTTGGGTAAAGAACCTAATCAATAAGATGTACAGCAGCTAATGACAGATCAAAAGGAATAAATACAACAATTTTGGCTTGTGCGGGATTGTGTGCTAAAGCAGCGGGAGAAGAGTGAATGTACTTTTTAAAAATATATAAACACATATAAATATACAGTATACAACTTTTCGTTTTCATAGCTAATTCAATTTGTTGATTGCTTTAAGTTTTGTTTTGAAAGCAGAACAGGGGTTTGGCCTTTGTGTGATTTTACGTGAATGTGTGAGAGAAGGAGGGATTCCCAGAAGAAGTGCCAAGTCAGAGCACCTCTGGAGATGTTCTTTTGGCCTTCAGAAGTCTGAAGACAATGGCACAGAACATGGACCCTTGAGACAATCTACTCTGTGTGAAAAGTACTATTCCTTCCAGTTAGGCAGACTAGTAGTGCATAAGACAGCTTTATGAGCAGAGAAAAAAAGCAAGAGGAGAGGAACCCAGGGGTAGCACTTTCTTTAATTGAAGCTAGGCTTATACAAAGAGAGAGAGTGTGAATAGACAGCGTGTAAAGGCACATGAAGAAGACAAAGAGAGCAGGAGATTCTTCTTAGTGAAACAGCTCAGTGAAAGAGCCCGGCCACCACCCTGGCCTCTATGCCTACAGAGAAGTCATGTCATTGAGCGCGTGGTCCAGCTCCTCACTGATGGCTTTGTACTTCAGCTTTTGAGCATAGAGTTCATCTGCCGGACAGAGGACAGAAAGAAGTACAGGACAGAAGCAGGCAAAGGCCGCAGGCAGGTTGATGTCAGGGCGAAGAATGGCAGGTGCAAGAGAGGGGGGGGGGGGGAGTAAGACAACCAAAAGGCAGGTGCATGTTTCACACGTTAACACATGGACTCCTGAAGCAATCTCTAGAAATGGAGTGTTTAAAGACCCTCCTTCCATTGTCTTGGTAACACAACACAACTTACAGGTGGAGACCAGAAACACCCAACAAGCTCATGACACAGATAAGGGAGCTGAAGCAGAGGCTGTCCAGCCCTCTGGCCACCCACCTGCTTTCTGCCTCACCCAGTTGTGCCAAGCCTTGCCGGGGAACAGGATCCCCCTGCGCAGCTCACACCCCCCCCCCCCCTTCATGGTCAGAAAGTCTTCCAGAAGCCATGACAATGCAGTTGCGCCAGGCCATGTCACTCCCAGAATAGGGGGAGGGGGGCTGGCCCTGAAGACTGACTAAATGGCATTCTGTACCTTCCAGGTCATCTATTGTCTTTTCCAGTTTGGCAACTGTTCTTTCTGCAAACTCTGCTCGTGTTTCAGCCTGCAGACAAAACAGGAAAGGAAGGAAAAGGCTGTGGCCTCCACACATCTCTGCCCTGCCACCCCCAGCACCCCCAAGAAGCAGCCGCCTCACCTCCTTTAGCTTGTCTGTCAGAATCTTTATCTCTTCTTCGTACTTGTCCTCTTTTTCAGAGTACTGCAAAACCAGCATCAAAAACAGTTATTTTCTTAGAAACAGGCGATGTAGAGGTAAGGGGTATTCTTTCATGGCCCCTGTGCTTGCTGCAGGAATAACTGCTGCTCACTTAGCACAAGGCCCTGGAGGATGAGGGAGGGTTTTGTCTCTCTCCCAGCTTAGAGGGCAATCTGAAGACCAAAAGCTGAAACATGAATTGCTGCTCACCTTCTCTGACTGAGCTTCCAGGGACTTCAGGTTGTTGGTGACATTCTTGAGCTCTTCTTCCAGGTCGCTGCATTTCCTAGAGGAAGAAAAAGGGAGCTGTGTGGTTACCAACTCCCTCAATCTAAGCAGGAAAGGGACTTTGTTCCTTAAAAAGGGCATTGCCAGCAATCTTGCATGTGGCTGCCCCCCAGGCCTCCCTCTCTATAAATCGCCCACCCTATCTCATCCCTCTCTCCGGAAGGCTCTGCTGGTGGAAAACAACATCACGGGGGTGCAGGTGGTTTGCAGCACAGAAGGATGTTTGGAGGCAGTTTTCAAGCAACAATGGTCACTCACAATTCAGAAACCTCAGCCCGCTCTTCTGCTCTTTCCAGTTCTCCTTCCAGAATTACCAGTTTGCGAGCAACCTGCAGGGAGAGCCAAGAAGAGTTAGCAGACAGCCTGTCAAAGGGGGAATCTGTGGGACTTCCCAACGAGTGAACAGAAGCAATCCAGCAAAATCCCACTTTAGACCCCGTCTCCATTCCTCGTGCCCATCCAGAGGCTTCAGGCCACGAATAGGCAAAGGAAAGGCTTGAAATGCAAAGGATGGAGGAGGGAAATCCAGGGAGAGGCCACCTGGGGCCCAGATTGCTGATCTGTTGGATTATGGGTTTGGTTTTGAGCTGAATTCATGAATCTGCTGCTCCAAAAGTGTATTTACTGAACTAGATCTGATGTATGGAAAGGGATTTAGTTAGCACCTTTGACTGGAGCCTGCTTCCTCAGGTCCATGATGCATGGTAGGTTGGACTAAATTAGGGAGGCAAAATGATTTGGGAAAAGCTTGAGTGTAAGGTTAGGGAAATGTACTCCACTTAAAACCAGGCTTAGGCACCTCTATCCAAGCTCACACAGGAGGAGGAAGAGATGCAATTCCTGTGTTTCAAACCTCAGACCCTCAAGACAGGGAGTGGCAGGGGACTGTCTCATCTGCGTATGGCTCTCAGTGGCCCAGAGCTCTCCAAGTCTGCCCCCTTTGCCCAGGAGGAGGGAGGCAGAAGGGATGCCTAGCAAAGGCCTTGACTGCTCAAGTGGAGGCTCACCTCCTCGTACTTGCGGTCAGCCTCCTCGGCGATGTGCTTGGCCTCCTTGAGCTGCATCTCCTGGATCTCCATCTTCTCCTCGTCCTTCATGGCCCGGTTCTCGATCACCTTCATGCCCCTGTGGGGACAGATGGGGAGAGTTGAGGGTCCAGGTCCTGGCCAGGAAGAAGCATACTCTCATCTCCCCCACCCTTGCTCTGCTGCATCCCATTCCTCTCCCATCCCACCGATCTCACCTCTCACTCTCATCGGCTGCCTTCTCGGCTTCCTCCAGCTTCTGGAGGGCGGTGGCCAGACGCTCCTGGGCACGGTCCAGCTCTTCCTCCACCAGCTGGATCCGGCGGTTCAGCGAGGCCACATCTGACTCCGCCTGAGGAGGAAGACCCAGTTGGAGGATGAGAGGTCAAGGGGGAGACCCCAGGAAGATCCCATCCAGGAGATCCTCCCTCCCCTGGATCCAAAGCCAACCTCACCTGGTAGGCCCGGGGGGAGGGGATCCCAAGAGCAGGACCCCCCAGAACCTGGGAGATATAGTGAAGGACAGGAGGAGGAGAGTGAATGGGGGGGAGGGAACAAGTCTCTTCCGTCTGGGCAGATCTTGTGCCACCGTCACCTGCCCAACGAAGGGAGAGATACTGCCTGGCACACCGCTGGGCACGAGTGAAGGAGTGCACATGGATGAGACCTGTAGTCCCCAAAATGTCCTGGATGAGGGAGGTACCCACGGGCATGCAGTTCCCACACCTGTGATCCTTGGCCTCTTTTGGCAGCTGCCTACAGCCATCCTCCTCCTTCTCCATCACCTCCTGGGCCTGGGCAGGTAGGGTCCATGACCCCTCAAAAGGAGCCACCCTGCCCCTTGTTGGGGAATGGCAAGAGGGCTTCTGAGTATGAACAGAGAACCAGCCCAGCCTCCTCCTCCTGCTTGAGGACTCAGCGTCCCTTCCCTCTCTCTCAGTCTTGGGGGGCTTCTCCACTCCCCCCATCCATCCTTACATCAGTGGCCTTCTTCTCGGCCTGCTCGAGCTTCTCTTGGGCATCCTTCAGTGCCTCTGAGTATTTATCCAGCTCATCCTCTGTCCCCTTCAGCTTCTTCTGCATCGTCGCAAGCTCATCCTCCACCTGAAGGGTGGCAGAAAGAGAGAAGGGGGGCTTATGTCCACCATGGGTGCCCCCTGAATAAGGCCCTCTCAATACCCCATCGGGGAGGCCGCTCTCCACCCTCGCGGCTGGCCTCTTTTGGAAAATCTGAGGAGTTTCTGGGTCCCTCATCCTTCCCAGCCAGCCATCCTTTCCTGGGCATCATGGGAAGCCTTCTCAAAATGGATGTTGGACAGCGGGGGAGGGGAGGGCTCCTGTGTCCCTCCCCCTCCCCAGGCTCTGCTGCCCCAAGGCTCTCTGCTGCCCCAAGGCTCATCCCTTATCTCAGCTAGGCAGGAATTTCACAGCTCTATGCCTGGCTGGCTCTCTGGCCCTTTCCCCATATAAATCCTGAGCTCTTTCGGTTATTTATATCCACGCAGATGACCAGGAAACTGTCCTCCTGGGAGAATGATCCCGAGCGGGTGGTGGGGGGCGGAATAGGCTGATGAGAGCCAGCCCTTGGCTCTCCTGTTGACAGAGAGGGGCCCAGAGACCGGAGAAGCATCTCCCAGCTCTGGGGCCCAAACTGTCCAGGGCCCCCAAAGCCAGCCCCCTTCAGCCCTGGTGCTGGTGGACTCTGGCTCCCAGCATTCCTCATTTGTAACTATGGCATCTGGAAGGAATGCTGGGAAGTGCAGTCCACCAACACATGGGGGGCAACCCCAGAAGACTATCCTACCCCTAATTCTTGGAGGTTGGAGAGTTGCCCAGAGGAGAAAGAAGGCTGCCCAGCACACATCCGCTCCTGAGCGATGCCCAAAAGGTCAGCGCTAAGCCCAGGTGGGGGAGCCATGCCCTGCGTCCCCCTCTGGGGAGTCCAGCTAAGCACCTGCTAATCTTTTTTGGGCCTATTCAATGCATGACTTCATCCAGGCTCCTCTTCTGTCCTCCAGCTGCCTCTTTTGGGGGAAATGGGGTGGGGGCAATTTTGTAAGGACTCTCTTCTCTGGGCTGTCCGGCTCACTGTACTGGAGGAAGCTCGTAATGTTGGCACGACATCTGTCTTTGCCCATATAGGACACTTCTCATAGCCAGTATTTAAAATTCAGACATTCTTTGGCTGCTCAGGAGTTTGTGGCCCATCTCATGGGGCATTGTAACCAAAGATCACTTCTCAGGATTTGACACCAGACAATGTGGGGGCCCAGGGACTGTGTCAGGAACATCTCAAGATGGGACATGATCTACACAAGCCTCAAACCCAAATCTGTTTGTCGGTGTGTTCCTTCATTTCAAATTTATGGAGACCCTAAAATGAACCTACAACAGGGCTTTCTTAGCAAGATTTGTTCCCTGTGTCATTCTTCTGGGGCTAAGAGAGTGTGATTTGCCCAAGGTCACCCAGTGGGTTTCCATGGCCAAGCTGGGATTCAAACTCTGCTCTCATAGTCCCATGTCCATACCACTCCACCACTCTGGCTCTCCTAATTATGTTGTCCTATTCTGCAGGGCTGCTCTGAGGACTACAGGGGGAGTGTCAGCAGCATGCAGGGAAAGCCTTCCAGGCACACTCAGAATGATCAATGGTGGATATTAACAGGGACCAATATTTATGTCGGCATCAAGAATGCCAGCCGAATGCCCCATAGGCATACCACCTAGTGGCCCTGTGCCCCATGCCCCCTTCTACCCCCTAACCTGCTTGCATTTGTCCTCAGCAGCCTTCTTGTCAGCCTCGGCCTGCTCGGCGCGGTCAATGGCATTCTCCTTGTCCAGCTTCAGCATTTGCATCTTCTTCTTGATGGCCTCCATCGTTGCCGCAGAAAGGAACTGTACGTCACTTCAAGAAGACCCAAGAGGAAGGTGGCCTCCAACTATCAGGCAGGCAAATGGGGCTCTGGGCTCAGCAGGCCCCTTTTAAACCCTTCCCGGATTGGGGCCCCCCACCAGGAGTGGCCATCACGTGCCCCCCCAGGCCTTTGGCAGGCAACCTTCCCAAGAGATAAGCCGAAGCCGAGTCAGAGGAGGAATCTGGAGCACTTGGGCATGGCCTTATTTGGGGCTTGGCTTCTTTAAAGAAAGAAAAGCGCTGTTTCCATTTTTAACTCTTGGGCAGAAGCAAAAGCGAATGCCTGACCTGGAGGCAAAGCCCGCCAGGCATTGTTCAGCCCAGAAGGAGAAGCTCCTATTCTACCCTATCCTATTTTATCCTATCGTATTCGACCCTACCCTGGGGAGGCCACGATGGGGCAGCTTCTCCTCCCCTGGACACCTGGAATAGGCCTTAGTGGCCCTGAGGGACCAAAAGCCCAGGGAGGGGAAAGACACTCCCAGTCCATTCTTCTATGGTCTTCCTTGTGCTTTTCAACCACCCCTTGTGGTTTCCAATTGAAAAGCGCTTTCCAAACAGCTATACTCCCCTCCCTTCTTATTTTCCAGTAACTCTTCCAGGAAAAGCCAAATGCAACAAGTTCCCAAAATGATTAGGTATTTTTTTTAACCACAGCAGTCGTGGCTGCTTGCCTTTGCCACGGAGACTTGTCGTGGTTCGTGGTTCGCCTCTTACCCACGTGGCTCTTCTCATTCTCTGGGATCCTTATCAACTGGCAAATCCTGCCCCAAACATTTGTATAGTCTTGTACATGCAAAGTGCTGCCACACCAGACTTTGTCTACGCAGCACCTGCAAAGAATTGCAAAAGGAGTTTGCAAACGATGATCCAAGTCCCAGAACAAGGATGCATGAGCAGACACGCACCTTTGAGCTTTCGCAAAGTTATTTCAGGGAGTAAGCTGCTCACACATACTTTGGAAAGCAAGAAGGGCTGAGTCTCTGATAGAATGTCTTGATGGGCATGACTATTGGTTGGTTTATTTATTTTATAGCTTTAAATATTACAATTAAAGCATGAAACAAGATTAAAACAGGATTAAGATCCCAGTGTAAAACATTTTCAAAATAATGTGAAGTCGAAGGCTTTCGTGGCCGGCATCCATAGTTTTTTGTGGGTTTTTTGGGCTCTGTGGCCATATTCTAGAAGAGTTTCTTCCTGACGTTTTGCCAGTAGCTGTGGCTGGCATCTTCAGAGATGCTTTTGACTTCACATACCCCACTTTCTTCCATGCCTGCATTCTCTGAAGATGCCAGCCACAGATGCTGGCAAAACAACAGGAAGAAACTCTTCAAGAACATGGCCACAGAGCCCAAAAAACCCACAAAAAACTATTTTCAAAACACCTTCTTCAGAGAACACTCCATCCTTATTAGCCCAGAATTCCCCAGAATGGGGAAAGAAAGGACGATGGAGAAGGGAGTCCCAATAAAGGCTCAGAGCAGCCACCAAGAAGGCCTTTCCTCAGTAAAGCCGAAGTGGGGGGAGTGTTGTATCTGTCCTTTGGGGGCAAGGAACAAGAACAGCATTTAGTGTGGGCCTCTCTGAGTAAATCAAACATCTACCTGCTGCTGTGGATGAATGTGGTTTGTTCCCAGAAGCTGGGGGGAGGGACACTGTCCCCCAGGCACAAGGGGAGTCCCCTGGCCGGCCAGCCAGTCCTTTTGGCTGCAATAGTTGAGAGGCCTGAGAAGGGAGCAGAGTCCTGGCAGGAAAGCGGCTGGTGGAAATCAGATCCATCCCCCAGGAAATGGTGGGATGGTGGCTCACCAGCCCTTGTATGGCCAAGTCCACCACATCCCCCCAAAGGGAACTGAGAGGCGGGGGAGAGAGGGAGGCACAGAAGCAAGAGAGAGTAATAGCTGGGGCTGGGGGCTGGAAATGAGGCTTGGAAGCTGGGCAAAAGCAGTGGAGGGGGGAGGCTTGGGAAGTCTGGCCTTTGCCACTGACCCTCGAAAGGCCAACACCAGGTGAAGAAAGGGCTGCTTTCCTTGGGGTGGGTACTGTATGTGATTTTATATTGTTTTTATTTGATCTTTTTCATTGCTTTTGTTGTAATTTGTTTTTTAAATCTATTTGTCCATTTCTATAAATAAATATTCTAAAGCACAGTATTTTTATTTGCCTTGGGCCCCTTTCTGTGAGAAAGGCAGCATACAAATGAAATAAATACATAAGAATAAATAAATAAACATTTTGTTTTATACCCTCCTTTTCTTTACAAACTGGCACTCCCAGTAAGACTGACTGACAGATGAACTTAAGGACTTGACAGTAAAAAAAACAGTGAAACTCAGTATTACTTAAAACTGCACTGAAAGTTGGATATGGCCTCTTGCTTGTGCCCGGTTTTTTTTTCTTGGGGGTGCCAACCTCCTGCTAGGGAAAGACACCTTCCCCCCCCCCCCCAGGCCAGAGCACACCAGGAGAGTCCTACCCTCCAGGGCTGTTGGGTGGCAATGCTTATGAGAACCTGGAGCCCTCTGTATGAACCACATTTGTGTAAATGGAGCCTGGAGGTCTTCTAGGGCAGAGGCTCCTCCTCAGGCTTCATTTGCTCTGGGACAGCAAAGACGGAAAAAGTGAGTCTGGCACTGTGGTGCTGATCGGGTGTGAAGTTTATCAGCACTGGGAGCATTTTTAGGCTGCCAGGACGTGTTCTGTTCTGCTAAACACTCTGTGCATGGTCAGAGGCACGTTCTCTTCCGAGGCCAAGCCAGGAGGCAAACTGGAGAAGAGGAGAAGGGAAGGGGCAGAGACCCACCACCTAGGCATCCTTGGCACTGAAGTGGGTTTTGGTTCTGTTTGGACTGGGGGGGGGGGGGGGGAAATGAAGTAGCCATCAGAAGGACAGGTTGCTTACCTGTAACGGTATTTCTTCGAGTGGTCATCTGCGAATACATACAAATGGGTTTTACTGCGCCTGCGCAGTGCTGTTCGGAACCTTCTGGAATCACTGGGCAAAGTTCACTTTGCAACATATAGAAACTTTTTGGCGGTAACTCCGCCCACCCGTTATAAGGCCCCTGCCTTCCCGCTCTTTTCCCCAGTTCCGCAATTTTTCCGCCAAGCAGGCGATGGAAGAGAGCCAAAGTGAGCAGGACACTGAAGGGACGGACGGGTGGGATTTGTATGTATTCGCAGATGACCACTCGAAGAAATACCGTTACAGGTAAGCAACCTGTCCTTCTTCTTCGTGGTCTCTGCGAATCATACAAATGGGTTTAGACTGACAAGCTTAGGTATGCGGCGGAGGGAGTGTCCTGAGACCATAGCTATGGTAAACCAAAGGTATATTTATTACAATAAACACCTTGAACCATAAAAGTCAGTCCTTTTAGTTCATGCACAGAGCAAATGACAACGACGTTGCTAAACCTGAGAAGGGAACAGAGGTCATGCAAGACCGAACCCTTAAGATTTGTGCATACCAACATTCAACAATATCAACAGTGTCAACTGTACAAGTATAAAACACAAATCAGTAGTGCAATCAATGCAGCCCTGAAACCAACACAGCCCTCCCGAAAGCTGCGTCTCGGATGGCTCTGGTGTCCAACCTGTAATGTTTTATAAAAGTCAGAGGTTGGGACCAGACAGCAGCCTTGCAGACATCCTCCAGGGGGATCCCTGACAGGAATGCAGAGGATGCTGCCATCGACCTCGTGGAATGGGACCGAACCCTACCAGGGAGAGGCTTGCCTAACAGTTCATAGCAGAGGTGGATGGTACCAGCCACCCATTTGGACAACCTCTGCGCAGACACAGGCAACCCCTTCTTTGGTTCCGAGTAGCATTGGAAAAGTCTCTCGGACCGACTGGAGGCAGCAGTTCTGTCAAGGTAGAATGCCAGTGCTCTCCTGACATCAAGAGAGTGCAGGCGCCGCTCCTCATCCGACGTCGGGTTGGACGCGAGAGTGGGCAACACAATGTCCTGGCACATGTGGAAAGCGGACACCACCTTAGGCAGGAAGGTAATGTCCGTACGGAGAACCACCTTGTCCCTGTGGAACCTCAGGAAAGGCTGGTCCCTCCGTAAAGCACAGAGTTCGCCCGCACGGCGGGCAGAGGTGATGGCCACAAGAAAAGCGGTCTTCCAAGTCAATAGTCTCAAGTCCGCTGTGGCCATCGGTTCAAAAGGCTTGGATTGGAGGGCGGACAGTACCGACTCCAAGCTCCAAGCCAGTGTTGGTACCGAGACAGGAGGATAAAGGTTGGCACAACCCTTCAGGAACCCCTTCACCAAGGGATCCTTGAAGAAAGACACCCTCCCCCCGAACTGGTATTTGGCACAGATGGCAGACAGATAGCATTTGATGGATGTGAGGGAAAGCCCTCCATCCAAAAGCGCCAACAAAAACTCCAGCACTACTGGAGTGGACACCTGTGCAGGAGACAAGCCCTTTTGTTCAAGGAAGAGGCAAAATTTCCTCCACTTGAAGGCGTAGGAACGCTGAGTAGAAGGTTTCCTTGCAGCCAGGATTACCGACCTCACAGCCTCCGGGAGGGCGGTCAGGGTAGGATTCTCCAAGCCACCAGCGGCAGGCTGTCGATGTCCGGATGAAGGATCCGTCCCGGATCGACAGCAGGTCCGGGCAAGGCTCGAGGCGAAGGAAGTACCTCCTGGAAAGATGCAGAAGGGATGCGAACCAAGGCTGTCTCGGCCACCATGGCGTGATCAAGATCGCGTCCGTATGGTCTAGCATCATCTTGGAGACCACCCTGATGATGAGGGGGAAGGGGGGAAAGGCATAAAGGAGCTCCCCCGACCACAGGAAGGCGAATGCGTCTCCGAGGGATCCGGTCATTGGCCTCCTGGAGCAGAACTGGGGACAGTGGCTGTTCCAGCCGGTAGCGAAGAGGTTGATCCGGGGGGTTCCCCACCTGTCGAACAAGACGCTGACCGTTTCCGGATGGAGCCTCCATTCGTGGCACACCGAGGGTGATCTGCTGAGGTGGTCTGCCAAGTCGTTGTCCTCCCCTGGCAGGTGGATCGCCTGAAGGAGGACCTGCCTCTGTATGCACCAGTCCCAGATGCGCAGGGTAATCTCGAGGAGAGTCCTTGACTTGGTGCCACCCTGCTTGTTGATGTAATACATCACCGTAGTGTTGTCCGTTCTCAGAAGTACCACCCTGCCTGTCACCGCGGATTCGAAAGCTCTCAGAGCCTTTTCGACCACGAGCATCTCTAGGGCATTGATGTGAAGGAGACTGTCTGAGTCTGACCATTTGTCCTTGACAACTAGGTCGAGGAGATGGGCGCCCCAGCCCTCTAGGGACGCATCGGTTGTCAACGTCACTTGTGGCTGCGGTTGGTGAAAGGGCATCCCCGCGCACACGTTGTGCTCGTCCAGCCACCAACTCAGGGAGGCGGCCACCGGCCTCGGTACCGTTAACCATCTGGACGGGGAATCCTCCATCGGAGAGAAGACCGACAGAAACCAAGCCTGGAGTGGGCGTAGGCGAAGTCTCTACCACGGTGTCACGAAGGTCGTCGACGCCATGTGTCCCAGGGCGATCTGGACGTCCCTGGCTCTCACTCTTCTGTGGGAGATGCAGGGGCTCAGTGATGTCACCAGTGCTTGGAATCGGTCTGCCGGAAGGAAGGCGGAGCATCTTTCGGAGTCGAGGATGGCTCCGATAAATTTGACCTGTCTGGACGGAGTGAACTGTGACTTCTCTCTGTTGATCACCAGCCCGAGAGAGTCCAGCAGCCGGGTGGCGAAAGCAATTGCCTCCTGGAGGTCCTGCTGGGAGTCCGCGACAAACAGCCAGTCGTCTAAATAAGGGAAGACTCTGTAGCCCCTTTGGTGGAGATAAGCTACCACCGGGGCCATGCACTTTGTGAAGACCCGTGGAGCTGTGGCAAGACCGAACGGGAGCACATTGTAATGGTAAGCGTCGGCGCCGACGGCGAAGGCGAGGAATCTCCGGTGGGACTCCCGAATTCCGATGTGGAAGTAGGCGTCCTTCAAATCGATCGTCGCGAACCATAGGCCCTGGTGTAGAAGAGGCAAAATGGAGGCCAGGGTTACCATACGAAACCGGCGATATTGGAGGAAGAGGTTTAAGTCTCTCAAGTCCAGAATTGGTGTAATGCCACCGTCGGCCTTCGGTACCGTGAAGTACCTGGAGAAAAAGGCCGTATGGAAGAAATCAGGGGATAGAGGGGAGATAGCCCCTTTGTCCATTAAGGCGCGCACTTCGTCGAGAAGGGTGTCCGAGGGTGGGGTGGAAATGAAAGCTCCGGTGGACGGGAGCTCTTCGAACTCGAGGGTGTAGCCCCTACGGATGATGTTTAGCACCCAAGAGTCGGAGGAGATGGAAGCCCATATGTTGACAAAGGGCCTAAGAATGTCCAAGAAGCATCTAGGAGAGGCGAAGTGCGTGGGGAGGTTTCATGCCCTCTTTTTGGATTGGTCAGGGTCTTGCCGTCGGTTCCTGCGGTACCGGGAAGACTGATTGCGGCGGCCAGAGGATGATGGGGACTGGGACGGATATCTCTGACGCTGAGAGCCCTGTTGTTGAAACTGCCGGTCCTGGTAGGAGGACCTGTTGAATTGACCCTGCTGCTGTTGCCAAGGGCGGAACCTCCTACGGAAGGGAGCCGGGGCGGGGGCAGACATACCATGCTTTCTCGCCGCCGCCTTCAGCCTGAACTTTCGGTTCAGCTTGTCATCCGTCTCGGCATGGAAGAGGCCCGAATCATCTATCGGCATGTCCTCGATGGTGGACCTGACGCTGGCATTGAGGTCCGATCCCCACAACCAGGCGTGCCTCCTTAGGGCGATAGAAGCCGCCATGGCTCTGCCCGAGCACTCTACAACGTTCCTGGATGCAGTGATGAGCCATGCGCCGATGGAGTGGGTCTCATCTCTAATTTCAGTGAGGGTCCGCTGGGCTTCGTCCGGAACGTCGGGCACGATAGGGGAAATGCCCTCCATAAGGGTTTGTATATAGGCCCCCATACACGCGGTGTAGTTGGTTGCTTTCACCACGAGAGCCGCGGCCGCATATGCCTTCCTGGCTAAGGCATCGATCTTCTTGGCCTCCTTATCAAACGGTACCGCCGCCTGACGTTGAGTTGCGGTTTGTTGAGCACCCTCAACAATGGCTGAATTCTGTCGGGGGTGGGAGGTGAGCCATGGTGCCGCCGGAGCCGAAACCTTGTAAAGGGACTCAATCTTGCGCGGTGGGCCTAAGAGTGAGGAAGGACAGTCCCACGAGCGTCTGACCAGGGCCTCTAGGGACGGCATGAATGGGACCAAAGGTATTGAATGGGCCCGACTGCGAACCCTGCGCTCGAGGGGGTCCTTGGCCTCTTCTTCAGGGAATGCAAGGTCAATGTCCAGAGCCCTGGACATCTTGATGACATGCTCAAGAAACGACCTAACGTCGTCCGTAGGCGAGGCTGCCTCAGGATGATGCAGAAGCTGTGGAGAGTTCTGGGCCCGGTCGTCCTCACCCGAAGAATATTCTGAGGCTACGGGCTCGGGTTCAGAATCTGACGCCATCAGGTCCACAGTGGCATACGGTCTGGGGTGTTCCGCAGGCCTGTTTGCACCAAGAGATGGAATCGCCATCGATGGGCCTGGTCGATCGGTGTGCCCATGGCGGTGGCGTTCCTGGTCCCGAGGCTGGTCACAATCACGAGGACGGTCCCGACTTCGGGCAGGCTTGGCTAGAGCCACCTCTCTAGGGACTGGAAGAAAGAATTGATCAGTCTCCGAATCATAGTAATACTGAGGGTCAAGGGTTTGAGCCGGAGAACGTGAAGCCAGCGAAGCTGGAGAGGGAGATCTTGGCGGATGGTCGGCAACGTCCTCGTCATCCGAAAGAAGAAAGGGAAGCGTTGTCGAAGCCAATTGTGCCTGGGCTGGCACAGCCTGGGTGGTGGCGTCCCGGTCGTGGGCCCTCGCCGGAGGATGGTCAAGGTCCCTCGCGGGCGGATGGTTGTTTACCATTGGTGTGGCCAAAGGGTCAGTGAGTCTCAGAGAGCCGGGACGCGGGCGGTCACGGCGGGACTCACGGTGGGATTTTCGGGAAACGGATGCGTCGTCCGAGCGCTTCTTGGAGGGGGAGCCTGAGTGAGAGCTGGGCTTAGAAGTTGACTTAGCCTTCTTAGCCGAAGAAGATGAAGCCGCGTCCGGCTGAGGCTGCCTCTTCTTGGCAGACTTGTGATGAGACGGCGCATCCGGAGGAAAGAATTGGATCGGGGACTCCGAGATGGTAGCCGCACGGCCGGCACGATCCTTGGTACGAGCGGTGGAGTCCCTCGAGCCCGAGGGCTCCTCGGAGACGGAGCTCCTCGGTGCGGGGTCATCGGACCCGACCGGCCTGGATTGGTCCGACGATCCGGACTTGGACTTGGCCCTCTTGGAGCTGGAGGATCCCGAGGAGGACTTCTTCTCCAAAGACGCCCGGGGCCTCCCCGATGTTTCGGAGGGAACTCCCTCGTTGCGGCTGGGAGCAGAATCTGAACCCACCGACCCCGGTAGACGGGGGTGCTTTGAGGGTTTGGGAGCGGCATTGGGCTTAGTGGAGCCACGGACCGGCAGACGAGCAGCGTCCGAACTCTCCAAGTCTTGCACCAGCGAAGTAGAAGGGAGCGCACTTGAAGGGCCGCTACGAGCCTGGGGAGCTGGAGCAGAGGCCGAAGGGGCCGAGGCAGGCCGAGAGTCCCCTTCCCGAATCTTGCCCTGGGCAATAGCGGACGTCAGCCGCGACTCCCGATTTTTGCGGGCCTGGGAAGACATCGACTTACAAAGGCTGCAGACCCTGGGGTCGTGGTCCCGGCCCAGGCAGAAGAGGCAAGAAGAGTGAGGGTCCTGAACAGGAACCTTTCCTCCGCAGATGTCACACTTTTTAAACGGCGGAGACATCCTGAGGGGTCAAGGAAGAAGTGAAGTCCAAAAACAGTCCGAGGTCAGATTAACGAGGAAGACGGAAAAGCCGAAGTCAAACAGTCCGAGTCAAAGTACCAGTGAAATCCGAAATGAGCAAGAGCGAAGTTCCAAACAGCAACTAGCGTGGCAGAAAAAAGGAACTGGGGAAAAGAGCGGGAAGGCAGGGGCCTTATAACGGGTGGGCGGAGTTACCGCCAAAAAGTTTCTATATGTTGCAAAGTGAACTTTGCCCAGTGATTCCAGAAGGTTCCGAACAGCACTGCGCAGGCGCAGTAAAACCCATTTGTATGATTCGCAGAGACCACGAAGAAGAAGAAGTCTCATGGGTGAATACCTACACCAATGAATACCTGCCTACTGTGCAGCTTTTGTCAGTGAAAAGCCAGCCTGACTGTCAGCCCAGAAGCCACCAGGTACATGCCCACCTTTGGGCCAAAACTACCCTGCCAGTCCAATGCTCCTGTGCTGCTTCATCATGGACTCCATAGTGCCAACGGGGCTGTGAGGAGCAGAAGGGGCCCTTTGGGTGGACAGGCAGGGAGAGAAGCCCACAGCGGCCAATAACCCACCTGGGGGCAAAGGTGGCACTGGCAGAGCTAGCCATGGCCCTCATAGGACCCCCAGGGTCACGGAAGGCCACATGTGATGGCTTCCTCCCAGAGGTGTGTCTGCCCAAACATCTGGTCTGTTTCCATCTGAGTCTTAGACTATGACTGGAGACTAGGGTTCAAATCCCAAGCTTGGCCATGGAAACACACCGTGTGACCTTGGACAAGTTACACTTTCTCATCCTCATCCTGCCAAGAAGAACCGTAGGAGAGGGTCGCCAAAAGTTGTAGAGGGCTTGAAGGCCCACAACAAGATGTCTCCCCGCCTCAGTGTGGGTCATCATCATCATCATCTACTGCTAATATTCATCATCATCATCATCTACTGCTAATATTCATCATCATCATCATCATCTACTGCTAATATTCATCATCATCATCATCTACTGCTAATATTCATCATCATCATCATCATCTACTGCTAATATTCATCATCATCATCATCTACTGCTAATATTCATCATCATCATCATCATCATCTACTGCTAATATTAATCATCATCATCATCATCATCTACTGCTAATATTCATCATCATCATCATCTACTGCTAATATTATTGTTGTTGTGTTGTTGTCCTTGTTGTCATTCTTGCTGGCTTCGACAGCAGCAACCCGCCTTGAATGAATCCCATTGCGGAAGAAAGGCTGGCTATTATAATGAACCATTTAAATTAAGTACACATGAAATGAAAACAGGGCTCCATTCCTTTCCATTCGGGAGCAGCATCAGCAGCAAATGCCCAGCGACAAGTCTCTCCATCCTTGAAGCAGCTCTTGGGTTTCAGGAGGGATTTTCCCAAAGGGGAAAGGGAAGTCCGGGAGCAGAAGGGGCTCGGACTGTTTGTCTCGGCCTTCTCTGAGGTTTGATTGGATCTTTGATGGTTTTGTATCTGCTTCTTTGTATCTCATTCTCTCTTGTATTATTATCTAGTGTTTTCTAGGTATTTTGTGGAAGATCTGCCATTGGCAGGTTTAATTGTTTATCGATTTCATTGTTTGTCTGTACAGCGCCATATAAGTAAAGTACAATAACAGTAATAACAACCCCCCCCCCCGAAGTCATCCTGGCTGCTTACCTGGCTCTGGCCATGGCGCTTCCTGCCGCGGAGGAGGCCCCCCAAAGCCCCTTCCCCAGACAGTTCCCGGGGGGTCTGTTTCCCAGCTGCGTGCCCCATCATTCCCACGTTACAGGCCTCGTCCGCCTGGCCCCCATTTCCCTGGAAGAAGGGCCCCCGCCGGACCCGGGACCCGAGGAGGAGGAGGTCCTCCTGGTAGCCCTCCCTCTCCCCCGGGCGCCCTCTTGTTCCTCCTCCTCCCCGAACAGGAAGGGCTTCCATCCTCCCTCGGAGGGCAGGCGGGTCGGCCTATTTTGGGAGGTTTTATATAAAGCCAGGCAGAGGCCTCTCTCTCTCTCCTGCCCAGTCCTGTGCTTCGGGTTCTGCTTCCTTCTTCCTTCTTGCTTCTGGTGTAATCGTCTGTCCTTCTGTCTGTTCTGCTGCAATTGGCGGGAGGCTAGCTTTTTGTATCTGATACCTTTCTTTTCTCGTCCGCTTTGATTCCACCAGGAAAAAGCGGAACATCAATAAATCGATGATGATGATGATGATGTAGGCCCCTCTCCTGTGGGGCGCGAAGGGCCCTCTGCACATGCTCAGCTGCCCCACTGTCTGGGGCTGACCTAAGGGCCCTCCGGAGGCAGTAGCCAGGGTCTGCCCCCATCATGGGAGCCCGAACCCTGGAAGTTGTGGGTTTCTCAATGACACACACACAGAGACACAGGCACACACACACCTAGTTGTTGCAGTGATTGCTCTGAGAGATAGCAGTCAGGCAGGGATCCCTCACAAACAAGACACTAAAAAAGAGAGATCTTGCAGCACCTTGAGACTGAAAGCAAGAAGTGAGCAGCAGCAGCAGGAGCTTTCCTAGACTTCACTCTACTTCCTCAGGCGAATCCAAATGTTTCCATCTCAGGAAGTAGACTTAAAGTCCAAAACACACTGCAGAAATACTCCAGTCTGAGACTGCTTTAACTGCCCTAGGGAATCCTGGGAAGGACAGGTTACTCACCTGTAACGGTATTTCTTCGAGTGGTCATCTGCGAATACATACAAATGGGTTTCACTGTGCCTGCGCAGTGCTGTTTGGATATTTCTAGAATCACTGGGCAAAGTACACTTTGCAACCTATAGAAACTTTTTGGCAGTAACCCCGCCCCCCTCCTATAAAGCCCCGGTTCCCGCTCTTTTCCCCAGTTCCAAAAATTTTTCCCGCCAAGTAGGCAATGCAAGACAGAGCCAAAGTGAGCAGGACACCGAGGGGAGGATGGGCAGGATTTGTATGTATTCGCAGATGACCACTCAAAGAAATACCGTTACAGGTGAGTAACCTGTCCTTCTTCTTCGTGGTCTCTGTGAATCATACAAATGGGTTTAGACTGACAAGCTTAGGTATGCAGCGGAGGGAGTGTCCTGAAACCAAAGCTATGGTAAACCAAAGGTAATTTTATTATAACAATAAAACTGAACCATAAAAGAGTCAGTCCTGTTTTTTGCACAGCAGATCAAATGCAGGCATAACATTGCAAGGCATAAGAAGGGCATGTAAGGTCACGCACGGCCATACCCATTGGCATTGTGCAAGCATAAATCACAGTTCAACTGAATAATAACCCTGCAGAACCTGAGGAGGGAATGTAAGGTCATGCAAGACCAACCCCACTGGAAGTGAACACAAGTGAACACATTATAGACCAATTCAACACAGTACCCTCTGCATAAACATGGCACAACACACAGTAATAAAGCAATCAATGCAACCCAGAAACCAACACAGCCCTCCCAACGGCTGTCCATTCTATAATGCTTTATAAAAGTCAATGGCTGGGACCAAACAGCCGCTTTGCAAACATCAGCTAGGGAGATGCCAGACAGAAAGGCAGAGGATGCTGCAACCGCCCTGGTCGCATGCGAGCGCACCCTGGCCGGTGTCGGTTTCCCTGACAGTTCATAGCAGAGATGGATAGTGTTAGCCACCCATTTCGAGAGTCTTTGGGGCGACACCAGTAAACCCTTTCTTGGTTCCGAATAGCACTGAAAAAGTCTTTCGGAATGACTCGAACCCATAGTTCTATCTAAGTAGAAAGTCAAAGCTCTCCGAACGTCCAGCGTATGGAGGCTGCGTTCCTCCACAGTGGATGGGTTCGAAGCCAAGGTCGGCAACACAATGTCCTGACACATGTGAAAGGAGGAAACTACCTTAGGGAGGAAGGTGATATCAGTCCGGAGCACCACCTTGTCCTTGTGGAACCGGAGGAAAGGTTCATCCCTCCGCAGGGCACAAAGTTCTCCTGCCCGGCGAGCAGAGGTGATGGCCACCAGGAAGACAGTCTTCCAAGTTAAAAGTCTTAGGTCCGTTGTGGCCAAGGGCTCAAAGGGCTTGGACTGGAGGGCAGACAGCACAACCTCCAAGCTCCAAGCCGGGGCAGGGGCCGAAACCTGGGGATGTAGGTTATTGCAACCTTTTAAAAAGTTCTTTACAAGAGGGTCCCTGAAAAAGGAAGGCAAACCATCATACTGAAAATGTGAACAAATAGCAGAAAGATAACACTTGATGGATGCGAGGCACAGTCCTGCATCCACCAACGACATCAAAAAATCAAGCACCACTGGCACAGTGATGCAATGTGGGGACAGATCCCTTTCAGCGAGGAACGAAAGGAACCTTTTCCATTTGGAGGCACAGGACTTCTGGGTTGCAGGCTTATGCGCAGCACGGATCACCCTCTGTACCGAAGGGGGCAACGACGTCAACGCCGGAGCCTCCAAGCCACCATTGGCAACGAGTCGATGTCGGGATGCCGAACTCTCCCCTCCTGGAGGGTGAGAAGGTCCGGCCTCGGTTCCAGTCGGAGAAACTCGTTGTTGGAGAGGCGAAGGAGCAGCGGAAACCACGGCTGTCTCAGCCACCACGGGGTGATGAGAATCGCATCGACGCCATCTCTCGACATCTTGGACACCACTCTGGTCAGCAACGGAAACAGGGGAAAGGCGTAGATCACTTCCCGGGACCAATCGAAGGCGAATGCATCTCCGAGGGAACTCTCGTGTCGCATCCGAGAACAGAACTGGGGACAATGTCTGTTGGAGGCTGTTGCAAATAGGTCGATCTGGGGGGCTCCCCACCGGTAGAACAGGTCTCCGACTGTCTCTGGATGAAGCCTCCATTCGTGGCAGGTTGAGGTTCTGCTGAGTTGATCTGCTAAGGTGTTTTCGTCCCCTGGCAGGTGAATCACCTGGAGGAGGATGTCTCTCTGAATGCACCAGTCCCAGATGCTCAAAGTGATGTTCAGGAGAGTTTTGGACTTGGTGCCTCCCTGCTTGTTGACATAGTACATCATCGTAGTGTTGTCGGTCCTGAGCAGAAGCACCTTGCCTGTGACGGTGGATTCGAAAGCTTTCAAAGCCTTCTCAACAGCCAGCATCTCCAGTGCGTTGATGTGGAGAGCACATTCTTGTTGTGACCACTTTTCCCTCACACACAAGTCCAGGAGATGAGCGCCCCAGCCTTCCATCGACGCATCCGTCGTCAGGGTCATTTGCGGCTGAGGCTGGACAAAGGGCATACCTACGCACACGTTTTGGGAGTCTAGCCACCATCCGAGAGAGGCAGTCATGGGCCTCGGCAGAGTGAGCCATCTGTTTGGGGAGTCTGTCAAGGGGTCGAAGACGGACAGGAACCAAGACTGAAGCGGCCTGAGACGCAACCGTGCCCAAGGAGTCACGAACATAGTGAACGCCATGTGGCCCAAGGCAACCTGGATGTCCCTGGCCTTGACTCTCCTGTGCGAGTGGACGGCGCGCACCGCAGTCAACAAAGTCTGGAAGCGGTCCAGAGGGAGGTAGGCGGTAGACTCTTCGGAGTCGAGAACGGAGCCGATGAAACGGACCTGCTTGGATGGGGTCAAGTGGGATTTCTCTAGATTGACTACCAGTCCCAAGTCTGACAAGAGGCGCAGAGTGAAATGAATTGCGTTCTGGAGCTCTTGTCTTGACGGGGCTGTCAGCAGCCAATCGTCTAGGTACGGAAAAACGCTGAAGCCCATCCGATGGAGGTAGGCTATCACTGGGGCCATGCACTTTGTAAAGACTCGTGGAGCTGTGGCCAAGCCAAATGGGAGCACATTGTAGTGGTAAGCGACGGAACCGATGGCGAAGGCGAGAAATCTGCGGTGGGGCTCCCTTATCCCCACATGGAAATAAACGTCCTTTAAGTCCACCGTCGCAAACCAAAGGTCCTGGTGAAGCAAAGGCAAAATAGAAGCCAAGGTTACCAGTCCAGCCAGAGAGAGGAGAAGGAGAGGAGCTGCTTGGCAGCCTTTTTGAGACCGTGTGCTTGAGACCGTGTGCTCGTTGCTGAAGGGGCGGAGCTTCTGTGAGTCACATCTGTGAGTCACAAGGGGGCGGAGCTAGCAGACTAGCTTTATATACCACCTTCCATTCATTTTCTTTAACTCAACAACTCTGCTCAAGTGGCATCAGGTTAGAATCAGATATTGAAACAGAACCTTCCCTTTAAGTGTAAGATAGCAGCCAGTACATTCCTTTAAAGAAGTATTCCCAGTAGATTGACTGTTATATTTACTACTAAAGACTTTGCAGTATGGACAACGAGGGATCTGCCGCAGTCACCTGCAACTCTTGTGGGATGTTTCTCTTCTTGCCTACAGAAGTGGAGAACTTCACATGCACCAAGTGCAAGTTGGTAGCACTCTTGGAGGAGAAAGTGCAGCAGCTGGAGTCCAGAGTAGCTACACTTCAGCAGATTAGGGAACAAGAGGATTTCCTGGACACAATAGAACTAACCATCTTGGATGAGTACCACGCAGAGGAAGATGCTAGGGTGGAAGAGGTCACTTGCCAAACAGAGGAGGCAGACAGCTGGAGGAATGTCACAAAGAGAAGTAAGCCAAGAAGGAATTGTTCAGGGAGCTTGCAGCTAGAGAATCGATTCGAAGCTCTTTCCTTTATCAAGGAAGATGAAGAAGAGCAGCATGGACAGACTTCAGGGACAGAGCAGGGGAGCCTGAGAGTCCCACCCGAGGGAACAGTCGCTGCTAAGCCTCGGAGGAGGCGTGTGGTCGTAGTGGGGGATTCCTTGCTGAGGGGTACAGAAGCAGTGATTTGTAGGCCTGACAAGATGTCTCGAGAGGTGTGTTGTCTTCCAGGTGCAAAGATCCGTGATGTGACAGAGAGGCTGACAAGACTGGTCAAGCCTACTGACCAATACCCCTTCCTTTTGGTCCACGTGGGAACTAATGATACTGCAAGACACAGCATTCAGAACATCAAAAGGGATTACGAGGCGCTTGGTAGGAAGCTGAAAGGAATGGATGTACAGGTTGTCATCTCGTCTCTTCTGCCAGTTGAAGGGCATGGTCCAGGAAGGGAGAGGAAAATAGCAGATGTTAACAACTGGCTTCGCAGATGGTGCCGCCAAGAAGGATTTGGATTCTTCGATCATGGGCTGCGGTTCCATGAGGAGGGACTTCTTGCAACAGACGGGTTGCATCTCACGCCAGTTGAAAGAAATGTTTTTGCCAACAGTCTCAAGAACTTGATCAGGAGAGCTTTAAACTGAGTTCCGAGGGGAAGGGAGACAATATTAAGGAAGGCGAAAGGGATGGCGAAAATAGTCAAACTGACATAGAGGAAACAAGGCAAACAGTGCAAGGACCCAACAGTGGGAGGCAAAAAAACTTGCACAGGCAGCGAGTAAAAGGGAACCATGGTCTGCGATGTCTCTACACTAATGCACAGACCATGGGAAATAAGCAAGATGAACTCGAACTCCTAGTACAACAAAGCAAATATGATATAATAGGCATCACTGAAACCTGGTGGGATGAGTCTCATGATTGGAATGTGGAAATAGAGGGGTATAACCTTATTAAGAGAAATAGGAAAGGAGGAGGAATAGCACTATATGCCAGAGATATTTACACCAGTGAAGAGATCCTGGACATCAGTCATGGAAGCCAGGTGGAGAGCATCTGGATAAGAATCAAAGGGGAGGGAAACAACAGGGGTGTTACGGTGGGAGTCTACTACAGACCCCCAAGTCAGACTGAGGAATTGGATGATATCTTTCTAGAACAGATGACCACACAGTCAGAAAAGAGAGATGTAGTAGTGATGGGCGACTTCAACTATCCTGATATTTGCTGGAAGTCAAACTCAGCAAAATCCTCAAGGTCTAGCAAATTCCTCACTTGCCTGGAAGACAATTTCATGGTCCAAAAGGTGGAAGAGGCAACAAGGGGGTCAGCTATTTTAGATCTGATCCTAACCAACAAGGATGACTTGGTTAATGGGGTGCAAGTGGTGGGATCATTAGGTGGAAGTGACCATGTTCTCCTGGAGTTTGTAATACAGTGGAAAGGAGAAGCCAGGCATAGTCAAATACGCATCCTAGACTTTAGGAGAGTGGATTTTAGTAAACTTAGAGAAGTATTGAGGGCGATTCCATGGTCAGAAATACTAAAAGATAAGGGAGTTCAGGACAGATGGGAGTTTCTCAAAAGAGAGATACTGAAGGCACAATTTCAAACAGTTCCAGTGAGAAAGAAAAACGGGAGGTGTCTCAAGAAACCAGGATGGATGACTAAGGAACTTTCAACTGAGCTATGTTTTAAATGGAACATGTATAAGAAATGGAAAAATGGGGAAATCACCAAAGAGGAATTCAAACAAATAGCAGGCATGTGTAGAGATAAGGTCAGAAAAGCTAAAGCGCAGAATGAACTCAGGCTTGCTAGAGAGGTTAAGAACAATAAAAAGGGCTTTTATGGATATGTCCACAGCAAAAGGAAGAAGAAGGAAACGGAAGGGCCACTGCGTGGAGAAGATGGCAAAATGCTAACAGGAGATAGAGAAAAGGCAGAATTACTCAACACCTTCTTTGCCTCAGTCTTCTCAGAAAAGGCAAAGGGTGCTCAACCTGAGGATAATGGAGCAGAGGACAGAATAGAGGAATTTCAGCACAGAATAAGTAAAGAGATAGTAGAGGAACACCTTGTTAATCTAAATGAATTTAAGTCTCCAGGACCAGATGAACTCCATCCAAGGGTATTAAAAGAACTGGCAAAAGTAATATCGGAGCCATTGGCAATCATATTTGAAAACTCCTGGAGAACAGGAGAGATCCCAGCAGACTGGCGAAGGGCAAACGTTGTCCCCATCTTCAAAAAGGGGAAAAAAGAGGATCCCAACAATTATCGTCCAGTTAGTCTGACATCAGTTCTAGGAAAGATTCTGGAGCAGATCATTAAATAGAGAGTCTGTGAACATCTAGAAGGCAATGCCATAATCACAAAAAGTCAACATGGGTTTCAGAGAAACAAGTCATGCCAGACAAACCTAATCTCTTTCTTTGATAAAATTACCAGCTTGGTAGATGAAGGGAATGCTGTGGATATAGTATATCTTGATTTCAGTAAGGCCTTTGACAAGGTTTCCCATGACATTCTTGCAAACAAGCTTGCAAAATGTGGGCTAGACAAAGGAACTGTTAAATGGATCTGTAATTGGTTGACCGGCCGAACCAAAGGGAGCTCAACAATGGCTCCTTTTCATCCTGGAGAGAAGTGACCAGTGGGGTCCCACAGGGCTCTGTCCTGGGCCCAGTGCTATTCAACATCTTTATCAATGACCTGGATGACAGAATTGGGAGCATACTTATCAAATTTGCAGATGACACCAAATTAGGAGGAATAGCTAATACTCCAGAGGACAGGATCAAGATTAAAAATGACCTGAATAGACTAGAAAGCTGGGCCAAAGCTAACAAAATGAAATTCAACACAGAGAAATGTAAGGTATTGCACTTAGGGCGGAAAAATAAAATGCACAGATATAGGATGGGTGACACCTGGCTGAATTAAACTACGTGTGAAAGGGATCTAGGAGTCCAAGTAGACCACAAGTTGAACATGAGTGAACAGTGTGATGCGGCAGCTAAAAAGGCCAATGCTATTTTAGGCTGCATCAATAGAAGTATAGTGTCTAGATCAAGAGAAGTAATAGTGCCACTGTATTCTGCTTTGGTCAGGCCCCACCTAGAATATTGTGTCCAGTTCTGGGCGCCACAATTCAGAAAGGACATTGAGAAACTGGAGCGTGTCCAAAGGAGGGCGACAAAAATGGTGAAGGGTCTGGAAACCATGCCCTATGAGGAACGACTTAGGGAGCTGGGGATGTTTAGCCTGGAGAAAAGAAGGTTAAGAGGTGATATGATAGCCCTGTTTAAATATTTGAAAGGATGTCATATTGAGGAGGGAGCAAGCTTGTTTTCTGCTGCTCCAGAGAACAGGACCCGGAACAATGGATGCAAGCTACAGGAAAAGAGATTCCACCTGAACATTAGGAGGAACTTCCTGACAGTAAGGGCTGTTCGACAGTGGAATGCACTTCCTCGGAAGGTGATAGAGTCTCCTTCCTTGGAGGTCTTTAAACAGAGGCTGGATGGCCATCTGTCAGGGATGCTTTGATATGGATTTCCTGTATGGCAGGGGGTTGGACTGGATGGCCCTAGTGGTCTCTTCCAACTCTACGATTCTATGATTCTATGATTCTATGATTCTATGCGAAAACGCCTATACTGCAAAAAGGAATTAAGTTCCCTTAGGTCCAGTATGGGCCTATTTCCTCCATCTGGTTTTGGCACCGTAAAGTACCTGGAGAAAAAGGCTCTGGGCCATAACTCAGGCGACAATGGTGAGATGGCCCCTTTTTGAAGGAGAGAGCGCACTTTGTCGAGAAGGGTGTCCGAGGGGGCAGTAGAAATAAAAGCTCCGGTGGGCGGGAGCTCTTCGAACTCGAGGGTATAGCCCCTTCGGACAATGTTTAAAACCCAGGAGTCGGAGGAAATAGAAGCCCATGTGGTGGCAAAGGGCCTTAGTATGTTGAAAAAGAATAAGGTGGTAGAGGCAAAGTGCGCTGCGGATCTTCATGACCTCTTCTTTCCCTGATCGGGCTCTTGCCGGCGGTTCTTACGGTACCGGGACTGGTTGCGACGGCCCGAGGAAGAGGAAGACTGGGATGGGTATCCCTGTCGCTGCGGGCCCTGTTGGTGGAACTGACGTTCCTGGTAGGGGGGCCTCTGGAACTGACCTTGGTGATGCTGCCAGGGGCGGAGACGCTTGCGGAAAGAGGAAGGCCCAGGTGTGGACATGCTGTGCTTCCGAGCCGCTGCCTTCATACGAAACTTCTTGTTGAGCCTCTCGTCTGTATCGGCGTGGAACAAGCCCGAGCCGTCTATAGGCATGTCCTCAATGGTGTTCCGAACGTTCTGGTTGATGTCGGAGCCCCGGAGCCAAGCATGTCTCCTCAGTGCGATAGATGCCGACATGGCTCTCCCAGTGCATTCAGTGACGTTTCTGGCCGCGGTGATCAGCCAGCTCCCAATAGAGTGGGCCTCATCCCTGATCTCAGTCAAGGTCCGCTGCACCTCGTCTGGGACGTCCGGAACTATCGGAGAGATGCCTTCCATCAACGTCTGGACGTATGCCCCCATGCAAGCCGTATAGTTCGTAGCTTTCACTGCTAACGCGGCCGCCGCATAAGCCTTCTTAGCCAGCGTGTCTATCTTCCTGGCTTCTTTGTCCACCGGAGAGGTAGTTTGCCGCTGAGTGGAGGTCTGCTGGGCGCCCTCCACAATAGCAGAGTTCTGGCGAGGATGGGATGTCAGCCATGGGGCGTTGGGGGCAGAGACCCTGTAAAGCGACTCAATCTTGCGCGGAGGGCCAAGGAGCGAGGAAGGGGCGTCCCACGAACATTTGAGGATTGTCTCCAGCGATGGAAGAAATGGGACGCACGGGGGTGTTGGGACCCGGCCATGGACCCGACGTTCCACTGGGTCTCTTGCATCCTCCTCAGGGTAGGCCAGTTCGATGTCCAGAGCCCTGGACATCTTAATCACATGTTCCGCGAAGGAACAGACATCATCCGACGGGGAGGCAGCCTCCGGATGGTGGAGCTCCTGAGGAGATTGGCGTGGGGGGTCATCATCATCATCTGAGGGCTTCTCGGAGCCGACCAACGGGTCCGGCTCAGAATCGGAAGATTCGACCCGCAGCATCACCCTGGCCCTGGGCCTGTCAGCTGGACGTGGAGCTGCCTGGACCAAAGCAGATCTAGATGTCTCTATGCGATCCGAACGCCCTTCCTCCCAGCGTCGGCCTTCTCGAGGGCGATCACGTGAGGAGACTCTGGACATCTCGTCTCTAGGCACCTTCACGTAAAACTGGTCCGCCTCAGAGTCGTAAAACAGCCCGTCGTCAGCAGGAGCCCGCACAGGAAAAAGGGGGGCTGGAGATGGAGACCTTGGGGGCCGGTCAGCCCGCACGGGAGAAAGGGGAGCTGGAGCTGGAGACCTTGAGAGTTGGTCCCGAGAAGGAGACCTCGAGAGTCGGTGGCGGGAGTCCTCATCATCAGAGCGGAGGAACGGAACGGTGGCCGTCGCAGAAGGCCCTGGGTCCGAAGATGGCTGTCCCGCATCCACGGAAGAAGGGGTTCTCTTGGATGCAACCAGAGGCAGGTCCCGCCTTGGGGACTCCGTACAGGGGCGAGGGCGATCCACATGATCCACCTTCTTAGCGGTGTCCGACATCTTTGACGGGGATCTGGGATGAGAATGATCCCGTGGGCGCTTGGCCTTCTTGGCAGCCTTCGCATCAGGCGTTGAATCCGATGTCCTCTTTTTCTTGGCCGACTTCGACTCCCGCGGTGCATCGGGAGGAAAGAAGGGGATAGGTGACTCCGTGAGTCCGACACCCGGTCTGGGTGTATCCCCCTTGTGAGAGGCCGACTTCGCCTTCAAAGAACCATCCCTGGAGGGCCCGGAGCCGTCCTTCGGATCCGACGGAGCCGCCTTACGGGACTTGTGGTCCGAGACCGCCCGAGAAGCCTTTGCAGGAGTCTCCTGCTCCCGAGATGAAGTTGAGGCGGCGGCCGTACCCACAGACCCAGATTTCTGAGGGTGCTTGGTGGGTTTGGAGGTGGCACTGGGCTTCCCCGAGCCACGGGCCACTTTGGGATCAGAAGTGGGTTCCCCAGGCCCAGAAACCGAGGACGAAGACGGAGGAGCACTAGCCAGACCATCGCGGGTGGAGAGGGCCGGGGTCGTGACAGGAGCCACAGGGGCCGAGGACGGATGAGGATCCCCTTCCCGGATCTTACCCTGGGCTATCGCCGATGTCAAACGAGATTCCCGGTTCTTCCTAGCCTGGGTCCTATACAATCCTTCCCGTACACTCTGATCCTCCGGGAAAAACTCTTACAATCTAGAAAGACCAGACTGGCGGTGAAATTCCTGGAGGTCCTTCTCTGCCACCGCTCCAAAAACTTGGAATGACCTGCCGGAAGAGATTCACCAATTATCCTCACTCGAGGCTTTCAAAAAGGTGACAAAAACCTTTCTCTTCCGGCAGACCTTCCCTGAGTGATAACTGCCCGAACCAATTCTGTCCATCCTTCCTTCTATATCTCCTCATCATTCATGAATTGTAAAATAATCTTGTGATGGACAGGTTGCTCACCTGTAACGGTATTTCTTCGAGTGGTCATCTGCGAATACATACAAATGGGTTTTACTGCGCCTGCGCAGTGCTGCTCGGAACCTTCTGGAATCACTGGGCAGAGTTAACTCTGCAACATATTGAAACTTTTTGGCGGTAACTCCGCCCACCCGTTATAAGGCCCCTGCCTTCCCGCTCTTTTCCCCAGTTCCGTAATTTTTCCGCCAAGCAGGCGAAGGAAGAGAGCCAAAGAGAGCAGGACACTGAGGGGACGGACGGGTGGGATTTGTATGTATTCGCAGATGACCACTCGAAGAAATACCGTTACAGGTGAGCAACCTGTCCTTCTTCTTCGTGGTCTCTGCGAATCATACAAATGGGTTAGACTGACAAGCTTAGGTATGCGGCGGAGGGAGTGTCCTGAGACCATAGCTATGGCAAACCAAAGGTATATTTATTACAATAAACACCTTGAACCATAAAAAGAGTCAGTCATTTGTAGATGCACAGATCAAACATAGCAATAACATTGCTGAACCTGAGAAGTGGACAAAAGGTCATGCAAGACCAGTCCATGGAAATTGTGCAAATCATCATTTAACAGATAAACACAGTAACATACGTACATAAGTGTGAAAAGCAACCATCAGTAGCAATTAATGCAACCCCGAAACTAACACAGCCCTCCCGAAAGCTGCGTCTCGAATGGCCCTGGTGTCCAACCTGTAATGTTTTATAAAAGTCAGAGGTTGGGACCAGACAGCGGCCTTGCAGACATCCTCGAGGGGGATCCCTGACAGGAATGCAGAGGATGCTGCCACTGACCTCGTGGAATGAGCCCGAACCCTGCCAGGGAGAGGCTTGCCTAACAGATCATAGCAGAGGTGGATGGTACCAGCCACCCATTTGGACAGCCTCTGCGCAGACACAGGCAACCCCCGCTTCGGTACCGAGTAGCACTGGAAGAGTCTCTCGGACCGACTGAAGGCAGCAGTTCTGTCCAGGTAGAATGCCAGCGCTCTCCTGACATCAAGAGAATGCAGACGCCGCTCCTCCTCTGACGTCGGGTTCGACGCGAGGGTAGGCAGTACAATGTCCTGGCACATGTGGAAAGCGGACACCACCTTAGGCAAGAAGGTAATGTCCGTACGGAGAACTACCTTGTCCTTGTGGAATCTTAGGAAGGGCTGGTCCCTCCGTAAGGCACAGAGTTCGCCCGCACGGCGGGCAGAGGTGATGGCCACAAGAAAAGCGGTTTTCCAAGTCAATAGTCTCAAGTCCGCTGTGGCCATCGGTTCAAAGGGCTTGGATTGGAGGGCAGACAGTACCGTCTCCAAACTCCAAGCCGGTGTCGGTATCGAGGCAGGAGGATAAAGGTTGGCACAACCCCTCAGGAACCCTTTCACCAAAGGGTCCTTGAAAAAAGACACCCTCCCCCCGAACTGATATTTTGCACAGATGGCAGAGAGATAACATTTGATGGATGCGAGGGAAAGCCCCCCATCCAGAAGTGCCATCAAAAACTCCAGCACCACTGGAGTGGACACCTGTGCAGGAGATAAGCCCTTTTGTTCAAGGAAGACACAAAACCTCTTCCATTTAAAGGCATAGGCACGCTGAGTAGAAGGTTTCCTCGCGGCCAGGATCACCGACTTCACGGCATCGGGGAGGGCGGTCAGGGTAGGATTCTCCAAGCCACCAGCGGTAGGCTGTCGATGTCCGGATGGAGGATCCGTCCGTCCCGGATCGACAGCAGGTCCGGGCGAGGATCGAGACGAAGAAAGCACCTCCTGGAGAGATGTAGAAGGGATGCGAACCAGGGCTGTCTCGGCCACCACGGCGTGATCAAGATCGCGTTCGTGTGGTCCAGCATCATCTTGGAGACCACCCTGATGATAAGAGGAAAGGGGGGAAAGGCATAAAGGAATCCCTCCGTCCACAGGAAGGCGAATGCGTCCCCGAGGGATCCAGTCATTGGCCTCCTGGAGCAGAACTGGGGACAATGGCTGTTCCAAGCGGTCGCGAAGATGTCGATCTGGGGGGTTCCCCACCTGTCGAACAAGGCGCTGACCGTTTCCGGATGGAGTCTCCACTCGTGGCACACCGAGGACGATCTGCTCAGACGGTCTGCCAAGTCGTTGTCGTCTCCCGGCAGGTGGATTGCTTGAAGAAGAACCTGTCTCCGAATGCACCAGTCCCAGATGCGGAGAGTAATCTCGAGGAGTGTGCTTGACTTGGTGCCACCCTGTTTGTTGATGTAATACATCACGGTGGTGTTGTCCGTCTTCAGGAGCACCACCTTGCCTGTCACAGCGGGTTCGAAGGCCCTCAAAGCCTTCTCGACTGCAAGCATCTCGAGAGCATTGATGTGAAGAAGGCTGTCCGAGTCCGACCACCTGTCCTTTACGACCAAGTCGAGGAGGTGGGCGCCCCAGCCCTCTAGGGATGCATCGGTTGTCAGGGTGACCTCTGACTGTGGCTGGTGGAAGGGCATTCCGGCGCACACGTTGTGTTCGTTCAGCCACCAACCCAGGGAGGCGGCTACCGGTCTCGGTACCGTTAACCATCTGGTCAGGGAATCCTCTATCGGAGAAAAGACGGAGAGAAACCAAGCCTGGAGCGGACGTAGGCGAAGTCTCGACCACGGTGTCACGAAGGTCGTGGACGCCATGTGCCCCAGGGCGATCTGGACGTCCCTGGCTCTGACTCTTCTGTGTGATATGCAGGGGCTGAGTGATGTTACCAGTGCTTGGAACCGGTCTGGTGGAAGAAAGGCGGAGCATCTTACGGAGTCGAGGATGGCTCCGATGAATTTGATCTGTCTGGACGGGGTGAAATGAGATTTCTCTCTGTTGATTACCAGCCCGAGAGAATCCAGCAGCCGGATTGCGAATGAAATTGCATCTTGAAGGTCCTGCTGGGAGTCCGCGACAAACAGCCAGTCGTCTAAATAAGGGAAGACTCTGTAACCCTTTTGGTGCAGGTAAGCTACCACCGGGGCCATGCACTTTGTGAAGACTCGTGGAGCTGTGGCCAGGCCGAAAGGAAGGACATTGTAATGGAAGGCGTCGGAGCCGACGGCGAAGGCGAGGAATCTCCTGTGGGACTCCCGAATTCCGATGTGGAAGTAGGCGTCCTTCAAATCGATGGTCGCGAACCACAGGCCCTGGTGTAGGAGAGGCAGAATGGAGGCTAAAGTTACCATACGAAAGCGGCGGTAATGGAGGAAGAGGTTCAAATGTCTCAAGTCCAGAATTGGTCTAATGCCCCCATCGGACTTCGGTACCGTGAAGTACCTGGAGAAAAAGGCCGCATGGAAGGAATCGGGGGCCAGGGGGGAAATAGCCCCTTTGTCCAGTAAGGCGCGCACTTCGTCGAGAAGGGTGTCCGAGGGTGGGGTGGAAATGAAAGCTCCGGTGGTCGGGAGCTCTTTGAACTCAAGGGTATAGCCCCTGCGGACGATGTTTAGCACCCAAGAGTCGGAGGAAATGGAGGCCCACACGTTGATAAAGGGCCTAAGAATGTCCAAAAAGTATCTGGGAGAGGCGAAGTGCGCGGGAAGGTCTCATGCCCTCTTTTTGGACTGATCAGGGTCCTGCCGTCGGTTCTTGCGGTACCGAGAAGGCTGGTTGCGGCGACCAGAGGATGACGGAGACTGGGAAGGGTATCTCTGGCGTTGAGGGCCTTGCTGTTGGAACTGCCGGTCCTGGTAGGAGGACCTGCTGAATTGGCCTTGCTGCTGTTGCCAAGGGCGGAACCTCCTACGGAATGGAGCAGGGGTGGGGGCAGACATACCGTGCTTCCTCGCCGCTGCCTTCAGTCTAAACTTCCGGTTTAGCCTGTCATCCGTCTCGGCATGGAAGAGGCCCGAATCGTCTATGGGCATGTCCTCGATCGTAGACCTCACGTTGGCGTTTAGGTCCGAACCCCGCAACCAAGCGTGCCTCCTCAGGGCAAGGGAAGCTGCCATAGCCCTGCCCGAGCACTCCACGACGTTCCTGGAAGCAGTGATGAGCCATGCGCCGATGGAATGGGTCTCATCCCTAATCTCAGTGAGGGTTCGCTGGGCTTCATCCGGAACGTCGGGCACGATGGGGGAGATGCCTTCCATAAGGGTCTGAATATATGCACCCATACAAGCGGTGTAGTTGGTTGCCTTCACCGCCAGTGCTGCAGCCGCGTATGCCTTCCTGGCCAAGGCATCGACCTTCTTAGCCTCCTTATCAAACGGCACAGCAGCTTGCCGTTGGGTCGCAGTTTGCTGGGCACCTTCGACAATGGCAGAATTCTGCCGAGGGTGGGAGGTCAGCCACGGGGCCGTTGGGGCAGAAACCTTGTAAAGGGATTCGATCTTGCGCGGCGGTCCCACCAGGGAGGAAGGGCAATCCCACGAGCGTCTGACCAGGGCTTCCAGGGACGGCATAAAGGGAACCAGAGGCGTAGAATGGGCCCTGCTGCGAACCCTGCGTTCAAGGGGGTCCCTGGCCTCTTCCTCGGGATATTGGAGGTCAATGTCCAGAGCCCTGGACATCTTGATCACATGCTCGAGGAACGACCTGACATCATCCGTAGGAGAGGCCGTCTCCGGGTGGTGCAAGAGCTGTGGAGAGCTCCGGGCCGGGTCGTCGTCTCCCGAAGAGTATTCCGAATCCACAGGCTCGGGTTCGGAGTCAGAATCTAGCAAGTCCACCGCAGCATGCGGTCTGGGGTGTTGGACAGGCCTGTCCACACGCCGGGAGGAAACCGCTGTCGATGGGCCTGGCCGGTCAGGAAGTTCGCGACGATGGGACACTTGGTCGCGAGGTTGGTCCAAATCCCGGGGACGGTCCCGACCTCGGGAGGATTTGGAAAGGGCCACTTCCTTAGGGACCGGGAGAAAGAATTGGTCCGTCTCCGAGTCGTAATAATACTGCGGATCGGTCGGAGAGCGTGGAGCCAGCAAAACTGGAGAAGGAGACCTCGGCGGCTGATCAGGTACCTCTTCGTCGTCCGACAGGAGGAAAGGGAGCGTTGTCGCCGACTGAGTCTGAGTTGGCACGGTCTGGGCAGCGGTGTCCCGAAGGCGACTCGCAGCCGGATGGTGAAGGTCTGGAGAAGGATTGTCCACCGTAGGCGTGGCCAGAGGGTCGACCCGTCCCGGGGAGCCGGGACGCGGACGGTCACGGCGGGACTCCCGGTGCGGTTTGCGAGGGAGGGAAGCATCGTCCGAGCGCCTCTTGGAAGGTGAGCCCGTATGGGAGCTAGTCTTGGAGGTCGACTTGGACCTCTTAGCCGAAGAGGATGAGGTCGCCTCCGGGGCCGAAGACTGCCTCTTCTTGGCTGACTTGTGGCGAGGCGGTGCATCTGGAGGGAAAAACTGGATCGGAGACTCCGAGATAGTAGCCGTCCGACCAGCTCGCTCTTCGGTACGGGCAACGGAATCCCTCGAGCCCGAGGGTTCCTCGGAGGCGGTGTTCCTCGAAGTGGGGTCCGAACCAGGCTTGGACTTGGACCTCTTTTTCTCCGGGGCCGCCCGGGACGTTCCCGGTGTCTCAGATGGAACTCCCTCCGTACGGCTGGTAGCCGTTTCCTGCCCGACTGACCCCGATGTGCGGGCATGTTTCAGGGGTTTGGGAGCGGCATCTCGGGCCGGCTGGCGAGAAGGGTCCGAACTCCCCTTGTCCTGCCCCAGAGAAGTAGAAGGAGGAGCGCTGGAAGGGCCGCTGCGAGCCTGGGCAGGTGGAGCCGAGGCAGAAGGAGCTGACGCCGGGCGAGAGTCCCCTTCCCTGATCTTGCCCTGGGCAATGGCAGAAGTAAGCCGCGACTCCCGATTTTTACGGGCTTGGGAGGACATGGACTTACAGAGGCTGCAGACCCTAGGGTCGTGGTCCCGGCCCAGGCAGAAGAGGCAAGAGGAATGGGGATCCTGGACAGGAACCTTTCCGCTGCAGATGTCACATTTCTTAAAAGGAGGGGACATCCTGCGAGTCAAGGAGATCCAAAGCCGAAGTCAAAACAGTCCGAGTGTCCGAGTTACCAGGGGCGGGAGAGAGAGAGTAGTCAAAAAGCAGTCCGAAGGTCAAAAAAACGAGAGTGATTCAAAGCAAGCGAAAGTTCCTAGGAGCAGCGAGCGCGGCGGAAAAATTGCGGAACTGGGGAAAAGAGCGGGAAGGCAGGGGCCTTATAACGGGTGGGCGGAGTTACCGCCAAAAAGTTTCAATATGTTGCAGAGTTAACTCTGCCCAGTGATTCCAGAAGGTTCCGAGCAGCACTGCGCAGGCGCAGTAAAACCCATTTGTATGATTCGCAGAGACCACGAAGAAGAAATTATACTGCATTGTTATATATTTTAATCATGTTTTATGAATTTTATAGTTTGGGACAGAGGGTTAGGTCAGGGTTTTGTGAGTTTTATTGTTTTTATATTGTGAATTATAAACTCTGTTGTTACCCGCCTCAATCCCCAAACAGAAGAGGCGGGATATAAATAAATATTATATTATTATTATTATTTAGCTGCTGCGTCGCACTGTTGACTCATGTTCAACTTGTGGTCTACTTGGACTCCAAGATCCCTTTCACACGTAGTTTCATTCAGCCAGGTGTCACCCATCCTATATCTGTGCATTTCATTTTTCCGCCCAAAGTGTAATACCTTATATTTCATCATGTTGAAATTCATTTTGTTAACCTTGGCCCAGCTTTCTAGTCTATTCAGGTCATTTTGAATTTTGATCCTGTCCTCTGGAGTATTAGCTGTTCCTCCTAATTTGGTGTCATCTGCAAATTTGATAAGTATGCTCCCAATTCTGTCCTCCAAGTCATTAATAAAGATGTTGACTAGCCCTGGGCCCAGGACAGATCCCTATGGATAGACCCCTGAGTAGGAAGGGACCTGAAGGGACATCTAGTGTAAGCCTCTGCTGTGCAGAAATACGCAGCCAAAGCATGCCCCAAAGATGGCCAAGAGCCCACCTGTGGTGAAAGGCCTTCAAAGATGGTGAGTCCTCCTCCGTGGCAATGCTTTACCTGTTCTTCTGTTGAACGTCATTTGCTCATCCAGAGACATTTTCCTGCTAGGCCTGAGAAAATGGACACAATCCTTTGTCATGCAGGGAAGTTATTTTAAAGACACACAAGCACCCATAAAGCTTTTGCCAGAACAGCAGATACGGTGCTTGGGTTTTTTGTGTTTCTTTTGTGGTGGGGGAAACCACACAGACTCTTCCCTATCCAGAAACAGCCAGACCACAGGCAGTTCGTTTAGGAGCAGTTGCAGAAATTGGCATTCAACAGCTGGGGCACATTTTGATATTCCACGACGGGGCCTTTTTGGCACTGACAGGCATGTTTTGGCGAAAGTATTTACAAAGCACCCAATGGAGCATACTGGATCAGATGAGACCCTCCAGGTGGCTGGGTTTGGAATCCCTCTGAAGGCAAAGTCAGGTGCCAGCCAGCCCTGGCAGTGACCCTGGGAAGCCTCCCTGGGCAGAGGTTACAGCCACAAAGAGCCTGGGGTGGGAGGAAACCACACCCATAGGCTCTGCTATCTCTGATCAGTGCGTGTGCGTGTGTGTGTGCGCACACACACGTGTGTGTGCTTTTGTGGTTATGGTGTGCAGCAGCAGCGCCTTGATTCTCAGAAGAGTAGACACTCTCCAGTGCCAATTGATGCAAACACCTTGGGTGTTTTGAAGCAAATCAAAGACAAAAAAGCTTCCTTATCTTTGCTGCCAATCAAGATGGGCAAGATAGAGGCCTTTTTTGCACCTGCAGCCCTGCTGCTGGCTGAGTTACAGTAAATGATGCTGCTGCCTCCCAAGGGGTCTCCTCCACATCATGTCACACAGAAATACACACACACACTCTCCCTGCCATCTTTTGCTTGATAACTCCTGCCCCATTGCCCCCCAGCTGCATCCATCTCCTCTGCGGTGTCACAATGTTCCCTTTGCCTCTTTTAAAATGGAATGAGCAAGTGAGCATGACCTGTAGTTGAAAACCATTAGATAGTCAAATTGATAGAGCAAGACTAAAGAAAACATAGCTGTTTTTGCAGGTAGTTGTCAAGGCAGGAGAGAACAGAACATGAATATAAGCAGAATAGAAGAAATATCAGAAGAAATGGACAGGTTGCTTACCTGTAACGGTATTTCTTCGAGTGGTCATCTGCGAATAAATACAAATGGGTTTACTGCGCCTGCGCAGTGCTGCTCGGAACCTTCTGGAATCACTGGGCAGAGTTAACTCTGCAACATATTGAAACTTTTTGGCGGTAACTCCGCCCACCCGTTATAAGGCCCCTGCCTTCCCGCTCTTTTCCCCAGTTCCGCAATTTTTCCGCCAAGCAGGCGATGGAAGAGCCAATCAGAGCAGGACACTGAGGGGACAGACGGGTGGGATTTGTATGTATTCGCAGATGACCACTCGAAGAAATACCGTTACAGGTAAGCAACCTGTCCTTCTTCTTCGTGGTCTCTGCGAATCATACAAATGGGTTTAGACTGACAAGCTAAGGTATACGGCGGAGGGAGTGTCCTGAGACCAAAGCTATGGTAAACCAAAGGTACATTTATTGCAATAAACACCTTGAACCATCAGAGTCAGTCATCTTGTTCATGCACAAAAGCAAATAGTAATAACTTTGCTAAACCTGAGAGGGGAACAGAGGTCATGCAAGACCGATCCCATGGGATTTGTGCAAATTAACATTGAACAAAGTGTTAAACAGTGTCAACTACACAACACAAAAAATATCAGCAGTGCAATCAATGCAACCCTGAAACCAACACAGCCCTCCCGAAAGCTGCGTCCCGGATGGCTCTGGTGTCCAACCTATAGCGCTTAATAAAAGTCAGTGGTTGGGACCAGACAGCAGCCTTACAGACGTCCTCCAAAGGAATCCCCGAGAGGAATGCGGAGGACGCTGACATTGCCCTCGTGGAGTGAGACCGAACCCTGCCAGGGAGAGGCTTGCCTATCAGTTCATAGCAGAGGTGGATGGTACCAGCCACCCATTTGGACAACCTCTGCGCTGACACAGGCAACCCCTTCTTCGGAACCGAGTAGCACTGGAAGAGTCTCTCGGATCGACTGAAGGCAGCAGTTCTGTCCAGGTAAAAGGCTAGTGCCCTCCTGACATCAAGAGAGTGCAGGCGCCGCTCCTCATCCGACGTAGGATTGGATGCGAGAGTGGGCAACACAATGTCCTGGCACATGTGGAAAGCAGACACTACCATCGGCAGGAAGGTAATGTCCGTACGTAGGACCACCTTGTCCTTGTGGAACCTCAGGAATGGCTGGTCCCTACGTAACGCACAGAGTTCGCCCGCACGGCGGGCAGAGGTGATGGCCACAAGAAAAGCGGTTTTCCAAGTCAATAGTCTCAAGTCCGCTGTGGCCATCGGTTCAAAGGGCTTGGATTGGAGGGCGGACAATACCGACTCCAAACTCCAAGCCGGCGTAGGTACCGACACAGGAGGATAAAGGTTTGCACAACCCTTCAGGAACCCCTTCACCAAGGGGTCTTTGAAGAAAGAAACCCTCCCCCCGAACTGGTATTTGGCACAGATGGCAGACAGGTAGCATTTGATGGATGTGAGAGACAGCCCTCCATCCAAAAGTGCCATCAGGAACTCCAACACCACCGGAGTGGACACCTGTGTAGGAGACAAGCTCTTCTGGTCAAGGAAGAGGCAAAATCTCCTCCATTTCAGGGCATAGGAGCGCTGGGTGGAAGGTTTCCTCGCAGCCAGGATCACTGCCCTCACCGATTCCGGCAAGGTAGTCAGCGCCGAATCCTCCAGGCCACCAGCGGCAGGCTCTCGATGTCGGGGTGGAGAATTCGACCGTCCTGGATCGAAAGCAGGTCCGGGCGAGGGTCGAGACGGAGGCAGCATCTCCTGGAGAGGTGGAGAAGGGATGCGAACCACGGCTGTCTCGGCCACCATGGGGTGATTAAGATCGCATGCGAGCGGTCCGTAGTCATCTTGGAAACCACTCTGATGATGAGAGGGAACGGAGGGAAGGCGTAGAGGAGCTCCCCCGTCCAGAGGAAAGCGAATGCGTCTCCTAGGGACCCGTCCATTCGCTTCCTGGAGCAGAACTGGGGACAGTGGCTGTTCCAGCTGGTCGCGAAGAGGTCGATCCGGGGGGTTCCCCACCGATCGAAGAGGTCGCTGACCGTCTCGGGATGGAGCCTCCACTCGTGGCACACCGATGAAGATCTGCTGAGGCGGTCTGCCAGCTCGTTGTCTTCCCCGGGAAGGTGAATCGCTTGGAGGAGGACGCGTCTCTGGATGCACCAATCCCAGATGCGGAGTGTGAGATCGAGCAAAGTCCTGGATCTGGTACCACCTTGCTTGTTGATGTAGTACATCACGGTGGTGTTGTCCGTCCTGAGGAGGACCACTCTCCCCGAGACAGCAAACTCGAATGCCCTCAAAGCCTTCTCCACTGCAAGCATCTCCAAGGCGTTGATGTGGAGGCGCTTGTCTCGTGCGGACCACCTGTCTTTGACGACGAGGTCGAGCAGGTGGGCGCCCCATCCCTCCAGGGATGCATCGGTTGTCAGAGTCAGCTGTGCCTGGGGCTGATGGAAGGGCATCCTGGTGCAGACGTTGGAGCTGTCTAACCACCATCTGAGGGAAGCGGCCACCGGTCTCGGTACCGTGAGCCACTTTGAAGGCGGGTCCTCCAACGGGGAAAAGACGGAGAGGAACCAGGCTTGGAGAGGTCGAAGACGAAGTCTTGCCCAGGGGGTGACGAACGTCGTCGACGCCATGTGACCCAGGGCGACTTGGACATCTCTGGCTCTCACCCTTCTGTGGGAGATGCACGGCCTGAGGGATGTTGTCAGAGCCTGAAACCGGTCCGAAGGGAGGAAAGCGAGGCAGTTTTCGGAGTCGAGGACGGCTCCGATGAACTTGACCCGCCTGGTCGGCGTAAAGTGGGACTTTTCCCTGTTGACGACCAGCCCGAGGGAGTCCAGGAGGCGCAAGGTGAATGAGACTGCCTCCTGCAGCTCGTCTTGGGATTCGGCTGCGAACAGCCAGTCGTCCAGGTAGGGAAAGACCATAAAGCCCTTCTGGTGAAGGTATGCCACCACCGGTGCCATGCACTTCGTGAAGACCCGTGGAGCCGTGCCCAAGCCGAAAGGAAGCACGTTGTAGTGGTACGAATCGGAGCCGACAGCGAAGGCGAGGAATCTCCGGTGGGACTGTCGGATCCCGATGTGGAAGTAGGCATCCTTCAGGTCGACGGTCGCGAACCACAGGCCCTGGTGGAGCAGAGGTAGAATGGAAGCCAAGGTTACCATTCAGAAGCGACGGTAGTCAAGGAACAAGTTCAATTGTCTCAAGTCCAAGATGGGCCTGATGCCCCCATCCGCCTTCGGTACCGTGAAGTACCTGGAAAAAAAGGCCCGAGAACACTGGTCGGGCGGCAAAGAGGAGATTGCCCCCTTTGCAAGCAAGGTGCGCACTTCGTCGAGGAGGGTGTCCGAGGGGGGAGTGGACATAAAGGCTCCAGTTGGAGGGAGCTCTTGGAACTCGAGGGCATAACCCCTACGGACGATGTCGAGAACCCACGAGTCCGATGTTACAGAGGCCCAGGTGTTAACAAAGGGCCTCAAGATGTCCAAAAAGAAGAGGGGTGAAGGGGAGACGAAGCGCGCTGCGTCCCTTCAGGCTCTCTTCTTCCCCTGGTCGGTGTCCTGCCGGCGGGACTTGCGGTACCGGGGCGGGAAGTTGCGACGGCCAGAGGAGGAGGAAGACTGCGAGGGGAAGCGCTGTCTCTGAGAGCCCTGCTGCTGGGGCTGTCGGTCCCGGGAGAAGGTCCCCTGTGACTGACCTTGTGGCTGCCACGGGCGCTGACGCTTCTGGAACGGAGAAGCCGGTGCCGAGGACATGCCGTGTTTCTTCGCCGCCGCCTTCATCCTAAACTTGCGGTTTAGGCGGTCGTCGGTCTCGGCGTGGAAAAGGCCGGTTCCGTCGATCGGCATGTCCTCGATGGCAGCTCTGACAGTCGGGTTGAGGTCGGAGGCCCTCAGCCAAGCGTGGCGCCGAAGAGCCATGGAAGCTGACATGGCCCTCCCGGAGCAGTCCACCAGATTTCTGGAAGTGGTGATTAGCCAGCTTCCGATGGAGTGTGCCTCGTCCCTGATCTCTACCAGCTGCCTCTGGGTGTCGTCTGGGACGTCCGGGACGAGGGGGGAGATCCGTTCCACGAGGGTCTGGATGTAGGCCCCCATGCAAGCGGTGTAGTTGGCGGCCTTGACCCCAAGCGCCGACGCCGAGTACGCCTTCTTGGCCAGTCCGTCCACCTTCTTCGCCTCCCGGTCGACAGGAGAGGTGGCCTGCTTTGGGACGAAGCTGTGTTGGGCTCCCTCGACGATGGCAGAGTTCGGCCGGGGGTGTTCGGCCAACCAAGGACAACTCGCCGGGCAACCCTATAGAGCGACTCAACCTTGCGGGAGGGTGCCGATAGGGCGGCCGGAGAGTCCCAAGACCTCTTCACGATGGTCTGAAGAGAGGGAAGGAGAGGCAGGCACGGCGGAGTGGGGACTCGTCCATGCACCCGACGCTCAACCGGGTCCTCGGCGTCGTCCACTGCGGATGCGAGCTCGATGTCGAGGGCCCTCACCATCTTGACCACGTGCTCCGTGAAGGACCTGACGTCGTCCGACGGAGAAGACGGCTCCGGGTTGTGCATCCTCTGAGGGGAGGCCGAGCCTGAGAGGACATCCTCGTCCGAGGGTGCCTCCGAGGGTAGCAGCGGCTCGTCTTCAGAGTCCAGGTCGGAGGAAAGAGGATCCGTCACTCTGACCTGGGATCTCGGACGGGTTGGAGCGAAGTCGACCGAAGACCGGGAGCGTCTGCGGGATGGAGACAGCGACCTGTCGCGTCTACGGGGTGGAGACGGCGACCTCTGGTAGACCGACACGGTCAGGACCGATGTGGACGGGTTGGACCGGTCTGCGGGATGGGGGTTCAGTTTGGTGAACTCCCTCAAGGCTCTGTCCTCTGGGACCGACATGTAGTAGCGGCGCGACTGCACGTCGTAGAAGAGATCCGGAAAGTCTTGTCCGTGGGGCAAGTCGTCCTCATCTTCAGTTGCTGGGTGGGAGGGAGACCGATGCTCCGGGGAGTGAGGAGGTGCGGTGTCGTCCGTTCCGCAGATGAAATCCATGGTCGGAGGAGGCAGAGGTGTGTCCGGTACCGGAGTCCCTTGGTGTACCGGCGTCGGCCCCTGGTCGCGGGGAGCTGACGGAGCGGGAGCGCGAGCCTGTTTGGAGGGGGAACGCTTCCTCTCCTTTGCCCTCGGTGGGTCAGTGGTGGTTCGATCCTTGGAGGGCTTTGCCTTCTTAGGGGCAAGATCACGACCAGCCTCGTCGTGGCGCCTCTTCTTCCCATGCCTGGGAGGCTCCTCCGATGGGAAGAACGGGTTGTCCGGGAGATCCAGGATGACAGCAGCCGCTGTCGACGACGAAGGCCTCGGGGACCTCGTCCCTTGCACCGGCTCGGTCTGCTCCTTAGGTGTCGCATGGCGCGATGCCTTGGACGCCTTGGAGGACGAAGGCGAGGCCAGATGGACCCCCGGCTCGGTAGCCTCCTTCGAACGGGAGCCCTCCGATCCTTTCTTCGGTTTGGAGGCCCGTTCGGTACCCTCAGACCCGGACTTATGGGGGCGCTTAGAGGGTTTGTCGGTGGCGCTGGGCGGTTTGGAGCCATGGGCCACGTCGGAGGGTCTGTCGGTGGCGCTGGGCGGTTTGGAGCCACGGGCCACGTCGGAGGTGGTGGAAGGGGTCCCGGCCGGGACACACACCACGCTGGGGACGGCAGCTCTTCCCGATCCCACGCTGGAGACACTTGCCCGAGAAGATGAAGCGGGGGGCGCCAAGGGCGGGACAGAAGAGGACCGCGAACCTCCCTCCTGCACTTTCCCCAGGGCGATCGCCGAAGTGAGCCGGGACTCACGGTTCTTGCGAGCCTGAGAGGAGAGGGATCCGCAGAGCGTGCAGGCCTTGGGGTCGTGGTTCGGTCCAAGGCACAACAGGCAGGAGGAGTGCGGGTCCTGGACGGGCACCTTGCCCTTACAGATGTCGCACTTCTTGAAAGGCGCAGGCATCTCCGAAATCGTCAAAGCCGATGAGAAATCCGAAAAAGCGAGGTCAACAGTCCGAAGGTCCGAAGTTACCAGGGGCGGGAGACAAAGAATGGTCAAGAATACAGTCCGAGGTCAAAAACGAAAGTGATTCCTAGCAAGCGAAGCAAGCGAAAGTTCCCTGAAGCAGCTAGCGCGGCGGAAAAAAGGAACTGGGGAAAAGAGCGGGAAGGCAGGGGCCTTATAACGGGTGGGCGGAGTTACCGCCAAAAAGTTTCAATATGTTGCAGAGTTAACTCTGCCCAGTGATTCCAGAAGGTTCCGAGCAGCACTGCGCAGGCGCAGTAAACCCATTTGTATGATTCGCAGAGACCACGAAGAAGAAATTAAAGTCTTTGTCTTAAAAAGAAGGAGAAAAGGAAAAACACAGCCTACTCAGAGCAAGGCAGGAAAAAGACTGAGGGATGGTGGGGGTTGCTCCCTCTGGTGGCGACGCCTTCAAGTCTGTTTTCCCTGCCTATTTCGGAGCAAGAGATGGAATCAACCCACGTTATAGGATGTTTCCATCTCCATCGCTGGAAAAACACACATACCACAAGCTATAACCTATGTGTGGAGCTCCTTCAAAAACCCCACACCTGTTTTTATTTTAGGGGAAGAAGCTTGATGCCTGCCTGCCTCTCCACTGCAGACCCCCAACAACAGCAGAAGGGAGATTCACCAGAGGTCTCTGCAAGGCTCTGCCCCTTTGGTAGAAGGGGTCCAACTACCTTGCTTCTGCCAGGCTTCTGGTGTTTCCTCATCACCTTCAAAAAAGAAAAAGAAAAAAAAAAAAAGGAACCTCAACAGATGGTGTGGCGAGGGAAGCAACCGTCACCGGGGAGTCGGGACGAGGACGGTCTCGATGATGGGCCTTCTGGGACCCAGCAGCCTCCTTGGATGCGGCCAGCCTCTTGGATGGAGAGTCTGATTGAGAACTTGGATGACCACCTGATGACTTGGCCTTCTTAGCAGAAGAAGATGTCGAGACCGGGGCCGATGATTGCCTCTTTTTGCCAGATTTAGGGCGATCAGGCGCATCCGAGGGAAAGAAGAGGATCGGTGACTCTGAGATCCTAGCCGCCTGTCCAGCTCCATCTTTCTTCCCAGAGACAGACTCCTTCGAGCCCGAGGCATCGGGTTCGGAGGTGGCCCTCCTCGAGGCGGAGTCATCAGATCTGGAGGGCTTGGAATGGTCCAACGATCCTGACTTGGCTTTGGTCTTCTTGGAGCTGGAAGATGTCGCTGAAGCCGCCTTATGGGACCTCTGGGCGGAGGCCGCTCGCTGGGATGACCCCGATGCTTCGGAGGGGGCTCCCTCTTCGCGAGGTGGAGCTGAGGCGGCAGCAGAACCCAATGACCCTGATTTATGAGGGTGCTTAGTGGGTTTGGAGGTGGCACTGGGCTTAGTGGAGCCGCGGGCCACAGGGGGTGCAGCGTCAGAAACCCCCGAATCCGGCGAAGTAGAGGGAGGTGCACTGGCCGGGCCATCACGGGCCGGGAGAGAAGGGGTCACAGCAGAAGCCGAAGGGGCTGAGGCAGGTCGGGAATCCCCCTCCCGAATCTTGCCCTGGGCTATCGCGGATGTCAGCCGCGATTCCCGGTTCTTCTGGGCTTGGGAAGACATAGACTTACAGAGGCTGCAAGCCCTGGGGTCGTGGTCCCGGCCGAGACACAGCAGGCAAGAAGAATGCGGGTCCTGTACAGGAATTTTTCCTCCACAGACGTCGCATTTCTTGAAAGGAGGAGACATCCTTTATCGAAGTCGACAAGCCAAAACGAGATCCAAATCGAAGTACACGGTCCGAGGTCAAAAAACACGGGGGAAGAAGAGAAGCCAAAGTCCAGAAAAAACAGTCCGAGTCAAATAGAACCAGTGATCCAAACAAGCTAGCAAGAGCGAAGTTCCAAACAGCAACTAGCACGGCGGAAAAAAGGAACTGGGGAAAGAGTGGGAAGGCAGGGGCCTTAGAACGGGTGGGCGGAGTTACCGCCAAAAAGTTTCTATATGTTGCAAAGTAAACTTTGCCCAGTGATTCCAGAAGTTTCCGAACAGCACTGCGCAGGCGCAGTGAAACCCATTTGTATGTATTCGCAGATGACCACTCGAAGAAGAAATAATAAATAATAATGAATTTTTATTTCTATTTTCCGCCTCTCCCAATGGATCGAGCCAGGATTACAACCATAAAACAACAACATCTAGATTACAAGTAATAAAACACTACGTCACTTAAAAATACAATTCAAGACAATAAAAACATCATCTAAAGTATTCAATTACAGCCAGAAGTGGGATTTTTCCTCAAGTTCTTCACAGAAGATCGGGTGGGTAAGCTCGCTGGAAGAGATCCGTCTTAAGTGCCTTCTTGAAGGCCTCTAAGGTAGTAATAAGACGGCTCTCTTCCGGCAAGTTGTTCCATAGTTTGGGGGCCATGGCTGTGTATGCTCTGTGGGAAGTTGTTGTTAACCTGGTCTTTGAATATTCTAATAGATTCTTACCAGATGTCCTGAGAGTGCGGGCGGATTGTGCACTCGGGCCCAAGCCATATAGGGCTTTAAAGTGATATGGCAGTTTGAATGTAGGTCTCAGGCTCTGGAGAGACCAGGGTTCAAAACTCCTCTTGGCAATGAGAGACTCTGAGCGAGTCGCTCTCTCTCAGCCTCAGAGGAAGGTAGACCTCCTGCTCTGAATAAATCTTTCCAAGAAGACTCCAGGACTGGGTCAGCTTAAGGTCACTGTATGTTAGAAATGACTTGAAGGTGTACAACAGTAAAAGCAACAAGAAACAACATCCTTTTTTGCAAAAAGAAAGGCAGTTCCAAGACACCTGCTGCTGATACCTGAGAGAAGATGCGCAGTAACTCCTGCTGTGGGATTATGAACCTTGGTCACCACCGCAGGGTTACACCTTGGAGAAAAGGCCCCAAAGAAAAACAAGCTGGAAAGAACCAAATAAGTTTGTTTTTGGCACACGGCTTCAGTTTCAAAACCACTCAGGAGCCTACCTATGAAACTTGTGGCTCCCCACAGCTATCTGAGGTTTACTGATCAACTGTTATACTAATAACAAGCCTTTGCAGAGATAAACTGCCAAGAGGGAGGGACGCACCACCAGAACATGGCCCAGCGAGCAAGCAAGCAAAAGGAGCATCCTTGCCAGAAAGGGTAGCGGCAATGGTCAACTGCCAAGGTGGCAGCACCAGGCTCAGGGAGGAGAGCCCCAGGACCGAAAGCAGGCCCTGAGGCAGTCTGGGAAGTGTGTGGTTGCCATATTGGGTCCCCAAAGCACAAGCAAAGCCTGGCAAACAGGGCCACTGCTCCAGCCTGTACCACAGGGACAGATAGTAAAATGCACTGAACATCATCGCCTCTTACAGCACACAAGAATATGGGACTTGGCTCTATTAGAAAAATTAACAGAAAAGAGTCAGGGAACTGAATGACAGCATAGACACAGGTCACTTTACAGAAACTATTTTCACTTTTATTTGCTGTGCGAATCAATCAACATGTCACCCGAGGAGACAAATGCCAACCACTCATGCTCATTTCAAATATAGAATTATACAGTATATTGATTGAAATAAACATTAACTCTGGAGGCTGGATTACATACAGTTTGTTGTTGTGTGCCCTCAAGTCATTTCCGACTGTGTGACTCTAAGATGCCCCTATCCTTGGGTTTTCTTAGTAAGATTTGTTTAGAGGGGGTTTGCCATAGCCTTCCTCTGAGGCTGAGAGAGTGTGACTCACCCATGGTCACAGAATATTAATGGAATTCAAAGATATGGGCATGTTAGGATGTAAAATTCATATGTAAGGAGATCTTGCAGCACCATTGAGGTTAACTGAAAGGGAAGAAGTTGGCAGCATGAGCTTTCACAGCCTTTTCAGTCCATTTCCTTCCAACTTCTTTCTTTCAATTAGTCTCAGAGGCCAAAACTTAGATCCCTTTACATATTGTATTTATGTTTTGCAATGGTGTTAATAAATTTGTAAACTTAGCTAATTTCCTACATTGCATTTCCTGTTAAAAATTTTTCAATTAAAAAGACACACACTAAAAAAACACAAAATAAAATGAAAACAAACAAGAAAAGGATGGTTACAAGAGGCTGGCCAGATTCCAGTTCTTAAGCACGAAGGCAAGGAAAGCAAGCTTGAATTTGCTCCAGAGTGTTAAAATAATTTCCAGGCAGAAAAGCAAATATTGTGTCCCTTCCTTTTGGATGCAATGCACCCTCCCTCCCCAGTCCAGTTCGCAGTACCAGCCTTCCTCATATTTTCGGCTGCAGAGTTTCGGAGTATTCGGCAGGCAGAGAAGAAGATGGAGAGAGGAGGCCTTTGTGTTTCAGGAATGGGCCAAGTGTTTACCCAGCTGGCACCAGTTAGCCCCTGCCCAGCAAGGAGGAATGGCACACCAAGGCTGTGCTTGTGGTTGAGACATTGTGGATAAAAATTCTGCCGCCCCCCTTTTCCCACCCTGTAGTTCTCTTTCCAAATAAAAGAGCCAACTATTTCTGGTGGGTTTTTGTTGGACCCACAGCTGTGAGGAGGGTCTCCAGAAGGCTAGAAACCACCTCTCCCTCTTCCCAAACCCCTCACTCATTCTGAACTCTGCTGTTGCTCAAAGTCTGACATTGTCCCAGTTTGGATTTAAAGGATTCTCCCCCACCCAACCTCCCATAAAACCCAAGCCCACTGGCGACCCTGTTCCCATTCATAAAGCAAGAGTTGCAATGGGCACACTGATGGGGTTGGCAGTGCTATGAAAGGAGTGTTTTGAATTGGGGAGGGGGCTCTGTTTGACTTACATTTGGAATTGCCCACAGTGGCCATTGTGCCAGAGGAGCCCTTTTGCTCACAGCACAGATTGGCACAAAGCAACCTTCTGCCAAAGGAGGCCATCCCTTCAGCATCCTTCTTTGCAGGAGCTTTGCCAGAGGATGAAGGCCTTGAGTGCCACCTTTAACTCTCTGAAGGGACGTCATCTAGAAGATGGAACTTGTTTTCGGCTACATCAAGTTCCAGTGCCAGCTTCCTGATTCTATTGCTCCTCCTTTTTGAAATGGGAACTGGGATTTCTGTCATGCATAAGAGGGGTGGGGAAGATACCTTAAAACCCTGACATCCCACACCATGGATCTTCCTCAGTTCTGTCCAGAGGCCCAAATGGCAAACCAAGGCCCTGATCTAGAGGAGACCCATCCCCACCTCTTGCCCCCCTCCATGGTGGCACATGGGCCTCAGGACCCCGCCTTCCCACCTCTCTTCCCACGTGGGCTTCTCAGGGGCCCAAGCTCGACTCAGGCTTGCATCCTTCCGAGGTGGCTAAAATGAGTACCCAGACTGTTGGGGGCAAATTAGCTTACTTGCTAATTAGCTTACTTGCTGTTCACCACTATGATCTTTGGAATAGCGGTATATAAATAAAAATAAAACATATGATCATCGTCATCATTTCTTCCTGTCCCCCGTCCACCCCCTACTTTTCCCATGGCATCCGCCAATGGTGTTGTGCTCCAGGTGGTGGTGATGGTGGTGCTGCTGTGTTCCAGGCCGTTCGGCGCATATGATCCGGAAAGGGAGCCAAGTGGGGCTTCCTGAGCGCCTGGAAGAGGAAACGCTGCCATCAGCAGGGGGAGGCCTCAGTTAAAAATAACAGGGGTATATAAAAGCTGCGGAGGTTTTCCTGCTCTTCCTTGCACTCGCTCTGGCTGGACAGATGGATGGTGGGGCTCAGGCCAGGCCTAGACGTGGGGAGAGAAGCTGGCCAGGGGCCCTGGACTGGCTCAGTCTTCCTCTCCCCCATACAAGTCCCCTTGCTCTCGGCCTTTTGCCCCCAAAACAGCCACCTGAAGGAATGGATTAGAAAGGTGGCTGGTTCGGGACTAGTGCATCCTCTGTGTGTGTGTGTGCATTTTCTGCCTCATTTGCCCAAACTATTCAAAGGCCCTTTGACTTGGTGCAAGGTCTGTGCATGTGCAGGAGGCCCCATTTCCTCAGGCAGCTATAAACTCTGGGATGGAAGAGAAAGGCTCTCAAAGACTGAATTTACTTTTTGTTTATTTCATTGTTATGCCACCTTTCTCCCAAAAAGGGACCCAAGGCAGCTCACAACAGAAAAACACTTTAAAAACAATTAAAACAACTTAGTCAAAACAGTATAAAATTAAGATTAACAATACACTAAAATTTTAAAAACATAATTTTAAACTCACACCCTGAAGGCCTGGCTCCCATCTTTTGGGCCCAGAGGCAGAGAGAGAAGCCCCACAGCCCCCATGGCTGCCACTGTCAAAGTCCAGAGTTTTATTCCATGGAGGTCTGGCTTTTAAGGAAAGTTTGCAAAGGTGTTTCTTTGTGGCTGTGAGGCTGAGGAGTCCAGCTAATCAACTGCCTGAGCCAGCCTGGTGCAGAGGCCTCAGTGCTGAAGAGCAGTCTTCAAATCCCCTTTGAGTGACCTTGGGCATGTCCCACTCTCTCAGCCTCAGAGGATGGCAAAGGCAAACCCCTTTTGAGCAAATCCTGCCAAGCAAACCATACAAAAGGGTTGCTGAAGTCAAAACAACTCAAAGGCACATGATAACAGCAGCTTTGGTGATGGCACACTCCCAAGAGCAAAAGTGGAAACGCTGGGCAAGTCACACTCTCTTAGCCTCAGAGGAAGACAAAGGCAAGCCCCCTCTGAGCAAGCATTGGCAAGAAAACCATCTTATAGGGTAGGATTCCCCGTAGAGTCAAATGATTTCAAGGCACACATTGGCAACATCGACAAGAATCACAAGTTGCCCATGAGATGAAGGCAGCAGCCATGGCTCTCCTTCCCGCTTTGTCCTCTTAACAACAATCCTGTGAGGTAGGTCAGAGACCAAGTGAAGCAGAGAAAGACTGATCAACCAAATGACCCAAAGCCACCCAGTGGGTTCAGTGCGGAGACCGGTGTCTTCTCCCCTCTGGGTCCAGCTGGGAGCTCTCTCTGGGCTCCCCTCCCAGCATTCCTGCCCACTGGCTCTGCTGCCTGGAGAGGGGTCAATGGGAGGGGGCACCCCTTCCCAAAAAGACAGTGACCGTCTCCCTAGTCAGAGGGGCAGCCATAAGGTTGGACCTGGTGCTCCAGAAAAGGGGCTCCTTCAACTCTCCAGGGGGTGCCGGGGCCGGGAGAGACTGCTCCTTCCCATGGAGGCTCCATTCTTAAGAGATGCTTAAGGACAGGGTTGGAAGATGCTTAAGGACTGGCCCATAACTCTCCTCCCAGCACAGCCAGTGGGGAATGGATGATGGGGGGTCAGAGTCCCAAAACATCAGGGAGAGGGGGTGCCTGTGGTGGTGGGCTCTCTCCTCTGAAAGGAAGGGGCAGAAGGGGGGGGGGGGTAGCATGTGGGCCATCCTCAGGGGCGGAGGGGGCTGGGTTGCCATGGGAACCCAGGTGTTTGGGAGGCAGGGTGATTCCTGTGGCGTCACGCTGGGGCGGGTGACGTCATACCCAGAAGGGAAGTGATGTCACCACGGAGTCTCCCAGCGAGGGGCTTTTTAGGGGGGGCACAGGAGACCCCCTTCCCAATACAAGGGAAGGGCTTGAATGGGGCAGAGAGGGGCCCTCTGGGTGACGACAAAGCCCATCGTGCCTTTGCTCAACTAATTCCTAGCCTCCGCCCGTCCTCCAGTGAGGTAGCCCACCCCGCGGGGTTGTTGTTTTGCCTGGCCAGCCCCACAGGGTTGTTGCTGGAGCTTTAAAGCGGGGAAGAAAAGGAGCCTTCCTGGAGGGGCAGCTCCTATTCTTTCCTTCCTTCAGTGAGAGGGAGGGAAGGGGGCACTCGGTCCATGCTCAGAAGCCCCCCTCCGGCCCCCACAGAGGTTGGCCTGGCACTCTGCACACGCTCAGGAGCCCCTGCTCCCCCCTCGGCCTCTTTAGTGTCCGGAAGGAAGGTGTCCCGAGAGCATGTGTCTCCGAGGCTCTCTTCCTCCGCCCGCCTTTTATAGGGAAGCTAAATTTAGGCCGGGCGAAAGGAGAGCGAGACCGGCCCCGAAGAGCCCCCCTCTTGCTTTGCTTTGGCTTCCCTTGCCTTGCCTCCTTCCCCGGCCGGGAGGACGCGCTTCCTGCCCCGCCGCCATTGGCCTGGTCCTCGGCGGAGCCCGGCTTAAAAGGGGCGCCCGAGAGCCCGGCAGCAGCAGCCCCTCTGTCCTCCTCTGAGCCGGGATGGGCACCGCCAGCCTCCCATCCTTCTGCTGCGCCCCGGACCTCTTCCAGGTGAGAGGCACTCTGCACATGCCCAGGAGCCCAGAGGCCCTGCCAGCATCGGGCCCAGTCCTGTACCCCCTCAGAGGCTGCGTCCAGACTGCAGAAATAACCCGGTTTGACACCGCTTTAACTCTTTTGTCTGGCTCAAGGCTATGGGATTCTGGGACTTGGAGCTCCGCTCTGCTCCGGGCCCACAACAAACCCCAACTCCCAGAATTCCATAGCCTTGAGCCAGACAAAAGAGTTAAAGCGGTGCCAGACCGGGTTATTTCTCCAGTCTGGAGGGAGCCCCCAGATTAACACCCGAGTGATTTTCCTGCTGATTCCATCAAGCATCCAAGGCGCCTCTGCCTTGTTTTGACAGTGGTTTCATATCCAACTGTCATTTTATTGTGGGTTTGGTTTGGGAGGGTGAGGATGGAAAGTGGGAACTGGGCTTGTTGTGCTTTAAGGGGTTTTTATTATTGCTAGCCGCCTCCATCTGCTTGGAGAGTCGGGACAAAAACAACAACGATGATGATGATGATTCTTATTAACAAAAACTGGACCCCCCCCCCCCAATAGTCGGGAATGGGACGGGATGGGAACACCTCTTACCCTCAAGGCTTTTACAACGTTGTTTTTAATTCTCTGAGCCGCCTGAGAGTCCCTTTCTGAGAGGCACCAGGCGGCATAAAGATCAATTCGTTAATCTTAGAATCTTAGAGGGAGAAGGGGCCCAAGGGGTCATCCAGTCGAAGCCCTTCTTCTGCCCTGCAGGAACTCCCACCCGAAGCGCCCCCTTTGACAGGTGGCCACCCAGCTTCTGTTTAAAAACAACTTCCGAAGAAGGCATTCAACCAACCATTTTCTTCCTTCCTTCCTTCCTTAGCCGGACCCCGCTCCGCCGCCCTCGTGGCCCTGCGGCCTGGAGGCCCGGGTGCCGCCCCTCGCCTTCGGAGCCCCCGGGGGAGAGGCGGGAGCAGAAGGGGAGGCGTCCGAGGAGGACCGCGACCTCAACACCGTCCTGGAGCTCATCCTCTCCATGGGAGGCGGAGGGACGGGCTCCGTGGACCCGGAGGGCCTCGGCTGGGACTACGCGGTGGACCCCTCCGACGGTGGTGAGTGGTTCTTCTTCGGGGGCCACGGTAGAAGCTGCCCCGCGGCGCCGCTGGAGCCGGGCCCCTTCGGCAGCCCCTCCCCGTGCGCGGCCTACGGAGGACTTCCGGACGCCCCTTCCCCGCCGGGGCTCCAGGGCCGCTTCTTCTTCTTCGAGGGCCCCAGGCCGGAGCCGCACTTTGGGGTCAAGCGGGAGGCCTGCCGGGCTGCAGCCCCTTGCCTCCTCCAGAGCCCGCCTCCGACGCCGCCGCTGAGCCCCGAGGACCGGCTGGGATCCTTCCCCAGCTGCCGCCGCCGCCGCCCGCCCTTCGACCCCTACACGCCCGCCTTCGCCTACGACGTGGAGGCCGCCTCGGCCCCCTCAGCCGCCGCCGCCGCCTCCTCGCCGCCGCCGCCGTCTTCTTCGGCGCTGACCCCGCCGTCGTCGCCGCTGGAGCTGAAGCCTCGCCGGGGACGCCGCTCCTGGCCCCGCAAGCGCCCCGCCGCCCACAGCTGCTCCTACTCTGGCTGCGGGAAGAGCTACACCAAGAGCTCCCACCTCAAGGCCCACCTCCGGACCCACACAGGTCAGGCTTCACCCGCTGACTAGGCCTCACTGGCCCCAGCCACGACGCAGAAATCGCCCGCTTTGGCACCGCCGCCTTCGACTGGCGCAGCAAAGCATTCAAGGATTTGGAGTTTGTTGTAGGCTTCGAGAGGAGCGGGAGCTCCGCTCCGGGCCCAACAAACTCCAACTCTCAGAATCCCATAGCCTTGCGCCAGACTAGGAGTTAAAATTAAAATTACGCCTTCAAATTACACTCATCCCTCCATGATTGTGGCTTTGATTATTCACGGATTTTATTAATATGTCCCCTCTAGCAAGCTCTAGGTCCTCCAGTGCAACTCTGTGGTCAACGTTCAACTAAATGTTGTAGGCCTTTGTAGCTCCTCCAGGGCAGTTTTATAGTCTTTGTCTGTCGGATGTTGACCACAGAGTTGCCCTGTAGGACCTAGAGAACCCTAGAGAGGCATCTTCTCAGGTGAAAAACATGGCGTTTTTGTTATTTGCAGTTTTTCCATATTCATGGGGGCCTTGTGCTCCTAACCCTAGCCAATATGGAGGGACAAGTGTACATCATACTCAGTGTTGCCAACAAGCCTCGAAGATAATTCCCGAAAATGTTTGTCCCAAACCCGCTGAATCCCCCCAGATCACACGGAATATTCAGTCACAATTCCCAGAAAATTCCCATAATGTTAAAATCGCGGATGTTTTGCAAATAAACGTAAACATAATTGAATAAAAATAATTGTAACTTATTTCAACTCTCAAAATCACCATTGAACCAAACAAAGAATCTTTCAGTCCTTTTAAGATATTTATTTTGACATGAAGGGGGTTCAGGAACCTTTGTGCCAAATAGAAATGTGTTCGGCTGCAACCGCACTGCAGAAATAAATCCAGTTTGACACCCTTTTAATTGCCATGGCTCAGTGCTAGGGAACCCTGGGAATTCTAGTTTTCGGAGACATTTAACCTTCTCTCTCAGCAAACTCTGGTGTGACAACAAACTATAATTCCCAGGATTTCATAGCATGGCAGTAAAAACGGTATGAAACTGGGTTGTCTCTGGAGTGAAGATGCAGCCTGAGTTGGGTCCAAGACACACTGCAGAAATAATCCAGTTTGAGACTGCTTTAGCTGCCCTGGCTCAGTGCTAGGGAACCCTGGCAATGGTAGTTTTGTGAGACATTGAGCCTTCTTTATCAAAAAGAGCTCTGGTGCCACAATGAACTACAATTCCCAGGATTCCCTAGCACTGAGCCAGGAGAGTTAAAGCGGTCACAAACTGGATTATTTCTGCAGTGTGTTTTGGACCTTCATTATTAAAAATGCTCAAGGTCCAATCCATACTGCAGAAATAATCCAGTTTGAGACTGCTCTAACTGCCCTGGCTCAGTGCTAGGGAACCCTGGGAATGGTAGTTTAGTGAGAAAGAGCTCTGGTGCCACAATAAACTACAATTCCCATGCATCTGAGGAAATATGCTTAAGTCTAGGAAAGCTCATGCTGCCAACTTTTCTTTCAGTGAGACTCAAAGGTGCTACAAGATCTCTCTATCACCATCACCATCATTATCATTATTAAATCCAAATGCAGCTGAAGCAGTGGACTTAAATTGGCAACACTGATATCCTGTAGACTCATTCTCTGGGGCTGTGATCTAGAAGCGTGGAGGCAATTCCCTTGTCAAACCAGGGAATCCTGGGAATTGTAGTTTGTTGTGACATGTTGAGACTCTGCTTTTACCGGCAGCCAGGGCTCCATGCATGAAATTCTGGGCTTGGTGGTTTGTTGTGCCCAGAATCCCATCATCGCAGGGAGCCTTGCAGTTAGAAGCAGTGCCAAACTGGATTATTTCCGCAGTATGGATGGCAATGGAAAAGGGAACGAAAAGAGAGCCACAAAACAAAATTCTGGGAAGACAGGGCAGGGATGCCAACTTAGCAGGTGCTCTGCCCATGCTCAGAGGCATATTTAATCACTAACACACACACACACACTCAGGGACATCACATTCACATCACACAACCCAAATGGTCCACCTCACAGTACAACAACAACCCTGAGAGGTAGGCTTGGGGCACTCTGCCCAAGCTCAGGAATTCAGAAATTCAAATGTCCCTCTCAGGCCCACACAGAAGTCCACAACATCAAGCCATGATACCATTGTCAACTATTGCCTTTGCGTGCCTTAAAACTTATGTCTTACTTGGAAATCCAAGGCAATTGGGAAGCCAGCCAAGATCCCTCACTCCCTGCCTCTCTCCAGCACTGCAGCCACTGTGCTTTGCCCCTGGAGCCTGAGAATGCCTGGGGGGGGGGGGGCAATCACTGTCCTCTCTCTGATTGGCTGAACTGTTAGTGTGAATGTGATTCCTCCAAACAGTTGGGGTTGGTTGGGCTTGCTCCCTCCTGGCTCTCAGAGGGAGTCATTAGAGAGAGAGAGAGAGAGTTTTTTCTCCAGCCCTCTTGGCTGAAAATTGTTACACTCCAAAGGGTTTTGGTTGCTCTGCAGGCAGCCTTCTCAGGCTGGAGCTGAAAGGGCCAAAGTCGCGGAAAAGGCACTGAATTAGAGCAAGGCGCGAAAATCACACGAAAAGCTCTGAAAAGTCCCGGTTTTCGCCTGAAAGTCACGAAATTGGCAACACTGATCATACTCACCACCTAAATGTGTTTCCATAGATGTAGTGAAGGTTTGGTTCAAATATGATGCCCCTTTTTAAAGAAAAAATTAAAAATAATATTTAAAATGTTAAATTTCCAAAAACTTTTTTTTTAATTTTTAAATTTGATTTGTTTTAACTTGGAAAAAATTCTGGGGCCTCTCCTTTCTCTTTCCACTGAGCTTCACCCCACTCCCACCATCTCTTAAAGCAGTGGCCCCCAAACATGCGCCCTTTAATGGATTTTGGACTTCAGCTCCCAGAATCCCAGACTGGACAACATGGCCAAGGCTTCGGGGAGCTGAAGTCCAAAATCTCTTAAAGTGCCTTTGGGGGTCATTGTCTTAAAGCATTTTAAAGGGAATCAGGTGAATGCCATAGCCTGTTTCTGCCAAAAGATAGGTGTTTGAGGAGTTTAGCGTGTTCCCTGGTGTGGTTCGCAACCCCTAATGCAGCGGTTCTCAACCTGTGGGTTGCGATCCCTTTGGGGGTCAAATGACCCTTTCACAAGGGTCGCCTAAGACCATCGGAAAAAATTTACCGATGGTCTTAGGAACCGAGACACTGCAATTTTATGATTGGGAGTCACCACAACATGAGGAGCTGTCTTAAAGGGTCCCAGCATTAGGAAACTTGAGAGCCATTGCCCTACATGAGTCCACTGCTTCTTTCCTTTCCTCAGGGGAGAAGCCGTACCAGTGTTCGTGGGACAGCTGCAGTTGGAAGTTTGCCCGCTCCGATGAGCTGACCCGGCACTACCGGAAGCACACTGGGCACCGGCCCTTCCAGTGCCGCCTCTGCGACCGAGCCTTCTCCCGCTCCGACCACCTCGCCCTCCACATGAAGAGGCACCTCTAGGACAACGGAAACCCAGCACCAGAAGCCCCACTGGAGAGGCTGCTTCGCCTTGACCACGAAGGCCCCACCAAGGAGACCTTGGCAGCGGGACAGAGCTCCAACATGACTCAGAACTGAGAGACATCAATGGGAGGGGGTAGACTGGCTTTGGAAAACTGGAGACGGAGGGATCTGTAGACCCCAAAACTGTACATAGCACTTTTGGACGACAGACAAAATGGGTGTTTTTTGGGCCTCTTTTTTCTAGATTTTAAGTCTGAGGGCAGGAAACTGTCCAATTAAAAAGATTGCATGTACAGTGCTGTGTAAATTTACAGCACTTTATAAATAAAGGTTAATAATAATAATAATAATAATAATAATAATATAAAAGAACTTGTCTGTAGTGAAAGAAGATGCTTTTCAACAGTAGAGAGAACGGAATGGCTCCTTCCCTCCTCTCCCGCCCCCAAGAGCAGGTCCCCCAAATTCCCCCCAAGGCTTGGGAATCCCTGATGGTGGAAGACTGGAAAGGTCCAGGTTCAAGTTCCTTTAGAGGGGGTTTGCCACTGCCTTCCCCTGAAGCTGAGAGAGCGTGACTTGCCAAAGGTCACCCTGTTCTTTACCCGGCCCAAAAACCATTCCTTAGGCGTCCTCTCTCTCTCCCTGCCAGCCTCTTAGGGTCGTTGAGGAAAAAATAAAGGAGAGACAGGGGATGCCCACTTGAGCTGGTAGAGGAAAGAAAGGGGGACATGAAGGCAAGGAATGGCTTCTCCTTAGGATCTAATGGCAGCAAGGGATAGTGGTTGAGTGCTGGACTAGGACTCTGGAAACCAGTGTTCGAATCCTGGCTTGTATGTAAACCCAACTTGGTGACTTTGGGCGAGTCACACTCTCTCAGCCTCAGGAGAAGACAATGGCAAACCCCCACTAAAGGAACTTGCCAAGAAAACCCTGCAGTAGGTTTGCCTTAGGGTCACCATAAGCTGGAAATGACTTGAAGGCGCAAAATCACAAAGGATGTAACACTCCAGGGAGGATTGCTGCCCCTCTTGCCCAGCCTGGATGGCAGAGGGCCAAGCAGGTTCCTCACCTCTGACTGGCAGCTGTTGGGCCTGGGGAGGGGAGCCAGGAGGAGAAGGCCCCCTTTCCCGGTGTTGCTTCTGCTGGGCTTCAAGGGCAGGCTTACTGGTTGGCACTTTTGGGGTCTCCCTCCTGGGCAGAGATGCCCTCAGACAGCTGGGGGCAAGGTTCAGGTTCCGCTTGGTGGGAACTGGTCTCTCCCAGGGAGAGAGGAACCTGTGGGTAGAGATGGCTTTGGGGGGCTGGGAGGAGGAGGAGCTGGTGACCTTCCTGGACATTTGTGCCCAGGAGGAGAGGAAGAGGATGGGCTTTGAGCTGGAGAGGTACCCGGGCCCAGAACAAGCGAACTAGTGCAATACAGAGAGCAAAAAAACCACCCAGAGCCACTGCTGCTGCAAAATAAGTAACATTTTCATGTATTATATTAAACGATAACATATCTCTTATATTAAACAATAGACACAGAGAACACGGGCTAAAGTTCACCCTTTAATGCAACACCCCTCCCCACAACCCCACCCCACCCCTTTGCTGTGTGATCATTTCAAGGATACGGAGACAGCCACATAGGTAATAAGATTTGGATCCCTGGGGGGGAGGGCAAGCTCCCCCCACCAGGTTTGGATGACATTGGTGGGGACTCCAAACAATCCTCCCAGACATGTTCCCTTCTAGCAAATGTCCCCCTACCACAGCACCCTCAGCTGGGCTTTTGACCCCTTTTGTGAAATGCCCCCCCAGAATTTGTGGGTCCCCCTTTGGACTCCTGCCCTTTGACTATGAAGACAGGGGGAAGGAGGCTACACACACACATTCTGCAAAAAAACAAACATACTTGAAGGACCTCCACCCCACCTGCCAAGGAGTGAGAAGCAGCTCCTTGTGCTGGGGGTGGAAAGCATTTGCCCCTTGCCCAGGGACTGGCACAGGAGAGGAGCCATGCCACAGTGCAGAAATACAAACTCCCCAAGGTGGCAGGAGGAGAAGGAAGAGGAGGAAAGAGGCCCCAGGAGATGCAGTCCCTCTCCCAAGGGGCTAACAGACCCATGGGAAGTGGACAATGAAGACTCTCCAGAGGTTGCTGGGCTCCAACATTTCCTATGAGCCTTTAGCTGGGTTGCTGAGTGGGGAGAGGATAAAACTTGCAGTCCAGTAGCCCTTGGAGATCTCTGGCCCTCTCTTCGCATTGGGAACCCCCCCTCCTGTATTTCTCCCACACCTGGCAATGAGGAGTAGCTCCTCTGCTGGGAGTGTGCCCATACAAGGTTGTTGCAACTGCCTTGCCCTGCTATTTGATGCCACGCCAAGGTTGTTGCAATTACCTTGCCCTGCTATTTGATGCCACGCCAGGCCTAGTGGTGTCATGGTTGGAGCCAGGAGCAATTTCTCTTCTCCCCAGAACCATCCTAGTGGAAGGAGGGCCGAGAGCAGAGTCTTCCACATGGACAGCTTTGGGCTCCTTTCCCCAAATTGGAAGGCAGTAAGACTTACTGCGGGAGATAAAAATGGAAAGGGAGAACCAAGCCGAGGGTCTTAGATGGAGGCCGGCAGCCGGCTCTCTGTCCTCTGCGGGGCAGCAATGGGGCCAGAGCTCCTTGGCCTTTAGGAGGTGGGCATGTCAGCCTTGCTGAGGGCAATGGCCAGCTCCAAGTCTTCCTGCTCTTGCCTCCTCAGCCGCGCCAATCGGTCCCGCTCTGCCTTCTCACTCTCCCGCTTGGCCCATGCCAGCTGCTGTTCCTCATTGCCAAGCTGGAAGAAAAGGGCAGCAAAATGAGGTTAATGAACCAGAGGGATAGGGGAAGGGGAGGGGGCACCTATTGGGGCTGGTGTTTGTGGGATGTCCATACAGTGGCATCAAGGGAGGGTGTCAGCGTCTCTCCCGCCCCCCCCCCCAACACAGCAGAACTCTAAACGTGCCTCACAGGGCTGCCAAACATGAGGAGGAAGAAAGGGAGCAAGTTCAAAGATGGCTGCCACAAAACTGAGCCCCAATAAAATGCCCACAGAATAGTCGAAAACCGAACCCACCCCTTGGCCAAATCAGAGTCTTTCCCAAGGATCAACCATGTTGAGCAGATGATGGCACAAACCAAGCACCAACCACATACCATGGGGCTCTTCAGATTTGGGGTGAATCCAGTTTGACCACTTAAATGGCCTATACTCCCCTCCTCCTAACCACCCCAGAAGGCCATAGCCAACAATCCCTCCATGTCTCCTCCTGGCAGCCAGGAAAGACCAGCTCTATACTTTCTCCAAGGCACAGTCATGCTCAACAATAGGAGGGTGGTGGTGTCCACAGTCCCAGGAGGTGGGCAGCTGGCCAACCAGGAGCAGCTGCAAGAAGTCAAAGTGGTGGTGGACCCCACCTGAGGTTGAGCAATGGAGCCCAAGGAGCCCAGGACACATTTTGGAGGACAAAGGAGCTGGAAAGTGGCTGTGGCACAACTGGCAGCTGGACAGGAGGCAGGCTGCAAATAGCAAGTAAGAAAGGCTAAGCAGAGGGATATGGGGGGTGACACCCAACTGTCCCCCTTGGCAACAGAAGGCAAAGATAATGGCATCAGGGGGCACCCCTGAATCCTGGGTCCCAAACAGGGCAGTAGGACAGACCCCCCCACCAGACTGCATGTCTCCAAACCCTCTCCCGCCCCAGGACCCACAGAGAGCCCTTTTGTCGTCAGAGGACCTGCGAGACAGGAGCCCCACCAGCAGCCACAGTGTCTTCATTAAGGCCCCCTCCTGTTACATGTGCGTCTGGGCAGAGGTAACCCTGAGGGTCCGGGTCAAAACAGGATCCATCATCCCCCTTTTCCTTCAGCAGAGAGACCAGTGCCAAAGAGTGGGGTAAAGAAGTCCTCTCCCAAACCATAAGTCTCAGGAAAACCCCTCCCCAGATGCCATATAGGGGATTCTGGTATCTACATTGCAGAGAAGAAACTTTCCCATATCTTCCCTGCAGCCCAACAGGGAGCTTTTACCTGTCCTGGCAGAGAATTGGGGGACAGATGGGGGAAGCACCTTCCTGCAAGTGATGGGGAGGAGTGGGGGGGGTCCCCATGGGTAGACTTACTCTCCTCCTATGCCCAGGATGAGCAACAAAGGGCAACCAACCTGCAAAGGATTTCTTCTCCAAAACAGAGGAAAAAAGATTTATGCAAAAAAATTAAAAAGGTATTCCCCCACCAGCTGATTCTTTTAGGTTTGCCATGAATTAGAGACTGCCCCCTCCTGGGATATCCTAACACAAAGAGCTACAATTCGCTTCCCATCCACAACCCTTCCCGCTGTATGAAAAGAGATGCAGAACCAAAACAAAGGCACCTGGGGAGGTTTCCCTCTTCCTCCTTCCTCCGCCTCCCTTTGTTTCGTGCCCAGCTGCCAACCTCTCCTGCAGCTGGTGTCCCACAGGTTGGCATCCCCTCTGCCTCTGCTGCTTTCCAGGCTAAAAGGAAGAAACCAGTTCAAAAATACCAGCACTGCAGCCTTTTCCTCAAATCGCTCCCTTGTATTTTCTCAGCACTAATCCAACCCCTCCCCAAACACATAGAGGGTCCCTGCCAAGGGCTGCAGGAGCTCAGAGGGGTTCCCTCAGCACTCAAAAGGGCACTGAAGGGCTCCGTCTCGCCTTTCTTGCTCCAATTCCTTCCTTTTGCAAACCTCATGTTTCACATTCTCTCTCTCTTTGGATGGATGGATCCATCTCCTCTCCCTTGGCAAGGGGGCCATTTGAGAGTTCTCCCCTCCCCAACTTGCAACCTCCTTTTTTCCAGCTTCACGTGATACACCCTGGGTTTTTTTTTTGTTTGTTTAAATCAACATTACTGTATCCTTCCCCAATTGACAGGACTTGAACATCACCCTCAACCCTCACTGAGCTTTTCAAACACAAACTGACTACTCCGGAAGACCTGTATGACCTTACCAAGACCTTTAAAAAATCAGGGGAAGGGACACAATTTGCATATTTCTGGGTCCTATGACATTCTATCCCACCCCAAACGATATAAATATACTTTATGCCTAAGGCCTTAATGCCACTTGGCAATGGTACTTTGGTAATGCGTCCAAAGAGATGGGTCTATTGCCACGAAAGCCCATGCTAAAAAAAAGCAAGTCAGTTTCAAAGGTGCTGCCATCCTTCTTCCTCCCTCCTTTTTATCCTGCAAAAGACTAACATGGCTCCTTCTTTAATGAGCAGAAACTGTTTTGCCAGCTGGGTCTTTGGTTGCTCCTGAAGAATGGCAAAAAGAGATACTTTCTGGAGGCCCTAAAAGCTCTTGAAAAGATTCCAGGATGAGTCTGTCTCCCTCCATGATCTCCCAAAGGTCCACAAGGAGAACAATTATGAAGCCATAAAACCCAGAGACACCTCCACAACAAGCAGCATCACATCCAACACTCTTTTTATTGACCAGTAATGGCTGCCAGAATACAGAAACATTAACAGAGAACTGCTATGGGGGGAGGGGGAGTGATGGCAGGAGGACCAAAAGACAGAAGCAGAAGAGGAGGAGGAAGAGGAGGAAGAAGGGGGTGCAACCAAAACAGTAATTCCCCCCACAACCCAACAAAGATGCATTCAACCCTCCCTCCCTGCAGAGGCAGCAGGCGGGTTTGTTCAGAGCCTGAGAGAAGGAACTCAACTTACTGAGAAGTCAGCAAAGCCCCGCGAGAGTTCTTTGGAAGCCTTCCTCGCAGAGGAGGAAGAGGAGGAGGAGGAGGAGGGAGGAGGAAGAGGAGGAGCAAACAGGTCTCTTCCACTAAATAGGTCCCCAAACCCCTTTGTGCTCTGGAAAGGGTCACTGCTGTCAGCCCCGAATGGCTGAAACGGGTCGGGGGGCTTGGCAAAATCGGAGGAAGACCCCACGTGGCTTACGGGAGGACTTTTACCTGGAAAAGGTTGAGAGAGAGAGAGAAAGAAAAGGAAAGGGAGGAGAGGAGAGGGAACAAAGGGAAGAGAGGAGAGGTTATTGGAGGAAGGGGCAACCCCCCCTGATTGCCACCCCCACCCCCAGGGGTCCTGCCAGGTGCTGAGGGGTTACTGGGGCTTCTGTTCCTCCCAAGGGGGTCCCCCTTTCCTCGTCCTCTTCTTCCTCCCCCAACAGCCAAATCATGACTGGCAAAAGGACTTCTACTCAATTTGGAGGCAGTGATGGTAGTTCTCCTTCCTTTACTGGGATGACAAAACTGACGAAACAAGTGCCCATCATTCACTGAGGAGCATGCAGCACAAGAGATGGAAAGGAACAGATGAGGTGCTCTGTCACCCTCATAGAATCATAGAACTGGAAGAGACCACAAGGGCCATCCAGTCCAACCTCATTCTGCCATGCAGGGACTCTCAAAGCATCCCCACTGACAGATGGCCATCCAACCTCTATTTAAAGACCTCTAAGGAAGGAGACTCCACCAAACTCCAAGGAAGGAGTGTGTTCCACTGTCGGACATCTCTTACTGGTAGGAAGTTCCTTTTAATATTTAGGTGGAATCGCTTTTCCTGCAGCTGGCCCAACCATTAGTTCCTCCTAGTTCAGTGTTACCCAAGTGCCAAGTGTCACACCTGGGCTCACAAACAGAATAGCCTTCATGGAATGCCACCAAGCAGATCCACCAACCATGGTGCAGGGAAAGGAGGAAGGAAGGGAAGGAGGAAAGGGAAGACACATACATGTGCCTCCATAAGCACACAGAGAAGCCTAGCAGGGTTGATCAGAGCACTTCCCACAACAGGGCAGAACTGTTACAGCACCCAGGGTCAGACAGTGTACCCACAACCCTGAAGGTTGGCACAGATTTGCTCCCTCCACTTCCCTTGCAATCAACAGAGTCAGGCCACTGAGGCAAGTGCCAAGTCTGCCCTGCGATGAATGGTAGCTCCTCTGCAGGGCCTTGACCAAGAAGAACCTACTCTGGCTCGTCCTCCACAGACATTTTAGATGGACAGGTTGCTCACCTGTAATGGTATTTCTTCAAGTGGTCATCTGCGAATTCACACAAATGGGTTTTACTGTGCCTGTGCAGTTAGCTCGGAAACTTATTATGCTTTATTTATATAGTGCTGTAGATTTGCACTTCTAGAATTTCTAGCAAAACTTAGTTTGCAACTTTTTGGTGGTAGCTCCGCCCATCCCATATAATGTCCCTGCTGGACACGCTCTTCTCCAGTTCCAAGTAACCACGCAAAAGCGACAGCAGAAGCAGCAATAATGAGCAGGACACTGAGGGGTGGACAGGCGGGATTTGTGTGAATTCACAGATGACCACTCGAAGAAACACCGTTACAGGTGAGCAACCTGTCCTCCTTCTTCGTGGTCTCTGTGAATCACACAAATGGGTAGACTGACACGCTTAAGTCAGTGTTGGAGGGAGTGTCATGACACCAGGTAGAAGATCAAAGCAATTGTCTTTACTAAACAACAATAAAGTCATGCAGACAAAATGCAATTGCAGTGGCATTTAACACACACACACACACACACAGTGTGAAATAGTTTGTTTTCAAGCCCAAAACTGAAAGGCAACAACTTCAAGTAGTTTAGTTTCAAAAAACAAATGCAATAACCACACACATATGAATCAGTGTATGAATTCAAAAGATAACTAGCTGTTTCAACAAGGTCAAAGACATTCATAACATTAATGCAGAATGGCAATGTGAAGACATGAACATTATGTAGTTCAATTGAAATCAAAGAGAAACAGTGAACTTTGACTGCAAAGACAGGCTTCATGTAACCCAGAAAGCAACACTGTCCTCCGAAAGCTGCATCCTGTCTAGCCCTGGTGTCCAGCCTGTAATGAAAGTCAGAGGCTGGGACCAGACAGCACCCTCCAAGGGCACTCCAGTCAAAAAAGCGGAAGATGCAGCTACCGCCCGCATTGCATGGGCCTGAACCCGAGCTGAAAGAGGTCTACCTGACAGTTCATAGCAGAGGTAGATGGTGCCAGCCACCCATTTGGAAAACCTCTGTACAGTCACAGTTAATCCCTTCTTGGCCTCTGAGTAGCACACAAATAGCCGCTTGGAGCACCTTGAACCCGAGATTCTGTCCAAACAGAAGGCCAACGGAGGGAAGACGTACATCATCTCACCAGACCACTTGAGCTGGAAAGCATCCCCTTGAGAGTCGAGTGACCGGATTCGAGAGCAAAACCTTGGACATTGAGTGTTGACGGGCGAAGCAAAGAGGTGGGTTGTTGGTTCACCCCAGAGTTGGAAGAGAAAGTCTACCGTCTCGGGGTGGAGATGCCACTCGTGGCAAGGGTTGGAGGATCTGCTCAGTTGGTCTGCCAGGTCATTCTTGTCTCCAGGAAAGTGAATGGACTGGAGTAGGATCGTGTTTTGGATGCACCAATCCCAGATGTGCAGTGTTATTTGCAGAAGCGTCTGGGACTTTGTTCCTCCTTGCTTGTTTAGGTAGTACATGACGGTGTACTACGTCAGGAGAAGTACTACCCTGTCGGCAAGGAGATTCTGGGAAAACTTGAGAGCTTTTTCTATGCAAGCATCCAATGCACTTATGTGCAGCTGCTTTTCGGATGGTGACCACCTGTCCTTGACTGTGAAGCCCAAGATGTGGGTGCCCCAACCCTCTAAGGAAGCATCTGTGGCGAGGGTGATCTCCACCTGTGGAGGCAGAAAGGGCATTCTGACGTGGACATTGTCGGGTTTGAGCCACCAGCACAAGGCTCTCTGAACCAGTCTTGGAATGGTGAGGAGCTTGGATGGAGAATCTGACATGGGGTTGAATGCAGAGAGAAACCATGACTGAAGATGCCTGAGGCAAAGTCTTGCCCATGGAGTAACAAAGGTGACTGATGCCATGTGGCCTTATGCGACCTGAACTAGACGTGCTTATATTCGTCTGTGAAGAAGGCAAACCTGAACTGCACGGGAGAGAGCCTGGTATCTGTCTTCTGGGAGACAGGCCATGCATGTCTCTGAGTCTAGTGTTGTCCCAATATGAATCTGACCCGCTTGGACAGGTTCAGATAAGACTTGTCGAGATTGATCATGAGACAAAACAAGTGTAAGAGGTCTAAGGTGAAATGAAAATCTTGAAATAGCTGGTCTCGGGATGGGGCGATGAACAGCCAGTCGTCCAAAAAAGGAAAGACTGTGATCCCCTGCTGGTGCAGATAAGCTACAACCGGTGCTATGCACTTTGTGAACATCCTTGGTGCCGAGGACAGTCTGAAGGGAAGGACTCTGTATTGGAACATCTTTGTACCGATGGCAAAAGCAAGAAAGCACCAATGGCCTTCTAGAATTCCAACATGGAAATAAGCATCCTTCAGGTCGAGTGTTGCGAACCAGCGCCTTTCTGCAAGAGTAGCAGAATGGAAAGTTAGCATTCTAAATCGGCAATAAACAATGAATAAACAATGAAAGTGTTTAATTGATGCAAGTCCAGGATGGGTCACTTTTGGGACCAGAGTCACTTTTGGGAACAGTGAAATAGCGGGAAAAGAAACAGTATCGAGATCGCGATGGATCCATGGGTTCAACAGAGCCTTTTTCCAAGAGTGTGTGCACTTCATCGAGAAGGGTTTCGGAGGGGTTAGTGGGGCGAATCAGTGAACTCAAGGGCATATCCCCTACAGACAATTTTGAGAAGTCAGATGTTATTGAGGCCCAGATGTTAAGATAGGCCCTTAATCTATCTCCAAAGAGGGCAGTGACGAAGTACGCAGCCCCATCTCAGAACCTCCTCTTGCCTTGTTTGGAATTCTTTTTATAGGCCGGTTGGAAGCGGGGCTGAGAAGGCTGGCGACGTCCAGAAGAGGCCGAGGAGGATTGAGACGGCTGACGTTGACGAGGCCTATCTTGGGGTTGGTATGGCCAGTCTTGTTGTTGATAATGAGACTGGTACTGAGGGTACCATGGGGCACTGGTATCCATATCGAGGTCTGGGGTTGCGGTTAGGAGCAGAAGACATGCCATGCTTTCTTGCTGTGGTCTTCATATAGTACCGAAAGTTGAGTTTTTCGTCAGTGTCTTTGTGGAAAAGGCCCAAATCGTCAAATAGCACATCTTCTATCGCAGACATAGCCTTGGGAATGAGGTCTGAGCAGCTGAGCCAAGCGTGTCTTCTAAGGGCTATCGATCCCAATAGAACCTTCGAAGCACAATCAGTTGAGTGTCTCGCGGAGATGATTTGTTGACCGCCAACCAAGTGGCCTTCGGTACAGATCGCTGCAGCAAACCTTTTCCGATCTTCAGGAAGCTCATCTATAAAGGGCTCCACCTTTTCCATCAGGTGCTGTACATAAGCCCCCATACATGCCGCATAGTTGGCAATCTTCATATCACAAGCTGCAGAGGCATAGATTTTTTTGGCCAAGCTGTCCAACTTCTTACTCTCCTTGTCTATGGGGGCGGAAGATGAACAAGGAGTGAAGGCGGTCTGGGAACCTTTCACTATGGCGGAATTAGGCTTGGGATGTTCAAAGAGCCATCCTGGACCGGACAGGGCAGTATGGTACAGGTTTTCTATCTTCCTTAAAGTAGAGGAAATGGAAGCTGGAGTTGCCCAGGACCATTTGGTAATCTTTTCTAAGGACGGTAGATATGTCAATGACGGAGGGGCCGGCATGTACCCATGAATCTGGAGGTTGACTGGGTCAAGAGCATCATCTGCCTGTTGGTTGATCTTCAGTTCAAGGGCTGCAGCCATCCAGATTTCACGGTCCAAAAAGGCTCTGACAACATTAGTAGAGGATGGTGGGTTAGGATCTTCCAGATGCAAGGGAGAACAGGACCTGCCGAGGTCTTCAGAGGATGGAGAGAGAAACGGTCTAGAATAATGATCCAGAGAGCGTTCGGGAAAACCATGTCTTGGTTTCGGAAAGGGCTGATGTCGAGGTGTGTGAGAAGAAATGGAGGCGGCCAGATCACGCAAGATCTGCATCAAGGTGGTCATCTTGGTTGCAGCCGGCTGTATAAGATGCTTACGTAGCTGCCACATGTCCACAGGCAACAAGTAATTTCCCTTCTCAGAATCAAAAATCAAATCAGGGTAATGATCAAGGAGCTCACTGTCGAAGTCATCGTCATCCACCTCCTCTTGAGGCTGGAGGTCATCTGCCTCGGTACCTAGGGCTGCATGGTCCTGTCGAGCCAATGGTTGTTTGACTGGAGACGTTAACATAGGAGGATCAGGATCACGGATCTCTCCCTCAGATTCGGAGCTAGTATTGAGGTGCACCAGGTCAGTGTCGACATCGACCACAACCGGCTGAGTGGATGTAGCTAATATCATCAGGAGGAACACCAGATACCAGGACTGGAAAAACAGAGATGGTGCTGGGCAGTCCACAGCGAGCTTTTGGTACAGGAGAGGCAGAGAGAGCTCTTCTCAAAGACCGGTCTGCCTTGTGGTCTGGAGACCTCTCCTTCTTCCTCTTAGAAGCCTTTTTCGGCTCATCTCCACAGTCTTTGGAGACCTTAGAGTCTTTGGAGACCTTCGAGGATTTTTCCTTGGCCTTTTCCCCTCTTTTGTCAGAGGGTTGGAAGTGGGCTTTATGAGCCTCTGAGGATTTTTGCAGCTGCTCAAACTGAGTCTGCAGAAGTGGAGGCCGCTGCAGGCGGGGGAAGGACTTTTTCATAGAGTGCCACCTTAAGCTTCTGGTCCCTATTTTTGCGGGCCTGAGCAGTCATGGCCTTGCACAAGGGATAGGTCTTGGTGTTGTGTGCCTCCCCAAGGCAGAGGACACAGAAATCGTGTCCATCCGATGTAGGAATCTTGCCTCCACATTTGCCACAACGCTTGAAAGAGGCCATCAGAACAAAGTGAATGAAAGAAGGCTGAGAGGAAGGAGAGAAGTAAATGAAGAAGAAGCAAAGCGGGACGAAGTAGAGAAGAACGAGAAAAAGTAGATGCTTCAGTAGAGGAGCGAAATTAAGTTCAAAAATTACCAAGAAAGCAGAGGCAAACAGTGAAAAGAACTTAGAAAGATAGTAGAGAAATAGTGGCTAAAACAACGAGACTAACCAGAAAGATAACAGGAAAAACAGAGACCAAAGCGGAGACGAAGAGAACAGAAAGGATCCAGGGAAACAGCGGCCAAGACAACGAAAGGAACGGCCGAGACAAGCTAGAAAGACAACGGAGAAAACAGTGGCCAAAGCGGAGACGCAAGGAGCAGAGAAGACCCAGGGAAAGAGTGAGGGAACAGAGGCCGAGACAACGAAAGTACTGAGGCAAGCTAGAAAGACAGCAGAGAAAGCAGTGGCCAAAGCAGAGACGCAAGGAGCAATGAGGACCCAGGGAAACAGCTGGGGAGCAGAGGCCAAGTCAAAGACAGTGAAGAAAACGGAGACCAAAGCGGAGACGCAACGATCGGGGAGGACCCAGGGAATCAGTGAGGGAACAGAAGCCAAGTCAAAGTCAGCGAAGAAAATGGAGGCCAAAGTGGGGATGGAAGGAACGGAGAGGACCCAGGGAAACAGCGAGGGAACAGAAGCCAAGTCAAAGTCAGCGAAGAAAACGGAGACCAAAGCGGAGACGCAAGGATTGGGGAGGACCCAGGGAAACAGCGAGGGAACAGAAGCCAAGTCAAAGTCAGCGAAGAAAACAGAGGCCAAAGCGGGGACGCAAGGAACGGAGAGGACCCAAGGAAACAGCAAGGGAACAGAGGCCAAGACAACAAAGGGAACAGACAAGGCAAACTAGAAAGTTAGCAGGGAAAGCAGAGGCTAAAGCGGGGACGCAAGGAGTGGAGTAAGCCCAGGAAAACAGCGAGGGAGTAGAGGCCAAGACATTGAAAGGAACAGCCGAGGCAAATTAGAAAGACAGTGGAGAAAGCAGAGGACATGACGGAGACGTAAGGAGTGGAAAAAGATCCAGGAAAACAGCGGAAGAACAGAGGTCAAGACAACGAAAGGGGAAGCTGAAGTAAGTCAGAAAGGCAGCTGGGAAAGTATAGGTAAATCAGAAAAGACGGTGGAGAAAGCAAAAGCGGGTGAAGACAGTAGAGGCTGAAGCCAGAGAGTTAAAAGTGAGACTAGACAGAAAAAGACAAAAGCGGCCCTTGCAGAAAACAAAAGCTTGAAAATTAAAATGATCACTAAGAAAACAAAATTCGACTCAGGCCCACAGAGAAGACCATCATTGGAATCAAATCCTAGACAATCAGACCAGACAGTGCTATTGGAAGAATTAAAAGTAATGTATAATGAAATGAAAGAAGATATTAAAGCAATGAAAAGAGACATGACTGCAATGAGAAAGGAGATTAAACAGGAAATAAGGCAAGAAATAAGATTGGAACTGAAAGAGAAAAAAAGTTTTAGGTAAGGCAACAGAAGATATTAGACAGATGGAAAAGAATGTAGAGAAAATTGATGAAAGAACCAACAAAATCAATAAGAGTGTGACGGATATAGAGCAAAGTCATGAGAAAGACTTAGACGAAAGAGCTCTACAGGATTTAAAACAAAGAGAAAACTGTATTAAAGTAAGAAGACTAAAAGAAAAAAGAAAATGAGGGGTCCCACAGGGCTCTGTCCTGGGCCCAGTGTTATTCAACATCTTTATCAATGACCTGGATGACATAATTGGGAGCATACTTATCAAATTTGCAGATGACACCAAATTAGGAGGAGTAGCTAATACTCCAGAGGACAGGATCAGTATTCAAAATGACATGAACAGACTAGAAAGCTGGGCCATAGCTAACAAAATGAACTTCAACACAGAGAAATGTAAGGTACAGAAAAATGAAATGCACAGATATAGGATGGGTGACACCTGGCTGAATGAAACTACATGTGAAAGGGATCTAGGAGTACAAGTAGACCATAAGTTGAACATGAGTCAACAGTGCGATGCGGCAGCTAAAAAGGCCAATGCAATTTTAGGCTGCATCAATAAAAGTATAGTGTCTAGATCAAGAGAAGTAATGGTGTCACTGTATTCTGCTCTGGTCAGGCCCCACCTGGAATATTGTGTCCAGTTCTGGGCGCCACAATTCAAAAAGGACATTGAGAAACTGGAGTGTGTCCAGAGGAGGGCGACTAAAATGGTGAAAGGTCTGGAAACCTTGCTCTATGAGGAACGACTTAGGGAGCTGGGGATGTTTAGCCTGGAGAAAAGAAGGTTAAGAGGTGATATGATAGCCCTGTTTAAATATTTGAAGGGATGTCATACTGAGGAGGGAGCAAGCTTGTTTTCTGCTGCTCCAGAGAACAGGACCCGGAACAATGGATGCAAGCTACAGGAAAAGAGATTCCACCTCAACATTAGGAAGAACTTCCTGTCAGTAAGGGCTGTTCGACAGTGGAACACACTCCCTTGGAGTGTAGTGGAGTCTCCTTCCTTGGAGGTCTTTAAGTAGAGGCTGGATGGCCATCTGCTGGGGATGCTTTGATTTGGATTTCCTGCATGGCAGTGGGTTGGACTGGATGGCCCTTGTGGTCTCTTCGAACTCTATGATTCTATGATTCTATGACTTATATGAATATCTGATACCATATTTGGCTGAATATGTAGGAGCATAAGTAGACCAATTTCAATGGGAAATAAGTAAGATGTTTAGGATTAACTCAAAAATTGAAAAGCAAAAGAAACTCCCACGAGATGTTGTTATCTACAAGGAAAAAAAACCAGGGATGAGATTCTGCAACTAAACTATGAACATAAGTTGGAAGTGGAGGGGGAAGAATTAATCATCTTTAAAGATATCCCCATTAGAATTCTGAAAAAAAGAATAGATTATAAATCCCTAACCAATCTCCTGAAGAGGAATAACATCAATTATAGATGGGAACGTTTAGAGGGACTCTCTTTTAGATTTAACTCAGAAATGTTTAAAATCAATTCTGTGATGAAAATGAAAAACTTTATCAAAAAGTATCATAAAGTATTGGAAAAAAGGTCAGATCACCCAGAAGAAGGTGAAGGAGATCCATCGGATTGGGAAGCCAATCAGAACTGGAGAAGGAGGAGGGGAAAAAACAGAAGAGGAAAAAGGAGAAAAAGATCTGGGGGGAAATAAGTTAGAACTAAGTTAACTGTAAAAAAAAAAAATGCAGAAAATTAAAATACTCTCCTGGAATGTGGGGAAATGAATTCCCCTCAGAAACGTAAAAAGGTTTTCCATTACTTGACAAAACAAAAACTAGATGTTATTAGTTTACAGGAAACTCATATTAATAAGAAAGATACTCGATTATTGAAAAACAGTAAACTTGGAAACGAGTTTATATTGGCTAGCACTCAAAGGAAAAGAGGCGTGGTCATTTATGTAAACAATAAATTTAAAGCTAGAACTCTTCTTTTTGACAAAGACGGAAGATACATTGGTATAGAAATAGATTTTTTGGAAACAAAAACAGTTAATAGTAGGAATCTATGCACCTCTAGACAAAAAAGATGCCTTCTATGCGAAATTGAATCTGGAATTGGGGAAGTACAGTTATGAAAAAACATTGATAATGGGGGACTGGAATGGGGTGATACACCCTGAAATAGATAGAATATCTGAAAAGAAGATAAAAAGGTCACATGGAAGATTGCCTAAAGCTTTTGAGAAATTAGTTGATGAACATGCATTAATAGATGTCTGGAGATTTAAATATAAAGGGGCCAGAGAGTACACTTATTTCTCTGAGAGACATAAAAGCCTATCAAGAATCGATCTATTTATGGCATCTAAATTGTTATGTAAAGATATCCTAGTGATGGACTGCCAACCAAGGACAATCTCAGACCACAACCCCATAGCAATTTCTCTAAAATTAAAACAAGTTGAATTCACCTGGAGATTGAATATCTCTTTATTACAGAAAGAAGAAATATTAAAAAAAGGAAAAGAAACTTTATAACTCTACTTCCAAGAGAACTCAAGAGATAATATTGATACAACTACTGTGTGGGAGGCATCAAAAGTGGTCATTAGGGGATTTTTTATCCAACAAAATTCCATCTTGAAAAAGAAAAAGAAAAAGAAAGAAAGACTTAACGTACTATACCAGAAGCTCCGACAGAAAGAAAAGGAACTACACGATTCAGCTACAAGCAAAATAGTAGGAAAGGAAATTAAGACACTTAAAAAACAAATAGAATATGAAGAAAATGAAGAAATACAAAATAAACTGAGATACATGAAACAAAACTTCTTCGAACAGGCAAATAAACCTGGCCGATGGTTAGCATACAAGATCAAAAAACATAAGGAATGAAATATCATAACAGAAATCAAAACTAAAGAGGCAAAAACTACCATGAATCAAGCCACAATTAAAAAAGAATTTCAGGATTGCTATACCAACTTATATAAAAAACACCACATAATTAAAGGTAAAATAGACAACTTTTTTGGGAAAGTCTGGGAAAGATACCGCTGCTCCCACTGATTGTTTGCTGGTGTGATGTGTTGACCTTCTGGTCAGTTTTTAACTTGTATGTTTGTTTGTTTGTTGTTGTTGTTGTTTTTAAAATATTGCATTGGATTCCTGCCTGAAGGAAGAGGCCCCTCCCTCCTCAACTGTCATCTTGGCCTCAGAGGGAGCCATCAGGCAGACCAGCAACATCTTGGACTGCCTGAAGGAAGAGGCCCCTCCCTCCTCAACTGTCATCTCGGCCTCAGAGGGAGCCATCAGGCAGACCCAGCAACATCAGGGACAGCCTGAAGGAAGAGGCCCCTCCCTCCTCAACTGTCATCTCGGCCTCAGAGGGAGCCATCAGGCAGACCAGCAACATCTTGGACTGCCTGAAGGAAGAGGCCCCTCCCTCCTCAACTGTCATCTTGGCCTCAGAGGGAGCCATCAGGCAGACCCAGCAACATCTTGGACTGCCTGAAGGAAGAGGCCCCTCCCTCCTCAACTGTCATCTTGGCCTCAGAGGGAGCCATCAGGCAGACCAGCAACATCTTGGACTGCCTGAAGGAAGAGGCCCCTCCCTCCTCAACTGTCATCTTGGCCTCAGAGGGAGCCATCAGGCAGACCCAGCAACATCAGGGACTGCCTGAAGGAAGAGGCCCCTCCCTCCTCAACTGTCATCTCGGCCTCAGAGGGAGCCATCAGGCAGACCAGCAACATCTTGGACTGCCTGAAGGAAGAGGCCCCTCCCTCCTCAACTGTCATCTCGGCCTCAGAGGGAGCCATCAGGCAGACCAGCAACATCTTGGACTGCCTGAAGGAAGAGGCCCCTCCCTCCTCAACTGTCATCTTGGCCTCAGAGGGAGCCATCAGGCAGACCAGCAACATCTTGGACTGCCTGAAGGAAGACGCCCCTCCCTCCTCAACTGTCATCTTGGCCTCAGAGGGAGCCATCAGGCAGACCAGCAACATCTTGGACTGCCTGAAGGAAGAGGCCCCTCCCTCCTCAACTGTCATCTCGGCCTCAGAGGGAGCCATCAGGCAGACCCAGCAACATCTTGGACTGCCTGAAGGAAGAGGCCCCTCCCTCCTCAACTGTCATCTCGGCCTCAGAGGGAGCCATCAGGCAGACCCAGCAACATCTTGGACTGCCTGAAGGAAGAGGCCCCTCCCTCCTCAACTGTCATCTCGGCCTCAGAGGGAACCATCAGGCAGACCAGCAACATCTTGGACTGCCTGAAGGAAGAGGCCCCTCCCTCCTCAACTGTCATCTTGGCCTCAGAGGGAGCCATCAGGCAGACCAGCAACATCTTGGACTGCCTGAAGGAAGAGGCCCCTCCCTCCTCAACTGTCATCTCGGCCTCAGAGGGAGCCATCAGGCAGACCCAGCAACATCAGGGACTGCCTGAAGGAAGAGGCCCCTCCCTCCTCAACTGTCATCTCGGCCTCAGAGGGAGCCATCAGGCAGACCAGCAACATCTTGGACTGCCTGAAGGAAGAGGCCCCTCCCTCCTCAACTGTCATCTCGGCCTCAGAGGGAGCCATCAGGCAGACCAGCAACATCTTGGACTGCCTGAAGGAAGAGGCCCCTCCCTCCTCAACTGTCATCTCGGCCTCAGAGGGAGCCATCAGGCAGACCAGCAACATCTTGGACTGCCTGAAGGAAGAGGCCCCTCCCTCCTCAACTGTCATCTCGGCCTCAGAGGGAGCCATCAGGCAGACCCAGCAACATCTTGGACTGCCTGAAGGAAGAGGCCCCTCCCTCCTCAACTGTCATCTCGGCCTCAGAGGGAACCATCAGGCAGACCAGCAACATCTTGGACTGCCTGAAGGAAGAGGCCCCTCCCTCCTCAACTGTCATCTTGGCCTCAGAGGGAGCCATCAGGCAGACCAGCAACATCTTGGACTGCCTGAAGGAAGAGGCCCCTCCCTCCTCAACTGTCATCTCGGCCTCAGAGGGAGCCATCAGGCAGACCCAGCAACATCAGGGACTGCCTGAAGGAAGAGGCCCCTCCCTCCTCAACTGTCATCTCGGCCTCAGAGGGAGCCATCAGGCAGACCAGCAACATCTTGGACTGCCTGAAGGAAGAGGCCCCTCCCTCCTCAACTGTCATCTCGGCCTCAGAGGGAGCCATCAGGCAGACCAGCAACATCTTGGACTGCCTGAAGGAAGAGGCCCCTCCCTCCTCAACTGTCATCTCGGCCTCAGAGGGAGCCATCAGGCAGACCAGCAACATCTTGGACTGCCTGAAGGAAGAGGCCCCTCCCTCCTCAACTGTCATCTCGGCCTCAGAGGGAGCCATCAGGCAGACCAGCAACATCTTGGACTGCCTGAAGGAAGAGGCCCCTCCCTACTCAACTGTCATCTCGGCCTCAGAGGGAGCCATCAGGCAGACCAGCAACATCTTGGACTGCCTGAAGGAAGAGGCCCCTCCCTCCTCAACTGTCATCTCGGCCTCAGAGGGAGAGATCAGGCAGACCCAGCAACATCTTGGACTGCCTGAAGGAAGAGGCCCCTCCCTCCTCAACTGTCATCTCGGCCTCAGAGGGAGCCATCAGGCAGACCAGCAACATCTTGGACTGCCTGAAGGAAGAGGCCCCTCCCTCCTCAACTGTCATCTTGGCCTCAGAGGGAGCCATCAGGCAGACCAGCAACATCTTGGACTGCCTGAAGGAAGAGGCCCCTCCCTCCTCAACTGTCATCTCGGCCTCAGAGGGAGTCATCAGGCAGACCCAGCAACATCTTGGACTGCCTGAAGGAAGAGGCCCCTCCCTCCTCAACTGTCATCTCGGCCTCAGAGGGAGTCATCAGGCAGACCCAGCAACATCAGGGACTGCCTGAAGGAAGAGGCTCCTCCCTCCTCAACTGTCATCTTGGCCTCAGAGGGAGTCATCACGCAGACCCAGCAACATCTTGGACTGCCTAAAGGAAGAGGCCCCTCCCTCCTCAACTGTCATCTTGGCCTCAGAGGGAGTCATCAGGCAGACCCAGCAACATCTTGGACTGCCTGAAGGAAGAGGCCCCTCCCTCCTCAACTGTCATCTCGGCCTCAGAGGGAGTCATCAGGCAGACCCAGCAACATCTTGGACTGCCTGAAGGAAGAGGCCCCTCCCTCCTCAACTGTCATCTCGGCCTCAGAGGGAGCCATCAGGCAGACCAGCAACATCTTGGACTGCCTGAAGGAAGAGGCCCCTCTCTCCTCAACTGTCATCTCGGCCTCAGAGGGAGAGATCAGGCAGACCCAGCAACATCTTGGACTGCCTGAAGGAAGAGGCCCCTCCCTCCTCAACTGTCATCTCGGCCTCAGAGGGAGCCATCAGGCAGACCAGCAACATCTTGGACTGCCTGAAGGAAGAGGCCCCTCCCTCCTCAACTGTCATCTCGGCCTCAGAGGGAGAGATCAGGCAGACCCAGCAACATCTTGGACTGCCTGAAGGAAGAGGCCCCTCCCTCCTCAACTGTCATCTCGGCCTCAGAGGGAGAGATCAGGCAGACCAGCAACATCTTGGACTGCCTGAAGGAAGAGGCCCCTCCCTCCTCAACTGTCATCTCGGCCTCAGAGGGAGCCATCAGGCCGACCCAGCAACATCTTGAACTGCCTGAAGGAAGAGGCCCCCCCTCCTCAACTGTCATCTCGGCCTCAGAGGGAGAGATCAGGCAGACCAGCAACATCTTGGACTGCCTGAAAGAAGAGGCCCCTCCCTCCTCAACTGTCATCTCGGCCTCAGAGGGAGCCATCAGGCAGACCAGCAACATCTTGGACTGCCTGAAGGAAGAGGCCCCTCCCTCCTCAACTGTCATCTTGGCCTCAGAGGGAGAGATCAGGCAGACCCAGCAACATCTTGGACTGCCTGAAGGAAGAGGCCCCTCCCTCCTCAACTGTCATCTCGGCCTGAGAGGGAGCCATTAGGCAGACCCAGCAACATCTTGGACTGCCTGAAGGAAGAGGCCCCTCCCTCCTCAACTGTCATCTCGGCCTCAGAGGGAGTCATCAGGCAGACCAGCAACATCAGGGACAGCCTGAAAGAAGAGGCCCCTCCCTCCTCAACTGTCATCTCGGCCTCAGAGGGAGCCATCAGGCAGACCAGCAACATCTTGGACTGCCTGAAGGAAGACGCCCCTCCCTCCTCAACTGTCATCTTGGCCTCAGAGGGAGAGATCAGGCAGACCCAGCAACATCTTGGACTGCCTGAAGGAAGAGGCCCCTCCCTCCTCAACTGTCATCTCGGCCTGAGAGGGAGCCATTAGGCAGACCCAGCAACATCTTGGACTGCCTGAAGGAAGAGGCCCCTCCCTCCTCAACTGTCATCTCGGCCTCAGAGGGAGTCATCAGGCAGACCAGCAACATCAGGGACAGCCTGAAGGAAGAGGCCCCTCCCTCCTCAACTGTCATCTCGGCCTCAGAGGGAGCCATCAGGCAGACCAGCAACATCTTGGACTGCCTGAAGGAAGAGGCCCCTCCCTCCTCAACTGTCATCTCGGCCTCAGAGGGAGCCATCAGGCAGACCAGCAACATCTTGGACTGCCTGAAGGAAGAGGCCCCTCCCTCCTCAACTGTCATCTCGGCCTCAGAGGGAGTCATCAGGCAGACCCAGCAACATCTTGGACTGCCTGAAGGAAGAGGCCCCTCCCTCCTCAACTGTCATCTCGGCCTCAGAGGGAGTCATCAGGCAGACCCAGCAACATCAGGGACTGCCTGAAGGAAGAGGCTCCTCCCTCCTCAACTGTCATCTTGGCCTCAGAGGGAGTCATCACGCAGACCCAGCAACATCTTGGACTGCCTAAAGGAAGAGGCCCCTCCCTCCTCAACTGTCATCTTGGCCTCAGAGGGAGTCATCAGGCAGACCCAGCAACATCTTGGACTGCCTGAAGGAAGAGGCCCCTCCCTCCTCAACTGTCATCTCGGCCTCAGAGGGAGTCATCAGGCAGACCCAGCAACATCTTGGACTGCCTGAAGGAAGAGGCCCCTCCCTCCTCAACTGTCATCTCGGCCTCAGAGGGAGCCATCAGGCAGACCAGCAACATCTTGGACTGCCTGAAGGAAGAGGCCCCTCTCTCCTCAACTGTCATCTCGGCCTCAGAGGGAGAGATCAGGCAGACCCAGCAACATCTTGGACTGCCTGAAGGAAGAGGCCCCTCCCTCCTCAACTGTCATCTCGGCCTCAGAGGGAGCCATCAGGCAGACCAGCAACATCTTGGACTGCCTGAAGGAAGAGGCCCCTCCCTCCTCAACTGTCATCTCGGCCTCAGAGGGAGAGATCAGGCAGACCCAGCAACATCTTGGACTGCCTGAAGGAAGAGGCCCCTCCCTCCTCAACTGTCATCTCGGCCTCAGAGGGAGAGATCAGGCAGACCAGCAACATCTTGGACTGCCTGAAGGAAGAGGCCCCTCCCTCCTCAACTGTCATCTCGGCCTCAGAGGGAGCCATCAGGCCGACCCAGCAACATCTTGAACTGCCTGAAGGAAGAGGCCCCCCCTCCTCAACTGTCATCTCGGCCTCAGAGGGAGAGATCAGGCAGACCAGCAACATCTTGGACTGCCTGAAAGAAGAGGCCCCTCCCTCCTCAACTGTCATCTCGGCCTCAGAGGGAGCCATCAGGCAGACCAGCAACATCTTGGACTGCCTGAAGGAAGAGGCCCCTCCCTCCTCAACTGTCATCTTGGCCTCAGAGGGAGAGATCAGGCAGACCCAGCAACATCTTGGACTGCCTGAAGGAAGAGGCCCCTCCCTCCTCAACTGTCATCTCGGCCTGAGAGGGAGCCATTAGGCAGACCCAGCAACATCTTGGACTGCCTGAAGGAAGAGGCCCCTCCCTCCTCAACTGTCATCTCGGCCTCAGAGGGAGTCATCAGGCAGACCAGCAACATCAGGGACAGCCTGAAAGAAGAGGCCCCTCCCTCCTCAACTGTCATCTCGGCCTCAGAGGGAGCCATCAGGCAGACCAGCAACATCTTGGACTGCCTGAAGGAAGAGGCCCCTCCCTCCTCAACTGTCATCTTGGCCTCAGAGGGAGAGATCAGGCAGACCCAGCAACATCTTGGACTGCCTGAAGGAAGAGGCCCCTCCCTCCTCAACTGTCATCTCGGCCTGAGAGGGAGCCATTAGGCAGACCCAGCAACATCTTGGACTGCCTGAAGGAAGAGGCCCCTCCCTCCTCAACTGTCATCTCGGCCTCAGAGGGAGTCATCAGGCAGACCAGCAACATCAGGGACAGCCTGAAGGAAGAGGCCCCTCCCTCCTCAACTGTCATCTCGGCCTCAGAGGGAGCCATCAGGCAGACCAGCAACATCTTGGACTGCCTGAAGGAAGAGGCCCCTCCCTCCTCAACTGTCATCTCGGCCTCAGAGGGAGCCATCAGGCAGACCCAGCAACATCTTGGACTGCCTGAAGGAAGAGGCCCCTCCCTCCTCAACTGTCATCTCGGCCTCAGAGGGAGCCATCAGGCAGACCCAGCAACATCTTGGACTGCCTGAAGGAAGAGGCCCCTCCCTCCTCAACTGTCATCTCGGCCTCAGAGGGAGTCATCAGGCAGACCCAACAACATCTTGGACTGCCTGAAGGAAGAGGCCCCTCCCTCCTCAACTGTCATCTCGGCCTCAGAGGGAGCCATCAGGCACACCCAGCAACATCTTGGACTGCCTTGAGGAAGAGGCCCCTCTCTCCTCAACTGTCATCTCGGCCTCAGAGGGAGCCATCAGGCAGACCAGCAACATCTTGGACTGCCTGAAGGAAGAGGCCCCTCCCTCCTCAACTGTCATCTTGGCCTCAGAGGGAGCGATCAGGCAGACCCAGCAACATCTTGGACAGCCTGAAGGAAGAGGCCCCTCCCTCCTCAACTGTCATCTCGGCCTCAGAGGGAGAGATCAGGCAGACCCAGCAACATCTTGGACTGCCTAAAGGAAGAGGCCCCTCCCTCCTCAACTGTCATCTCGGCCTCAGAGGGAGCCATCAGGCAGACCAGCAACATCTTGGACTGCCTGAAGGAAGAGGCTCCTCCCTCCTCAACTGTCATCTTGGCCTCAGAGGGAGCGATCTGGCAGACCAGCAACATCTTGGACTGCCTGAAGGAAGAGGCCCCTCCCTCCTCAACTGTCATCTCGGCCTCAGAGGGAGAGATCAGGCAGACCAGCAACATCTTGGACTGGCTGAAGGAAGAGGCCCCTCCCTCCTCAACTGTTATCTCGGCCTCAGAGGGAGAGATCAGGCAGACCAGCAACATCTTGGACTGCCTGAAGGAAGAGGCCCCTCCCTCCTCAACTGTCATCTCGGCCTCAGAGGGAGCCATCAGGCAGACCAGCAACATCTTGGACTGCCTGAAGGAAGAGGCCCCTCCCTCCTCAACTGTCATCTCGGCCTCAGAGGGAGCCATCACGCAGACCCAGCAACATCTTGGACTGCCTGAAGGAAGAGGCCCCTCCCTCCTCAACTGTCATCTCGGCCTCAGAGGGAGCCATCAGGCAGACCAGCAACATCTTGGACTGCCTGAAGGAAGAGGCCCCTCCCTCCTCAACTGTCATCTCGGCCTCAGAGGGAGCCATCACGCAGACCCAGCAACATCTTGGACTGCCTGAAGGAAGAGGCCCCTCCCTCCTCAATTGTCATCTCGGCCTCAGAGGGAGCCATCACGCAGACCCAGCAACATCTTGGACTGCCTGAAGGAAGAGGCCCCTCCCTCCTCAACTGTCATCTCGGCCTCAGAGGGAGCCATCAGGCAGACCAGCAACATCTTGGACTGCCTGAAGGAAGAGGCCCCTCCCTCCTCAACTGTCATCTCGGCCTCAGAGGGAGTCATCACGCAGACCCAGCAACATCTTGGACTGCCTGAAGGAAGAGGCCCCTCCCTCCTCAACTGTCATCTTGGCCTCAGAGGGAGAGATCAGGCAGACCCAGCAACATCTTGGACTGCCTGAAGGAAGAGGCTCCTCCCTCCTCAACTGTCATCTCGGCCTCAGAGGGAGCCATCAGGCAGACCCAGCAACATCTTGGACTGCCTGAAGGAAGAGGCCCCTCCCTCCTCAACTGTCATCTCGGCCTCAGAGGGAGCCATCACGCAGACCCAGCAACATCTTGGACTGCCTGAAGGAAGAGGCCCCTCCCTCCTCAACTGTCATCTTGGCCTCAGAGGGAGCCATCAGGCAGACCCAGCAACATCTTGGACTGCCTGAAGGAAGAGGCCCCTCCCTCCTCAACTGTCATCTTGGCCTCAGAGGGAGAGATCAGGCAGACCCAGCAACATCTTGGACTGCCTGAAGGAAGAGGCTCCTCCCTCCTCAACTGTCATCTCGGCCTCAGAGGGAGCCATCAGGCAGACCCAGCAACATCTTGGACTGCCTGAAGGACGAGGCCCCTCCCTCCTCAACTGTCATCTTGGCCTCAGAGGGAGAGATCAGGCAGACCCAGCAACATCTTGGACTGCCTGAAGGAAGAGGCCCCTCCCTCCTCAACTGTCATCTCGGCCTCAGAGGGAGCCATCAGGCAGACCAGCAACATCAGGGACTGCCTGAAGGAAGAGGCCCCTCCCTCCTCAACTGTCATCTCGGCCTCAGAGGGAGCCATCAGGCAGACCCAGCAACATCTTGGACTGCCTGAAGGAAGAGGCCCCTCCCTCTTCAACTGTCATCTCGGCCTCAGAGGGAGCCATCAGGCAGACCAGCAACATCAGGGACTGCCTGAAGGAAGAGGCCCCTCCCTCCTCAACTGTCATCTCGGCCTCAGAGGGAGCCATCAGGCAGACCCAGCAACATCTTGGACTGCCTGAAGGAAGAGGCCCCTCCCTCCTCAACTGTCATCTCGGCCTCAGAGGGAGCCATCAGGCAGACCCAGGAACATCTTGGACTGCCTGAAGGAAGAGGCCCCTCCCTCCTCAACTGTCATCTTGGCCTCAGAGGGAGCCATCAGGCAGACCCAGCAACATCTTGGACAGCCTGAAGGAAGAGGCCCCTCCCTCCTCAACTGTCATCTTGGCCTCAGAGGGAGCCATCAGGCAGACCCAGCAACATCTTGGACAGCCTGAAGGAAGAGGCCCCTCCCTCCTCAACTGTCATCTTGGCCTCAGAGGGAGCCATCAGGCAGACCAGCAACATCTTGGACTGACTGAAGGAAGAGGCCCCTCCCTCCTCAACTGTCATCTCGGCCTCAGAGGGAGCCATCAGGCAGACCCAGCAACATCAGGGACTGCCTGAAGGACGAGACTTCTCCCTCCTTTAACTGTCACCTTATATTTTTATTGTATTGCAATTTTTACTGTACACCGCTATGATCATTGCGGAATAGCGGTCTATAAATAAAATGTATTATTATTATTATTATTATTATTTAATACTTTTTTAAGGAGGGGAGTGTACCAGGGATTTTATGTTTTGTATTTTTAACTTTGTTAGCTGCCCCGATTGTTCTCAGAGGGGCGGGATACAAATAAATTTTATTATTATTATTATTATTGGAAAAAGCTGACCTAACCCCCTTTAATGAACAGCAGAGGAACATACTGAATGGCCCAATCACTATAATGCAGTGCTTCTCTATTATTTTCTGTCATGCCCCCCCCTAGGAAGAAGAAAACATTTCGCGCCCCCGCGCAACTGTAAATAGTATCATTTGTCTATAAAATTGTTATAAGTATACCTCTGCATAACAGAGCCTCGTGCCCCCCTTTACGGAGCCTCGCGCCCCCCCTGGAAGGCCTGCCTCACTATTTGAGAAAGGCTGCTATAATGGAAATTATAGAGGCAATAAGAAAAGGAAAAAAGGAAAAAAAACCTGGCCTGGATGGATTCCCAATAGAATACTGTCAAAAATTTGAGGAGGAACTGTTGTTGTCTCTCAAATCAACCTTTAACGAAATTGGAGTGAACAAATTTCCTGAAACTTGGAAGCGTGATAACCTCTCCCTTTTGCTAAAAGAAAATAGAGATCCTACAGATACTAAAAGCTACCGCCCAATATCCCTCCTGAACGCGGACTATAAAATATTCACCACAATCTTAGCCTAAAGGCTAAAGAGAGTCCTTAAAACTTGGATACAAGAAGATCAAGCAGGGTTTCTCCCTCAATGGCAGATCAAGGACAACATCTGGATCATCACTGACACAACTGAACACTTCGAAAGCCATAATGAGAAAAAGTTAACACTTGTTTTTATAGACTTAGAAAAGGCTTTCGATAGTGTCAGATGGGATATATTGTTTAATATGTTGGAAAAAGTAAATGTTGGTTCTAATGTTCTTAAATGAGTTCGGGAAATTTATAATGACCAAAGAGCTAAGTTGATTATTAACCAGGGAAAATCAGACGAATTCAGAATAGCTAAAGGAACCCGGCAGGGGTGTCCACTATCCCAACTTTTATATACCAACTTCCAGAGCCTTCCAGAACAGTCCGGCCAGAGAGAGGAGAAGGAGAGGAGCTGCTTGGTTTTAGTTTTCTTTAACTCAACAACCCTGCTCAAGTGGCATCAGGTTAGAATCAGATATTGAAACAGAACCTTCCCTTTAAGTGTAAGATAGCAGCCAGTACATTCCTTTAAAGAAGTATTCCCAGTAGATTGACTGTTATACTCATTACTAAAGACTTTGCAGTATGGACAACGAGGGATCTGCTGCAGTCACCTGCAACTCTTGTGGGATGTTTCTCTTCTTGCCTACAGAAGTGGAGAACTTCACATGCACCAAGTGCAAGTTGGTAGCACTCTTGGAGGAGAAAGTGCAGCAGCTGGAGTCCAGAGTAGCTACACTTCAGCAGATTAGGGAACAAGAGGATTTCCTGGACACAATAGAACTAACCATCTTGGATGAGTACCACGCAGAGGAAGATGCTAGGGTGGAAGAGGTCACTTGCCAAACAGAGGAGGCAGACAGCTGGAGGAATGTCACAAACAGAAGTAAGCCAAGAAGGAATTGTTCGGGGAGCTTGCAGCTAGAGAATCGATTCCAAGCTCTTTCCCTTATCAAGGAGGATGAAGAAGAGCAGCATGGACAGACTTCAGGGACGGAGCAGGGGAGCCTGAGAGTCCCACCCGAGGGAACAGTCACTGCTAAGCCTCGGAGGAGGCGTGTGGTCGTAGTGGGGGACTCCTTGCTGAGGGGTACAGAAGCAGTGATTTGTAGGCCTGACAAGATGTCTCGAGAGGTGTGTTGTCTTCCAGGTGCAAAGATCCGTGATGTGACAGAGAGGCTGACAAGACTGGTCAAGCCTACTGACCAATACCCCTTCCTTTTGGTCCACGTGGGAACTAATGATACTGCAAGACACAGCATTCAGAACATCAAAAGGGATTACGAGGCGCTTGGTAGGAAGCTGAAAGGAATGGATGTACAGGTTGTCATCTCGTCTCTTCTGCCAGTTGAAGGGCATGGTCCAGGAAGGGAGAGGAAAATAGCAGATGTGAACAACTGGCTTCACAGATGGTGCTGCCGAGAAGGATTTGGATTCTTCGATCATGGGCTGCGGTTCCATGAGGAGGGACTTCTTGCAACAGACGGGTTGCATCTCACGCCAGTTGGAAGAAATGTTTTTGCCAACAGTCTCAAGAACTTGATCAGGAGAGCTTTAAACTGAGTTCCGAGGGGAAGGGAGACAATATTAAGGAAGGCGAAAGGGATGGCGAAAATAGTCAAACTGACACAGAGGAAACAAGGCAAACAGTGCAAGGACCCAACAGTGGGAGGCAAAAAAACTTGCACAGGCAGCGAGTAAAAGGGAACCATGGTCTGCGATGTCTCTACACTAATGCACAGAGCATGGGAAATAAGCAGGATGAACTCGAACTCCTAGTACAACAAAGCAAATATGATATAATAGGCATCACTGAAACCTGGTGGGATGAGTCTCATGATTGGAATGTGGAAACAGAGGGGTATAACCTTTTTAAGAGAAATAGGCCAAACAAGAAAGGAGGAGGAATAGCACTATATGTCAGAGATATTTACACCAGTGAAGAGATCCTGAACATCAATAATGGAAGCCAGGTGGAGAGCATCTGGATAAGAATCAAAGGGGAGGGAAACAACAAGGATGTTACGGTGGGAGTCTACTACAGACCCCCAAGTCAGACGGAGGAATTGGATGATGCCTTTCTAGAACAGATGACCACACACTCAGAAAGGAGAGATGTAGTAGTGATGGGCGACTTCAACTACCCTGATATTTGCTGGAAGTCAAACTCAGCAAAATCCTCAAGGTCTAGCAAATTCCTCACTTGCCTGGAAGACAATTTCATGGTCCAAAAGGTGGAAGAGGCAACAAGGGGGTCAGCTATTTTAGATCTGATCCTAACCAACAAGGATGACTTGGTTAATGGGGTGCAAGTGGTGGGATCTTTAGGTGGAAGTGACCATGTTCTCCTGGAGTTTGTAATACAGTGGAAAGGAGAAGCCAGGCATAGTCAGACACGCATCCTAGACTTTAGGAGAGCGGATTTCAGTAAACTTAGAGAAGTATTGAGGGCGATTCCATGGTCAGAAATACTAAAAGATAAAGGAGTTCAGGATGGATGGGAGTTTCTCAAAAGAGAGATACTGAAGGCACAATTTCAAACAGTTCCAGTGAGAAAGAAAAACGGGAGGTGTCTCAAGAAACCAGGATGGATGACTAAGGAACTTTCAACTGAGCTATGTTTTAAATGGAACATGTATAAGAAATGGAAAAATGGGGAAATCACCAAAGAGGAATTCAAACAAATAGCAGGCATGTGTAGGGGTAAAGTCAGAAAAGCTAAAGCGCAGAATGAACTCAGGCTTGCTAGAGAGGTTAAGAACAATAAAAAGGGCTTTTTTGGATATGTCCGCAGCAAAAGGAAGAAGAAGGAAACGGTAGGGTCACTGCGTGGAGAAGATGGCAAAATGCTAACAGAAGACAGAGAAAAGGCAGAATTACTCAACACCTTCTTTGCCTCAGTCTTCTCAGAAAAGGCAAAGGGTGCTCAACCTGAGGATAATGGAGCAGAGGACAGAATAGGGGAATTTCAGCACAGAATAAGTAAAGAGATAGTAGAGGAACACCTTATTAATCTAAATGAATTTAAGTCTCCAGGACCAGATGAACTCCATCCAAGGGTATTAAAAGAACTTGCAAAAGTAATATCGTTGCCATTGGCAATCATATTTGAAAACTCCTGGAGAACAGGAGAGATCCCAGCAGACTGGCGGAGGGCAAACGTTGTCCCCATCTTCAAAAAGGGGAAAAAAGAGGATCCCAACAATTATCGTCCAGTTAGTCTGACATCAGTTCTAGGAAAGATTCTGGAGCAGATCATTAAACAGAGAGTCTGTGAACATCTAGAAGGCAATGCCATAATCACAAAAAGTCAACATGGGTTTCAGAGAAACAAGTCATGCCAGACAAACCTAATCTCTTTCTTTGATAAAATTACCAGCTTGGTAGATGAAGGGAATGCTGTGGATATAGTATATCTTGATTTCAGTAAGGCCTTTGACAAGGTTTCCCATGACATTCTTGCAAACAAGCTTGTAAAATGTGGGCTAGACAAAGGAACTGTTAAATGGATCTGTAATTGGTTGACCGGCCGAACCCAAAGGGTGCTCAACAATGGCTCCTTTTCATCCTGGAGAGAAGTGACCAGTGGGGTCCCACAGGGCTCTGTCCTGGGCCCAGTGCTATTCAACATCTTTATCAATGACCTGGATGACAGAATTGGGAGCATACTTATCAAATTTGCAGATGACACCAAATTAGGAGGAATAGCTAATACTCCAGAGGACAGGATCAAGATTAAAAATGACCTGAATAGACTAGAAAGCTGGGCCAAAGCTAACAAAATGAAATTCAACACAGAGAAATGTAAGGTATTGCACTTAGGGCGGAAAAATAAAATGCACAGATATAGGATGGGTGACACCTGGCTGAATGAAACTACGTGTGAAAGGGATCTAGGAGTCCAAGTAGACCACAAGTTGAACATGAGTGAACAGTGTGATGCGGCAGCTAAAAAGGCCAATGCTATTTTAGGCTGCATCAATAGAAATAAAGTGTCTAGATCAAGAGAAGTAATAGTGCCACTGTATTCTGCTTTGGTCAGGCCCCACCTAGAATATTGTGTCCAGTTCTGGGCACCACAATTCAGAAAGGACATTGAGAAACTGGAGCGTGTCCAAAGGAGGGCGACAAAAATGGTGAAGGGTCTGGAAACCATGCCCTATGAGGAACGACTTAGGGAGCTGGGGATGTTTAGCCTGGAGAAAAGAAGGTTAAGAGGTGATATGATAGCCCTGTTTAAATATTTGAAAGGATGTCATATTGAAGAGGGAGCAAGCTTGTTCTCTGCTGCTCCAGAGAACAGGACCCGGAACAATGGATGCAAGCTACAGGAAAAGAGATTCCACCTGAACATTAGGAGGAACTTCCTGACAGTAAGGGCTGTTCGACAGTGGAATGCACTTCCTCGGAAGGTGATAGAGTCTCCTTCCTTGGAGGTCTTTAAACAGAGGCTGGATGGCCATCTGTCAGGGATGCTTTGAATTGGATTTCCTGCATGGCAGGGGGTTGGACTGGATGGCCCTAGTGGTCTCTTCCAACTCTATGATTCTATGATTCTATGATCCCCTCTCCTATTTATCTTTATTTTAGAAGCCCTGAATAATAAGATCAGATTTTATAAGAGTATTTGAGGAGTTAAAGTAAAAAAATGTGAATATAAATTGAGGTCGTTTGCAGACGACATTGTCTTTATACTCGAAGATCCAATTCTGAGCACTGAGGCTTTGACAGACACGCTGTCAGAATTTGAGAAAGTATCAGGGCTAAAAGTAAACAAAGAAAAAACCATGATGATAACAAAAAACTTATCAAGACTAGAAGAACAGGAACTGGAGGAAAGAAGTGGATTTAGCATGGGGAAAAAAGTAAAATATCTAGGCATAACCCTAACAAATAAAAACACTGATTTGTATCACAACAATTATGAGAAATTGTGGGATAAAATTAAAATGGATTTAAAGAAATGGGAGAATCTGCAACTGTACCTATTTGGAAAAATTTCAGTGATACAAATGAATACACTGCCTAAGATTATGTTTTTATTTCAAGCCATCCCAATACTACATTCCCTGAAACCGTTAAAAAATTGGCAATCAGATATATTTAAATTTATTTGGAACAGAAAAAAGGCCAGGATTAAACAGAAAATAATATGCGATTGCAAAAGCAGAGGGGGATTGGGACTCCCAAATTTAATACTTTATTATTTTGCATCCACATTAAATTGGATTTCTGATTGAATTTTGTTAAAAGATGTAAGACTGCTGACCTTAGAGGGAGGGGAAATGAGGTTTGGGTGGCATGGGTATGTTTTTTATGATAAAGCTAAAATGCATATAGAATTTAAGAGACATGTAATTAAGAAAGCTTTATTTTTTTGTGTGGGATAAAATGAAACCCAGATTATGCAGATCATTACCTTTGTGTTGTTCTCCCCACGAAGCCATCTTTGGCAAAGAAGGAATTCCCAAAATGGATATGTTATGCTGACTTGTTGAAAGGCACAACAGCGGACGAATTAACAATGAAATCACAGGAAGAACTTAAAGAGGACGGTATACAATGCCACTGTTATTTATACAGGCAGTTACGAGAGAGATGGAAAATGGACAATAAATTAATGGGGATAAAAAAACCAAAGATCGCAGTGGGAAGAGACCACCTTGAAAGGAAAAAAGAGACTGATCTCCAAATATTACAAAATGCTACTCGAATGGGATACAGAAGAGGAAATAATCAGACACTCAATGATAAAATGGGCACAAAATATAGGACACAGTTTAGAATACGATAGCTGGGCGAAATTATGGAATACAGACCAGAAATACACGGCGTTGCAGGAACTCAAGGAAAATGTTTACAAAATGATTTATAGGTGGCATTTATCCCCACTAAAGCTATCTTATATGTATAAAAACTCAGATCCGACATGTTGGAAGTGTTCTGATAAGATAGGCTCATATTTCCATATTTGGTAGACTTGTAAATCAGCCAAAAAGTATTGGATTAATGTGTATAAATGTCTGACAATAGATTTGAAAATCAAACTCCTGTTTCAGCCAGAAGTTTTTCTGTTAGGCATAACTGATAGAAAACTAGAGAAACAAAATGGGAAATTCCTGTTTTATGGCCTTGTTTGTGCCAGAATAATATACACAAAACTGTGGAAAAATCCTTGCATACCATCTGTAAATCAATGGCTTTTTAAACTGTATGAGATGGCAGAAATGGACAGATTAACATATTGGATGAAGAAAAAGACAGAGGAACGCACCTACCAAGACTGGAACCACTTCTATGAATTTCTGATGGCAAGATGGAAAGACACTTTGATAAAAAGGGAAGAGACACAAAAGAAGTAAGCAAAGATAAAATTCAGTTAACTGGCTAAATTTGTGTATTAGCACGCGTTAAGAGGAATTTGTTTTGATTTGCTTTCCATATAAAGGTCTCATGATTATAAAAGATATAGGTTGTAAAAAAATTATATAAAAGCAGAAACAGTATGCAACAAAAAGAACGACTTAACAGGTATATTCAATCTAAACAACAGTACTAGGCTTGGAGGTACATAAAAGATAGTTATAAGAACTATCTTTCTTTTGTTGTTGTTGCTTTATTAATAAGAAGGAAAGTTATAAGCTGAAGGAAACTAGAGATAAAAGATTACAGCTAAAGGAAAAACAATAAAGATATAAAAGGAAAAGCAAGTCTCAAGTAGACGGAAGCAGAAACTTTTGTTTAAGTGTAATTTTAGTATACTGTGTCTAAAACGTTATGGTAGTTGTTTCTGTAAAGTTGATATTTGTTTAGTAATGTACAAATGTGAAAATGTCTATATGTAACTATGTAAATGTTGTGGAAACTGATAAAAATTATAAATAAATAAATAAAAAAGGAACAAAGTGACCGAGTTGGTGATTAGGCAAGATCAGACGAGGCTATCAGAGTCCAGAGGGAGATCGAGAGAGTGGTCAACAATTCAAGCCAGATGTCAATTCCAAAGATTCTGTAAGAGCAGTTAGTACTGAGAACAGAGCCAGCGAAGTTCCTCAAGCTGCAGAGCGCAGTGGAATGAAGGAACTGGAGAAGAGCAGGACCAACAGGGGCATTATATGGGATGAACGGAGCTACCGCCAAAAAGTTACAAAAAGTTGCAAACTAAGTTTTGACTAGAGATTCTAGACCTTTCTGAGCTAACTGCGCAGGTGCAGTAAAAACCCATTCGTGTAAATTCGCAGAGGCCACAAAGAAGTTTGCTTCTGCCTGCCCAGCCAAGGGAATTGGGATTATGGGAAGTGCAGTTCCCATGACTACAGGGAGATGTTGGAGGCACTCTTCAGGCAGTGTCAATGCTTAACCTGGTTCCACCAACTCTCCTTTGGGACCAATCACCAAGACCAGGATTTTTCAAAGCTGCCCAAGTTCCTGTCCCCGCCCAGCCTGCCTGGAGAGGCAGAAGCCAGGCTTTGCCTCCAAGGTCTCAGCCCATCTTCCTGATGAGGCTGTCGTAGCTTTGCCTCTCCACACCAGCCTAAGACAACATAAACTGGCTGGTCTTGAAGGCCCCTCCTTCCTCATTTAGCAATCACTCTGCAAAGGGTGGTCAGTTTGCAGAGACAGCTGCCTTAAGAAACCAAATACAGAGTAAGGCCTACCCCAATCACATTTTGAGAAACAGAAAAACAGATAAAAGCTTCAGCCCCTGAGCCAGAAGACTCCTGAAGAGGAACTGGAAAGCCTGCACCTTAAACTGTGAAGACAGCTAAGTCCCCCAAAGGAGGAAGGAATAGTTTTACTGTCCAGCAGATGGCAATGCAGACAGTGCAGTGGGGCAGCCCCATGGCAGGGCTTCTGCACCCCTCTTAGTATGTCAGCCACTGAGAACATATTCCTCAGTGGTGTGAGAAAAGCGACCGGGACCTCAGACAAGGAGCAGGGATGCTAACCACGAAGGCAAGAGGTGAAATGCCAACTGGCAGGCAGATTCACAGGCAGATTCTCAGCAAGCAAGAAGCTTGTAAAGGAAAATGGTGATAATAACAGTAATTGGGAGGGGGGGAGGAGGAGACGCCGGCAGCAGTAGTGGCTCAGCTGCACATCTCTCTGTGCATGTTTTTGCTCCTGTTGCTTTACAGCATATTACATCTAACTGCTCCAAAGCCAGGCAGTGTGAGAGTTTTAGTCTCAAAGACCAACCCCTGAAATGCCGAACCTCACACATTTCGTGACCAGCAGAGATCGATCCAACGCCCACCCACATGGGCACAGGCACATAACCATCCCATCTCTCCCCAAACCTCACTGCACGACAACACAGTCTGCAGCAGGCTATCAAGCAGAACAACTTGAGGCTCCAGCAGACACCTGGATGCCACAAACAAATACTCAACTTGGCCCAGCCAAAGCTAGGAGCCCTGTGCCCTCCTAAGGTTGCCAGTCTTCAACTCCCCAACTCTCTCCCCCATGGGGCCTGCTGGCTGGAGAGCTCCTGTTGGGACCTACAACTGTTGAGTCCCAGTCCTGGGAAAAGAGTGGGATTTAAATAAATAAATCCCCACTCACGGCTGATGCAAACTACAGCTTGCCTCAAAACTAAACAACTTTTACAGCTGCTCCTCTGACTTCAAAGTCAGAGGCGCCTACAGACAGATGTCCCGAGCAGCCAAAGCAAGGAAAGCACCACAGAGAAGCAACTGTAAACTCTTATTTGCCTGCAACTTGGAGGCTGATGAGCGATACATGTTCTAAGGCAGGTGGGATCCACACAGCTCCCCAAAGGTTGTGGAAGTGCAAGTCCCTGCATTCCTGCCCCTCACTTCTGCTGGCTGGGGGACTGCTGGGGGCTGCAGTCCAACACCTCCTGGAGATTCCCGCACTTGTGCTCAGGCGGCCTTAGGGGCAGATGGCAGAGCGTTCCCTCCCTCTGCAGGGCTGCTGGGACCACGAGGGCTGGACAAGCTTGGAGGGTCTCTTCATGGGGAAGTACCTCTTAAAGCTCAGCCCAAATCCGCTTCCACCCCTTGCCTGTGGCCCAGCCATGGCTGCTTTTTCTTCAGGTCAGCCCTTCAACAACCAGAGTCTCCCCATCTCTCTCCAGGAAGAAGATGCTCATGTCTTTCTCCTGTTCCTGGGTTCCGTGCACATACACCAACCCCTCCTCTGACCAGGATCCCATATACTAACAACCCTTTTAAAATGGGCTTCCCAGGATTGGGTGAAGGACTTCGGAGGCAGCCTGGCCAGTAGAGAACCAATGGCCAAGGAACCCACTGAGCTGGGCTGGGCAGCCACCCTGGAGCACCCCTGAGGGCTAGAGGGTGCAGAGTAACACCTCACAGTGCCCAGGTCTGTTGGGAACAGGCCAGGGGGGTTTTCCTTCCCCAGCAGCCTGGGTGGGGGGCAAAATCACTCCCCTCTTCCATAGCCCAGAACACTGTTACAGAAGTCCTTCCAGCCTGTCCCAACCCTATTCACTCAGCACTTGCTATCAAGCCCCCACCCCCTGGTTGGCTACCGTGGCATGAGCCTCCCTTGAACCTGTTTCCGAGCCTACCTGCACCACCAACCCTGGTGAAGGTATCCAATTGCCCCCTTCTTATCACAGGTGCCCAAGGAAAGAGGGGCAAGGGGTGGGGCACAGAGGGAGTGGGTGAGAGATGTTGGGTTTTGGGACCATGTGTGGCCTTTGCTCTTATAGGAAGGACCACTGGCTACAGATCAGCTGCCCCTCACAAGGACTGGGCATAACACCCTCTCTGCTCTCCCTCCCAGGCTATCAGGAGGGCAGAGGGTGGCTCTGCCACAAGAGGTGCTGGGTCTGTGCCCACTGTTGGTGCTGGTGCACGCAAGTGGCGCTGCTCTAACCACAGGGAAGGGAAGTGGCAGGGTTGGGTGTGGCTCGTCACAGATGGTCCCACAGTCAGTAATGCAACCCAGGAGGCGGATGGAGCGGTCTCGCAATCACTGACACCCACAAGGAGACTTCCTGTGCTTAGAAGCAAAAAAATAAAAATATTTCTCTCTTTTGATGCTCAAAACCTTTTACCTAGAAGCCAGTTGGTAGTAAGAGCCAGGCAGATCCCTTATCAGCAAAAACAAAGCAAGAACAACCAAATACACACACTGCTACATGCACTACTAATAATTCATTTGAACACACACACACACACACACAGTGGCACACACTTTAGCCACCTCAGTTGAGGAAGAGAGCCCAATGGCAGACAACTAGCCAAGGCTGCTCCAGGTGGCTACCAATCCTGGGGTTGAGGAAAGAAATGCCACTGCTCTGGACTCAAAACTTGCCCCCCTCAAGCACTTTTAGATACAGGATGGATTAAAATGCCACTTTACTGCCACTGCCGCAGTGGGAGGGGGAAATATTTGTAGCGGAGCAAAGCACAATATTTGGGGGGCACACTGTATTTGCGTCACATGACAGAGCGGGGAGACTCCATGCCAACTTTGGGGCAGTGTGAGTGAGAACCCCAAGGCTCATCTGAAAAGGGAAGGGCAGTTCTGCTCAAGTGCAGACGCTTTGGTCAAGCCTCTTCACAGATTTCCACACCACCTCACATTATTCCCCATAGTTCCTCTAAGCATGGCTGCCCTGCCAGTGTAAAGCACAAAAGAGTGGGGAGGGAGGAGGGAGACTAGCATAGCCAAGGGTCTCCCCAAGAGAGGGTGACTCACCACTGGTCGGCTTGGGCCTTGGGGGCATGTTCTTCTTTGGTGGGAGGGCAGGAGTGTCTGTTTGACTCTTGAAAGGGTCATCTGGGAACCCAGTTCCCCCAAAAGAGGAGGATGAGAATGGATCAGAGACTGGAGGCTGCAGGAGAAAGACTTGCTGTCAGGGCGCGTACAAAAATGGCAAGGGAGAAAGGGAACATCAGCAAGCCAAGGGGGTCCATCAGGTAAGCAGGCTGAGTTTCTCTCCACCCGAATGAGAAAGGGCTCCAGCTTCTCCATCACATTTTGTTGTAAATGTCATCCTGCCATGTCAAATGGTCCTGGTAGTGGGAATCTAGGCCAATACACACTAGATCTGTGTTTTTTTGTTCCATATCGTTGCCTTTAGAAACCCAACAAAGACAGAGTCAAATACTTTTTGGGGACCAGATATGGTTGTTTCTCAAAGGGTGTGAGTGCTCTGGGAGAACAAGGACATGCCATCCTGCTAGTGCTGCAACTCTTGGAAGAACTGCTCCTACTACTGGCAGGAGCAAGGGCACCCAGCCTCCTTGCAGACCCTTCAAACAGAGGTATAGACAATATCTTTACATATGCATGACAACCCTCTGAGGCAGGCTGAGCAGAAGGACAGGAGTAAGAATGGTCTGTTATTCTGAGCCCACCTGCAGGTTTCATCATTAGGGAGAGATCCGCTAGCCCAGTGGTTCCCAGCCTTCCTAAAGTCACGACCCTTTAATACAATTCCTCATGTTGTGGTGACCCAAACCCTTGAAATTATTTTCATTGCTACTTCATAACTGTAATTAAATAGGTGTTTTCCAATGGTCTTAGGTGACCCCCATGAAAGGGTCATTCAACCCCCAAAGGGGTCCCGACCCACAGGTTGGGAACCACTGCGCTAGCCAGTCAGGTGAACAGGGACAGGAGGGAGCCCAAGTGACTCTTTAGCAAAACAACTGCTGCCACCACCTCTTTCTCCCCACTTTTTCTTATCACCATGAGCAGTGATCCCTCAAAATGCAAACCCCCGTTTCTTTCCAGAAAAGGCCAGGCAGGCATGACTGTTGTGCTCACTGCAGCACAGGGGAAAAACCCACCTTGGACATGTGACTGAAATCCGCAAAGCCTTCACTGCCACCACTGCCCCCTCTGCTGCTGAAGGTGCTGCTGCCAAAGGCGTCCAGGGTACCAAAAAGATCTAAAAGCCAAAAGGCCACAGGGAAGAGACCTCTCAGGGTATGTGCCAGGCAAGTCCGCCTGCAACACCAGGCTGTCCCTGGATCTCACCTGCCCCAGAGACTGCCAGGGCTGCCACTTCCCTCCGAGCCAAGAGTGTCCCAAGATGCTTCATCCACCCCAAGCAGAGAATGCCCACCAATAAACCTAAACACTAGAACATCTTTAATAGAAAGAAACAGAAAAGGCCAATGTTGGATCGGGACTGGGGTCCAATCCTGTGCCAGGGCAGTCCTGGCTCTCACCTGGCATTTTGGACGAGGAGGCGCTCAAGGATGAGAAAGGATCGTCATTCTCAAAGAAGTTTGGCTAAAGAAGCAGAATAGAGAAAAGGTCATAAAAGACCCCAGAAGGGCAGGGGAGGAGAAGGGTACATGTGAGCATATGCCCTGAAAGAGACACTTCATGCTTCTTCCTGGAGACCAGCAACACTTCACGAGGAGCCTGGGTGGGGTTGCCTTGGAAACCCACCCAAAACCTCCTGAGGGCACTTCAGCTAGCAGGCTACAGCTCCCAAAACCCTCTGACTAGTATGGCTGCAATCATGCTGGTTGGGGGAAATAACTATCCCAGGCTCTGCCTACTCAGTTACTGACAGGGACCAGTCACAAGAGAGCCCATGTCACTTATCTGGCAACTAGGGCACTGCTTGTGGGCTCTTTTTTGAGCAATGGTTGAATTCCGGCCATTGCCTTGGGATCTATGCACACATGTATTTATTTATGTTGAAAAAGAATACTATGTCTCTCTATTTCAGTAGAAAAAATAAGATATCCCCCTACCCATGGAGGGGAAGCATCTAGTGCCACTATTAAGACCAGATTTCACAGACTTCAACCCACATCTTTGAGTGGCATCAGTTACTCCAGCCATGGTGATGGTCTTTTGGGGAGGACTGGGATCAGAGTGTGGTGGGAGCAAGATACTTATCTAAAAGTTACTTCTTTGGGTGTAAGACTTTTCTAAGGATGATTTTTTTGTTACATGTGCAGCTGTGGTTAAAACCTGCATGTAAATATGAGTCATGTAACAAGCAACTATTACCCCTGTTCATACTTCTGCTTATGGGCTGGAATCAAGAGCCACTTGAATCCTCCCCTTCTACCTCTCCTGTTTGTATTCCTGTTAGTAGTCTGTAACCCCACTTCGATCCTTTGGGAGAGGCGGGGAAACACAAATAAATTATTATTATTATTATTATTATTATTATTATTACTCATATCCTTTTCAATTAATCCTTTTGTGAGTTGCTTCAGATACAGCCCTTAGGAAGAAGACAGGAACCTAAATCCACTTGATGACAATGATGATGATATGTTTGATTTCATGGGGGGGAAGGTGTATTGATTGTCCTGCCACACACTCAGGAAGTCTGCTAGTCTGAATAACAGGATTCTTAAACAAATTCAGAAATAAAATGATAAAACATGCCACCAAAACATCACTTACTTTGGAAGGCAGTGCGGGGTTTTGCAAGAACGGATCTGAAGTAAACGGATCGGTCTTCTCGACCTTCTTAAAGAAATCTTCAGTCGCAGTAGCCCGGAATGGGTCACTTTCTTCAAAGGGATCTCCCCCAAATGGATCTGTCCAAAGAATGTTCAAGGCAGGAAGTTAATGGCAATGGATGGCAACAGTGTAGAGAGTGTGCAGCCAGAGTGATGCAAGGAAAATACGCCATTTCTAGTGGAGCAGAAATAACGTAGCCACCCAGCCCTCCTGGTTCCTGTGATAGCAAACATCAAATGACAATGTGGAGCTCAGAACAAAAAAGGGAGGCAAATGAAACACCGACCTATTGTTCCATGGGCCATTGTCATGTTCCTTATGGTAATTACTCTTGGTTAGTTTGTTAAAATCCACGCCTTGCACAGGCCTACTGATAAGGAACCACTACAGATTTCATTATAACCCCCCCCCCCCCCACGCATCTGCTTTGGGAAGGCATTTTAATAAAATTAAGAATGAACTTTGGAAAAAAAATCTCAGAGGAAAATATAATAAGTGATACAACAGAATCTATTCCTAAAAACAATAAATAAAACAATGACCAAACCAAAAAAAAACAAAAAAAAAAAAAAACCAACAAAATAATTATAAACTGTTCATTCATAAAAAAAAAAAAAAAACAGAGACAAACAATATGAACACTCCAAAAAACAGCCAATGAGTTGGGCAAACAATCCACCCACCCACCCACCCACCCACCCACCCACCCAGGGCACCAAAGTTTCTTTGGACCTTGGCAGAGAAAGTGCGGAGGTGGGGGCTCTTCCTCTCACCTGATGCTGCTGGGGGATGTTCTGCGAAAGGGTCATTCTGGAACGGGTCACCTGGTGAAGCCGAAAAAGGAAGGGGCTGAATTTCCCGGAGCTGCCCTACTGCTGTCCCACCCTAAGGGCCCTCGGCTAGGCACCACTTACTGCCTTTGAAGGGGTCTTCAGCATGGAAAGGGTCTGGAGGAAGCTCCTGAGTACTTGGGCTGCTGAACAGGAGGGCCTTGTTCTTGAATGGGTCATCCTGCAATCAATCACAAAGAGAATTAGCAAGCCAAAGGCCCCCCAACACCCAAGTGTGACCCTCAAATCCAAGCCAAGGGGTCAGCGGATGACACACGGGCAGCCTCCCTGGGTCACTTTCATCTCCAAGCCAGGAAAGAAAGAGGCCAGACATCTTTGGTGTTGTTTGGATGGAGACACTGTGGCCCTTCTTTTATTGTTCTTGTGTGCCTTCAAGCTGTTTCCGACGTATGGTGAGTTTCTTGGCCAGATTTGTTCAGAAGGAGTTTGCCTGAGAGTGTGACTTACCCAAGGTCACTCAGTGGGTTTCCATGGCCTAGTGGGGATTTGAACCCTAATCTCCAGAGTCATAGTCCAGTCAGTGCTCAAAGCACTATGCCACACTGCCTCACTGCTCTTCCTTCACACCCCCACTTCCCCCCTAATGTGTCTTGTGTTTTGACCTCCCCCTTTCAAGTCTGTTTTAAACTCAGGCGAGGCTGTTTTTCAGCTAGGAAGTAAACAGAAAGCTGACTTCTCCTTTACGTTCTGCCTCACCTGTACATAAAACAGACCAGGGAGGCCACAAAACATGGAGGCATCAAAGTTTTACAATAAATACAGTGCGTATGTGTCTCTGTGTGTGCGCACACGCATGTATATATATGTGTAGTATGTATGTATAGGGGAATCGCAGACGGGGAGATGTAGCCCCAAAGATACCAGGGAAAGACAATGCTGTGAGAGGGTGGAAGTCTTGTTTCAATACCTCCCCAGATCCCCCAACCAACAGGGCCAGTGCTAAGAGGCATAATGCAAAGAAGCTCCAATGTTCTCCTGGAACATGGATGGGGACCCTTTTTGGTCTCCCACCCCAGCCATGGGTCCCAGGCTGCCCCTCACCAAAACTACGAAGCCACCTCGGTCTTTTTGGAGGTTCCCTTCACTGAGATCAGCCAGATTCGTCATGCTGCCACCCTGGTGAACTCCATTGGGTGCCTCGTTGTACTGGTCAACACGCCGGCTGGCTTCCAGGTGGCTCTCCTGAAGCCGGGAGAGTCTGCTCCTGGCCTGGGCAAAGAAGAGAGTGTGAGGGTACCGGCACTGACACCGGGAACTGGCTTCACTCCCTTGCTAATGGCCAGATGTGTGTGTGTCTTCCTGCCTGCAAGGGAGGATGGAACTGAAGACAGCATATTGTTATCAATACGCTGTCTTCACATATACATGTATACAGATATACCTTCACATCCCTTAAGAGTGATTAATAAACAGTATTTTATCATTAACATAAAGTTTTGGCTTCTCTCTTCTTTGGCTGTTGAAAACAGGAATGTGCAAGACTGAGGTTGGCCATGCAAACTGCAGCCCAAGGTGGCTAAGCACCAAGGTAGATGAGAAAGAAGTAAACTGGAACCATGTCATGTGCACATGGCTCCAGGAAGGGAAAACAAACCACAGACAGACAAATCTGACAAATTTGTTTGGGGTCCCAGAATTCATAGTTAATAATGTATATTTCTTACAGTGATTTTTGCCCTTCACCTTAAAATAGAAAAAAATCACATACTGTAAGAGCAAGTTCTAGTATTAAAATTTATTTCTGCATGTCTAAATACTCTAATGCATTGGTATTTGTCTGCATTTTTGATGTGTTTTTAATCTTGTTGTGAGTTGCCATGAGCTCCCGTTTTGGAAGGAAGGTGAGATACAAGTCAAACCTCAGAGGAACCTTCCTCATCTGGGCCAAAGGCAGTGAGAAAGTGCAGGAGAGGGAGGAGAAACTGGCCCCAGAGACTCCCTCTTCCCCGGCCGGACAATCACCTGGTTGATTTCCTCCTGAGTGGATTTCAGCGATTTGATGATGGTCTCTAGCTGGACCTTCCCAGCCTGGATGCTCTGCCCCAACTGAGTCTCCTCCTGCTGCAAACGGTTCAGTTCTGCTTTGGCCCAACTGATGTCATCCTCCTGGGACTTCAGATCCGACTCTTGGGACTGGATCTGCATTTTCAGCGATGAAATCTGAAACAAACAAATCAACGTGGTGCTGACTTTGCCTTGGTTAAAGGGAGAGCATGAGCAAAAGGGGAGAAGCTGGGGCCTGAGAAGAGCAGTCACCATAGACTTTTGACCAGAGCCAGGGTGGTATTTCTCCTGCCCTTACAGGCTGTGCAACATGGTTGGGCTTTTTATGCGCGCGTGCGCACACACGCACACACCCTGTAGTGTTGAGTCATGTTGGTTGGAACACAGGGGGCAGACAAGGGAGGCCAGTAGTGCTTGCCTCACCCCCATCCCACACCATTCTGCTCCTCCCCAACTCACCACCTGGGTTTCCTCCTGGCACTTCTGTCGGACATCACTCAGCATGTCCCGTAGCTTGGCCTTCTGCTGGTCCATTTCATCGAGACGGCCCTGAGCCTCCTGCTTCTGGGCTTCCAACTCCTGCAGGCTGCTGGTCTCCCGGTCCAAGTCATTCTGCAGTTCCTGAACATGGAGTCACCAGTTATCAAGGGGCCACCCACCACCTCAAAGGGTCGAGGGTCAGATCCCATGCCATGGGTGCAAAGAGCTGGTGAGCCTGAGTAGAGTGATTGCCTCCCAGGAAGGAGCCAAGGGGAAGTTTTAATCCCTCTGCTCAGGAGAGGGAAGTGGAAGCCCAGGACATTGGGGGGGGGGGGTCACCTCACTGCCTTTTGTGGGACAAGAGAGGAGGCAACCAGGGGAGGAGGGGGAATCTCTCTTTTTTCCTCTCTTTTTTGTGAGGTTTCCAGGCCAAAGTAGTAACAATAATCCATGATCAAGCCATGATAAAAAAAAATTGCCATTCTCCCAGTAGCTAAAGACTGAACCCTGAGAGCCAGGTCTCCATCCTGGCCTGGTCACCAACACTTGTGACCACTTGACCCTGGTTTATGACCCAGGTTTCTGGCTGCTGCCCTAGTCTACCCATTACCTGGACTTCGCTGGTTTTCTGGTGGATTGCTCCTTCCCTCTCTTGGATTTCTTGCTCTAAAGAATACTTCTCTCTGCGAAAAGATATTTCATGGCACATCTGAATCCACATACTATGAGGTAAGAAATCTGGCCAAAGCCAAGAAACAAAATGCTGTGTTATGACCTATCTGGGCATCTTCTACAATGATCCAGGACAACTCTGCTTCCTCCAGCGGAAGAGGTGGGTTGCTTGAGGTCCTCCAAAAGGCCCAGGGGGACTCCATGGCTCTGGGTGCAAATCTAAATGTTACATTGCTTTAAAATTTTTAAACTGGTTTTAATTGTGCTCAAGTGGTTAAGATGCTGATGCTGTTAATTACAAGATCGGCAGTTTGGCAGTTCGAGGCCCAGGTGCCGCATAATGGGGTGAGCTCCCCTCACTAGTCCCAGCTTCTGCCAACCTAGCAGTTCGAAAGCATACAAACGCAAATAGATAAATAAGTACAACTTTGGTGGGAAGGTAAACAGTGCTCTGTGCAACCATGCTGGCCACATGATCAGAGTAGTCTCTGCTTAGCAATGGAGATGAGCACTGCCCCCTATGGTTGGATATGACTTGACAGCCTTGTAAATACCTTTACTTTTTTTTTGTTTACCTTTAATTTGTCACATTGCTTTTTGTTTTAGGCTGGTAAAAATCATTTTTTACTATTTTACATTATTATATATTTAAATTAGTTGAAGAAATTTTATCATATGCCACCATGAGATTCTATAATACAGGGCAAAATGAAAACATTTTAATAAAAACAAGCAAGCAAGCAATAATTTTGACAGACAGCTGATGAGTTTAATAGATGGGTTTCATTTGATAGTGAGATATGAAATTTGCTTGTACAATGCCAGAAAAAATGATGTCTTACTCTGGATGTTGGAAAAGTAAATAATCCGATGCTGACCCTGCACATCCCTCATTTGGCCTTTAAAAAGGTACCCATCGTGCTGACCATAATCCCTGGCATCAAAAGCGCACTGCAGCCCCACCGCTCCCCCTCTGAATGACCCTGGACCTGGTTACTGTGGGGGAAGTCACTGACTTCCAAGCTAAAACTGCTCCAATACAGTGTGTGTGTGAGATTGAGAGAGAGAGAGAGAGAGAGAGATGTTTTGCAAATGGCAAAGCTCTTCCTGGCAAAGCCTCCAAAGTCACTGTCTCCCCACCCAGTAATACTGGATGTCCTGGGCAGGAAACTTTGCTTTACCTCTGCAGCTGGACGATCTCCTGGCCGATGTTGTCCAGTTCCTTCACGCCTGTGAATTCCCCTGATCCAACAGAACTTGAGCTGTCCTGTGAAGGAGCCAGGAAGGGCAGCTGAAGCACCTGGGCAGTGCCAAGCAGCAACCCCCTCCAGCCCCCATTTCACCCAGCCCCCCAAGAGGACAGCCTCTCCATCTAAAAGAGAGGGAAGACATCAGCATTGCAGCTCCCTACTGATACACAGTACTGGCATGAGAGAATGGGGCAAATGAATAGCCAGAGCCAGGCCTGCAGAAACATGAAACAAGTGACATTTGTTAAGAAGCAAACATTTCAGCCAGCAAAAAGAGCAAGGCAGGGAAAAGGAACAGCAGCAGACACAGCAGGCGAAATGCAGCAGGGACAGAAAGTGTGTGTGTGTGTAGGGGGGTCCTTGCACAGAAGGGAGCCAGCAAGATAAGAGCATTATGCTGTCATTGGGGGTTGCAACCCAAAATTATCCTGATCCCCTCTGAGGTGCTGCCTGGAAAAAGCTGAAAGGTCTCTGGAGAAGCAGAGCAGTGCCCCTGCCCAGAAGGCACCACGGTGGAGATGTTCAGATGGAATAAGATGTTTTGAGCTAAACAAAAGTAAACAGCCATTTGAAGATGGGACTGGATGTGTGTGTGAGAAGGGTGCATTCCTGTGTTTATGCTCCGTTTACTCACACGGCGCATTTCTGCAAGTGCTGAGACCTCAGTTCCTACAGAGGCCAAGTAGCCTGAGAGCGTCTGGAGGAAAAAGGACAGAGGAACAGGAGGGGCTGAAGGCTCCAGGAAGAAAGACAGCCCCCCCCCCCCCCGAAAAGGGACTGGGAAGAGTCCCACCAGGAGAAGGGTTAAGAGTCTCTGTGAATTCATTCAAACCAGCCACCCTCACACCTCAGTAGGGGGTCTTGGTAGCAGCTTTCCCACCTTCAAGAGGGGATTGTGGGTTAGTCAATGGAACAAGAAGCCACTGAGAGTAAGAAATGGAACTCCCCTCAGCACACACCCAGGGCCTGACCCAACTCTTGGGAGTGGGAAGAGGCACCAAAGCGTAGTGGGGAGATGGCCCACCACCACATTTTTAAGCTTAAAGGCTTTTCTTGCTGTTAACCAAGCCTCAGCTGGTTAATACTAGAGAGTGGGGTCAAAACCTTGGACAACAGCAAGGGGTTTCCAGGGAGGGCCAGGCAGGAGGTCTGGATTCAGCTCCAGGACCCAAGACACACCTCTCCCTGGCTCACAGCCACCAGAATGAAGGGATCTCTTACCAAATCCCCAGCTGGCAGCATCAAAGAGAGCGCTGAGTCCGTAGTGCCAAGGGGATGCCATGTTTCATATACCTGCATGTGCATGAGAGACAGGGGGCCCAGTGGGTGACTGGGGACTCACCTGGACAGGCCTGGTCCTTTCTGCTGGGGGAATCATGTCTGGAAGCAGCACCTGCGGTGGGTCAATGCCTTTGCTGACCTTCTGTTGAATGAGGTGCATGGCAAGAGCAAATTGGTCTTTGTTCAGCTTTCCCATCTGCCGAGTATCAGCCAAGGCCCTGCCGGGAAGGAAGCAGCCATCAGACAGTCAGGCCAGCCAACAAGAGGGGCCACCAGCTGTGCAGATTAGCAATTTATTTCTTTACCTATATCCTGCTTTTCTCACAATATTGGACCCAAAACTGACCAAAGCAATGTACAGATATAGTATATCTTGATTTCAGTAAAGCCTTTGACAAGGTTTCCCATGACATTCTTGCAAACTAGCTTGTAAAATGTGGGCTAGACAAGGTAACTGTTACATGGATTTGTAACTGGTTGACCAGCCAAACCCAAAGGATGGTCAACAATGGCTCCTTTTCATCCTGGAGAGAAATGACCAGTGGGGTCCCACAGGGCTCTGTTCTGGGGCCAGTGTTATTCAACATCTTTATCAATGACCTGGATGACAGAATTGGGAGCATACTTATCAAATTAACAGATGACACCAAATTAGGAGGAGTAGCTAATACTCCAGAGGACAGGATCAAGATTCAAAATGACCTGAATAGAATAGAAAGCTGGGCCACAGCTAACAAAATGAACTTCAACACAGAGAAATGTAAGGTACAGAAAAATGAAATGCACAGATATAGGATTATGGGGGACACCTGGCTGAATGAAACTACATGTGAAAGGGATCTAGGAGTCCAAGTAGACCACAAGTTGAACATGAGTCAACAGTGTGATGCATCAACTAAATAGGCCAATGCAATTTTAGGCTGCATCAATAAAAGTATAGTGTCTAGATCAAGAGAAGTAATAGTGCCACTGTATTCTGCTTTGGTCAGGCCCCACCTGGAATATTGTGTCCAGTTCTGGGAAGCACAATTTAAAAAGGATGTTGAGAAACTGGAGCTATGTGTCCAAAGGAGGGCAACCAACATGGTGAAGGATCTGGGGATGTTTAGCCTGGAGAAGAGAAGGTTAAGAGGAGATATGATAGCCCTGTTTAAATATTTGAAGGGATGTCATATTGAGGAGGGAGCAAGCTTGTTTTCTGCTGCTCCAGAGAACAGGACCTGGAACAATGGATGCAAGCTGCAGGAAAAGAGATTCCAGCTCAACATTAGGCGGAACTTCCTGACTGTAAGGGCTGTTCGACAGTGGAACACACTCCTTCCTTGGAGTGTAGTGGAGTCTCATTCCTTGGACGTCTTTAAGCAGAGGCTGGATGGCCATCTGTCGGGGATGCTTTGATTTGGATTTCCTGCATGGCAGGGGGTTGGACTGGATGGCCCCTGTGGTCTTTTCCAACTCTACGATTCTATGATTCTATGGCAGAAAAATTTAAAACCAATTCAATAAAAATGCAATTTAAAAAGAACGAATTTACAACACTAACAAACAGGGTGAAACACAGTGAAAGCACCACAACCCATCAAGAGACCAATAAAAAGGTCTTTGCCACTGGCAGAACCAGGGAAGAGGGGGCCAACCAAAAGCCCGAAGGAAGGATTTCTCCACCAGGAAAGGAGCAATTGCTGAGGTCTTTTCCCACTTTAGTTAATCAGGTGCTTCAAGGTGGGACATGTGTTCTTTATGTGGTTTCAGCACAATCGAATGATACAGGCACACACTCACAACTCCCCCAGTTCCAGGAAGTCGGGCTTCTCACAGCTTTACAATTTCAAAGGCAATTCAAAATGATAAACTTTCAAGCAGATCTTGCTGCCAGACAAAAAGCATTTCTGATGTATTACCAGTGGAGGGAGGATAACCAACCATTTGTGGAAACATCTGGCCTGCAGAATATAACCCTCCCTGCTGGTGCTTTGTGTGCCCAGAGCTCACATCCCTTGCTGGCACAACCACTGGTTCCACACATGGGAACTTCCATGCATCTGGCCAAGTGGATCTGATCCTGTACCCATCAGCTACAGTAAGAGGCCGAGCTGAACCTTAAGGATCTCACAGAACTCTTGGTTGTTCCCAACCCCATCAGTATGGTAGCGCTTTGGGAATGGCAACAGCTTCTGAGATTCCCCCACCCCACCCCACCGTCACCTGTCCCACAGATGGGCACAAGAGCCATGAGCAGCACCAGCAGTTCTGGATGGGGGGGGGGGGGGTGAGAGTGTCACCTCTTGATGACATTTGGCAGAACAAGGAACAAAAAAGGTCCTACCAGATGTGGGCCAATAAGTTCTGGGAGAGTCCCGAGTGCATGAAGATGTCCTTCACTTCCAGGCCGCTGACAAAGCCATCCAGGTCAAGGTCCGTCTTCAAGAAAATCTCGTCGTAACAAACCTTGTCGGTCAGTGGCACCACCCAGTTTGCTGGGGGCTGAAACAACACCCAACACCTGATTTGGGAAAGATGTCCCAGATCCAACATTCCTCCGCAGGAGACCAGAAATGGAAATTCATCCCAAGCCACCATCTCTTAAAAGTCTGCCCATCAACTCCCAGGGCAGCCGCAGCCTACCTGTCCTTGCTTGAGGCTGTGCTTGGGAGAGAGGCTGCCAGCGCTATTGAGGCTGTTGACGCTGCCGTGGGATGGGGTGGAGCGCAGGCTATCCTTGGGCGGAGGGCTAGCTGGAAGCACTGGCACTGCCCCAGGGAAGATGACGGGGGCCTTCTTCCGCTTGGTGGGGGGCACGAGAGACAGGGGTAACACGGAGGGGACAGGTTCCTTCTCCAGGGCTCGGTAGACTAGGTGCATCGCCTGCAAGGACCAGGAGGGAAAATGTCTGCAGGGGGGGAGGAGGAAGCAGTGGTGGTGCCAGAGACTAGGATCTGGTTGAGCATAAGTGGGGAAAAGAAATGGGGTGGCAGGCTCTGACCCAGTGATCCCCACCTCCAGTGCTGACACTCAAGGCAGGAGGCCCCAGTCATCCCCACATTGGCCAAAGAGGAGGACTTGGAAAACCTACCACTGCAAACTCATCTCTGTCCAAGTGACCGTCCTTATCGATGTCACTCAGATCCCAAACCTGCAATTGGGGGCACAAGTGGGGAAGGCAGGAATTGGGGTGGAGTGGGATAGAAATTGGTGGAAGGAGGAAGGGAGAGAGAAAAAGGATATCAGAACAACAGCTAAGTGGCGGAAAGTTGCTGGAGGTTTTGCGTGAGGAACTCCTGCATTTCAGAAAGGGCTGCCCCCAGCGATCACTTTGCATCTCTGCCCGTGTATGTGTGTCCCTATGTGCATTTGTATATCACTCCTTCAACTCCCACTGTGGAAGGGGATAATTCAATCAATAGAACTGAAACAACTACAGCCATAGCAACATTAAGCGCTAACAGCAGAAAACAAAACAACAGGAATAAGAAAAGATGTGGGGTCCTTCTTTTCCTATGGAAAAGTTACTTTGAAGACCTGCAGTTCTCAAAATTCCCAGCTGCCATGGACTAAGCCACATACAAGTACAGCTGGCAGGGGAGTCATCTGATTTCCAAAGCTGCCCCCCTGTAGTTGGGCATCTCTTGTCCCCTTAAAGTGCTGACAGGTGATACAAACCCAATTCCAAAAAGCCAAAGCTGCCCATGCGCCCATTAAGTTGGGCCTCAATTGGAGCCAGTTGCCCACGAGAATCCTTTTGTCCTCATCTGAACCAACCAGAAGGCCCGGGTCACACATTCCAGCCACTGTGACATGCACATACACCAGGGGCAGAGGCTGGACGGAATGAGAGGGAAGAAGAAGAGGAGGAGGGAGTTTGGCTTACCCTGCCCAGGACATCCAGAGGCAGCTTGGAGTTTATCAACACTGGTTTCACTTTGTCTCCTGAAAGTAAACCGTTGACGGGCAAAAGGCTTTCAAAAATGCCATCAAACTTGGCTCTCTCTTCCACCTAGCCAGGAAGAAAGAGACCCAGAATTACAGAGGCATGGAACACCAGGAAGACATTCATAACATGTGGCAGCAACTGAGGTTTCCAGTCTATGGTGCTTGCCCTAAAGTTTTTGCACGCAGACTGAGAGAGAAAACAAGCAGACCACTATTTGCCATAGATCAGCCATGGTGAGGGAACCCTTGACCCAGGGAGGGCAGCAGCTCCACCAGCAGTTAAGAGGACTCAGCTTCCCAAGGAACTCACCCTGACGGCCCAGTGAGCGTCCGAGGAGGAGATCAGCAGGGGACTCGTGCTGTCATGCTGCAAGGACAGAGAGAAGCACATCAGAGGCCCCTGTGGCTTTCACTCAAGGTATGAGGGTGTTCAGGTGCCAGTCCACCACCACACCTGCCTAGCCACAGAATGAATCAAGCCTGGTGAGAACTGTGAACCCAGAAAAATCTGTTTGCCTGACTCTCAATAAGAAAATGGGGGGGAAGGGGGACAGGAGTGGCTCCTACCCCCTCAGTAGAAAAAGAAAAGCATGACAGGTGGGGAGAAGTTTAGTCTTACAAATTTCGGAGTTGGCAAGTTGAGGCCAAGGCTGCTGAGTCCCACGTCGTGGCCACTTTGGGCAGAAGCCACAAGCCGCAGCGCAAGGAAGAAGCCCTGACAGAGAGCAAAAGGGGAGAGAGAGAGAGAGAGAGAGAGAGAGAGAGAGAGAGAGAGAGGGTCTCCTGTTTAGCACAACAGCTGTCCCTTTTTGCACGACTGGCCTGACTCCTTACTCTTTCAGCCACTCAGCTAGTGGCTGAAGGGATAGGCAAAGCTGTGGCCTAACAGGAGCCCATTTCGACCCTGCCACTCCTCTGTTCCACCCCCTTCCCAGAAAAACTGGATGGGCCCCCTCCCTATAGGCAGACTTTGTGTTTTCCACAAGCATATAATGAATGACAATACATATTTTAATTTTTCTTGATTGCTTCACCATTTCAACTTTTGTATGTGAATTCTTAATGAAGCATTCTTCGCTTGTTGTAGGCTATTTTGAGTTTCTAACCAGAAATGTATTACAGTAGAGTCTCAATTATCCGACATAAACAGGTGGGCTGATAGTCGGATAGCCGAAAATGTCGGATAATCCAGAGGGTCCAAGAAAAGCCATGAAATCACTATGAATTGCAAGCCTGGAGGTACTTGCCCTGCTCACTGCCACAGCACTTGGAGCCGTGTTTTGGGGCGAGGCTTCACTTGCCCTTCTCTCCTTGCCTGTCATGGCCGCCATGTTTGGGGGCATGTCTAGGGGGGAATGGAAATGCATACAGCCCCCAAGCAGCCGCGACAACAGATAATCCGGAATGTTGGATGACCGAAGGATGGCTAATCGAGACTCTATGTATCACTCTATGATGATGATTGAAGGCCAGGTGCCACTCACGTACCTGCTTGTCCAGAAAGCCTTTCCCCTCCGGGTCTGCCAAATCCCATATCTAAGGAGAGACAAAGACAAGAAGTTGAGGAGATTTGGCCTGAATCTCCTCCAAACATTTGTCCTCTTCCCATCCCTGCTTCTTCCAAGCGTGGGAAACTTCCCCTGAGGCTGGAGAGTCTGCAACCTGTCACAGACATGCAATGCCTACCGTCTCTCCAAAGGCAGAGCAGACTTTTACCCTGAATAACAGGCTTATGCTAGTGTGGGATTGGCAAGTTGTGATGTGGTCTGGCGCACACACAGCTTTACACTCCCATTTCTTGGTGCCTCTCTGCCAGAGCAAACTGCCCCTCTGCTTGGAGAGCTAGCAGTCTCTGCAGGCACCACAGCCATGCCTCCAGGGAGAGCTAGTTTCTTGGGCACTGGGGCTGGTGCTCTCTACTTCACAGGTACCTCTAAGGCAGAGCAGCCACCAGGCCAGGAGCCCCCACAAGTCTCCACTGGCCTCTGGACATCGACAAGCACTTTGGGCAGCTGCTGAAGGAGATACCCACGTGCGCCTTCATGCACCTCTCATGTATGAGAGGCAATGAAAGGCTTACCTTTCCAAGAACAGCATCGGCCAGCCCTGACTTTTTGAGGAAGAGGGCAGCATCACTAGCCCCGATTCGCCCCGTGCCGGCAGGATCCACCTGCACAAGTGAATGTCAATAGCTGAGCTGGGCAAGTCCCAAAATCCAAAATGATGCATGCATACCACCCCCAACCTCGCATCCATCACAAATGCGGATGGCACAAGAAGTCTTCTTGCCATGGGAGGCCCTTCTTCCCTTGCCCGCTGGAAGAAGTTTGCCAGTGAACCCAATCCATCTGGCCCTTCTTTTGTTGAGGACCAGAGCAGAACCCTCCTGGGCGTTCTTCCCAGACAAAGGATCGTGGAAGGGCAGCAGCCAGATTTCAAGAGGTGGCAGTGGTAGGGAAACAGGGAACACTTGCCTGCTTATAATATGTCTCATAGAGAGGGTTCCCAGCAGCAAGCTGAAGAGGAAGAAAAGGAGAAACATCCCAGGTGAACTTCAGCCTCCCACTCAACTCAGCCCACTTCCACCCATCCCCTCAATAGAATTCTACGGCAGAAAAGGATCTGGGGGGGTCATCTAGTCTGAACACCACCAATGGGAACCACCCACAGGCAAAAAATGAAGAGTGAGGCCAACAGGGATGATAGATCCTGAGAAAAGCAAGACCCTGGACCTTTCTTGAGAGGCAGATCACCACCAGAGGCAGCTGGGTAGGCAGTTGCAGCAATACTTGTCCTGAGGGGCCTGTTGGCTGAGATCCTGAGCCTGAAAAACTGCCCCAGGGACTGCATTCTGCCCCCCCCCCCCAAAACATCCATCCATCCTGCAGCTCCTCTGCTGATGGAGGGCTGAGCCGCCCCTCCGTCTCCCTGACGCTGCCTCGTCTTTGGCTTCCGCTTCAAACCTTTGCTGCCAACACTTGGTGCCTCCAAGGGAAAACCCTCCTCCAAGGACAGCTCAAGGGCTGCCAGAAGGAGACGCTCCGGCACTCTGGCTGGAAAAGAGCTCGTTTCCCCAGAAAGAGGTGTCCAACCCGTTCCTTCCAGCCAAACCGCAGCAAGTCTGCTGCTGAAAGGTCAATGAGTTGGAAAAGTAACTTTTGGGTACCACACTGGGAGGAGCAGTTGGCTTCCAAAAAAGTAAGTTTCCCAAGCTCTGGCTTCAAACTAAGGGAGAAGGAAGAACCCACCTGATGCTCATGTGCTCAAGGAGAGACCTCCTTTTCACAGGGGCAAAAGATAAGAACATGGGGACGAGAGGGCATGATCCGCCAGCCCCAGCCCCCCCCCCCCCCCCCAGATGCCAGCAGTTTACCCCTCTGCTCCTTCTCCCGAGTGCCCGGCTGTGGGAGCAAATGAGAAGGAAGGGTGCTTGCAGTTCTCTTTCTGGAGGTATCTGGCCAGGTTCTGGGGTAGAAAATGATGGCAGCCAGCACGATCCAGAGCAGAAGAGAACCAGAAGTCTTCCAGCTGCTGCCAGGCCAGACGGGAATGATGGGATCTGTGCTCCACCACATCTGGAGATGGCCCTAATCTTGCAATACTTTTTAGAAGCCCCCTCTTCTAAATGGAACCAGGGCTCCAGATTCCGCAGGGCAAAGGGCAGGTGCAGGGAACTGGAGAGGGGGTTTGACCCAAGACAGAAGAGCCACGGAGGTGCCAGCTAGGCCAGTGTGGGAGGGCCACTCCTCTCTGAGTCTCAGCAGAGAGACCCCCAGCGCAGCGGGTGAGAGGCGCCAGAGGAGGAGGAGGAGGCAGGGGCTGCCATTGCCCTCGCCCATCATTGCTGCCCAACGTCTGGGAGAAACACTGGGAGCCCCCTTATCCAGGCAGTCTGTGGGAGGAAACGTCTATGCGCAGAGAAGCAACAAGGGCAGAGAGGCCCCGGGGACCCATGGCAGAGTCTTGCCATCCGTGGCTGGCCGTGTCAAGGTGCCGGAAGGCACCTCTGCCAGGAAGAAACGCCTGGGGATGAGGGGCCGAGGCTGGCCAAGGGGCCCAAACCAGGGAGGCCCTTCCTCGCCCCCAACAGCCGCAGAGCCCCCTGGAGAACCCTCCTTTGCCGGAGCCCCCTGGAGCCGCCTCCCTCGCTGTCCCCCAATGAATTTGGCTGCGTCCACACTGGAAAAATAACCCTGTTTGGCACCGCTTCAACTCTTTTTCTGGCCCAAGGCTATGGAATTCTGGGAGTTGGAGGATCCAGAACAAACTCCAAATCCCAGAATTCCATAGCCCTAAGCCAGAAAAAGCGTTAAAGCGGTGCCAAACAGGGTTATTTTTCCAGTGTGGACGCAGTCTTCCCTTTCCCCGTCCCCAGTGCGACCCACCGGGGCTCGGGGGCCTCTGGGGACCACAAGGGGCGCCCCTTCTTCCTCCCCCTAGGCGGCCCCACCCGCGGCGCCCGTGACGCAGCGCCAGGCCTGGACCCCTCAGCACTCTCCCCACCGCCAGGCAGGCAGGCCTCCCCGGCGCCGCTTCGCCCCGGAGCCCCTCGCGAGGGAGGGAGGGAGGGAGGGAGGCCGACCAGCGCCCGCAGCCCCTCACCTGCCCGGCGCCCCCTCCGCTGCCCCCGGGAGGGTTCCCTGCCCCGCCGCCGCCGCCGCCGCCGCCGAGGGGCCCGAGCGCCGCCATCTTGCTCCTCCTCCTCCGCCGCCTCCCTTCCAGGAGGGGCGGGGCCACGGAGGCCGAGGGGCGGGGCCACGGCGCCACCCAGCGGCTGCGCCGGGACTAGCAGTGAGGACCCTCTGGCTCTCTGCACACGTTCAGAAGCACTCTTGGCTCCTCCCGGGGATTTCTTTCTTTCTTAAGGACTAGGAGTCCTTCCAGGAGCGGAGGGGCGAGCCCCCCCAGCCTCGCATTCTGCATCCTCACGCCGTATAACATGACAAGACCACCCTTCAAAGAGGATGTTGGGAAGCTGGAGCGTGTCCAAATGGTGAAGGGTCTGGAAACCATGAAACTCAGGAGGAACAGCTTAGGGACTTGCTGGGGATGTTCAGCCTGGAGAAGGGAAGGTTGAGAGGGGATGTGAGAGCCCTGTTTAAATACTTGAAGGGATGCCATATTGAAGAGGGAGCAAGCTTGTTTTCTGCTGCTCCAGAGAATAGGACACAATGGAGCAATGGATGCAAGCTCCAGGGAAAGAGATTCCAGCTCAACATTCAACATTCAGAGGAACTTCCTGAGAATAAGGGCTGTTCAACAGAGGAACACACTCCTTCCTCGGAGATTTTGGTGGAGTCTCCTTCTTTAAGCAGAGGCTGGATGGCCATCTCTCAATGGGGATGCTTTGACGGAGAGTTCCTGCATGGCAGAAGAGGGTTGGACTGGATCAGGGCCCTTATCATCTCTACCAACTCTATGATTCTATGGTTCTAGACTAGGAATGGACGTTGGCGAGGACAGCCGCTTTGGGTCCCTCCTGGGAGAAATACAAATGAATAAAATCAAATAAATCAGTGTATTGAAGTACCCTCAGCCGCCTTTCCTTTGGCAGGAACAGCTCAGAGCCCCCCCCCCCCCAAAAGGTCCATTTAGACCGTTTAGAAAAAGACAAAGAAATCACCTCGGTTCCCTCCCCAGCCCCCCAAGGACACAGTTCTTCCTGGTTCATTTCTGGGTGAAACTCAGAGTTCCTCTTTCTGGGCCTCCAGGGCCACTTCCACTTTCTCTTCCTTTTCCTTCTTCTTCTTCTTCTTCCTCTTCTCCTTCTTTTTCCCCTTTTTGGGCATCTTGTTGGCCTCCTTCCACCGTTCTCTTTTCGTCTCCTCCTCAATTTGCTGCCTATTCATCTCTTGTTCGGGGTCCTGGAAGGATGGGTTGGGGAGCCAGGGGACAGGAAGGGACCCGCCTGAGTTCAGTTCCTGACAGGTCCCTCCACTGCCCCAAGGGCCTCTGGCCATTGGCCCCACTGGTGCCAAGGCTGGAAGTCTCAGGAGACCACTGCCTCCACTTAAAGGAAGGTTAAAGGTTAAAGGAAGACCTCTTCAGACACAGGCCAGCTGTCCCTCCACCCAAACCCATGTCCCACTCCAGGGAAGGGAGGCCTTTACCTTTGTCTCCCCCCAAGTCTCATCCCCAAACTCCTCAGCATATTCCTCGTCATCCGTGATCAAGAAGTTGTCAAAAATGGTCCCAGATCTCACCTGCAGCAAAGGACAGGTGACAGGCTGGTGGGATTGGTGTGGATCTGGGTGACTGACTTTTATGGGGTCAGGCCAGAGGGATTCAACATAGCCATGGGGGGGGGGGGTTAGAGCTGACCTGCCAAAGGTCCAGGCCGATCACCCCGATGTCCTTGTAGACCGAAATGCTTGCATCCGGCACGTATTCTGGGTTCGTAATCTGAGGATGGGGCCAGACGCCTCGGTAGTTGGGGTTGGGGATCCTCCGGGGCTGCCACTCCCCCTGAAACAAAGCACAGCCTTTGTTGTGTGTCTGTACATACCCTCTGCCTTTGCCCTCAAAGGAGCCCCCCTCCTGGCAGGAAAAGGGGGGTGTACTCGGTAGAGGGGGTTCCGGAGCAGTGGGGGCTGCCAGGCGCCTTGACTCTCCTCGTTCCAGTCGGGGGGCCTCTCGGCACTTGTGTCCACCAGGAATTCAGAAACGTCCCAGTCCTTTTGGGGGGGAGAGGGAAAGGAAGGAAGGTATGAAGCAGGACTCAGGGTCTCCCAAATTTGGAGGACCACTAGCACCACAGAGGCTGCCAGCAGGATTCTGATCAGAGAAGAGGAGGAAGCTGCATTTGACAGCTCCCCACTTCTCTGCCGCATGGGGCCAGGTCTCCCATGTGGCATTGCTGGACATGTGCACACACTTTCAGCCCACTGCATGTGGTTCCCACCCAGACCAAAAATGGGGACCAGGAAAGAGACATTTCTCATTGCAAGATGAGTGAACCTCCTGAAGACTACGGGAAGCAAGAAACTCCTCTGCTCTCTCATGGAAAGAACGCTGGTCTCTCTGTCCCTCTTTCCACCAGGGCACTATGTTGGGGGCAAATTATCCTTACTGGCTATTCAGGGATCCCCCTGCTCTGCCCACAGAGGCCCCCTCCAGGTCTACGAACATGTCCTCTTCAGCAGAACAAGGGAATCACCTCAGGCTTTGTGTCTTCTGGATCGTCCATCTCAGCTTCATCGTCCCAGTTCTCCGGCTTTTTCACCCTAGGGTCATTTATTGTCCTGGGTGGCAAAAAATCCCAGTCCTCTTCCAAGATGCCCGAGGCAACCATTTCATTATCGATCTTCACTTCGTACGTATGGTTCGGTCTCAGAATCAGCGTGTACAAGTGTGTGAACCCATCCACCTAAACCGCATTGTGAAGGAAGAGAGGAGCATCATGAGGGAGTAGCACACCACAAAGTGCCCAGAACCACTACAAACCAACCCAACCACATGCATCAATTCAGGGGCAGCACTTGGGAAAGCTACTTCTGGGGAACTGCAGCTCCCAGACCTACATGGAAAACGATCTGCCAAGTTTGGCTGATCTATGCTTTTTCCAACAGGCCATCCTGAGCTGGGGGCTTATGCTCAGGGAGGGAGAAGGTTCCATGGCCTCGTGGCCACTTTGAGAAGGGTAAGTAAAGTCCATCCCAGGAAAGCCTTGGGTTCAGTGCATCTGGAGTGGGAGCCGCACATGCTCATCCTCGCTCCCATCCAGCCACAACGGCAGCATTTGAGCACATCCTCCCTGTTGGAATCCATGAGGCCCCTGTGCTCCTAGTGTTCTTACGGCAGGGTCACTGCCATACGCAGACAGAGCCAGAGGCCTGAAGAGCCGCTGCCCTTTCTTGCCAAAAGGAAAATCAGTTATCCAGGAAGGAGCAAGTGCTCCTCTTCAAAACCAAAAATGTTCTTCCTCAGGGAATCATGACCAGGTGACATGGCTGCAAACTGCTTCTGACTTCTGTGTCTCCTCCTGGTTCTGAAACAAGTGAGCCATAGATTGCAGCTTTTGATGGGCTGTTGGCCAAGTATGACCGGCAGAAACACTTTGAAGGTGTCTAGGACTTACTTTGCAGCGAATCTCTCTCTTATTGGAGTAAAGCTTGCCTTTGTGGCTTAAAATGACATGGACTTTCCTTATATCAGAGCCGCATATATCCGGGCCTGGAAAAGAGAGGACACAGTTTGGTTCTTGTATGAGTATGATGATGATGATGATGATGATGATAAATTTGAACCCTGGTCATGGTTCAACATTTCCAGCGAGGCGAGGCTGCCTCCCTCCATGGAGTCCTTCCCTTAGCAGGAAAGTCTTTTTATTTATTTATTTTAACAGGCTTTTGGGAAATGACTCTTTCAGAAGCAAGGCTTCTTAATAATGCATGGTGCTGCTCTTATTTCTTCCCATTATATGAGATATATTTTAAATTGCTCTAAAATGGACTGATACTTCAGTTATATTTTAATTTTTTTTTATTGATATGTGTTTTCTTTTTGTATCCTGGATTGAAAAAGGGCAGAGTATAAGCAGACAGGCAGATTATAATATAATAACAAATTCTCAGATAACTGTATGTTTGTTTTTATCTCTTGGTTTCTTAAGGTTTAGTTCAGTCTAGATTTATAATTATACATCGTGGACCCTTAATGCTGGAAAATATACAGTGCCTGTTTTGAGACATGTTTTGAGCTACATCCAGCCCTGGCAGCTCACCAAACATGACGTAGTAGAAGGACTCTCCACTCATATTCTTCTGGTCCAAACTTGAGGGGAAGATCTTGACATATCCACCCCCACAGTCCATCTTTTGTTCATGCTTGACTGTGTACTGAATCACCAAAGGCCGCCCTTTGTTGCTGAATGGTTTAAATCGGGACGAGATGGCATAAAACTTCAGATTTTCAGTCGTCTGTAGACCTAGTGCACACATCATAGAAAGAGGACAGACATCTTGAGCAAACAGACCAGAATTTTGAAACATTTTACCAGCCATATTTCAAAGAAGTAACATAGCCATGATATATGATACGATATGGGGGAGGGCAATGAAAACACAGTACAGTACTGAGAACATATCTACCAAGTATCTGTGATTGCAACATTTGTTCTCTGAAGCACCACATCTTAAATAAACCGAGATAAGTTTCCCTTATTCATCCTCATCATAAACAGAAGGTAACCTTTCCAAATGTGAGATGTGGCTCCCTCATCATTCGCCAATGGTTGCTCATACTGGGTATCCCCCAGCCAATATGAACAAGGTTTCTGCCACACGCTTCTGCTGCCTCCTGGGGGACAGGGGGCTGTGCATACGTCAGGATTGGCAGCAATGCCCTTGGTCCCAAGGAGGTGGAAGGGGTGGTGGTGAGAACGGTTCAGGACAGAGCTCTGGAGGAAGGCAGAAAGGGGGGGGGGGGGGCTAGCAAACTCAGCCAGGCTGATTCTCTGGGACTTTGACATCTTCTCTTCCTCCTCCTCCTCTCCCCACTGCTCAGACTGAACCAGTCCACATGCCCAGTGAGGGAGAAGCAAAGGCTGTGTCTGCACCACAGAAATAATCCAGTTTGACACCGCTTTAACAGCTGCGACTCCATCCTATGGAATTCTGGGAATTGTAGTCTTGTCAGACATTTAGCCTTTCTTGTCAGAGAGCTCTGGGGTCACAATGAGCTACTTCCCAGAAATCCACAGCAGTTAAAGTGGTGTGAAACTGGATTTATTCTGCAAAGCAGGACCGGTTCAAGGTATTTGGCCTCCCGAGGCGAGAAATATTTTGGCAACCCTGTTGCCCCTCACAATTATTTTCACCCCTTGATTTCCGCTGTTTCGTTTGTTAAAGCTAAACATGACATAAAACTTAGGATTCAATCTCTTGTCATAGTACTGAGAATTGGTCAAAAAGCCAATTAGGTTTTTACAGGTTAAAGACTTTTATTTATTGCTGTGACATTTGGAGTGGAGTTTCAATAAAAAACACAGAATCACAGGAAAATATTGTTTTTAATGCAAAACCATAAAAAACAATATATTAACTTGAGCAATAAGGCTTAAAACCCTAATGGTACTCACCTAAACAACTAAAACAGGGGTAGGCAACCTTTTTGAGCCGGGGGCCGGGTTGCTGTCCCTCAGACAACTGGGGGGGCTGAAGCCAATAAATAAATAATTAAATAATTTTTTTAAAAAAAAATTAAATAAATAAATAAACCGGGGCAAATTTAGGACAACATTTTCAAATGGTGGACCCTTTTTAAAAAAGTGGAGGACACGCAAAATTTTTTGCTGATTTTTAAAAAAATGTTAATATAAATGCATGTTTCTAAGGTGTCTATAGACAATTGCCCCCCTTGCCCCTGCACACGAGAGGCCAAAGTCCCCGGCGGCAATCGGTGGCAGGACCGGGCTGGGGCCGGTCCCAAGGCCTCGCCGGGCTGCATCCGGCCCGCAGGCCGCAGGTTGCCTACCCCTGAACTAAAACTTTCTCTTTAAACTTTACTTAGTTTAAAACTTGTTGTAAGAATGCAACGTACTAGCCAAACATTCAAAACTAAACACAAACACTGAAACATTATTGCATGATCACTACCAAAAATGCAAAACACGAAAAAAGACTAGTTTGTTTGTTGTAAACAGTAAACTCAAGACGACTGGCATTCCATGTTGTGGCACCAAGGGCAAGGCGGGTTTAGGGGTGGCGAGAGGAGAGGGGCTTTTGAGCTTGGGGTTACATTCAAGGTGCATGAGGAAGGTGGACGATGTACCATGTGACTGTACCACAGCCACAGGGGGCACACGTTTATGTACCATGTGACCGTACCACGGACACAGGAGGGTATGCGTTTAGGTACCATGTGACCGTACCACGGACACGGGGGGGCACACGTTTAGGTACCATGTGACCGTACCATGGACAAGAGGGGGGCACACGTTTAGGTGCCATGTGACCGTACCACGGACACGGGGGGACACGTTTATGCACCATATGACCATACCACGGACACGGGGGGGCACACGTTTATGTACCATATGACTGTACCACGAACACGGGGGGGCACACGTTTATGTACCATATGACTGTACCACGAACACGGGGGGGCACACGTTTATGTACCATATGACCGTACCACGGACACGGGGGGCACACGTTTAGGTACCATGTCACCGTACCATGGATACAAAGCAGGGCACATGTTTAGGTGCCATGTGACCATACCACGGACACGGGGGGCACATGTTTAGGTATCATGTGACCGTACCACAGACAAAGGGGGCACACGTTTACCACGGACACAAGGGGGCACACACTGTACAAAGAAACTGTCATACGGTAGCTTGCTTTTATGTTGATTGCTGTAATGAGTTATCACTTTAATATTGTTTAATTACTCAAAAAAATTATACAAAAGAAGCTGTCACACCGCCCCTAAATTTTTCTGCCCCAGGTAGCTGCCTAGTTTGCCTATACGGCCCTGTTGCAGAGTGGATGCAGCAGGGAAACTCTGACAGCATCCACACTGGGGGAATAATCCGGTTTGGCACCGATTCAACTGCCCTTGCTCAAGTCTATGGAATTCTGGGAGTTGCAGTTTGTTGTGGGCCCAGAGCAGAGCAGAGCTCCAAGTCCCAGAATTCCATAGCGTTGAGCCAGGGCAGTTAAAATGGTGCCAATCCAGATTTCTCCAGTGTGGATGCACTCTCTGTTAGGTTTTGCTGGGAACAAGAGATCAGCAGCATCATTCTGGTTTATTAGTGCAAAAAGGAATGAGGTCTCAGAGCCACTTATTCTGAGTTATTCCTTCCAGACTGCAGCGTGCAGAAAAGGCCTGAAAAGCAGCTGCTTGGAGGAAGCCCTGCAAACCTTTGTCGAGGTCCTGATCTCCGTAGAAGGTCCCGGCTGTCAGTCTGAACTTCCCGTAGCTGTCCCGATGCTGAGAGGGGACCCAACGCTCCTGCCATTTCCCTGGAAAAAAGGGAGGAAAGTAGGGAGGGAGAGACAAGGGGGTCAGGGATGTGCAAGACACCTCAGCTTCAGCCCCTCTTTCTGGGGCCCCTCTTTCCCAGATGACCTTGAAAGCCCTTCAGGGCAGCATTCCCAGGCATTGTATAATTGTCACTTGCTATTTGATGTTCTTTTGTTGTCTGTTTTATTGAATCATTTCCTGTATTGCTATGTATTTTATATGTATTATCCTACTAGAGATGCCCCTTCCCCAACACCACTCCCTCTGTGTCGTGTCTTTCTAGATTGTAAGCCTGAGGGCAGGGAACCGTCCAATTAAAAAGATTGTATGTACAGCGCTGTGTAAATTTACAGCGCTTTATAAATAAAGGTTAATAATAAATAATAATAATTCATGGCTTAGGCCTACTTGTGGGATCCCCTTCTTCTATATAATCCACCCTGCGCACTTAGGTCCTCTGGGGGAAAAATTACTACAGTCAACAAAGACCAGGCTTTTCATCTGCCGCTCCCAAATTATGAAATGGCCTGCTGGAGGAGATCCGACATATTAACAACCTCGATAGTACACTCATCCCTCCATATTTGTAGATTTCATTAATATGTTCTCTCTAGGAATCTCTAGGTCATCCGGTGCAACTCTATGGTCAATTTTAAGTAAAAGTTGCACTGAAAGACCTAGAGATTCCTAGAGAGAACACTCTCCTAGGCCTTTGTAGCTCCTCCAATGCAGTTCTATGGCCAATGTCTGTCGGACGTTGGCCACAGAGTTGCCATGGAGGACCTAGAGATTCCTAGAGAGGTGTCCTCTCAGGTAAAAACATGTTGTTTTTCCCCATATTCACAGAGGTCCTGTGCCCCTGACCCTAGTGAATACAGAGGTACAAGTGTATTATTATTACTATTATTACTATTATTATTCCCAGGGTGCGGTAGAATGGTTAAAATGGTCAGAATTTTTCTATGGTCAGAAGTTACAAATTATATTGCTGAAATGAAAGTAAAGGCTATTATTTCAGGTCATGTCAAATGTTCTGTTTAGCCATGTAAACAACTCTGAATGGCTCCAGATTTTCAGTTGCTGGCCCAAATAAAAGGAACTTCTGGATAAGGTTTGAGGGCAGTGAAACAAAACATAGAGAAAGAAGATTGATTGATGGTAGCCCACGAGGGATGGAGGCCTTGTTAGAACATGCAAAGCATAGACAGGGATGCAAATGTCTAATTCAGTGTAACTAATGAAAATGTGAGTTCTAGTTTTCTTTGTTCAAAATAGTATAAAACCTTGCTTCATTTTCGGATCGTGACCCCAGAGATTTGGCTGCCTTTTCCTTCTGGGGAGAACAGCTGCAGCTAAAAATCAATTGGTTCCCTTTCCAATCGAGCTCCTGGTCTCCCTGCTGGTTTCTGGTTAAAATTCTGGTTTTCAAATAACCTATAGCCAACAATTAACAAGGGGAGGTCTCCCTCGCCCCCTGCCTTTTTTTTTGGGGGGGGGGCAAATGGAGGGGCTGGGTCTCTGCTCTGGGCCCCAAAAGCACTCAAGGGGGCAGGCTCTGGGGAGGCGAAAGGCGGGGAGGAGGTCTTTATGTGTATGTTTTGGTGGGGCTCCTCTTTGGGCGCCCTCTGTACATGCCCAGAGGCTATGGGGGCCTTGGCGGGTGGCATCTCGGTGGGAGGCGCTCCTCTTCGCCGCCGCACGAAGGGGTCCCTCTTGGGGACTACAATGCCCATCAGCCCAGGCTCTGCAGCTCCTCAGCCAAGGCCCCAGTCACGTGCCGGCCTCCTGGCCCCGCCCACCTCCGTCCAAAAACTGCTCCCTGAAGTAGACTGCGCCGCGGGCGGCGGACACAGCCAGCAGCGCCCAGAGGAGGCAAGGAAGCGGCGGCAGAAGCATCCTCCTCGGAGCGTGGACTGGCAACGACTGAGAGGAAAGGAGCCGGCAACGGACACGCCCCCGCGCGCTTGGCCCCGCCCCTCGCTCCCCATTGGCTCACCGAGTCTCGCGTCACGCCGAAGGCGGCACTCATTGGCCCGGCCGACTGGGGCTTCCGATGGCCCTTTTTCAGCTCCTGCCGCGGCGCTCATTTTTTTGATCCCGCCCTCGCTTTGCTTGATTGGTTCTTGCCTGCCAACCTCCTGGCCAATGGCTATGTCTCTGAGGGCGTCATGGGCAGGGCTGGATGGTTGGGGGGGCCCAATCGGGGAGATGCGAACGCTTCCGGGTCAGGTTGCCGGGCAACGCGGAGAAGAGGATCACGGTGGGAAGCGCGGGCAGAAAGGGGGCGATGTGGCAGAGCTGGGGCCCTCAGCAGGTGAGGCCGGGCGTGACGTCACGTAGTTTCGGGAGAGGGGAAGAGAGAGCGCCCCTGAGCATGAGCAGAGTGCAAAACCACCCAGCAAAATTTTAAAGACGTCATGTGTCCTATTGAGAACCAGCGTTGCTCAGTGGTTTGAGTGTCGGACTAGGACTCTGGAGGCCAGGGTTTTCGAATTTAACTGCCCTGGCTCACAGCTATAGAATTCTGGGAGTTGCAGTTTGTTGTGGGCCCAGATCGGAGCGGCCCCACAATGTACTCCAACTCCCAGAATTCCATAGCCCTGAGCCAGACAAGAGTTAAAGCGGTGCCAAACCGGGTTATTTCTCCAGTGTGGATGCAGTTTAAGACGTACAACCACAATGCGTCCTCCTCATTACATTTCTATCTACCAGGAGATGGGTTGGTTTCCCTGCACAGCAGCACAATGGGTTGGAAAGGAGCCACCATGAAGTGTGTCTAGAGGGACCAGCGTTGGAACCCCTCAGGCAGGTTCCCTGGGCCTGGTCTGCTGCCTCCCTTACCTTTCTCTCTCTCATCTCTTTCTGCAGGATCCACACTGGCTGTCCTCAGATGGCCCCAGGGCCAGGATCAGGAGAGCAAGAAGAGCTCTTTGAAGAAGAAGCTGCCATGGGGGGCCAGCCTCATGGAAGAATCCGCACTCGAGCCCACCCACCGGTTCCTCAGAAGCCAGCCATCAGGGCCCCAAGTGGTGGCCAGCAGGCAGGATCCAGTCCTGTCCAGCAGGGGAGTCTTAGTGTTGCCTCCAAAGGGAGGCCAAGCCCCCTCCTCCAGCGGGTGGCCCAGATTGAGAAAAGGGTCCAGAGCTGGCGGTCCCAGCAGGGAAAGTCGGAGGCTGCTGCCCGACTGGCTGCCATTGTGGACGCTGCTGCCAAGCTTTCCCTGAGTGAGCTTTCCTCTGGCAGTGACTCTGAGCGGAGAACAGGCCACCAGCAATGCACAAAGAAGGGCAAAGGCAAAGCAGGCACCTCCCAACTTACAAACACACTTCATCAGGGCCCAGCCAAAGCCACGGAGGGACCCAGCCGAGGGGCTCCTGAGAAAGAGACGGCGGCGGAGGCCTCTGAACTCTGGCCGGGCAGGAAGGTAACCCTTGTTGGGCTTTGTGTTTTGGCTTGAAAGGGCTGGCTGTGGGGAAAGGGGGTCTGCCCTTTACATACTGACTTTGTGTCCTAAGGGCAGGATCTAGCCTTGGGAAGGCTGGTGATGTGTTCCAGAGCTGGGAGCCCAGGGGCTCTGTGGGAGCAATAGGGACTCCCCCCTGCTTGAATGGGAGAAGATAGTGTGGTGGAAGGTCACCTCCCCGCTCACCACCCAGAGCTTTGAAGTGCAAGATCACACCGCATCCAGTGCAGCACAAAATAGCCATTTCAGGGAAAGGGAATGGGTGGATAGTTGTCCCACCAAAATCAGAAACCACTAACATGTGCCTTATTGGGTAAACTGGCCCTGTTGTATTTTCGGCATCCTCCCCTGCGAACCAGATGGGTCAGTGTTTTGCAGATGTTGTATGATGTCCCAGCACAAGTGTTGGTTTCTGCTGGCAGCGCATTCAGAGTTTGAAATTAATGAGATAATAAACAAAACATCTTTCTCCCTTGCTGTTTTCAAGGCTTGGATCCACACCCCAGCAAAGATGCCTCCTCTCTCTGCTGAAAGAGCTCTGCCTGGCAAAAATCCTCTAAAGAGGGCCTCTCAAACTCCTGCCTCGACCTCAGGCCAGAGTGCCTCAATGGGCCCCCGCAACAGACGTAGGACTCCTTCTTCCCCTCCTTCACTACAAGGCAGCCTATCAGCAGACCCCACCACAGAAGGGTTGTCTTCCTACGAGCGAAGCATCATTCGATCCCTGGATGAGTTGTTCTCTGAAGCGGCTGATGCCCATGAGAGTGACAATGACAGCACCATCTCTGGCAACGGTGAGCTGCTCCATGCTCCTGTTCTAGAGAAAAATAGATGGAACAGAGAAACAGAACTGGAGGTGGGGGGCAGGGGGGCTTGCTCCTTTGGTAGGTAGGGGTAAATATTGAGAGTAGGGGGGATATTTATTTGGAAAACCTGTGCAGCTGTTACAGAAGAGCGTTGCAAACAAAGTGGATGGGCAGCCTGGGCCAAGCAGAGGCTGCAGGCGCATGGGAGCAACCCACAGACCTATCTATGTCCAGTGACGAGCAGCATACACCACTTTTGGGCAAATGGTTCTCTGAAGGGATTCCTCCAGGCTGCGCCTTCAAAGCTAGGGTGCTCCAGCCAGCTGTTTCACCCCTTGGCTGCTCCCAAAGGTGATGCTCCCCTGGGAAGAAGTGAGAGTGGGGAGTGCCTTATTCCCTAATTTAGCACCTCCAGTTCATAACTGGAACCCAAGACCCAGCTGTGGAGGAGGAAGTGCTGGGTCTTGTGGCTTCCTATGGGAACTGTGCCTGGGGAGGGCAAGCAGGCCAAGGCCAGAGATCAGCGAACTGAGCCACTTGCCCTCTGATGAAGCTGAGGAAGGGCAGGATGACATGTATGAGGGCAGGGGAAGACTTGCTCATTGCTGCCTGCTTAGGGCAGGTCTCTCTTTCCCGCTGCAGATTTCCAGGTGAACATCTTGAGTCTGGATGACCTGGTGCCTGCGGGAGCCAGCCAGGAGAAAGCGGAGGAGGTAACAACAGCTCCAACTGCCTGCCTGAAAGAAGAAAAGCCCTCCTTCCAACCACCATCTTGAGGGGGAGAGAGGCCTGTTATGTTTTATTTTGACTTTGTATTGTACTTCCTGTTGTACACCGCTTTGATCTAATTAGGAAAAGCAGTATATAAATAAACATTGTTGTTGTTGTTGTTGTTGTTAACACAGCCTTTGGGTCACCAGACAGGCCGGCAGCTTGGGGATGGAGCAGGGACTTGTTTCTCGCTGTTGGTGCTTGTGGGGAGGGTCTGATTTGCATTGGTGGGTATTGCAGGGTTGGCAGAAGGCATCAACATCTTGCCTCATAGTAGTACAGAATTGAGCATGGCAAGAGAGGTGCTTCTGGTCTTCCTCTTTTGGTGGTGTGGCTGATGGTCATGGAAGGTTTCTCCTAGGGAATGCCACTGCAAGCGTTTCGAAAACCAGGAAAGGAGCTGAGAACATCCCTGTGTCCTCCTCCTGCTGCTGTCACCACCCAAAGCATCTTCAGTGCCCCGAAAGCCAACAATGGAAAAGGATTGTCCTCTGAGGAGGAGGAAGCAGAGTTACTGGGAGAGATGGCAATCTCAGAGCAAGTAGGTGGCCATTCTGTGGCACTGTCTTCCTCCTCTGGCATGGATGAAACTCCTAAGGATGCTGAGTATTTGGAAGACTTTGAGCCCTCTTCCTCGTCATTTGTGACATCTGAGGAGAGGAACAGTCCCTTATTTCTTCAGAATTGCAGAACCATTCAAAGGTCTCCTTGCAGTCCAGTCAGTTGGGTTCATCCTCCCTCCAGTCCTCCCAGAGCAGCCCTCTGAACACTAAACCATTTAGGGGGCAGAAAACAGTGAAAGAGGCTGTGGTGCAGACCAGTGGCTCCTCGCTTCTTCCTCAGTGGTGGCAGAGTGAGTCCATCAGGCTGGAGCAGCAGAGAGGGGGGTTGACCAAACCTCCAAACGCCTGGAAATGGTGCAGGGGCCATTTAACTTGCAGTTGGTCACAGACAGGCTTTTTTTTCTCTGCAGCTGATGTCCCAATTATTGGCCTCATGATGGCCAGAGGATGCACTGTGGATGCCATGCCTGTTGACAGCCCCGCCCTGAGCCTGGATGCCCTGGAAGGTACCATCCTCTTTACCCCCCCCCCCCCAACATGAGTGCTGTCTCTCATTTCACTCCGCTTTACAGAGCAGGTTCAGAATCACCCTCTGCCACCTTAGCCAAGCAGTTCCATGCAGAACAAACCCATTCTGTCTGTGCTGACTGGCCACAGCATCTCCAAGATTCTTTCCCCGGGTTTAGCCAGGAGCCATCCCAGATCTGCCTTTGAGCTGCAATAGCCCTCCAGGCCTTGCTGCCTTCCCTCCAGCCAAGACATGCAGCATGACTTTTTTGGGTCCTGGTCAATGAGAGAAAAAAAACTGCACAAGGTTCAATGACCAGTAGAGAGGCGGTTAGCACCAGCACCCTCACTTGCCTTGCTGTCTGCAGTCCTCTCAAGGAAAGAGTGAACCAGTGGGCATCACCCCGAGTGGCATTCTGTCTTGCCCATGGTGGAGCCCTCCAGCAAAAGACCCAGGCCTTCCTTTCTAGGCCCCAGAGATCCTTCTGCCAAAGGCTTTGGGTGAAGGGAGTAGCCTCCCCAGCCTCACCCATGTTTCTTCTTTGCCTTAAGCCCTGACTGTGTATACTCCAGCTGCCTTTGCCTTGAACGAGATGTTGAAGGAGAACCTGCTGCTCATCCGGCAGTTTTCAGAGGCCAACCACCACCTTCATGCCTCCTTAGTAGCATCCCTGGAGGAAGAGGAGTTCCACTACCACACCCTGGAAGAAGCCAAAAGGGTATGCTGCAGATATGTCGGGTAGGGATTGAAAGGGGCCAGGAAGTGTGTCCACAAGAGGGAGACGTTCTGCTGCCCGCCCTCCAGTCTCCCACAAATCACCTTTCTAGCCATGGAGAGTAAGCCCATGAATCACTACATCTTAAGAGGTAGTGGCACCTCTTGTGGGGGAACATTTATAGTGTTGTGTTAAAAGAGACACTTTAAAATAGGGATCCCACATTAATTAGGCTTCCAAGGCAAGGGCAGGAAGCTTGATCTTACTACAGTTGCTGTGGCAAGTCAGGCTCCTGGGGCTGAAGCACAGGGGAAAACCCACAAGAGGGAGAGGGTTTCTGGGCTGCCCTGTGGCACTAAAGGCCACATATGCTCTTGGGGCCAGGCCTTTCTTTTGTTGGGGTGTGTGTGTGTCTTGCGACAGCTTTCTGGCTTGGGCCACAATCTGTTCTTCCTCTTTAGTACATCAGAAACCACAAGACTCCACCCTTGACCATAGAGCAAGCCTTGCGAGAAATGACCGAGCAGGAAGAAGTGACTCTTTAGATTCTCCAGCTATTTCCAGGACCGTGAGGAAGGAAAACAGTCCTGACAAGAAAGGTTGGTTCTCTGGCAGCGACCACAGTTGGGCTGTGCATATGGGATGGAGCAGAACAGTGGCTGCCACTTGACATACACCCATGGAGTGGGAAAGACACATTAAGGCAACTCTCAAGAGAGCCCGAGTGGAGAAATGCACCAATTGTGGTTTGTGTGATGCCACTGTATCCAGTGCAGGTGGGTCAACAATCCTGTCCACACACAATAAATCTTACCTTCACGTAGAAAACATTTTGTTTATTGGAAAGCAACAGTATGCATAAGATGGTCATTGGCTAGGATGGACAGTGGAAGTACAGGGCCAGATTTTGTGGGAAGAAACTCAGGAATCTCACAGCTACAGTTCAGTCAGCCTACAACAGATGCTGCCTCAACATATCAGAGTGGGCAGTCATGGGAGGGTTCTCTGGGGTTACACTCAAGAAAGTGGCCTGGAACATGGTGCTGACAGAATGCCAATCAAGTCTACAACATTCCTTTTAAGTCTTATCTCAAGGTATATACAAAAATAGAAAAGGCCTAAAGAATTCCTCATTACAAAGCTCCGGACATCTCGGGTGGTGAGCCCTCTGTGTTTTGGATGGGGAGCACCTTGGGGTTCCGGGAGGTGCAGCGGAGTCCTTGCTCCTTCCACTACCAGCAGCATTAGCCTTCAGGAGAGAAGGGTTAAAAAGCTTAGAGCCTGGAGACCCCCACATTTCTTCCTCTCATTGCTTTACACACAAGGGGCGGAGGAGAGAAGGGGGAAAGGTGTACATCATCCTTCATCAGGTAATGATTGCAAGCCCAGTTCTGCAAAAAATACTACAACATAAACAGAGAGCACTTTGAAACAAAAACCTTTCCTTTGGGTCTCCATATAATTTTGCAAGACTTACAGAGTGGCAATTAAGCCAGGGTTTTGACAACTTAAAATCAATATATTCTTTAAAATGACCAATTGGCTTTGGCTCTTAGATATGAAACTTTAAAGTGAAGGACAGCAGAGAATTGCAGACCATTGTTGCAAAAGGGAGAGTGCCAGTGTTAAGTGGGCTGAACTGGGACATGGGACAGCCAGACTGCAGTCTTCTTGAGAGGCACGACACTGAGCCTTACCCACCTTGCAGGGTTGTTGCATGAATGAAGTGGGAAGGGGAAAAGCTATGTATGCCACTCTGAATTCCAGGAAGGAAAAATGAAATATAAGAGTGATGAATAATTCAGCAAATATCCCAAGACTATTCTCATTGTTCACAGATGTGCTGTGTTCTGTTTTATGGAATGATCCTAACCCACCAGTGAGAACTTTTCTTCTCAAATATACATGGGTTTCTGTTGCACTGCATTTTACAGAAATAGGCCTACTGAAATTTAATTACATGAAACAAACAGCTTACCTAATAAAGGATCCTGAATGGCACTCATAACTCCTCAGTTGTTCAGTGTTAATACATTACCCCCCCCCCCCCAAGCAACCAACTTCCCCTGCCCCAGAGGAGGGGGCAGCACAAACTGGCTACTTACTTTCATCTCTGGCCTTCATACGAGCAATAAAGGAATAGCTTTTGTTCCTCCGGTAATTCTCGTAGGGGTCATCCAGGGCTATCCCCACGCCCTTGTACTGATCCCACTTGTCCCGGATATCCCCTCCCTTAATGGGGTCCTGGATCCCTTGCTCTTTGGCCCCCAGGCCTCCAGATCCACTCCACCCTGGAAAGGGCAGAACAACATGGTCAGTGGGGCACAAAAGCCCAGCTGGTGGGAGCAGAAGGAGCACAACCAGCAGAGGCTCCCTTAGTCCCCCTTACAGCATCCCCAATAATCCCAACAAAGGGGCCACAGAAACTTGTGGGAGGCTGGGACCCTTTGTTGTGGCAAAATAACTCAAATGCTGAAGCTGGGAGAATGGATTGTGGGGGTCTTGTTTCTGCAGGTAAGTCCTGCACTAAACCATAGGCTCTCTGCTCACCTGACAATACCCCTTAGATGGAAACTCCCCCTCTGAAACACCCCCCCTTTTTTTTTTATTGCACAGAGCAGAGATCATCATGTCTGGCTGACTGAGCTGCCTTTCATTCCCACCTGGCCCACAAGATTACAGAAGTGCACCTCAGAATGAAGAGGCACATTCTGGGTCCCAAGATTAGGCAAGGCTAATAGCTAACTGCTGCATTCAGAGAAACGCCTGCCCAGCCACCTCTCCTGACATAGACCTCCCTGCCTGGGAAGCCCAATGCTGCTCCCCTCTCCCTGCCTTGAAGAGCTCTGGGGCTTCTTACCCATCTTCACCAGCATCTGGTGTCCTTTATTCTCCTCTCCCAGCCTGGATTCTGGAACAGGAGGCCCCGAGCTGGAGCCCAACCCGGCTGAAGAGCTGCAGAGGAAAGTAGAGGGTGGGATTCAGCACAAAGCAGTTTCTTTGGATCCTCAGGGCACACCATTGGCTCTGGCTCAGTGCTGATGCTCCCACATGCCCAGGCAGCTCCGAAGGGCCCAAGTCCAGAATGGCACCAGGCCCCAGTTGAATAGGAACAGCTAAGGGCCATCACCAGCTGTCCCACCCCAATGCTGATCTGGGCTCTTTCCCTTCCCATTTCCAGGGCACAACTTACGGAGGTGTTTGGCTGCGAGATCGGGACCGATGGCGTCTTCCAGGAGAGTAAGATTTGGATCGGGATCGGGACCGGCTTCCAGAAGAACGTGATCCACTTCTGCTCCTGGAAGAGAAGAGGGCAGGGCCAAGTCACTTCCTCCTCCGCCATGCTGAGCCCCCTTGGAATAGACCGCCCCCCCAAGCAAGAGCATGAAAGTGCCCTTTGAAGGAGCTCAGCAGGATTGTCTTGACGGAGAGCAACCCAGGAGTTTCCTTCCCTGGTTACCTGGACTGTGATCGGGAATAGGACCGTGACCGGGAGCCTGACCGGGAGCGTGACCTCGAGTAAGAGCCAGAGGATTTTGAAGACCTTGAGTTGGAACGGGAGGAAGATCGGCCTCTGCTTTTGGAGCGGCTGCGGGACTGCGAGGGGCCACTGAGTCAGGCAGGAAGGAAAGAGAAGAGCATTAGGTTCCTCCTGAAAGGCAGCTGAGTGTGGGGGACTGCAAGGCATCCTGGGACCCCACAGAAGCAGAGCCACCAGACAGGGAGGTGAACAAGTTCTCCAACCATGGTGACTACTCAGCAGCAGAGTTCCCTCAGCCTTCAGGGACAGAAGAGCCTCTTTCTCTGACACAGGGCTTCACATGTGGTATTTGGCAAAACACGCAGAGAAGCCTACCTGTTCCTTTTCTCTTGCCCTTTACGCCGCCGGGCACGCATCTTGGCTCTGAAGAACTCGTAAAGCCCATTCTGCTCCCAGCCCTCGCTGGAACGAGAAGACAAAGGGAGAAGGAAGAGGAGTCAGCCTGTTTCCCCTGGGTAGACAAGCCAGCTGCCCAGAGGATCAGACAGGCCAAAGCCTCAGAGAGAAAAAGCAAAGTTTGTCTGGATGTGTGTACGTACGTATATATGATGGGAAAGCCTCTGGTTCTGACTCTCACCTGTTCCGAGGCCTGTCATGGGATGGAGGGCTGTAAAAGGCTTCCACAGCTGCTAGCAGCCTCTCACTGGGAGGCATGGGGGGTGGCAGGCGGATATCCTTGGGATCCAAAGGCTTGTACTCATGATCTTCCAGCTACAAAGAAGAGAAAGAAGAGGAGTGGAGACAAGGGAAGCCATTTAGAGCAAGAGAGGCCCTCTCCCGGAGAAGCCACCCACAAAGGTAGCTTTAGGGCAACCAGTCCCCTCTAGCCACCCAGAGGGGCCTTTTCTCATCTTGCTCTTCCTGCAGGGCCACTTACTTTGACGAGGGGGGCCATGAGACCAGCAGGGAGGTCGAAATATGGAACGTTGGGCACCAGGCTGGGGTCATCGTGGTTGACATGAGGGGGCCCCTGCCGACGCATATGGGGGGGCTGCCCATTAAATCCATGAGGAGGGGGCCCAAAGTCAGGGTGCTGCGGCCCACCCCATGGAGGGTGCTCACTGATTCCAGGGTGTGGCATGCGGTGCCCAGGATGGTGGTGTGGGGGGCCAATCTCTGGGGGGTGGAAAAAAAGGAGTGGATATATTCAGCCTCCAGAAGTTAGACTTCCGAGAGCAGCTGCCCCCCAACTGGGGCTCACCCTCCTCCCAAGCCACTCACCTTGAGGAAAATCCCCTTGGGGGTAGTCAAAGCGGTGAGGATACGGGGGCCGCTCGAAGGGATGCCGGGGAGGGAAGTCTTCCTGCATGAAGCGAGGCGGGAATCGGTTGAAATTGTGGGGGTGCAGTGGCTGGTTGAATTGGGGGTGCTGCTGGTGAGGGGGGAAGGGCCCCCGGAAGTGGGGCGGGCGCTGCATGCGGAAGGGGGGCTCCCTCTGGCCTCCACCCCATTGCGGCTGCTCGTGCTGGTTGTTCCAAGGGGCCTCGAACTGGTTATTCCAAGTGGGCTCTGGCTGGTTGTTCCAGGGGGCTTCGCGCTGGTTGTTCCAACCGGGCTCCCGCTGCTCACTCCATATCCCTTCGTGGTTGCTGTTCCATGGGGGGCAGTGGGGGGGGCCCTGGTGGTGTGGGAATGGCGGCTGGTCAGGTGGCTAGAAGGGAGAGAAGAGTGGGACAGCTGTGAGTCCTGGGGAAGGCAGAGGAGGGTCTTGAAAGAGATCCCCCCAGCCCCCTCCTCCCCCCCCAAACCCACACTCTTTACCTGCTGTTGGCCCCATGGAGTGACAGGGTGGTCAAACCAGGGGGGCTTGTTAGGCGGAAGGTGCTCGTGAGGACCACGAGGTCCAGGCACAGCAGGTTCGGTGCCCCCAGTCCCTGTGGCTTCATACTCAGCAGTGCCTGCGAGTGGTAGCTGAGCCTTTCCCTCGTCTGCAAAAGAGAGGGAGGGAGGTTGAGCCCGACTAATGGCCCCACTGGCAGCCTCATGGGAGTGGACCTGTGGCCTTGTTTCCTTGCCTGAGCCAGGGACCACCCAACACACACAGCCAGGAGTGCCCTACCTGCTGGCACGATGGGAGCAGCTGAAGAAGGCACTGGAGCCAGAGGGGGTGCTGGTTTCACCTCACTTTCCAGGGGGGCGATTTGAAGCTGCTGCTGCTGCTGCTGCTGCTGCTGCTGCTGCTGCTGCGTGAGGCTGTTGACAAACTCCTCATGTTGTGTCTTCAGGGTCTGTATCTGCTGTTGGAAGGCAACCTGGACAGGCTGCACCACACTGGCACACTCTGTGATCAGGGTGGCCTGTGGGCAAGGAAGAGAAAGAGATGTCCCAGGGCCTGACCAGTGTCTTCAAAGGTCAGGGCTTGCCAAGATTTGTCTTTTAAGCCCATTTGTGCTCTGACTTGCTCAGTCTGTCTCCTATTCTTTGTTTGCATGTTGTATAAACGCTCAGAGGTTCAGAGTGTGTACCTTTCCATTATTCTATATTTACCTGAGTATGTTGTAAACACCCCAAATAACAGTTTTGGAGAAAGGGGAAGGATATCAATCAACTTAAAAGCAAGGTTAATATCTGCACACATTCTCAGAAAACCTTTGAGGCAGGACAGTTCAACTCTAGCAAAATAAATTTGGCAAAGGATCCTCTTCTGCATGGAGTAACTTTTCCAGCTCCTAGTCGGTTGTTTTCCACTTTTGCCCCTTGGCAAGTGAGTCCTATGGCTTAACATCAGTTGCCACCAGCCAGACACACGGTGCCCGAGGGTTTTGAGAAGCATGGCCTGAACAGCAGAAGGGAGCTGCCAGCTATGGAAGCCCTTGGCGGGGAAAAAGGTTGGAAGGATGGGGAGCTTTCCCAGGCTTGGAAGGGCTATGGCAGCTCTACTAGTGTTTTTTTCTGTCTCGTTCTTCTGGGGGCTGGATGTCCCACAGCCATGCCATGGCAACTTCAGTTTGAAGGGAGCCCCAGAGAGAATCCTGTGACATGTGGCTGAGCGGCTAGCTGGCTCCCTCTTACCTCACCAGAGGAGCCCCCCACACAGAAGTGCTTACCTGATACTGGCCCAGTCCAAGTGCTGGGCTCTGCAGCTGCTGGATGATGGATTCATCAAAATAGCCGTTCTTCTCCCACAGCTGAAGGAGCTGGGGAAAATCAAGAGGGAGAGGTGGGCCATTACTGGACCAGCTTAGGACTCCAGGCAAGCACGCGGTGGCCCCTGAATCCAAGCCACAGCTGCTCACCCTGGCGATCTTCTGTTGCTTGTCCTCCTCCACGGCCAGGAAACTGGTGCAGTAAATGGGCACAACCACCTTCTGCAGGGCAGCCAGGAGGTCCCGTTGCTGCTTCCGCTGGCTGAGAGCAAGAAAGGGAGAAAAGGAGGGAGGTCAGAAGGGCAAGAGGTACAACTCTGTGCCAGGAGCATGTGGCAGCTGCGCTTGGAGACTGTTTTCCCAGGCATCCTCACAGCCCATGCCACCAAAAAACACCTGCAGGACCCTGTGAGCACCTGCTGCTCTTCTGTGCCTGACAGGAGTGCCTCTTCTTGTTCTTCAGAGTGTCCAAAACACATCTGAAGTGGCTCTTTAATGCCACTTGGCAAACCTCATGGCTCCACATGGGCCAGGGCTTGTATCTCCCAGCGTTCTGACAGCCACTGGGCCCCAGTGGGCCTACCAAGGGGATCTAGGCCTTAGGTTGATACTATCCTGTCTGGCCCCTCAGTGTTTCTTTCTGTGCCCAGGGAACTCACCAGTGGTGGAGGACATCATTGATCAAGTAGATCAAGTGGAGCCGCAGCTCAAAATGGGCGCCCTCAGCTGTGATGCGGTCGCGCAGATGCCCTGCCATCAGTTCGCAGTGCTGGGGAGACTTGGCATTACTGAACATCCAGTTCTTGCCAACCTGGGGACACAGAAACACAAGGGTTTCAGGGAAGACCTCACCAGGAAGATAAGTGGAAGCAGAAAAGAGTTCATTTGCTAACTAAGCCAGAGAGCAGCAAAGCACTGAAGTGGAATAAAAGGAACCCCAGGAAAGGGCTTGGTGCCCAGACCACCAAGGAGGGGAGGTGTGTACAGGAGGATTTGGTGATACAGTCCTCATTTGGCAGAGGAAAGGCCCAGTTCAAGCTCCAGCAAAAAGGCCTCATATAACAAAGGCCAATTCCTCCCTCCCTCACACACATACAGAAAATTCATTGTCAGCCAGCGTTGGCAACATAGACCAGCAGCCTGACCTGGAACATGGCCCTTACTTCCTGTTGGGGTGGGGATGGGGGAGCCATGGGGATGACACTTCCATCCTAGCCTGGAGCTAACCTGGGTTTCCTTCGATCTCAAAAAATCCAACATATTTTCCTTTTTGCATGGATTAACCAGAAAATGGAAAACAATTTCTTAAAAATTATTCCTTACTTTCCGCTATGCCTTGTTTTTAAAGAAAAGATCAGAAATTTGACTTTACAAACAATGGGCAATTCCTTCTTTTAGCAAAACACAGGAGAATAGCAAATATTTTTTTTAAGGATTCCTATTAAGTAACCCCTAAAATGCCTACAAAACCTCCTAAAATTAATTTTAACTAAAACTAGCCAGTTTCACTACTAGAGTTTCTTTTCTTCCAACTCACCTGCACCATTTTTAAAGGGCAGCCTTGTTAGGTCCTTGTTGAAGCACACCCACATCCTCCTTACTTTCTCACCTTCCGGCTCAAAGGCCGGCCTCCCTCCCTCCCAGGCCTCCCTTACCGAGATAGCATCCTTCGTGCAGGTGTCGATGATAGGTTGCAGCAAGTTATCAAACTCGTTTACATCCAGCTGGGTCTCCTCCAAGACTTTCTGCATTTGCTGCTCAATGGCCAGCGTGATGGCAGCAGTAATTTGCTCCTGAGGAAAGAATCCCACAGACAAACCGCAGGATGCAGATCAGCAAACTACCCCTCACTGGCTGTGCCTGGCTGAAGCCCCCCGTAGACCCACTCGTTCTCCTTACAGGGTTCTCCTTATGGGACCCCACTACCAGAGCCTCCCACAGCTGGAGGAAAGCAGCATGGTGCAGCTCTGGGCCCAAACTGCTAAGGGGCAGAGAGGGAGGGGAGAACTTTGTGCCTCAACAAGCCCCCCCCCCCAATCACACCTGTGTGAGGAGCTGGCCTCACTCCTCCTCACCTGTCTGAGGGCCAGGAGGTGCTGCTCCTGCTGCTGCAGGTTCCACTGGCTCTGCTGGATGAGTTCCTCCATGGAGGGGGTCCCCTGAGCCACTGAGCCAGGAGTGGGAGTCAGAGCCAGGGGTGGCTGTGGCAGTGCTGGGATCTGGGGGGCAGGTGCCTCCATGTCTTGACTTTGCTTGCACAACACTGCAGGGAGAGAGGATGGAAATAAACAAGAAGTCCTGAGGAAGTTAGGCAGAGCACGTGTGAGTGCACACATGCCGCCCTCAGCCAAACCTTCTGCCAACTCCAGAGGTCCACAGGTGGGAGTTCAGGAAGCTGTCCCAGCAAGCAGCCCCCAAGAGATCTGAGGGGAGTTCCCAGGATACACCAGAGACTTCTCTGGAAAGGGAGCCCAAGGCTACCCCTGCCTCACTGTCAGGTAAGCAAGGCCAAGAAAGTATGGGCCAAACACAGTTCTGCAGCCCACTGAAAGAAGATCATCCAAACTCTACTCTGAATTGTGTGCAAAGACAAAGATACCTTTCCCAGTCATCTGCAACAGCCCACAAACTCAGGAGGGGCTGCACAGAGAGTGAAAGGGCCCAGGGAACCCTCCCCTTGAACGCTCCCAGGAAGGGGGCAGCCGTCTCCAGCCACCACCAGCTGAGCTCTCACACTCTTGGAGGCCTGAAGAGAGGCTGCCTCAAAGGAATTGCTCTGAGACAAAGCAAGAATTGTGGTATGAGGGGGAGGGAGGTAATGGAGCTAAGAGTCTCAGGTGAGAAGAAGAGCCATTAAACACCACCACTACCACCTGGTTCAGGTGACTTTCAGGCACATTGACATAAGGGGACTGAGACCAGGGGCCCATCCTACAGAGCTGGTGTGTGGTTTACTGAGACTGGGTGGCACGTTCCAGAGGTTCAGAGGCAAAGATTTTCATCCTTTGGCTCTCTGACTTCAATTCTCAGAATCCTCAACCACTGGCCAGGCTGGCTGGGGCAGACTTCTGGGAGTTGAAGTCCCAGAGCCCCCAAAACTGTAAGAGCTTTGGCCATAGGGGGCCCCTGAACTCACGCTGCTGCTGCTCCAAGGCCAGCTTGTACTTGTAGTAGCCATAGAAGTCACCCCCGAAGAGGAATGAGAACTTGGGATTCTCCTTCTGCTTCTCCATGGTCATCTTCTCAAACTCGGGACCGTTCCGCGCCACAAATTGGGCCAACTTGTCAATGACATTGCGCAGCTCCTGGTCTGGTGGGAGAAAAGAGACAAGAGAGGGCAGACGGGGCCTTTAGGAAGCACAGAGGGCTTTCTCTCTCCTCCCCCTCAATCCCTGGAGCCATTGTTGCTTGTTAAGGCATGCTGCAGACCTCCAAATGCAAGGTCTTGGAGTAAAGATGAGAACAGAAGCCACCAAAAACCAACTTCCTCCAAACTGGGGGTCCTTTTCTGGGTTCTCGGGCCTTTCCCGAGTAACCGACATACTCACTCCCACTGATATGGTATGATACAGACTATTTTAGAGACTTCCACAAGATGCCCTGCTCCCTAAGATAGCCCCGTTTAAGTATTTGAAGGGAGGCCATATTGAGGAGGGAAGAAACTTGTTTTCTGCTGCTCCAGAGACTGGGACCCAGAGCAATGGATGGAAGCTCCAGGGAAAGAGATTCCAGGTCAACATTCAGAGGATCTTCCTGAGAGTAAGGGCTGTTTGACAGAGGAACACACTCCTTCCTCGGAGATTTTGGTGGAGTCTCCTTCCTTGGAGGTCTTTAAGCAGAGGCTGGATGGCCATCTCTCAATGGGGATGCTTTGTTCCTGCATGGCAGAAAGGGGTTGGACTGGATGGCCCTTTTTGGGGTCTCTTCCAACTCTAGGATTCTCTGTTTGATTATTTTCAATAGTATTTCTATTATAATTACTGTTATGTTGGAATTATTGTGTTGCTGTGTTTTAGCAAAGTGGGGGCCTCGTTTTCTTGTATTGTGTGGTTTTTTATTGTTGTAGTGCCACTTTGATCTTACAGTCGAGGCAAGATAAAAAGAAATGCCATTATTATTATTATTATTATTATTATTATTATTATTACTGTGATTATTATTGATTCTCCACAGCCTCCAGAGGCCCTCGAGGGAGCTCGCCTCCCGGCAGCGGGGAGCCCCCCACATGACCGCCCATGGGCCCCAGGGCTTCCCGCAGAAGAGGGCTCCCTGACCCGCGCTGCAGCCTCCTTTCCTTGCTGCGATGTTGCTTCTGACCCTGCCGGGGGGAGGGGAGTCCTTGGCCAGGCTTGTTCAGGGAGAGGCTGAGGCTGAGCGAGTGTGACCCATTGGGCTCCTCGCTCCTCCGCGGGGCCTGCTGTGGAAACTGGGGCTTCAGGGGCCGGGGCTGCTCCGCTCTTGGCCCGCCCTCTGAACATGTGCAGGGTGGCTCCCCCCCCCCCCAGGAGGATCAGTTACTCCTCACCGCGGCGAGGGAGGGAGGGAGGGCTCGTCCGCGGGTCCCTCGGGCTCACCTTCGGGCGGAGGGGGCAGCGGAGGCATCTCCATGGCGGCGGCGGCGAAGACCCGGAGAGTCCGAGCCGCACCAGGCCCGCCGGTCGCACAGAAGTCCTCTTCGCGACGCCTTCTTCTCGCGCGCTTTACGGCCGCCCGTCACCCTGGAAGCCCCGCCCCCGTGCACCAGCCGCCAGCCGAGCCAGAGCCCCACCCACTCGTCTCCTCTCAGCTCCCAAAACCCATCGCGGCCTCTCAGGGAGCGTCCGCGCTGGCGATATCATCCAGAGCTCTGCTCTGGGCCCCACAGCAAACTCCCAGAATTCCATAGCCTTGAGCCAGAAAAAGAGTTAAAGGGTCCACTGCCTTGGCGGAAGCTCCCAGGAAAGGATGGGGGCTGCGAGGCCTCAGCCAGAGGTTGCTGCGCCCCTGCATTCATAATCCCGGAGTGAGGCATGCTGGGAGTTGCCGAGGGCTGCACAGTGGCCTTCCTGACTTCGGCCCTCCTTTGAAAATCAAATTGAACTTCGAGTCACCGTTCTCTTCAGGGAGGCAAACGGCTTTTATTTGTGCCCCCGCCCAGACCCCCGAAGGTGCCCTCAGAGAACTGGGCCCAGGCGCCTGGTGCAGCTCTCCAAAGAAGCCCTGGTCATAGAAGGCAGCAGCAGCTCCATGAGGGGAGAAGGCAGGCCCAAGAACATACGAAGGCAGACTTTGAAAACAAAGTGGCCCTGCCGAAGCAAAGACCAGAAGCAGACCATCGCCCTGGCTGCCTAATCCAACTGGCCTGAGGTGATCAAAGCAGACACCCGCTCGGGCCTCCCATCCCTTTTGAGAAGAAACACAGACCCTGAGTAAAGAAGGCCCCAAGGGTTCCCACTGTCATTTTCTCTTCTTGGGTCATGAAATGGGATCTGGTGTTTTTTGGGGGGTGCACAGTGGCCCCCCACTTGGCCCCTTCCCTGGGCAGCCCCTTCCTCTGCAGCCACCAAGGAAAGAGACCAGGCCACAGAAGAGGGCCAGGAGTCCCTGGTAAATGGCAATGTCCCCAACCTGACAGAATGGGCACCAACCATTCCTTCCAACATCAGCGCAGCTCCTTCAGCCTCTTGGCGCCATGTCTCAGAGCTGTCTGGCATGTGGCCGCCCCATCCAGACCACTGGCATGCCACCCACCAGAGGTGGCCACAATGCCAGGGGGCCAAATCCTGACTCCCTCTGAGTGGCAGAGCTGCAAGTGCTGATCTCATGGGCTCTACAGTCCACATCCTTCTTTGTGCCAACAGAGATCAGCAACACTCCTGTTTTGTGTTTGTGGGCAAATAAAGGCTACCAACTCACCAGATGTTGGTTAGCTTTCAAGGGCCTGGCTTCTTCCCAGAGTCCTTCCTCTGGTCCCCTTCCTCCTCCTCCTCCTCCTACAGCAGCATAGGCCTGGTGGAGGCCATCACCCGCTTACAGTCCAAGCTGTTGTAGAGCTGTGGATGGTTGGTTCTGATGTGTGATTCTTGGTTTTAAGAGAATGAAAGCATTCAACAGGCATGGATCATTTTCAGCCATTTCTCTATTTCCTGAAGGGGAAAGAAGGGGCAGAGAGACTGAGGAGAGAGAAGGGGGAAGCCAGCAGGATGGGAGGGAGCCCTGCCCCACTCCCCTGGGTAAGTCTCCTGAGAAGGGGCTCAAGAGGCCTCTCCCAAACAGGGCACTGGGACCCCAAGGGGCAGCTGACCACAGACGGGGCATCTCTCGCCCCCCTGGACTGCAGGGATCGGGAGGTAGGAAATAAGTCAAATGAGGAAGCTGCAACATGCTGCTGTGCTTCTTGCAGAGCTGAGACATCCCTACGTCCTCCCCACCCCCAAAGTCTATTGAGGCCAAGTCCCATCAAGCAAACAAGCCAACTAAGCCCTCTAACCTTCTCCCCTGCATTCACTCCCCAGACCTGGCTGTTTACCTGCCAGTCTCCCAGCCTCTGACCTTATCTGGGCAAACCAGCTCCACAGTGAACAAAAAACATTGATTTAACAATGCAGGAGGAAAGAGCCAGTTGTTCCAGAACCCAAGAGAAGCCAGGCTGGAGGGCTACGCCAAAGGGATGCAGCAGCAGGAGAGATAAAGGAAAGGACTGAGCACAAATCAGAAACACTAATCCTCAATTCTGACATTAATATAGAGCAGCACTTTAAAAACAAGAGACGGCAAGTGAATGCTCTGTGGGGAAAAAAAAATAACACCCAAAGTTCCCCTCATGGCATTAATATGACTTGTGGACTTTGTGACGTGAGGCGAGTGATGCTCCAAATGATTTCTTTTTGTTGTTTTTTTACAAAGGACCATATTGTTTGCAACAGAAAAGTCACTAAAAAGGTTTCTTAGCCTTCATGATTAAAACTGGAAAAGGCGAGCAGTTAAATTCCATATGCAAGTCTGAATCACCGGCAAACTTGTAGCAAAATCTCACTGGTACATGATTATTTTAAAAAACCCAAAACAAATGGCAGGTCAGCACCTCTTCCCTTCAGCCTGAACTGAGTCGGAGAGAAAAGCCAGTCTCTGTCCTTCACTCTCCATGCTATGAACCACCGCAAGAGACAAGCAGCTGCCCATTCACACACAAATACACACACACCTGCTCACAAGTGCTCCAGAATACAACAAACTACATCTTCTTCCTCATCTCCATAAGAAAAAGGAGAGAAATATCTGTTTTGTTTCCCTTTGAAAGCATCCTTACCACTTGCTGGCAGTAAGGCTATAAAAGACTGATTTAAGAAGGGGAAAGGAGGAGGAAGAAGAGGCAGCAGCGAGGAAGAGGAAATACTGGCCACATTTTGTTGCCTTGGACAAGCTAACAGGTTCAGGGCCACTGGCCAGTGTGTCAGCTGGGGCTGGCATTTGGGGCTCCTGCCCCACATGCAACCTGCCCCACTGCCAGCTGCCTCTCCCATTGGCCCGCAAGACCCTCCTCTCTCTTCCCTCCAACAGACCCCCTTGAACACACTAGCCTTCTCCTGCCCCCCCCCCCATTGGATTGCATCCAGAGAGCTTGCCACTGCTCCCCAGAAGTCGCTGAAGACACATCGAGGGGTGCAGGCCTCCTGTGCCAACGCAGTCCACACCTCTCATTAGATATCATAGCGGCTGGAGCTGTACGAGGTTGAATAGTTTTGTCGGCCATATGGGAAGTGATCTGCCAGGAGGCTACCCCGGCCTTCGTACTGCAAGTCCGCATGGTGATGGTGACTGTGATGGCTAAAGGAGACCATGCCATTCTGGGCCTTCTCCAAGGCGCTCCGGCGCTGCTGGTGCTGGTGTTCCAGGCTTACAAGGTCCCCCGTTGTGAGAGGAAGGAGCTGCTTCTTGGCTTCTTTGTTTGCGTTATACTTGGTCTGCAGAGAAACAGCCGCAACAACCTTAGCATGTTATCAGCCTCCCTTTAATCACTTGGAATCCAAGTGAATTACAACCATAAAACAAGATACAGTTAAAAATCTAAAAAAAAACCCTATCCCATCCCCCTCTAGATCAGGGAACCGCTGATCTAGAGGCATCTTGCACTAGTTTGAAGAAGGTTAAGTTGCCCTCAACCAATTCATTTACAACTGGAAAACCAACAAGGTGCTACTGACCAAAGCAAGGTTCCCCAACAGTCTAACTCCCTCAATAAGACCCCTAATATCGTCTAATTCTAGAAGCTAATCAGGGCCAGCTCTAGTAAGTTCTTGAGTCTCTTGGTGGGGCTGGGAACGAAGAGCAGTGGAGTTGACTGTCAAAGGTGACAACAGTGAACTCTCCCCACAACCCCCCTACCTTGTTGTACAGGAAGACTCCCAAGATGGCCGTCATCATGCCCAGCACATTGGTGGTGGTGACGGGGTTACGAAGCATGATCAGGGAAACGGTGATGACAGTGATCCTTTTGGTGGCGTTGGCAACGGAGTAACTCAGCGGACTGATGAGATTCAGGATGCTAAATGCGATCACATTCTGGGCAAAGTTGCAGAAGCCGCTGATTGCCAGCAGGAGGATGGTCCAGGGCCAGTGGGCCATTGAATTCTGAGGGAAGAAGCAGGTGGTGAGGGAGCAGCATGTCTGCTTTCTTGCCTAACTTAGGGACTGAAGGAGGGGAGAGCCTGGTTGGTGCTTGGATGGGAGATCTTGAGGAGAGGTCCTCCAGGCAGGCCTGGAAAAAAGGATCTCACCTAAAAGAAGGCTGGGAAAGAGCCATGGCTGCAGCTAGGGAAAGCTGGCAACACTGGGTGAGGTGACCACCCCCACCACTGAGCCCCTAAGCAGCTTCCTTTTCTTCATCCCCAGAAGCATCTCCAGGCAGGACTAGGGAAGAACTGAGTCTGTGGAAGCAGCCATGGCTGCCTGCTAGCAATACTCAGGTAGATGGATGGACACAGACACAAGGCCTGATTCAGTCTACAAGAAGCCTTTTGGGTTATTACCAGGGAAAGCAGCCAAAGCTCATATGAGGGCCTCCCGGCAAGGAATCCTATCCTACACAGCTGGGCCCTGACCTCACTGGGGGAACAATCATAGCATGCATGAGAGGGAGATACCTCAGGGGGTTAAACAGTATTGTTTGGGACTAGTTTTAAACAGGTTGCTTATGTTAATGTATTTTTAGTACATCATTTATTATTCATAAACATACACTTGGATCTCATGCTCCCAATAATTAATAGTAGCAGGGACACATTTTTAAAAACATCCTCAGAAAGAAACAAGGTTGCTTTTCTTCCTGCATTTTGAAAGACCGTCTTCACCTCTCCTCAGTTGTCCTCCCTGCCTGCCACCATCCCAGTTCCCACTCCTTCTTACTCCCCTAATGCTGACAAGGAGGCCTGGTCCCCCAATTTTGGGAAGCTGGAGATCAGAAGCACCCCCTCCCACAACAGAGCTTCTCCTAGACCTACCAAGTCGTTCTCTACAAGGAAGGAAGAGAGATCCACCAGGACCCAGGTTGGGATCATAAAGAAGATGGCATGGAAGCCAAGGATGTTCAAGAGCCGGAGATGGTGGATGCGGGAATCTCTCAAGACCTGAAAGAAAGGAGGCTTCAGAAAGAGCTGCATCTCCAAGGAGCCATTTCTTTGCTTCTGCTCTTGCTTCCTTCCCACTAGTCTAAAGGCCAGCCAGAGCCTCAGTCTCAAATGACAAATACTTCTCTATGGAGCCTGGAGAAAACGGGCAGAATGGGGCAGATGAACCCACATGAGTCATGCAAAGTATCTTGGAATGACAAAAATAACTCCTCTACAGAACTGATAAGTCTATAGTTAGAAAAGTTCATTTAAGTGCTTTTAAGCCTGTAGAATCATCAGTTTTTCAGTCAATGGTTTGTCTAAATAGTTGTTATGAGCCACCACCTTCAGTCCAATGTTGGGATAATGTATTGCCGGTCAGCTTATGGTGATCCCATGATGAATTTCACAGGATTTTCTTAGGCAAGAAAACTTCAGAGGTGGTTTTGCCAGTTCCACCCTCTAAAATATCACCTACAGCACCTGATAGTCCTTGGCGATCTCCCATCTAAAGACAAACCAGGTCCAACACTGCTTAGTTTCCAAGATCTGATGGGATCCGCGGTCTCTAATGGACAGGAGTAAGAAGGAAGGAAAGAGGCAACCTCTAATTTCTTAATATCATGTTAGGAGAATTATAGGCTATAAATTAAATAGTAAGAATTAAGAATCTGGCTCTCTTTTTTCTTCTTTCCTTCTCTGTTTCACTCCTTTCTCCTCAGTGCTTTCAATATAGTCCCCACCACCATCCTGCTCAAATGACTCAGGATCCCACTTTGTTTCTACACTGAACCTTGGCTTAGCTGAATGGGCAGTAGCAAATTTAGGAGAGCAAAGACCAAACTTCAAAACCTTGGCCTGGACATCTGTCATAAACCCAAGGAGAAATACTCCTTCAAGCACATGGTAGGAGTGGGTAGCTGGAGCCACCCATCTGCACGCACCTTCTTAGAGAAGATATTTTGGAGTGAGAAGCAAAGTGTTGCCGCCAGAGCACTGACAAGCCCCCAGGTGTCGAAGGAAAGCTCTGTGACTGTCGCCAGCAGGACTCCGCCAATGATGGGGACAAGGGACAAATACACCTGAGACAGGAGAGGGAAAGCAGGACTCATAGTGGGCAGCTTCCCAGGTCCAAGGGAGGACAGAAGGTCTGCCTACGCCTCATAAACACCTAAGCCTCTCAACCCCACCATTCCTAAATCAAGGGGGCTCCTTTCATGCAGCCCATCTGGCAGGAACAGCATGGACATGGGCAAGAGAAACCAAATCCCCTCCTTCTCTTGTGCTTCTTACCTTAGTCGTCTGCTTTTCCTTCATGATGATTCTGGACAGCAGAACCACCCAGATTGGCATAGTTGCCTTCACTGGAAAGAGAAACACAGTTGAAGGATTAAAGGAGACCTGTGCAGCCGAGTGAGAGTGGCTATCATACGCCTCTGCAAAAGACCCCAGCCTTTGCTCAGAACAATTCCTCCCTGCCTGTCTGACACAGAGCCTTAACTGAAGGCAATGCAGGCCTCCTTCCCCCACCCCTTTCCTCTCGGCTTTATTTCAGAGACCCTCTAAGATGGACCTGCCTTGAGTGCTTCTCCCCAAGAGAAAGAAGAACCTTGGGGAACACGGGGGATCATTAACATGCAAGGGAAGTCCAACAGGGAGCTTGAGAGCTGTAGATGGCTATGTACTCCATTTTTTATCTTCACAGGAACCTTGCAAGGCAGGTCAAGGGGAAAGGAGGGCCCTGTAAGTTTCCTCCAGCATTCTTGTCTGACCCAGAGCTAAGAAAGATTGTGTTACAAGTAATGTAACAGGAATAAATGTGTAGAGGGTAGAGAGCAGAGGCAAGCAGAGTGGAATGATGAGAAGGGATGGAGAGTAGATGAGAAGGAGGTGAAGAGGTAGAGATCTGGAAAGAATGGGTAACAGGTTAATAGGAAGGAAGGTGAAGGATGAGGAAGAAAAAGTAGGGAAGATAGGGATAGAGGATGAAGAAAGAAGATGGAAGTAATAAGAAAAGAGGAAGAAGAAGATGAATGATATAAATATATAAATTGTTGTTTTGTTGGTTGTATGAATGTTTATTATGGCAAAATAAAAATTATTCACACAATTAAAAAAAGAGAAAACAAGTAATGTAACAGAAGGCCTTACTTGGTTAAATGAAGGTGCAAGGATGTTTCCTTTTGACAAAAACCTAACCTGAAACATGGTTAGCATGGAGCCAGTAGCACTCACTCATTCCTTTCTGTCATCATGGTGGGAGTGGTATTAAAGAGGATTTTAAAAATAAATAGTCAATTTCCCTACTTTTTAGAAGACAGATCCCCTTTCCCAGGAAGGAACTGTAACTCAATAGAAAAATGAGTAGCACAAGTAACACAAGAAATACCACTGTTGTGTCCTGGTGGCGCAGTGGTTAAATGCCTGTACTGCAGCCATTCACTCAAAACCACAAGGTTGCGAGCTCAAGACCAGCAAAAGGGCCCAAGCTCGACTCAGGCTTGCATCCTTCCGAGGTCGCTAAAATGAGTACCCAGACTGTTGGGGGCAAATTAGCTTACTTCTAATTAGCTTACTTGCTGTTCACCGCTATGATCTTTGGAATAGCGGTATATAAATAAAACAAATTAATTAATTAATCCTCAACTCACAGTGTCCCTTGTTAATGAGACACGTCCACGACTCCTTGTCCTCCACTGCTCTGCTCAGGTCTTGTGGATCAGGTCTATGATCTCCCTCATTGAGTCTAACCATCTGACATGGGGGTCTCCCTCTCTTACCACTTCCCGCCATCTTTCCTAGCATTATTGCCTTTTCTAATGACTATCTTCTCATGATGTGATCAAAGTACAGCAGCCTCAATTTTGTCATCTTGGCTTCCAGAGAAATTTCAGGTACGGCACCTCTTTTACTGATGAAGAAAATAATGGCTTGGACGATTTTAATTTTAGTGCTCATTTGTATAGAGTCATAGAGTTGGAAGAGACAACCTAGGCAGCCTCTATATTAGTCAGGAGGCAGTTTTAAATAAATAAATAAATACCCACTGGCATGTGGATGCCTACTCTAAGCCAAACTTGATAAGCTGATTGGTAACAAACTCTTTGAAGAATCATTGGATCCAGTATTGGTAGAGATGAATAATAAGGGGAAAGCATTAGGTTTTGTTCCCCAACTTGAAAGAGAAAAAGAGGTCCCTTCATCAGGGACAGTCCTCCTTTCATCCACATAGATAAAATTATGGTGGTTGTTGTACAACCTCAGCAGTAGTCCCAGGTACTGCTTCACCTGAGCCAAAGCAACAATGCCAGTGGCAGTACCTATCTTGTCAAACAATGATAGAAATAAACTCAATTCTGACTAATTGGAGGTAAAGGGTGGGAGGAAGACTGCAGTCTTTCTTTCACCTTTGGGAAGAAATTCAACAGACCTATGGGTCCCTTCAATTCTGAAAAAAGGTGCTCTGATATACTTTATACAACATTCTCATGACTAGAATCAGAGAGTTGGAAGAGACTGCAAGGGCCCTGATCCAGTCCAACCCCTTTATTCTGCCATGCAGGAACTCTCTGTCAAAGCATCCCCATTGAGAGATGGCCCTCCAGCCTCTGTTTAAAGGCCTCCAAGGAAGGAGACTCCACCAAAATCTCCAAGGAAGGAATGTCTTCCTCTGACAAACAGCCCTTACTCCCAGGAAGTTCCTCCTAATCTTGAGCTGGAATCTCTTTCCCTGCAGCTTGCATCCATTGCTCCATTGGGTCCTAGTCTCTGGAGCAGCAGAAAACAAGCTTGCTCCCCCCTATTTCATTGCTGGCCCAAGGTACAGGAAGGCAAAGAACCATCAGCCAATGCTTGAAGCCACAGAACAATCTGATTGATAGTGGGGCCATAAAAACTGTACAATCTTTGGAAAGAACAAAAGATGCTTGTTCCAAACACCCTTCGGCCACGCTGAAACTTACAATCAAAGCACCCTTGACAGATAACCCCCCAGCTTCTGTTTAAAAGCCGTCAAAGGAGGAGACTCAAGCACACTCCCAGGGGGAGTCTTCCCCTGTCGAGATCAAGCACACTTGTCCCTCCATATTCGCTGGGGTTAGGGCACAAGACTCCCCCAAATATGGAAAAACCACAAATAACAAAAACACCACGTTTTTACCTGAGAGGACACCTCTCTAGGAACCTCTAGGTCCTCCAGCGCAAGTCTGGTCAACATCCAAGAGACACTGGCCATAGAACTGCGCTGGAGGAGCTGCAAAGGCCTAGTAGAGTGTCCTCTCTAGGAACCTCTAGGTCCTCCAGGGCAAGTTTTAGTTAAAGGTTACCACAGAGTTGCCCGGGAGGACCTAGAGATTCCCTAGAGAGAAGGCATTAATCCAAGTTGCACTGCGGTCCCCTGCCTGGCTTACCGGTGTGGGCGTAGGAGACGGGGACCCTCCAGAGGGAGACATGGGCCGAGACGGAGGCCAGGTACTTCCCGAAGGCGAGCGGGAGGATGAGGCGCGGGTAGGCGGTGGGCGGGAGCTGGGCCGGGGAGGCCGGCGGGACGCGCCAGGCGCGGAGCAGCGGCGGCAGCAGGGCCACCAGCCCCAGCACGTGGCACAGCGAGACCGTCACCGGCCGAGGGAAGCCGCCCAGCAGCACCTTGTTCACCACGTTCCCGCCCGCGCTCAGCCCGTACCAGGCCAGGCACAGCGCCGGCACCCGCAGCCCCAGCCCGGCCGAAGGGGGCGGCGAAGGGCCGCCGGGACGAGGAGCAGGAGGGAGAGAGGGCGGAGCGGGAGGAAAGGCCGAGGGCGGCGGCGCGGGAGGAGGAGGAGGCGGGAGCCCTGCGGGCGGCGGCAGCGAGAGCGCCATCTCTTGTGCCGGCACTGCTCTGGCAGCTCCCCGTTCCGCCTGGCGACGGACGCGTCACTTCCGGAGGACTGCCGGAAGCCAAGGCTCGAACTACGGAAACTGAGAGGGACTCCCAATCAGCCTTACTTCCGGTCTGCCTGCGCACGCAGAAGCCCCGCCCCCTGGTCTTCGCAAGGGACAGCGCTTTTTAAGCTGCATGCACATTGCAGCAATAATCCGGCTCAGGTCTATGGAATTCTGGGAGTTGGAGTTTGTTGCGGCCCCACAACAAACCTCAGCTCGCAGAATTCCATAGCCTTGAGTCAGAAAAAATTCAAACTGGTGCCAAACCGGGTTATTTCTCCAGTGTGGGTGCAGCACCAGTATCCGCCGGCTACCTGACTACTACTACTACCCGCTGGGAAGGTAGTGCTTCTGAGCATGTCAAGAGCAACACTGAGGGCAGCGCCGCCCTCCTCTCCCCGTAAGACGGCCAAAAGAGAACCACCTCCAAAGCCAAAAATGTGTTTTTGTAATCATCAATTGGCCAGTTTGAGGTAGTCTGAACAGGAGCCAGCGTGGCCCAGTGGTTTGAATGTTGGGCCGCGACTCTGGGGTCCGCGTTCGAGTCCCACCTTGGCCACGAAGCCCACTGGCTGAGCCACACTCTCAGCCCCAGAAAGGACAGGTTGCTCACCTGTAACTGTGTTTCTTCGAGTGGTCATCTGCGAATTCACACAAATGGGTTATTTCTGCGCATGCGCAGCAAACTCGGAAACTTCTAGAATCTCCAGGCAGAAAGTCATGTAACTTTCTGCAGCCTCTTGCAACTTTTTGGCGGTAGCCCCGCCCATCCGTATATAAGACCCCTACCGGCCCGCTCTCCTTCAGTTCCGAATGAGCCACAGACAGCGCAGCAGCAAGCGTTATCAAATGAGCAGACACTGAGGGGATGGATGGGTGGGTTTGTGTGAATTCGCAGATGACCACTCGAAGAAACACAGTTACAGGTGAGCAACCTGTCCTTCTTCTTCGTGGTCTCTGCGAATCACACGAATGGGTTAGACTAGCAAGCTATAGTCAGAGGAGGAGGGAGTGTCAATCATGAAAAATCAAACAGAGAATAAAGTATGTAAACCAAACAACTGTGTTATTTATTTACAGTGTAAATACTCAATGTATGGCAGAAAGTAACACTGCCCTCCCAAAGGCTGCATCTTGCCTGGCCCTGGCGTCCAGCCTATAGCGTTTAATGAATGTCATTGGTTGTGACCAAACAGCAGCCTTACACACATCCTCGAGCGGGATCCCAGCTAAAAAGGCCGAGGATGCTGCTACCGCCCTAGTTACATGGGCTCTAACCCATCCTGGTAGGGGCTTCTTTGCCAGTTCATAGCAGAGGTGAATGGTACTGGCAACCCACTTGGAAAACCTCTGCGGTGAAACCAGCAGTCCCCTCCTGGCCTCGGAGTAGCATACAAAAAGTCTCTCCGACTGTCTGGTGGCAGCAGTTCTGTCTAGATAGAACGCCAGTGCCCTGCGAACATCCAGGGAGTGAAGCTGGCGCTCTGAGTCCGTGGTCGGGCTAGGGGCTAAGGTTGGCAAAACAATGTCCTGGTTAACATGGAAAGCAGACACCACCTTTGGTAAGAATGAAATGTCCGTCCGGAGAACGACCTTGTCTTTGTGAAAACGTAGGAAGGGCTGGTCCATTCTGAGTGCACACAGTTCACCAGCCCGAGGGGCTGACGTGATCGCTACCAGGAAGGCCGTTTTCCATGTCAGGAGTCTCAGATCTGTGGTAGCTAAGGGTTCAAATGGTTTGGACATCAGAATTGCCAAAACGGTATCCAGGCTCCATTGTGGAGAAGGATCTGCAACTGGTGGATGTAAGTTGTTGAGTCCTCTGAGGAACCTTTTTATGAGTGGGTCCCTAAACAGGAACGGTTTGTCTTGCAATAAGTAATGTGATGAGATAGCAGACAAATAAGACTTTATGGAACTCAAAGAGAGGCCTGCAGTATTCAATGTCATAAGAAAGTCCAGGACTACCGGGATGGAAACGTTAGACGGTGAAACATCACTGGTTCGTAGGAAGGTAAGGAACTTGTTCCATTTATAGGCATAAGACCTCTGCGTAGACAGTCTTTGTGCTGCTTTGATAATGTCTCGCACTCTGGATGGTAGTGATCTCAGGATCGAATCCTCCATGCCACCAATTGGAGGGATTCCATCTCGGGGTGGTGAACTTGTCCGCCGTGAAGCGAGAGCAAGTCTGGTCTGTGGCCCAGTCGGAGATGCTCTTGGGCTTGTTGCAACAAAGGGGCGAACCAAGGTTGTCTGGGCCACCATGGAGTGATCAGAATGGCATTCGTGGAATCCATCCACATCTTTGCTAATACCCTGGTGATTAGCGGGAAGGGGGGAAACAGGTACAGGAGACCGTTTGTCCATTGAAATTGGAAGGCGTTCCCCAGGGAACCAGCTGCAAGAATCCGTGAGCAATAGGTTTGTAGTTGAGCTTTGTTGGGTGAGGCGAACAGATCCACTATCGGGGTGCCCCACCGTTGAAAGAGAGTGGCAGTTACTTCTGGGTGTAACATCCACTCGTGGCATGTTGACCGGGATCTGCTTAGCTGGTCTGCCAGCTCGTTTTCGTCTCCTGGGAGGTGGACACACTGAAGCAGTATTCTGTGTTGTATGCACCAGTCCCATATTCTGAGTGTGATGTCCAAAAGAGTCTTCGACCTCGTACCCCCCTGCTTGTTGAGGTAGTACATGGTCGTGGTGTTGTCTGTCAGGAGGAGGACAACTTTGTTGGAGAGCAGGCTTTGGAATGCTCTGAGAGCTTTTTCCACTGCTAACATTTCCAACGCATTGATGTGGAGGTTTGAGTCTTCGTGGGACCATTTGTTTTTGACTGTGAGTCCCAATGCATGGGCTCCCCAACCTTGAAGAGACGCATCTGTTGTCAGAGTTATGTCTGGTTGAGGTGGGGCAAAGGGCATGCCTGAACAGACGTTGTCTGGCTGGAGCCACCAACGTAACGAGGCTTGGACTTTCCTTGGAATGGTGAGCGTCTTGTCGGGTCGGTCCTTTACGGGATCGAAGACGGAAAGGAACCAAGATTGTACTGGTCTCAGACGTAGTCTTGCCCATGGCGTTACAAAGGTTGTTGAAGCCAAATGTCCCATTGCGACTTGTACCACACGGGCTGGTAGATGTCTGGAATGGAGGCAGGCCCGTATGGCCCGAGATAGAGTCAGGAATCTGGACGGTGGGAGGTAAGCCTTGGCAGCTTGTGAGTCCAGCAGCGTGCCTATGAAATCGATCCGCCTGGATGGAGTTAGATGTGACTTTTCCAGGTTGATGCAAATTCCCAATGACCGTAACAGGCTTTGTGCAAAGTCCATCTGGTGCTGCAGGGATTGCCTTGACGGTGCAGTGAACAGCCAGTCGTCCAGATATGGGAAGACTGCAATTCCCCTCTGACGGAGGTATGCGACTACAGGGGCCATACACTTCGTGAAGACTCTTGGAGCTGACGAGAGACCGAATGGAAGGACCTTGTATTGAAAAAAGTCCTGACCTACGGTGAAGGCGAGGAATCTGCGGTGATCTTCTCGAATGCCAATGTGGAAGTAGGCGTCTTTCAGGTCCAAGGTGGTGAACCAGGAGTCTTTCTGCAAGAGTGGCAGAATAGAAGCGAGAGTTACCATCCTGAAACGTTTGTATACTATGAAGGAATTTAAGGCACGTAAGTCCAAGAGGGGTCTAAGGCCGTCAGGTTTTTTAGGGACTATAAAGTACTTAGAGAAAAAGCATGATCGAGCCCGTGATGGATGTACAGGCTCGATAGCTCCTTTATCTAAAAGGGAGCGCACTTCGTCGAGAAGGGTGTCCGAGGGGGTAGTAGAAATGACGGCTCCGGTGGTAGGGAGCTCAGAGAACTCAAGGGCATAACCCCATCGAACGATGTTAAGGGCCCAAGAGTCTGAAGTAATAGAGGCCCAGGTGTTAAAGAAAGGCCATAGGCTGTTTACAGTGGTGATGAAATGCACTGGGGAGCTTCAAAAGCGTTTCTTGCCTCTGGTATCCTTCTTTTTATAGCCCTGCTGGTAGCGGCCCTGAGATGGTTGACGTCGGTCCTGATGAGAAGAAGGGGATCTTGATGGCCTGCCCTGTTGAGGGGTGTCCTGAGACTGAAACTGACGGTCCGGCTGGTTGTAACGCTGTTGACCATGATGGAACCAAGAGCGCTGGCCAGTGTATCTCTGTCGAGCTGGTCTAGATGGAGGAGCTGACATGCCATGCTTTTTGGCGGCGGTTTTCATTCTGTATTTGAAGCTTAACTTCTCATCAGTTTCTTTATTGAATAAGCCGGAATTGTCAAACGGCATATCTTCGATGGTGGATTTGGCCTGGGGGTTCAGATCCGAGGAATGTAGCCAGGCGTATCTGCGCAGGGCCACCGATCTGGAAAGGATTTTTGAAGCACAGTCTGTGGAGTGGCGCGCTGAAATGATTTGCTGGCCTCCTACCTGGTGGACTTCGTTTCTGATGGTGGCCATAAGCCTCTTCTTGTCATCAGGGAGCTCGGCAATAACAGGGTCCATCTTTTCCATTAAGAGCTGGACATATGCTCCCATACGTGCTGCGTAATTAGCTATTTTAATGTCCAACGCAGCAGAAACATAAATTTTTTTTATCCAAACCATCTATCTTCCTGCTTTCTTTATCTATAGAGGAAGATGAGGGCCGAGCAGAGAAGGAGGTTTGAGAACCCTCTATGATAGCTGAATTCGGCTTCGGATGGTTAAATAGCCAAGTGGGTCCAGATGGTGTGACTCTATATAGATTTTCGATCTTCCTAGATGTGGAGGCAATAGTAGCGGGAGTGTCCCAAGACCTTCTAGCGATCTTCTCCAACGAGGGTAAAAATGCCAGGGAGGGAGGCGCTGGGGCACAACCATGGATTCTCCGCTCCGCTTCTTCAGAGTGGGCAACCTCTAATTTAAGGGCATCAGCCATCCTAATTATCCTGTCCGAAAAGGAACGGACGTCATCCGTCGGGGAAGGTGCGTCCGGTTCGCCAAAGGAGAGAGGCTGATCGGCGTCCAACTGGAGGTAAGGGGACGCGGAGCGGGAGCGGGATCCTGAAGGTGATCTACTGCCCCTGCGGCTGGCAGGACTGCCTCTGCGGCTGGCAGGAGAAGGGTCCCTGCTACGGGAGCGGCGTCTGGATGGATCTTCGGTTTCCAACTCAATGGGCCGGTGCCGTGGTGAGCGAAGCCTCGCTCTGGAAGGGTCTGAAGCAGTACGGCGAAGATATTCGACATCAACTGGCAGGAGATATTGACCAGAATGATGGTCATAAACTAAGTCCGGGTACGTATTGAAGAGGTCGCATTCCGAATGGTCTCTATCCAGAGGGGAACGATTTGGATGGCCACTATCTAGGGCCTCGTCCGCTTCTGTCCCCAAGGCTGCTCTATCTCTCCTTTGCGGAGAAGTACCAACCCGTCTGGGTCGGGACGGTGATCTGGATGGTTGTCTCTGCCTCAATGGACGGGACGGCGATCTAGATGGACGTCTCTGTCTCTGTGGTGAGAGGAGAGCGTCCGAATCAGGGATTTCTCCTTCAGATTCTGAGGAGTCTCCCAAGTTAACAATCTCCAGTTCCTTGTCTTGTACTGACAGATGGGAGGAGATGAGGACCCGTGGTTCCAGAGGTGGCGGGGCCGATGCTGCAGTGATCTCCGGAATGGGAGTAGCCGCGGTATGAGACTCAGGCGGGGGAACCGATATGGTACTCGGGGGCCCCTTGCGCCTGGACTTGGGCGGAGGAGAAGCTGATTTGGCCCTTCTGGCCTCACGGTGGTCCTTAGAGGACTTGGAGGTTTTCTGCTTGTCTCCATGAGCCCTCTTTGAAGCCTTTTCCGGCTTAGCCTTTGGGTCAGCGGCTGTAGATTGGGCAGCCGACTCTTGGACCATCGTACTAGGGCAAAAGGCTTTTTCATAAAGGGACGCCTTGAGTTTTTGGTCCCTATTTTTTAGCGTCTGGGCAGTCATGGCCTTACAGTGCCTGCAGGCCCCAGGGATATGCTCCTCTCCAAGGCAGAGGACACATCTATCATGGGGATTTTGACCCCGCACTTGGTGCATCGCTTAAATGAAGCCATAAGGGTCGTCGTTACCGGTCCGCGTCGATGTCCGAGAGAGTTGAGACAATGTCCAAATCATGATCGAAGAGAGTGGTCAAAGGTCCAGTCCTGTTTCAATAGCCAGTTTAGAGATTCAATGAAGTCAAGCGAAGTTCCTCGAGCTGCAAACGCGGTGGAATGAAGGAACTGAAGGAGAGCGGGCCGGTAGGGGTCTTATATACGGATGGGCGGGGCTACCGCCAAAAAGTTGCAAGAGGCTGCAGAAAGTTACATGACTTTCTGCCTGGAGATTCTAGAAGTTTCCGAGTTTGCTGCGCATGCGCAGAAATAACCCATTTGTGTGATTCGCAGAGACCACAAAGAAGAAGGCAAGAGAGTGGCAAGACGACCCCCTCCCCCAGAAGAGAAGCAACTTGAAGGCACATAACAGCAAGCAGTCTTGATCATTGCACAAATGCACTGTTTGGCATCTAGATTTCCCTGCCTAGGGCCTTCCTTGATCCCATTGGAGGCTACTGAGCACGTGCAGAGTCCCACCCCTTCCCTTGCAGAAGCAGGACTCTCGCCCCCTTCCTGAGGCAGATGGTGTGGGGATCAGAGACTGGCTGCCTTTGGGGGCTCTGGGGCAGGAAGGACTGGCTTTCCCTCCCCAGCAGAAGCCCTCCTTATTGGGGCAAGAGCTGCAGCTAAAACTTCCTCCCATAAGGAGCCAAATCTAACTCAATACCTGAAATGAATGGGCGGGGGGGCTTCCTCCTCGTGTTCTGAGAAAATGGGGATGAGACCTGACCTGGCTTCCCATCAGCCAAAGGCCCAAAGATATTGGGAGCTGGTGTCCAGCAGCATCTGACGGCCCTAAATCCCACCAACTCACCTTCCTCAGTGGTTCTCAATGGCTGGATCTCCAGAACTAGTTTCCAAAATCCCACGCAGCACGGCCAGTGCTCAGCAGAAGTCCCCAGCCTCAGGAGCCCAGCTTGAGGGCCATTTCAGCAGCAGCATCTCCTCCTAGCCTACTAAGGAGGGATGGGGGGCTCCCACTCCCCAAAGCCAGCATGGCCACTGGTCCTGAGGGATCGTGGGAGCTGTAGTTGGAAACACCTGGATCACCACACGACAGAGACACCTAGGCTCTGCATCCCACCAGCTCTTCTCTCACCTGACTCAAACCAACTGGCCGCTTCTGAAACATCAGAAAAGGACAATCTACTTTGTGCAAATTTTTTTTTTATTTCCACATTTATATCACAATGTGTCCACTGAAAGGACCAATAGCAAAGTTGCTCCCTTCTGCGTCCCAGGAACACAGAAGTCTAGTTACTGTACATTCACTAAGGCTGTTTTTCTGCAAGTCGCTTTTGTGATGGATATCCATAAGGCAAACAATATCTAAAGGAATGGTAACAAGTAGATTTCCAGCATACAAACAGGCTTCCATTCCCCCTGCCCTTCACAGAACGTTTACAAACTAATAGCACCCTCCATACAGTTTGGATTTTCCTTTGTTTAAACAAAAAGAAAAAAGAAGAAATAGCAACTTTTCCCTGCCTTTCCCTACAAAAATCTGCAGGAAGGGAGGATGGGCCCAGGCGCCTGCTGGTGGTGGTGCGATGCCCCTGCCAAGAGGCCTGTGAACATGCTTTCTGCAACACTGAAACCATCTAAGACCCCCACCATATGATGACATCTATGCGCTGACGCTGAGCCCAAAGCAGTCACTCCCTCCTGTCCTTCCGGCCACAATGCGGGGCAGCACACCACCATCAGAAGCCCACAGCTCCATCCTAGTGCAGTGGGGGTGGGGTGGGGGTGGAGAGAGCTGCAATGCAAAAAGAACTAACTACAGGTTTGCACAGTTCATCTCAGAACATTTCACTGCCATGTTTTCTGTTTTGAGAAAAAAAGAGAAAGCAAATCAACTCAAGACAAATAAATAGACTCAACTACTCCTGTGTTAATGTTCCACCTTTCCCTGCCTGCCCTCAGACTTCAAAAATCGCTGGAAAGTTTTTACCTTCTGAAAACTAAATACCTTTTGGTTTTGGTTTTAAACAGTTGGTTTGCTAGAGTTTGGAACTCTTCGGGGCTGTAATTTTTTAAATCAAGACCTCTTTTTTATGCCTCCCTTTGCAATTTCATTAGTAAACTGGTAGCAGCACTTCACAAAAAAGACTTTTTAACAAGTGAGGAGAAACTACCAATGTCCAGCTCACTCCATTAGACACCCTCCCTCCTCTCTGGTTGATGAGCTTCCACCAGCGTGATTTTTCAGGGCTGGCGGGGGTGCCACAGCCCCTGCTTTACTAAACTGCCAGTGTAAAAAAAGCATCTTGCAAAACTGCTCAGTCTAGGCAGACGTAAGGCAGGATATTCAGGCGCCCATCATCCCCATGTGGGTCCAGCGAAATGCACTGCGTCCAGTCATACCAGTTACCCTGTGTGTCATAGCAGCCATTCACACCCTGCCAATGGTGGCTGCATATCCTGTCGAGGTCATCCCGTGTGACCTCCCGCGTCACTCCAGGCAAGTCTGAGGGTTTGCTGTGGGGAGCCAGAACATGGGTCTTGCGGGCCTCCCTCCTCGTGCTTTCCTCCTGCTTTAAATATTCAGACATGAAGTAATGAGCCCCCGGAGTGTGCACCCCAGAGGAGGAGAGCAAGCTGCTCTGTCTGGTTAAATAGGACTGAATGATTTCATTTCGGGACAATTCCTTCCAATTCGTTTGTTCAAAGGGACTGTGCAGGAGGAGGGTCTTCGGCTCCTGCCCGCCCATACCTGTCCGGTGTGCCACTGCTGCCTGTCCAGCTGCCACCACTGGCAGTTGCGGCTGCTCAGCGAAAGCGGGTAGATCCCCCGCAGCTCCCATTCCCTGCAAAGAGTCCTTCTGGGCCAAGGGCTTAATCTCGCCTGTCATGGGATCAAAGGTCAGGCGCCGTTCCTTTTTTAACCTCACAGGTTTCACTCCGCCTTCCAGCACTTGCCCATCCAAGTTGACCACACAGTCCTTGGGACAGTACTTTTTCTTCTTCTTTCCTTCGGAGCCAGAGGCAGCAATGTCACTGTCCCCCTTGAGAGCATCCGTCGAAAAGGGCTCCGACAAACTGGAGGCCCCAGCCCCCCCACCAGGGGAGGCTCCTGTTCCCAGCGACAAGAGCTGGCTCTCTGGGGCAGCCTGCAGCTCTGGGCTCTGCAGGGTCACCCCCAGCCCCACCTGTTGAGGCGATGCCAGCCTCTTTGTGGGTGGCGATCGTGAGGACGCAGGTCCCCCTGCTGATGCATCTAGGGGAGGGCCCCTTGGAGAAGGGGCTGGCGTGAAGCCTTTGGAGGAGTAGTTGGCGTGCTGCTGCCAAGCAATAGTTTCCAGCCGGACGCTCCGGGGGCTGAAGGAGGAGCAGCGAGGGCTCCTGGGCTGACCACCCGCCACAGCCTCCTCATATTGTGGAGGGGGCGGCAGGACCACTGTCTTGAGCAGTGAAGGCAGCCCAGAGGGTTTGAAGAGTCCCGGGGAGCTGGTGTGAGGCCGGACAGCATTGATGGGGATCTTGCTGGGCTTTTCATTCTCCCCAAGCTCTGGCTTGCTGCCCTCCAGCTCTGGGGGGAAGCTCACATCCGAAGGGCTGGGGAAATTCTCTGGGCTCCCCCCAATCCCATTTGTGGGAGGAGGAAAAGAGTTCTGCAACACTTCATAACTGGCTTTGGAGGCTTTTGGTAGCAAGGAGGGGGGGGGCTGGAGGCCATCCCTGGGCTCACCTTTCCGCTTCCGGTTCCCCGGCTTCGGTAAGTGTGGCTTCTGGACATCGTTCCTGTTCTTCACATCCTGGATAGGCTTTGAGCAAACAACAGTGGCAGCCCCAGTGTGAGTTTCCACTCTGCAGTTGTGCAACCCCCCATTGGCTGACCCTGGCGGATTCGGCAGCCCTCTTAATGCAACCTCGTTGTGGGCAATTGGTTCTATCAGCTTCTGCCAATTCCTCAGCAGTTTCTTGGCACGCTTGGCAAGCTCCTCGTTCTCCGTTTTCTTCCTGACATCATTAATGAGTCTCCCCAGTCGTGTTTCCTGGGTTTGTAAACAAAACAAAACAAAAGGAGATCTATGTCATTTTACAAGATTCCTGATCGAGGCACACTACATCCATTTGCTAAGAAACATGACAACTTGGGGTCCAAGTTTAGGGGCAAGGTAGGATATAAATAGAATAAACAAACAGAGAAAAAAATTATTCCAAGAACTGCAAGGGCAAGGAGCAGTGCATGGGAACCTGTGATGAGTGCTGGCAAGCTTTCCAGAAAACCAGCCACTATCATTTCTTATGGAATTTTTTTTCCTCTTTCAAAGAATGGAATGGTATAAAGGTTGCAGTACAACAGAAAACAATAGGTTGTATCCATTGATGGAATGCCATTCAGAAAAAGCAAAATCTGTCCTAAACAAAGGTGAGCAGAATTTTCCCTCCCCAAAACCTGCTCTGTGAGCTCCATATTCCTCAGGGAGGGACTACATTTTTAAGCCCCAGGGAGGGCTGCCAGGAGGATGCCATCCTGATGGCATTAGGCCAATATATGCCATTCTGGACAACAGGAAACCAGCAGATCCCAGACAAGCCCCAAATCAAAATGTATGTCATTTTTTCAGCATTGTTAAAAAGTAGATATATTCTTCAGGCACGGGGAAATGATCCAACTGAAACAGGCTATAATGGTCTAGTTTCCCCCCCCAATAATTAAATGTAAAGAAAATGTCATGTATTAACTATATACAATAAATGTCTATGCATATACAGGGGCCCTCATTATCCACTGAGGTTTGGATCCAGGATCCTCCATAGATGCTCAAGTCCCATTAAATAAAATGGAGTAGTAAAATGGATTTCTTATATAAAATGGCAAAATCAAGGTTTTAATATTTTCATACTGTGTTTGGTTGGATAAAAATCCATGGATACAGAGAGCTGAGTATATTAACAATTTTAAAATTAAAACTCCCAATATTTTTTTTAATTTGTCAATCATCAAAGCCACACTAAGTGCACTTGATTTCATTTCCCCTGAGGACTGGATTTCAGTTCAATTACTTAGAAGACCCTGAAATATGATACAGCAAATATAACATGCCAACATTTTTTAGTTTCATGACCCAATTTGTCAGGGAATGCCAGAGATCAGTGGGGACAGCTAGGCAAACTACGGCTCTTCTCTCATTTGTTTACTGTTACATACCACCTGGGCAGGAAACTGGCTCTTTAACCTGTTTACCTGCCAAAAAGGCTAAGGAATTACTCCTGAAACAAACCTTGGATTACTTCGCCAGATAGACTGGAACTGGGGTGGAGAATTACCAGAAAGGCCATTCTAACCAATAAACAATGTACGGTACTCCAGGGCTGTGATTACTTTAACTGAACTTGCCCATTAACTGGAGTATCTCTAACAAGCCAGAACCCTCTCAAATTCCAGCTAGTTTTGATGCCCAGGTGCATCCACAAAGCATGGTAAGATTAACTAACTGCTCCAGAGGCCAGGTTAAGAGGCCCTGAAGATCTGAGGAGAAAGCCACACACCATCCTATATGTAGAGCAGTTTCCCAATGGGAGATTAGAAACCCAGCCTCATTATCTCCAACTGATGCTGGCTGTGGGGAATTGTGGGCAGCTTCCGTGGGATTGCCCAGCTAAAAAGTACCAGTGGGTTGTTACATGGCTGTCCCATCACCCGCCACCACCACTCCCAGCATCTCAATTCAGCCCAGCTGCCAGGAAGCAGCTCCACAATCCCAGCAGATGCCAAGGGAAAGGGGGCAGGCTAAGGAGAGTCAGTCTTCTTTTTGACATAGGCATTTTGACTTGATATGTTTAGCATCTTGCAGGCAGGACTGTCTTGTTCCATGGCAAGCCACCCAAGCGGTCACCAGGCCTTGTTTCTCTACCCAAAACCATCAAGAAACAGAAAGAAATGCTGAACCCAGTCCGACAGAGCAGGGGACTCAAGGTCTGCATCCACTCCGGCAGATGGTGGGGCCTTGCAGCCACCTTTTCCAGCTTAGGTGTCAATCCTTTTCTACCAAGGAGAGAATGGGCATGGTAGGAACGCACCTCGAGTGCCTCTTTGGTGATGGGGTATCTCTCCAAGCTGGAGATCACTTCCAATACTGCAACCATGTTACGTATCTAGAAATGGGGAAAGGAAGAGAAGACATTAAGCACCATATCAAGAACTCACATTTCAAGCACCTTGTTGTGTTGCTTTGTCAGCTAGTACCTCTAAATGAGGAGTGCACAACTATAGCTCTCTAGAACTCTCTAGCCTACAACTCCCATCAGATCAGGCAGCACAGGCAGTGCCAAAGGATGATGGCAATTCTAATATGAAAAACATCTGGAAGACCTCCTCTAAATTCACAACATGAGATTCACCATGAGACTGATAAAGAAGCTGCCCAGCCTCCTACCACTCAAAGATGCTCTCACCCACCCACTGAGATCCAGAAATCAGGCAGCTCCCTTCAAATGAGCACCAAAGGCAGGTGGGCATCAAATGCTCAAGCCTCTTGCTGTGCCAGCAGCATTCACCTTGAGCTGAAGTTTAGATCCACCTCACACCACGACTCCACCAAAGTTAGCTTTAAAATACCCCCAAGGGCCTCTGGGCACATGACTGCCAAAATTTGAAGAATTTAGGGAAAACTGGAGAACCTGCCTCTGGAGATACCTGGCGCATCACCAGGAGCCTCAAAGGAACACATCTCTCAAAGTGATAAAGCCATGAATGGCTTGGGAGAAGTATTAGAGAGATTATGCCTTCATAAAGCTGACATCTAGTGAAGTTTTGAGATATTAACTGTAATCTCATTTTTAATATCAGATTCTGAGAGCCTTGGTGGGAGCTCTACCAAAAGGGTGGCCAGCAAGCTCTTTCAAAAAATGAAATACAGAATACCGTATTTTCCAGCGTATAAGGCAACTGGGGGTATAAGACCCCCAAGTCACCTGCTGGCAGCATCCCTGGCCTCCTATGTGGGGGTCTTGTGCCGGCTTGAGGGGGCCTTTCTGGAGGCCTGAGACAGGTACCACGGCTGGGCTCTCTCGCCGCCATTGTTGCTCCAAAAGGCAGCGGGGAAGCGGCTCCAGAGCCAGCCAGGCCAAGGTAAAGAGCCGGCCCCTTAATTCTCGCCACCGCCTGGGATCCTCCGATCCTCCAGAGGCTTCAGAAGTCCGCCGCGGAAGCCGCTGGAGGATTGGAGTATCCTGGGTGGTGGCAGCAGCAGCAAAAATTAAGGGGCCGGCTCTTTACCTTGGCCCGGCTGGCTCTGGAGCCACTTCCCCACCGCCTTTTGGAGCAACAATGGCGGCGAGAGAGCCCAGCTGCGGTACCTGTCTCAGGCCTCCAGAAAGGCCCCCTCAAGCCGGCGCGAGTGCCTGCTGGCTGGGAGAGGACCCAGCAAGGACCCCAGAGTCAGAGAGGTGGCTATGCCATTCGCCTGTCTCCGGGGTCAAAATCTGGCGCATAAGGCAGACATAAAGAGTGACCTTATACGCCGGAAAATACGGTACTTAAAACCTGAAGAACAGAGACTGGGGTGCAAGGTGAGTCATGTGCAGCCACATTACATTTTTGGGTGAGAATTTCAAGTTAGTGTCCCCAGCAACACAAACATGTGATTTCTAAGGTTTCACAGTTCTCCATCTTCAACAAAGGATGGGGAACCTTCAGCCCCCTAAAAGGTAATGGTATTCCTTTTGACAAGGTTGTCAAGTCGTGTCCAACCATAGGGGGTGGTGCTCATCTCTGTTACTAAGCCAATGAGCCAGCATTGTCAGAGACTACTCTGGTCATGCAGCCAGCATGACTGTACAGAACGCTGTTTACCTTCCCACCAAAGGGGTACCTATTTATCTACTTGCATTTGCATGCTTTCGAACTTTTGGCAGAAGTTGGGACTAGTGATGGGAGCTCACCATCATGCGGCACCTGGGCCTCAAACTGCCAACCTGCTGATATTACAATCAACAGAGTCAGAGTCTTAACCACTTCAGCTACTGCGTCCCTCCTAGGAGAGGTGTTTGGGACCATCACAGTCTGTGACTGGCTGGGCCCCTGGGGCAGAAATCCCAAACGACTGGAAGGCCATGACTCTTCTATAGGGGCAGCCAAATGGAAGTACTTTGCTCTCTAGGAATGCAGCACTGGATGCTCCACAATGCCACTTTCAACCAAGGCCCAGCAAATGCTCTACTGTCAATTCCCCTTGAAGGGTTGATGGGGAAGAGTGCTGATAACAGAATAAGCAAACAGAAGAACCTGATCATCCATCTTGCTCACCTCCCTCAAGACAGGGATATCTGGCTAATATGAACAATGGGTAGGTATTCGGTAGGGAGATGAAAAAACTAAGCAAACATAGCCCCTCAGGCAGCAGTTTGCCATTTTCACCAGTGAAGTGAAGGCTCAGCTGTATTTCCCCTGATAAGAAAAAGGGTCTACGAATTCTTCTTAGCTAGTCCCCACCTGAGCTTTAGAAAAAAACAGCACTCACAGCAAAGCAAGCTGCATGAGCTCAGACATCATCATTAGGATCAACTTTAAAAATGCTAGCTTTGTAATCCTGTGGTGACCCTGAACTCAACCTTGTTATTTCTCTGGCAGGACAGCATCACTTTCTGCAATTTGACAACGCAACAGAAGATCCACGCAGGGTCCTGCCATTGTGCCAAGGTAAAGAAAGAGATGCAAAAAAGCAGACCTGGCCTACACCTCCTGCCCTACTGAGCCTATTTGGGGGCTGCCTACTTTATACTGTCAAGGAAGGAGCTGGGAAGGCAAAAGGCTAGCCACCAAACTGGTTTGCCAAGAGCACCACTGCTGAGTTAGGAAAGGCTGGGAGTCATCTGAGTCTACAAGAGGGCAGAGGACGAAGTCTCACCTCAAGGCATCTGGAGCCCAAAGCTTACAGAGCAGGAGAAACACCAGTTGCCAGTTTAACTTTCCCAAAAGGCTGCTGCAGCCTGGCATTCTTAGTGGCCCCGGGGGGGGGGGGGGGGTGAGGGGTGTTTAAACTTAGTATGAAAGGATGAGCGGAATGAAAGAGAGAAGATGAAAGCAGGAGTCAGCGACAAGCCTTTCTGCGACATGATTGTCGTTCTGAGCAAAACTGTCTTGTCTGCAAGGGTGGCTTACTTGCTAGTCCCATTATTTCCAGGAGGTCCTTGTGGCACCCTTTGCCAACAAGCAGGTCAGGTCCAGATCCTGCTCCTGGCACAGGAAGTCCTTCCTATCTATGGAATCACTAGTCAGTCTTACGTCCATCCAACCTGTGAGCTCGTCATGAGCAGGGAGAAGATAATGCATTTCACATACTCTGAACACTTGAAATGTGATATATGAACACAAATATCACTACTGTTTAGAGAAAACAGGCAAGCATTTCAGCAGGTTTAACCCTGGATAGCTCAAGCCATTTAAAGAGTCAGTTCAACACACACAAGCTTACACATGGCCCAGGCCTTTGAAAAGAGCAGAAGCAGGACTGAGACTGGAAAGATTTGATAGACGTCTGTTGCATCTTCTTTTGCAAGCCTGGCCTTGCCCACAGAAAGTATTTAGGATGCGGCTGCTAAAGCTAAGAAAGGACAAATCCATCCTTGTAGTGGGATAATGGGACCACTTCCATGGATGTAGAATGGGAGGAAGGAATGTGGACTATGCATGCACACACATAGACACAGCTTTATTCATAGGGACTGAAAAGCATCTTGCTGCCAAAGTTTGTGGGGCTCTGCTGCCCCTCTTTCTGGGAAACAATGCTGGCAACATTGGGGCCTCAGGTACAGGAGAGTGACCTTCCAGGGGCTCTGGATAAGCGCCTGCCATGTCATATCCACTTGCCTCCTCTACACTTGTTCACACCTGCCTAACTTTGTGGTTGGTTTACCTGTACTATCCCCAGTCTCAGTTTTCTTTGACATGGGAACCCCCACATGGAAGAATCCACACATCAGACATGGATCTATACATCAAGATCCAACCCAGACCCTACTACCCCTCTTTGCCAGGCTATTGGTGACAGCCTAGATTCTTTACATACAGGATGGCTCAAGAACTGTGTTCTAGTTTGTTCCTTCTGGAAGTGCAGAAATCTGACTTCATCCTGACCAACCCAGCTGGGGTAAGAGATATTCTGTAAGTAGGCTGCCTGGCCTGCTAACTGGAACAGCCACTGCTGCTCCAGCATTCAAGAGTCAACTAAAGCTTCTGGACAAGGGAATGCTTTGGGTGCCGAAAATTTTAAAGGGGATTGAACTGGATGGCCCTTGTGGTCTCTTCCAACTCTATGATTCTATGAAAAGTGTAATGAACAAATGGGAAACCGCCCTTTAGCACTAACACTGGTGAGCCAAGACACCCAGGTCAACATTGCTCCTCCAAAAACAAAAACACCCCTTCCTTCAACACCACACTTTGCATTACTTTGGACCTGTGTTTGCCAGACCATACAACAGCCAGGAAATCAATAGATAATTATGAGCAGTAGCAAAGCCAAGCAAGGAGTCATGGCAGGGAGCAGAGGTTGGTGTGCATGTGTCTTGGGGGGGGGGGGACTAGGAAGGTGTGAAATGTGGGCAAAGAGGGAAGGAGTCCATGTCCCCTTCTGGATGGCAAGACCCCTGTCCTCCTGCCAGGAGTCCCACCGCCTGGGGGCTGCAAATGGAAAGGAGGGTGAATGGGGAGAGAAGCCCCTCAGGTGGGTCTGTGTGGGGATGGAGGAAGGCTGCGACTAGGAAGGGGGCGGCTGGCAAAGAGGCACAGGTTTCGGGGGGAGGGCAAGAGAAGACTCCACTTTCATGGAATCCTAGAGTTGGAAGAGACCGCAAGGGCCCTGATCTGGTCCAACCCCTATATTCTGCCATGCAGGAACTCTCAGTCAAAGTATAGCCAACAGATGGCCATCCAGCCTCTGCTTAAAGCTTCCAAGGAGGGAGACTCCCCTACAATCTCCATTGAGGAAGGAGTGTGTTCCACTGCTGAAAAGCCTTACTCTCAAGAAGTTCCTCCTAAGGGTGCGCTGGAATCTCTTTTCCTGCCACAGGAGGGGGGAGGGAGGGAGGTCTCCCGAGGAGAAGGCCCACCTTCCCTCCTTCCTTGCGGAGGACAGGGCGACCGAGGGGCTGCTGGCTTCCTGGAGCCCATTTCTTCCCGGGGCTGAGGAAAGGGAGCGGAAAAGGGAGGCGGAAAAGCACAAGGAAGGACCCCCTCCGGCCCCGGGACTCACGTTGCTGTTGGGGTCGATGGCCTGCAGCAGCCGGTCCCTGATCTGCTGCGGGGACGGGCCCGGAGCCGCTGTCATTGCCTCCCTGGGCGGGGAGGAGGCGAGGGAGCTCGGCAGACGCAGACGCCGCCCCGGGGACCGGAGGAGGAGGACGACGACGAGGGCCTCCCGCCGCCTCCGCCCTGGCTCCGACTCGGTCCCTCACTCGCCGGCCTCGCCGCGGGGCAGCCGGAGCCGCATGTTTTGCCCCCGCCGCCCCTCCGGCCGGCCTCCCTGCCTCCCCTGCTCTCTCGCTCCCCGCCGGACCCAACCGGAGCCTGCGGGGAAGAAGACGCGGAGGCCTCCCCGAGGCAGACCCACCGACTGAGCGACCGCCTCGGCGAGGAGCAGGAGGCAGGCGGCGGAGGCGGCTCCGGTTCTGGACTCCCAATGGAGGTGGCGGAGGAGGCCGAGGCTCAACTGTGGGCAGGAGCCAGCCCCGCGCGGTGCATCATGGGACACGCCCGACGCTGCGCCGAGGGACGCAGGGCGGGTGGACGTCTCGACACTCCTACACGCGACGCGACTGTGATGTCACGGAGCGACGCTTTCCCACAGGGGCCGCGAAGCGGATGGAAATGATGCATTTAGGCCTGGCCACGCCCCTCGCCTCCGACCTCGAAGGGGAGGAGAGAAAGGAAAAAGGCGGGAAAACAGTATCTTTTTGTCACCAGAATTTCATTTATTTCATGTGTTTCATTCATTTATTTAGGATTTTGTTAGTCTTCTGCGGGTCTGTGACAGTAATATACATATACACTCATCGCTCTATATTTTCAGCGTTGATATTTGCAGTTTGATTACTTCACATATTTGAATAACACGTTCTCTCCAGGAATCTCTAGCTCCTCCAGAGCAACTCTATAGTCTACTTTAACTAAACATTGCCCTGTAAGACCTAGAAATTCCTAGACAGAATATTCTACTAGGCCTTTGTAACTCCTCCAGGGCAGTTCTATAGTCTTTGTCTGTCGGACATTGACCACAGAGTTGCCCTGTAGGACCTAGAGAACCCTAGAGAGAACACTCTACTAGGCCTTCTACCTCCTCCAGCGCAGTTCTATGTCTAGTGTCTGTCGGAAGTTGACCACAGAGTTGCCCTGGAGGACTTACAGATCCCTAGAGAAAACAATCTACTAGGCCTTTGTAACTCCTCCAGGGCAGTTCTATGGTATTTGTATGTTGCACGTTGACCACAGAGTTGCCCTGAAGGACCTAGAGATTCCTAGAGAGAACACTCTACTAGGACTTAGTAGGTCCTCCAGGGCAGTTCTGTGACCAGTGTCTGTCGGACGTTGACCACCGAGATTCCTTGGAGGACCTAGATAGAACACTACTAGGCCTTTGTACCTCCTCCAGGGCAGTTCTATGGTCTTTGTCTGTCGGACGTTGACCACAGAGTTGCCCTGGAGCACCTAGAGATTCCTATAGAGAATACTAGGCCTTTGTAGCTCCTCCAGCGCAGTTCTATTTATTTATTATTTATTTAGGTATTTATATCCCGCCCTTCAGCCCTAATGGCTCTCAGGGTTGCTTACAATATTATTTTTAATCAGGCAGTTCCCTGCCCTCATGGTCAGTGACTGTCGTACATTGACCACTGAGTTGCCCTGGAGGACCTAGAGATTCCTAGAGAGAATACTACTAGGCCTTTGTAGCTCCTCCAGCGCAGTTCTATGGTCAGTGTCTATTGGACGTTGACCACTGAGTTGCCGAGGAGGACCTGGACAAACCGAGAGAGAACACTCTACTAGGCCTTTGTAGGTCCTCCATCACAGTTCAATGGCCAGTCACTGTCGGATGTTGAGCACAGAGTTGCCCTGGAGTACATAGAGTTCCCTAGAGGGGACACTCTACTAGGCCTTTGTACCTGGTCCAGCGCAGTTCTATGGTCATTGTCTGTCGAGTGTTACCACAGAGTTGCCCTGCAGGATCTAGAGATTCCTAGAGAGAACACTCTCCTAGGTCTTTGTAGGTCCTCCAGTGCAGTTCTATGACAATTGTCTGTCGGACGTTGACCACAGAGTTGCCCTGGAGGACCTAGAGATTCCTAGAGAGAATACTCTACTAGGCCTTTGTAGCTGCTCCAGCGCAGTTCTATGGCCAGTGTCTGCAGGACGTTGACCACAGAGTTGCCATGGAGGACCTAGAGATTCCTAGAGAGAATACTCTACTAGGCCATTGTAGCTCCTCCAGCGGAGTTCTATGGCCAGTGTCTGCCAGACGTTAGCGACAGAGTTGCCCTGGAGGACCTAGAGATCCCTAGGGAAAACACTCTACTATGCCTTTGTAGTTCCTCCAGAACAGTTCTATGGTCAGGGTCTGTTGGCTGTTAACCACAGAGTTGCCCGGAAGTACCTGCACATACATAGAGAGAACACTCTTGTAGGCCTATGTAGCTTCTACAGCGCAGTTTTATGGCCAGTGTATGTCGAAAGGTGACCACAGAGATGCCCTGGAGGATGAAGAGATTCCTAGAGAGAACACTCTACTAGGTCTTTTTAGCTCCTCCAGCGCAGTTCAATGGCCAGTGTCTGTCGGCCGTTGAACACAGAGTTGCCTTGGAGGACCTAGAGATCCCTAGAGAGAACACTCTACTAGGCCTTTGTATCTCCTTCAGCGCAGTTCTATGCCCAGTGTCTGTCGGAAGTTGACCACAGAGTTGCCATGAAGAACGGAGACATTCCTAGAGAGGATATTCTACTAGGCCTTTGTAGCTCCTCCAGCGCAGTTCTGTAGTCAGGATCTGTCGGCCATTGGCCATGGATATGCCCTGGAGGACCTGGAGATTCCTAGAGAGAAGGCTCCCCTAGGCCTTTGTAGCTCCTCCAGTGGAATTTCATGGCCAGAATCTGTGGGACGTTGGCCATAGAGTTGCTATGGAGGACCTAAAGATTCCTAGAGAGAATACTCTGCTAGGCCTTGTAGCTCCTCCAGCGCAGTTCTATAGCCAGTGTCTGTCAGCCGTTGAACACAGAGTTGCCTTGGAGGACCTAGAGATCCCTAGAGAGAACACTCTACTAAGCCTTTGTATCTCCTATAGCACAGTTCTATGGCCAGTATCTGTCAGATGTTGACCATAGAGTTGTCCTGGAGGCCCTAGACATCCCTAGATAGAATGAGGAGGATGAAGAGATTCCTAGAGAGAATACTCTACTAGGCCTTTGTAGCTCCTCCACCACAGTTCTATGGCCAGTATCTTTCAGATGTTGACCACAGAGTTGCCGTGGAGGCCCTAGAGATTCCTAGAGGCAATACTCTCCTAGGCCTTTGTAGCTCCTCCAGCGCAGTTCTATGGTAAGTGTCTGTCTGACGTTGACCACAGAGTTGCCCTGGAGATCCTAGAGAGAATACTCTACTAGGCCTTTATAGCTCCTCCAGCGCAGTTCTATGACAATTGTCTGTCGGACTTTGACCAAAGAGTTGCCATGGAGGACCTAGACATTCCTAGAGAGGATACTCTACTAGGCCTTTGTAGCTCCTCCAGCGCAGTTCGGTAGTCCGTGTGTGTCGGATGGTGGCCGCAGAAATGCCCTCGAGGACGAAAAATTCCTAGAGAGAATACTCTACTAGGTCTTTGTAGCTCTTCCAGCGCAGTTCTATGGCCAGTATCTGTCGGACGTTGGCCACAGAGTTGCCCTGCAGGACCTAGACATTCCTAGAGACAACACTCTCCTAGGCCTTTGTAGCTCCTCCAGCACAGTTCTATGGCCAGTATCTGTCAGATGTTTACCACAGAGTTGTCCTGGAGCCCCTAGAAATCCCTAGAGAGAATACTCTCCTTCGCCTTTGTAGCTCCTCCAGCGCATTTCTATGGCCGGTGTCTGTCGGACGTTGAGCATAGAGTTGCCCTTTAGGACCTGGAGATCCCTAGAGAGAATACTCTCCAATGGCTTTCTTGCTCCTCCAGCACATTTCTATGGCCATTTTCTGTCACACGTTGGGCACAGAGTTGCCCTGGAAGACCTAGAGATTCCTAGAGAGAATAATTAAATCAGGCCTTTGTCGCTCGTCCAGCGCAGTTGTAATGGCAAATGTCTGTAGGACATTGGCCTCAGTGTTGCCCTGGAGCACCTAGAGATCCCTAGAGTGAACACTGTACTAGGCCTTTGTAGCTCCTCCAGCTCAATTCTACGGTCAGTGTCTGTCAGATGTTGACCAGAGAATTTCCAGGGAGGACCTAGACATTCCTAGAGAGAATACGCTCCTAGGCCTTTGTAGCTCCTCCAGCGCAGTTCTATGGCTAGTGTCTGTCGGTCGTTGACCACAGAGTTGCCCTGGAGGACCTAGAGATCCCTACAGAGAGCACTCTACTAAGCCTTTGTATCTCCTATAGCACAGTTTTATGGCCAGTATCTGTCAGATGTTGACCATAGAGTTGTCCTGGAGGCCCTAGACATCCCTAGATAGAATACTCTCCTTGGCCTTTGTAGCTCCTCCAGCGCAGTTCTATGGCTAGAGACCACAGAGTTGCCCTCGGGGACCTAGAGATCCCTAGAGAGAACACTCTACTAGGGCTTTGTATTTCCTCCAGCGCAGTTCTATGGCCAGTGTCTGTCGGATGTTGAGCACAGAGTTGCCCTGGAGGACCTCGAGATTCCTAGAGACAACACTCTACTAGGCCTTTGTAGCTCCTCCAGCGCAGTTCTATGGCTAGTGTCTGTCTGATGTTGGCCACAGAGTAGCCCTTTAGGACCTGGAGATCCCTAGAGAGAATACTCTCCCATGGCTTTCTTGCTCCTCCAGCACATTTCTATGGCCATTGTCTGTCACACGTTGGGCACAGAGTTGCCGTGGAAGACCTAGAGATTCCTAGAGAGAATACTCTATCAGGCCTTTGTCGCTCGTCTAGTGCAGTTGTAATGGCAAATGTCTGTCGGACATTGGCCTCAGTGTTGCCCTGGAGCACCTAGAGATCCCTAGAGTGAACACTGTACTAGGCCTTTGTAGCTGCTCCAGCTTAATTCTATGGTCAGTGTCTGTCGGATGTTGACCAGAGAATTTCCATGGATGACCTAGAGATTCCTCGAGAGAATACTCTCCTAGGCCTTTGTAGCTCCTCCAGCACACTTCTATGGCCAGTATCTGTCAGATGTTGACCACATTGTTGCCGTGGAGGCCCTAGAGATTACTAGAGTGTATACTCTCCTTCGCCTTTGTATCTCCTCCAGCGCAGTTCTATGGCCAGTAGATGGTGACCATAGAGTTGCCCTGGAGGCCCTAGACATCCCTAGACAGAATACTCTCCTTGGCCTTTGTAGCTATTCCAGCACAGTTCTATGGTTAGAGACCACAGAGTTGCCCTGGGGGACCTAGAGATCCCTAGAGAGAGCACTCTACTAGGCCTTTGTATCTCCTCCAGCGCAGTTCTATGGCCAGTATCTGTCAGATGTTTACCACAGAGTTGTCCTGGAGTCCCTAGAAATCCCTAGAGAGAATACTCTCCTTCGCCTTTGTAGCTCCTCCAGCACAGTTCTATGGCCGGTGTCTGTCGGACGTTGAGCATAGAGTTGCCCTTTAGGACCTGGAGATCCCTAGAGAGAATACTCTCCAATGGCTTTCTTGCTCCTCCAGCACATTTCTATGGCCATTTTCTGTCACACGTTGGGCACAGAGTTGCCCTGGAAGACCTAGAGATTCCTAGAGAGAATAATTAAATCAGGCCTTTGTCGCTAGTCCAGCGCAGTTGTAATGGCAAATGTCTGTAGGACATTGGCCTCAGTGTTGCCCTGGAGCACCTAGAGATCCCTAGAGTGAATACTGTACTAGGCCTTTGTAGCTCCTCCAGCTCAATTCTACGGTCAGTGTCTGTCAGATGTTGACCAGAGAATTTCCAGGGAGGACCTAGACATTCCTAGAGAGAATACGCTCCTAGGCCTTTGTAGCTCCTCCAGCGCAGTTCTATGGCCAGTGTCTGTCGGTCGTTGACCACAGAGTTGCCCTGGAGAACCTAGAGATCCCTAGAGAGAGCACTCTACTAGGCCTTTGTATCTCCTCCAGCGCAGTTCTATGGCCAGTATCTGTCAGATGTTTACCACAGAGTTGTCCTGGAGCCCCTAGAAATCCCTAGAGAGAATACTCTCCTTCGCCTTTGTAGCTCCTCCAGCGCAGTTCTATGGCCGGTGTCTGTCGGACGTTGAGCATAGAGTTGCCCTTTAGGACCTGGAGATCCCTAAAGAGAATACTCTCCAATGGCTTTCTTGCTCCTCCAGCACATTTCTATGGCCATTTTCTGTCACACGTTGGGCACAGAGTTGCCCTGGAAGACCTAGAGATTCCTAGAGAGAATAATTAAATCAGGCCTTTGTCGCTAGTCCAGCGCAGTTGTAATGGCAAATGTCTGTAGGACATTGGCCTCAGTGTTGCCCTGGAGCACCTAGAGATCCCTAGAGTGAACACTGTACTAGGCCTTTGTAGCTCCTCCAGCTCAATTCTACGGTCAGTGTCTGTCAGATGTTGACCAGAGAATTTCCAGGGAGGACCTAGACATTCCTAGAGAGAATACGCTCCTAGGCCTTTGTAGCTCCTCCAGCACAGTTCTATGGCTAGTGTCTGTCGGTCGTTGACCACAGAGTTGCCCTGGAGGACCTAGAGATCCCTACAGAGAGCACTCTACTAAGCCTTTGTATCTCCTATAGCACAGTTTTATGGCCAGTATCTGTCAGATGTTGACCATAGAGTTGTCCTGGAGGCCCTAGACATCCCTAGATAGAATACTCTCCTTGGCCTTTGTAGCTCCTCCAGCGCAGTTCTATGGCTAGAGACCACAGAGTTGCCCTCGGGGACCTAGAGATCCCTAGAGAGAACACTCTACTAGGGCTTTGTATTTCCTCCAGCGCAGTTCTATGGCCAGTGTCTGTCGGACGTTGAGCACAGAGTTGCCCTGGAGGACCTCGAGATTCCTAGAGACAACACTCTACTAGGCCTTTGTAGCTCCTCCAGCGCAGTTCTATGGCTAGTGTCTGTCTGATGTTGGCCACAGAGTTGCCCTTTAGGACCTGGAGATCCCTAGAGAGAATACTCTCCCATGGCTTTCTTGCTCCTCCAGCACATTTCTATGGCCATTGTCTGTCACACGTTGGGCACAGAGTTGCCGTGGAAGACCTAGAGATTCCTAGAGAGAATACTCTATCAGGCCTTTGTCGCTCGTCTAGTGCAGTTGTAATGGCAAACGTCTGTCGGACATTGGCCTCAGTGTTGCCCTGGAGCACCTAGAGATCCCTAGAGTGAACACTGTACTAGGCCTTTGTAGCTGCTCCAGCTTAATTCTATGGTCAGTGTCTGTCGGATGTTGACCAGAGAATTTCCATGGAGGACCTAGAGATTCCTCGAGAGAATACTCTCCTAGGCCTTTGTAGCTCCTCCAGCACACTTCTATGGCCAGTATCTGTCAGATGTTGGCCACATTGTTGCCGTGGAGGCCCTAGAGATTACTAGAGTGTATACTCTCCTTGGCCTTTGTATCTCCTCCAGCGCAGTTCTATGGCCAGTAGATGGTGACCATAGAGTTGCCCTGGAGGCCCTAGACATCCCTAGACAGAATACTCTCCTTGGCCTTTGTAGCTCTTCCAGCACAGTTCTATGGTTAGAGACCACAGAGTTGCCCTGGGGGACCTAGAGATCCCTAGAGAGAGCACTCTACTAGGCCTTTGTATCTCCTCCAGCGTGGTTCTATGGGCAGTATCTGTCAGATGTTGACCATAGAGTTGCCCTGGAGGCCCTAGAGATCCTTAGAAGAATACTCTCCTTGGCCTTTGTAGCTCCTCCAGCGCAGTTCTATGGCTAGAGACCACAGAGTTGCCCTGGGGAACCGAGCGATCCCTAGAGAGAAAACTCTACTAGGGCTTTGTATCTCCTCCAGCGCAATTCTATGGCCAGTGTCTGTAGAACGTTGGGCACAGAGTTGCCCTGGAGGACCTCGAGATTCCTAGAGACAACACTCTCGTAGGCCTTTTTACATCATCAAGCGCAGTTCTATGGCCAGTGACTGTCGGACGTTGACCACAGAGTTGTCCTCGATGACCTAGAAATACCTGGAGAGAACACTCTTCTAAGCCTTTGTAGCTGCTCCAGCGCAGTTCTATGACAATTGTCTGTCAGACTTTGACCAAAGAGTTGCCATCGAGGACCTAGACATTCCTAGATAGGATACTCTCCTAGGCCTTTGTAGCTCCTCCAGCGCAGTTCTGTAATCTGTGTGTGTCGGAGGTTGGCCACAGAGATGCCCTGGAGGACGAAGAGATTCCTAGAGAGAATACTCTACTAGGCCTTTGTAGCTCTTCCAGCGCAGTTCTATGGCCAGTGTCTGTCGGACGTTGGCCACAGAGTTGCCCTGGAGGACCTAGAGATTCCTAGAGACAACACTCTGCTAGGCCTTTGTAGCTCCTCCAGCGCATTTCTATGGCCAGTGTCTGTCGGACGTTGAGCATACAGTTGCCTTTAGGACCTGGAGATCCCTAGAGAGAATACTCTCCCATGGCTTTCTTGCTCCTCCAGCACATTTCCATGGCCATTGTCTGTCACACGTTGGGCACAGAGTTGCCGTGGAAGACCTAGAGATTCCTAGAGAGAATACTCTATCAGGCCTTTGTCGCTCGTCCAGCGCAGTTGTACTGGCAAACGTCTGTCGGACATTGGCCTCAGTGTTGCCCTGGAGCACCTAGAGATCCCTAGAATGAACACTGTACTAGGCCTTTGTAGCTACTCCAGCTTAATTCTATGGTCAGTGTCTGTCGGATGTTGACCAGAGAATTTCCATGGAGGACCTAGAGATTCCTCGAGAGAACACTCTACTAGGCCTTTGTAGCTCCTCCAGCACAGTTCTATGGCCAGTATCTTTCAGATGTTGGCCACATTGTTGCCGTGGAGGCCCTAGAGATTACTAGAGAGTATACTCTCCTTGGCCTTTGTATCTCCTCCAGCGCAGTTCTATGGCTAGAGACCACAGAGTTGCCCTGGGGAACCGAGCGATCCCTAGAGAGAAAACTCTACTAGGGCTTTGTATCTCCTCCAGCGCAGTTCTATGGCCAGTGTCTGTAGAACGTTGGGCACAGAGTTGCCCTGGAGGACCTCGAGATTCCTAGAGACAACACTCTCGTAGGCCTTTTTACATCCTCAAGCGCAGTTCTATGGCCAGTGTCTGTCGGACGTTGACCACAGAGTTGTCCTCGATGACCTAGAAATTCCTGGAGAGAACACTCTTCTAAGCCTTTGTAGCTCCTCTAGCGCAGTTCTATGACAATTGTCTGTCAGACTTTGACCAAAGAGTTGCCATCGAGGACCTAGACATTCCTAGATAGGATACTCTCCTAGGCCTTTGTAGCTCCTCCAGCGCAGTTCTGTAATCTGTGTGTGTCGGAGGTTGGCCACAGAGATGCCCTGGAGGACGAAGAGATTCCTAGAGAGAATACTCTACTAGGCCTTTGTAGCTCTTCCAGCGCAGTTCTATGGCCAGTGTCTGTCGGACGTTGGCCACAGAGTTGCCCTGGAGGACCTAGAGATTCCTAGAGACAACACTCTCCTAGGCCTTTGTAGCTCCTCCAGCGCATTTCTATGGCCAGTGTCTGTCGGACGTTGAGCATACAGTTGCCTTTAGGACCTGGAGATCCCTAGAGAGAATACTCTCCCATGGCTTTCTTGCTCCTCCAGCACATTTCCATGGCCATTGTCTGTCACACGTTGGGCACAGAGTTGCCGTGGAAGACCTAGAGATTCCTAGAGAGAATACTCTATCAGGCCTTTGTCGCTCGTCCAGCGCAGTTGTAATGGCAAACGTCTGTCGGACATTGGCCTCAGTGTTGCCCTGGAGCACCTAGAGATCCCTAGAATGAACACTGTACTAGGCCTTTGTAGCTGCTCCAGCTTAATTCTATGGTCAGTGTCTGTCGGATGTTGACCAGAGAATTTCCATGGAGGACCTAGAGATTCCTCGAGAGAACACTCTACTAGGCCTTTGTAGCTCCTCCAGCACAGTTCTATGGCCAGTATCTTTCAGATGTTGGCCACATTGTTGCCGTGGAGGCCCTAGAGATTACTAGAGAGTATACTCTCCTTGGCCTTTGTATCTCCTCCAGCGCAGTTCTATGGCCAGTAGATGTTGATCATAGAGTTGCCCTGGATGCCCTAGAGATCCCTAGAAGAATACTCTCCTTGGCCTTTGTAGCTCCTCGAGCGCAGTTCTATGGCTAGAGACCACAGAGTTGCCCTGGGGGACCTAGAGATCCCTAGAGAGAAAACTCTACTAGGGATTTGTATCTCCTCCAGCGCAGTTCTATGGCCAGTGTCTGTAGAACGTTGGGCACAGAGTTGCCCTGGAGGACCTCGAGATTCCTAGAGACAACACTCTCGTAGGCCTTTTTACATCCTCAAGCGCAGTTCTATGGCCAGTGTCTGTCGGACGTTGACCCCAGAGTTGTCCTCGATGACCTAGAAATTCCTGGAGAGAACACTCTTCTAAGCCTTTGTAGCTCCTCCAGCGCAGTTCTATGACAATTGTCTGTCAGACTTTGACCAAAGAGTTGCCATGGAGGACCTAGACATTCCTAGAGAGGATACTCTACTAGGCCTTTGTAGCTCTTCCAGCGCAGTTCTGTAGTCAGTGTGTGTCGGACGTTGGCCACAGAGATGCCCTAAAGTTCGAAGAGATTCCTAGAGAGAATACTCTACTAGGCCTTTGTAGCTCTTCCAGCGCAGTTCTATGGCCAGTGTCTGTCGGACGTTGGCCACAGAGTTGCCCTGGAGGACCTAGAGATTCCTAGAGACAACACTCTCCTCGGCGTGTTAGGGAAACATTCCCAATATGTTCATTTGAAAGGAGTGTCCTTGAGTGAAGCCAGAGAAACCGAAATGTCCATATGCAATACGCACTTTATTTGGCCAAGGTGACAGCACACCAGCAGATGGTGATAAGATTGCTGCCACACCCAATAGCCATTTCCAAAAGTTTTTATAGTAAAACACAGTTCATTGTTTACATAGCATTAGCCTAATTGGCTATTTAGTACACATATGATTATACCACAGGCAGTTAATTGGCTATTGTCAACACATCAAGTGATTGGTTGCATTCACTGTCCATGCAGTGTTAACACACTTTCTTATTGGCATGCTTGGAGTATGGAATGCAAAGAGATACTTGCTAGGATGATCCTGTTCCCTTCAAGGCCACAGCAGAGCCAGAGCATTGTATTCAGAGCTCTCTAGAGAAAGGAGGGGTGAGGGGGTGAGTGTGTACTATGGTTACATAGAGTAAAAAAGGTAGAGGCCATCATAGCCCATGCACTTTTACTCTGTAGCTCATTCTATGAGTCTACTGTAACGATTGATTCTTTTGCAAAGCTATGTACAGAAACAGAAAGCAAGAAAGCATAAGTTCAGCCATATTTATGTCCCTCTCAGGCCTTTGTAGCTCCTCCAGTGCAGTTCTATGGCCAGTACCTGTTGGACGTTGAGTATAGAGTTGCCGTTTAGGAACTGGAGATCCCAAGAGAGAATACTCTCCCATGACTTTCTTGCTCCTCCAGTACATTTCTATGGCCAGTGTCTGTCACACGTTGGGCATAGAGTTGCCCTGGAGGACCTTCCTAGAGAGAATAATCTATCAGGCCTTTGTAGCTCCTCCAGTGCAGTTGTATGGCAAGTGTCTGTCGGACATTGGCCACAGGGTTGCCCTGGAGGACCTAGAGATCCCTAGAGAGAATACTCTCCTAGGCCGTTGTAGCTCCTCCATCGCAGTTCTATGGCCAGTGTCTGTCAGTCGTTGATCACAGAGTTGCCCTGGAGGACCTAGAGATTCCTCGAGAGAACACTCTACTAGGCCTTTGTATCTCCTCCAGTGCAGTTCTATGGCCAGTGTCTGTTAGACGTTGATCACAGAGTTGCCCTGGGGAACCTAGAGATTCCTCGAGAGAACACACTACTAGGCCTTGTAGCTGCTCCAGCATAGTTCTATGGTCAGTATCTGTTGGCCATTGACCACAGAGATGTCCTCGATGACCTAGAAATTCCTAGAGAGAACACTCTTCTAGGCCTTTGTAGCTCCTCCAGCGCAGTTCTATGACAATTGTCTGTCGGACGTTGACCACAGAGTTGCCAAGGAGGACCTATATATTCCTGGAGAGGATACTCTATTAGGCCTTTGTAGCTCTTCCAGCTCAGTTCTATGGCCAGTATCGGTCGGACGTTGGCCACAGAGTTGCCCTGGAGGACCTAGAGATTCCTAGAGACAACACTCTCCTAGGCCTTTGTAGCTCCTCCAGCGTAGTTCTATGGCCAGTGTCTGTCTGACGTTGAGCATAGAGTTGCCCTTTGGGACCTGGAGATCCCTAGAGAGAATACTCTCCCATGGCTTTCTTGCTCCTCCAGCACATTTCTATGGCCAGTGTCTGTCACACGTTGACCACAGAGTTGCCCTGGAGAACCTAGAGATCCCTAGAATGAACACTGAACTAGGCCTTTGTAGCTGCTCCAGCGCAATTCTATGGTCAGTGTCAGTCGGATGTTGACCACAGAGTTTCCATGGAGGACCTAAAGATTCCTAGAGAGAACACTCTACTACGCCTTTGTACCTCCTCCAGCGCAGTTCTAAGGTCACTGTCTGTCGGACGTTGACCACAGAGTTGTCATAGAGGACCTAGACATTCCTAGAGAAAACAATCTCCTAGGCCTTTGTAGCTCCTGCAGCGCAGTTCTATGGCAAGTGTCTGTCTGACGTTGGCCACAGAGTTGCCCTAGAGGATGAAGAGATTCCTAGAGAGAATACTATACTAGGCCTTTGCAGCTCCTCCAGCGTAGTTCTATGGTCAGTATTTGTCGGCCGTCGACCACAGAGTTGTCCTCGATGACCTAGGAATTCCTAGAGAGAACACTCTTCTAGGACTTTGAAGCTCCTCCAGCGAAGTTCTATGACAATTGTCTGTCGGACGTTGACCACAGAGTTGCTATGGAGGACCAAGACATTCCTGGAGAGGATACTCTACTAGGCCTTTGTAGCTCTTCCAGCGTTGTTCTATGGCCAGTGTCTGTCGGACGTTGGCCACAGAGTTGCCCAGGAGGACCTAGAGATTCCTAGAGACAACACTCTCCTAGGCCTTTGTAGCTCCTCCAGCGCAGTTCTATGGCCATTGTCTGTCGGACGTTGGCCACAGAGTTGCCCAGGAGGACCTAGAGATTCCTAGAGACAACACTCTCCTAGGCCTTTGTAGCTCCTCCAGCGCAGTTCTGTAGTCAGAGTGTGTTGGACGTTGCCCACAGAGATGCCCTGGAGGACGAAGAGATTACTAGAGAGAATACTAGGCCTTTGTAGCTCCTCCAGCGCAGTTCTATGGACATTGTCTGTCGGACGTTGGCTACAGAGTTGCCCTGGAGGAATTAGAGATTCCTAGAGACAACACTCTCCTTGGCCTTTGTAGCTCCTTCAGCGGAATTTTATGGCCAGTGTCTCTGGGACGTTGGCCACAGACTTGCCATACAGGACCTAAAGATTCCTCAACGAGGCCTTTGTAGCTCTGTTGGCCATTCACAGCAGCGTTGCCCTGGAGGACCTAGAGATCCCTAAGGGGAACACTCTACTAGGCCTTTGTAGCTCCTTGAGCACAGTTCTATGGCCTGTGTCTGACGGACGTTGACCACAGAGTTGCCATCGAGGACCTAGACATTCGTAGAGAGGATACCCTATTAGGCCTTTGTAGCTCCTCCAGCGCAGTTGTGTAGTCAGTGTGTGTTGGACGTTGACCACTGACATGCCCTGGAGGACGAAGAGATTCCTAGAGAGTATACGCTACTAGGCCTCTGTAGCTCCTCCAGCACAGTTCTATGGCCAGTGTCTGTCGGCCGTTGACCACAGAGTTGCCCTGGAGGACCTAGAGATTCCTAGAGAAAAGAGTGGCCGCCGCGGCAGCAGCGGCGGGCCTCTAGGAGGCCCGCTACCATCTCTGGGACCCTCCAGGAGGGCTCCCAGGGCGGCAGGGGGCCTCTGGGAGGCCCGCTGCCGTCTCTGGGACCCTCCAGGCGAGCTCCCAGGGCGGCAGGGGGCCTCTGCAGGGCCCTCTGCCATCCCTGGGGCCCTGCTTTAGGGCTCCCAGGGTGGCAGGGGGCCTCTGCGGGGCCCGCTGCCATCCCTGGGGCCCTGCTTTAGGGCTCCCAGGGTGGCAGGGGGCCTCTGCAGGGCCCTCTGCCATCCCTGGGGCCCTGCAGGAGGGCTCCCAGGGTGGCAGGGGGCCTCTGCGGGGCCCGCTGCCATCCCTGGGGCCCTGCAGGAGGGCTCCCAGGGTGGCAGGGGGCCTCTGCGGGGCCCTCTGCCATCCCTGGGGCCCTGCAGGAGGGCTCCCAGGGCGGCAGGGGGCCTCTGCAGGGCCCGCTGCCATCCCTGGGGCCCTGCTTTAGGGCTCCCAGGGTGGCAGGGGACCTCTGCAGGGCCCTCTGCCATCCCTGGGGCCCTGCAGGAGGGCTCCCAGGGTGGCAGGGGGCCTCTGCGGGGCCCGCTGCCATCCCTGGGGCCCTGCTTTAGGGCTCCCAGGGTGGCAGGGGGCCTCTGCAGGGCCCTCTGCCATCCCTGGGGCCCTGCAGGAGGGCTCCCAGGGCGGCAGGGGGCCTCTGCAGGGCCCTCTGCCATCCCTGGGGCCCTGCAGGAGGGCTCCCAGGGCGGCAGGGGGCCTTTGCGGGGCCCGCTGCCATCCCTGGGGCCCTGCTTTAGGGCTCCCAGGGCGGCAGGGGGCCTCTGCAGGGCCCTCTGCCATCCCTGGGGCCCTGCTTTAGGGCTTCCAGGGTGGCAGGGGGCCTCTGCAGGGCCCTCTGCCATCCCTGGGGCCCTGCAGGAGGGCTCCCAGGGCGGCAGGGGGCCTCTGCAGGGCCCTCTGCCATCCCTGGGGCCCTGCTTTAGGGCTCCCAGGGCGGCAGGGGGCCTCTGCAGGGCCCTCTGCCATCCCTGGGGCCCTGCAGGAGGGCTTCCAGGGCGGCAGGGGGCCTCTGCAGGGCCCTCTGCCATCCCTGGGGTCCTGCAGGAGGGCTCCCAGGGCGGCAGGGGGCCTCTGCAGGGCCCTCTGCCATCCCTGGGGCCCTGCAGGAGGGCTCCCAGGGCGGCAGGGGGCCTCTGCAGGGCCCTCTGCCATCCCTGGGGCCCTGCAGGAGGGCTCCCAGGGCGGCAGGGGGCCTCTGCAGGGCCCTCTGCCATCCCTGGGGTCCTGCAGGAGGGCTCCCAGGGTGGCAGGGGGCCTCTGCAGGGCCCTCTGCCATCCCTGGGGCCCTGCTTTAGGGCTCCCAGGGTGGCAGGGGGCCTCTGCAGGGCCCTCTGCCATCCCTGGGGCCCTGCAGAGGCCCCCTGCCACCCTGGGAGCCCTCCTGCAGGGCCCCCTGCCGCCCTGGGAGCCCCCAGCTTTTTTGCTGGTCTCTGACGGGGCCTAGGGCCCCGTCAGGGGCCAGCAAAAATGGGGAGGCCTGGCCCCCGGAGGGTGGAAGCTCCGCCCCCGGCATGCGGCCCCGCCCCTGGAGGGTGGAAGCTCCACCCCCCAGCACACAGCCCCGCCCCGGAGGGTGGAAGCTCCACCCCCGGCATGTGGCCCCGCCCCAGAGGGTGGAAGCTCCACCCCTGGCACGTGGCCCCGCCCCGGAGGGTCGAAGCTCCACCCCCCAGCTTCGGCCCCCCAGTCGCCTGAGGGACAGCAACCCGGCCCCCGGCTCAAAAAGGTTGCCTACCCCTGACCTAGAGATTCCTAGAGCGGACTCACCTAGGCATTTGTAGTTCCTCCAGTGGAATTCTATGGCCAGAGTCTGTGGGACGTTGGCCATAGTGTTGCTGTGGAGGACCTAATGATTCCTAGAGAGAACACTCTACTAGGCCTTTGTAGCTCCTCCAGCGCAGTTATATGGACAGTCTCTGACAGACGTTGACCAGAGAGTTGCCCTGGAGGCCCTAGAGATAATTCTCTTCTAGGCCTTTGTAGCTCCTCCAGCGCAGTTCTATGGCCAATGTCTGTCATTCGTTGGCCATAGAGTTGCCCTGGTAGACCTAGAGATTCCTAGAGATAATAATGTACTATTCCTTTGTAGCTCCTCCAGGGCAGTTCTATGGGCAGTATGCGTTGGACGTTAGCCACAGAGTTGCCCCGGAGGACGAAGAGATTCCTAGGGGACATACTCTACTAGTCCTTTGTAGCTCCTCCAGCGCAGTTCTATGGACATTGAATGTCAGACATTGGCTACAGAGTTGCCCTGGAGATCCTCGAGATTCCAACAAACAAGACTCTCCTAGGCCTTTGTAGCTCCTTCAGCAGAATTCAGTGGTCAGTGTCTGTGGGACATTGGCCACAGACTTGCCGTGGAGGACCTAAAGATGCCTAGAGAGAATACCCTACTAGGCGTTTGTAGCTCTTCCATCGTAGTTCTATGGACAGTATCTGTCGGCCGTTGACCAAAGAGTTGTCCTCGATGACATAGATATTACTAGAGAGAACATTCTTCTAGGCCTTTGTAGCTGCTCCAGCGCAGTTCTATGGCCAAGTGTCTGTCGGACGTTGACCACAGAGTTGCCCTGGATGACTTAGAGATTCATAGAGAGAATACTCTACTCGACCTTTGCAGCTCCTCCAGCGCAGTTCTATAGCCAGTGTGTGTCGGACGTTGGTCACAGAGTTGCCCTGGGGGACCTAGAGAACCTTAGAATGAACACTGTACTAGGCCTTTGTAGCTCCTTCATCGTAGTTCTATGGTCAGGGTCTGTGGGCCGTTGACCACACAGTTGCCCTGGAGGACCTAGAGATCCTTAGACAGGATACTCTACTAAGCCTTTGTATCTCATTCAGCGCAGTTCTGTAGTCAGTGTGTGTCGGACGTGTGCCACAGAGATGCCCTGGAGACCGAAGAGATTCCTAGAGAGAATCCTCTACTAGGCCTTTGTAGCTCCTCCAGCGCAGTTCTATGGACATTGTCTGCAGGACGTTGGCTAAAGGGTTGCCCTGGAGGACCTAGAGATTCCTAGAGACAACACTCTCCTAGGCCTTTGTAGCTCTTCAGCGGAATTCAGTGGCCACTGTCTCTGGGACGTTCGTCACAGAGTTGCCATGGAGGACCTAAAGATTCCTAGAGAGAATACTCTACTAGGCTTTTGTAGCTCCTCCAGCGCAGTTCTATGGTCAGGGTCTGTCGGCCGTTGACCATAGCGTTGCCCTGGAGGACCTAGAGATCCCTAGAGGGAACGCTCTACTAGGCCTTTGTAGCTCCTCCAGCACAGTTCTATGGCCAGTGTCTGTCGGACGTTGACCACAGACTTGACCTGGAGGACCTAGAGATTCATAGAGAGAATACTCTACTTGGCCTTTGTAGCTCCTGCAGCACAATTCTGTGGCCAGTGTCTGTCGGACGTTGGCCACAGAGTTGCCCCAGAGGACCTAGAGATTCCTAGAGACAACACTCTATTAGGCCTTTGTAGCTCCTCCAGCACAGTTCTATGGCCAGTGTATGTCGGACGTTGGCCACAGAGTTGTCCTGGGGGACCCATAGAACCTTAGAGTGAACACTGTACTAGGCCTTTGTAGCTCTTCCATCGTCTTGGAGCTGTCTTGGATGACCTAGAAATTCCTAGAGAGAACACTCTTCTAGGCCTTTGTATCTCCTCCAGCGCAGTTCTATGACAATTGTCTGTTGGATGTTGGCCACATAGTTGCCCTGGAGGACCTAGAGATTCCTATAGAGAACACTCTACTAGGCCTTTGTAGCTCTTCCAGCGCAGTTCTATGGCCAGTGTGTTTCGGACGTTGGCCACAGAGTTGCCTGGAGAACCTAGAGAGTCCCAGAGAGAACAGTCTACTAGGCCTTGTAGCTGCGCCAGCACAGTTCTATGGCCAGTTTTTTTCGTACGTTGGCCACAGAGTTGCCCTGGAGGACCTAGAGATTCCTAGAGAGAATACTCTATTAGGCTTTGTAGATCCTCCAGCGCAGTTCTATGGCCAGTGTCTTTTGGACACTGGCCACAGAGATGCCCTGGAGGATGAAGAGATTTGTAGAGAGAATACTCTAGTATGCCTTTGTAGCTCCGCCAGCATAGTTCTATGGCCAGTGTCTCTCAGATGTTGACCATAGAGTTGCCCTTTAGGACCTAGAGATCCCTAAAGAGAATACTCTCCCAGGCTTTTGTAGCTCCTCCAGCGCAGTTCTGTAGTCAGTGTCTGTCGGACGTTGGCCACAGAGATGCCCTGGAGGATGAAGCGATGCCTAGAGAGAATACTCTACTAGGCCTTTGTACCTCCTCCAGCGCAGTTCTATGGCTAGTGTCTGTCAGACGTTGACCACACAGTTTCCATGGAGGACCTAGAGATTCCTAAAGAGAACACTCTACTAGGCATTTGAAGCTCCTCCAGCACAGTTCTATGCCCAGTATCTGTCAGACGTTGACCATAGAGTTGCCCTGGAGGCCCTAGAGATCCGTAGAGAGAATACTCTCCTAGGCCTTTGTAGTGTCAGGATCCACCTTCAGTCAGTCATTCAGGGTGTATTCTGCCATGAGGTTTGTAGAGAATGATGATTAGATAGATAGATAGATAGATAGATAGATAGATAGGGAGATAGATGATAGATAGATAGATAGATAGATAGATAGATAGATAGATAGATAGATAGGGAGATAGATAGATAAACCACAGAGTGGGGGTCAGGGAATAGGTTCTCACCCACAAATACGGAAGATATAGATACACATATAGAGAGTGGTAGAGATATAGATAGACAGTCACTTTGAGAATAGGGGGGCTGCCATGAGGAATGGGCTGTATGGTCACGTATTGCATGGTAGTTAGGCAGTTTTATGAGGGGTTGTTGGTAAACTGATACCAAAGGTGCATATAGTCTTAGATCTCTACTTGGTAGAGGAACTAGGAACCAAATGGCCAACCCCCCCTTTCTTTTCCCTCTTCAGAACAAAGGGAGAAATTCTACATCAAAGGCTAACCGAAGGGGCCCAACTCAAAGGGAGGGGTCTGGGGAATTCTAAGGTTCTGTCTCTATTTGGAGTTCTTCAGATTCAACAAAGACGTAGCCAGGAATACTTCTACTTAGTTAGTCCTTACAATAAACTTTCGGATCCACCTGAAGTTTGTCATGGATTTTTGGTTAGAGTAATCCCAAGTCTCACAGTTTGTTGAATCTCACATCTTCATGATGTCCAAGGAATCCCTGCCACTGGAAGAGATGCCAGCTGGCTCAGAAGGAATCTTGGAGAGGGAGAAAACTCTAGAGGCCAGTGAGCAGTGGAGAGCCAAGCCCAAACAAAGGGGCAATGGAGTCGGTCTGCTGGAGGATCTGTGGTTCCCACCTCCGGAGGACGAGAAGAAACGCCGCAGAGCAGGCAGAGTAACGGCTTGGGACCAAGCCGTGGGAGAGGCCATGCTGAGGGCACCAAGGGAGGAGAACCTGGCAGATGAGGTAGCCGGCCTTAAGGAGGATCTGAGGGAACTAAAATCCCTGATGTTTCACCTGACTACCAGAGAGTTGGAGAAAAGGGAGACTTACTCCACTCCCAAACCGGCGACAGAGTCGTTAGGCGAGGGTCTGGAGGAGGAGAGCGATGAGGAGGCAGAGACTACCTCGCGACTCCCCTCGCATCAAGGCAGACTGAACACGGCCCCCAGAAGGGGAAGAGGGGAAGCCAAGGCATTGAGGGAGCTCCTGGCGAGTAAACTGGAAGCCAAATTTAATGGGGATCCTGAGCAGCTCCCATTCTTTCTGGCCCAGGTGGCGGGGCATATGAGGACCCGAGGAGACTACTTCCCAGACGAAGGCGAGAAGGTACGCTGCGTGGCTGGCAGGCTGGAAGGCCAGGCGGCCCAGTGGCTGGTGCAGCTATACGACTGCAGGGCACCGGATCTTCAGAACCTGGCAGCCTTTATGACGGCGTTGAGGGCCCGATTTGAAGACCCCTTCTGAGTGGACTGCGCCAAAACTAAATTCATGACTCTCCAGCAAGGCAAGCGGTCAGTGGCAGAGTATGTGTTAGAGTTTAGAAGCGTGGTGGCACAGATCACAGATTACCCAGAGGCCATGAAGGAGCGTCAGTTCCAGGATGGGCTCAACTCAGACCTACTAGAGTGGGTGCTGATGCGAGACAACCCAGAGGGGCTGCAGGAGTGGATGCGGTGGGCCGGGGAGGCTGAAACCACCAAGGAGCGAGTGCGACTAGCCAAACAGCGGGCCGCTCTCCAACAGGGTAAGGCCCTGGTAAAACCATCCGGAGGAGGCGCCCAGATCCATCCAAAATCCATGAGGGAGATGGAGAGACAGCACAGGATGAGGCTGGGGCTCTGCTTGGCTTGCGGGATGAAGGGGCATCTCATTGCAAAGTGTCCAGAAAAGGCCGGCGACAAAGCAACCCTCAAGGCGCCGCTGAGCTCCGGAGGAGGAACGAGGAGAGAGGCTGCGGGGCAAGCCACCCACCCGGGGACTGGAACTCCACGCTTTGAGGCGCACCCGAAGGATGCAGACCAGGACAGAAGCATCCCAGATGTGGTGAGTGGGGGGTGCCCATTTATTTCTTGGAGGCAAAACTGGGGCACAAGGAACTATGGGAACATTGCTGGCAGCCCTGGACTCAGGCTGCACTAAGTGCTTAATGAGCCCAAAATTAGTGCAGGCTTGGGGGATCAGCCAAGAGCCTCTACCTGAGGAGATCCCTTTCATGCAAATGGATGGCTCCATGATGGGAGGGGTGCCCAGCAGGACACAGACAGAACTATTAACTTTGACAATTGCTGGACACCAGGAACACATACAGTTTGTAATTGGAGCGACCCAGGGTTGGGACTTGGTGCTGGGCATAGATTGGCTGGCGCTTCATAACCCTGATATTAATTGGAAGAATAAGCTGCTGACTTTCAACGACCCAGGATGCAAGCAGCATCTGAGGCTGATAGGACACTCATCCGCAGAGATCAACCGAGCCCTGACAGTAAAAATGAGGGGGCCCTGCGCCATGAGCGCAGGGACAGGGCTCCAATCTCCATTAGGATTCCCGGAGGTATACCAAGATTTGGGGGAGGTTTTTGAAGAAAAGGAATGTGATGCGCTGCCCCCCCACAGGGACACAGACTGTGCTATAGAACTGAACCCAGGGGTTGCCCCACCCAAACCAAAGACACCCCGGGAAATGAGCACGCTCAAGGAATTTATTGGGAAAAACCTTGCCAGGGGGTTTATTTGCCCCTCCAGCTCGCCTTTTGGGGCTCCAGTATTTTTCAGGGAGAAGAAGGATGGGACCTTGAGACTGGTAACAGACTATAAGAACTTGAACGCCATAAGCACCTGCAGTAAGTATCCACTGCCCCTGATGAAGGATATGCTGAGCTGGCTGTCCACAGGGAAAATCTTCACTAAATTGGATTTGCGAGATGCTTACTTCAGAGTAAGAATCAAGGAAGGATATGAGTACAAAATGGCATTCTATTGTCCTTTGGGGGCGTTTGAATATTTGGTGCTCCCATTTGGTCTTTTGGGAGGTCCTTCTTGCTTTATGAAGCTGATACATGAAGTTCTGCATGATCTGCTCTTTGAAGAAGTGTTGGTGTACCTAGATGACATTTTGATATATTCTCAAGATCTGAATAGCCATGTGCAACTTGTCAGAAAAGTGTTGAAGAGGCTGCTGGACCACAAACTGTACGTGAAACTGTCCAAATCCCACTTCCACACAGATAAACTTGACTTCCTGGGATATAGGGTGTCAACCCAGGGGCTGCACATGGACCCACACAAGGTCCAAGATGTGCTGAATTGGCCTGAGCCCAAAACACGCAAGCAGGTTCAGAGGTTCCTGGGATTTGCAAATTTTTATAGACAATTTATCCCTGATTTTACTCAAGTGGCTCTGCCTATTACTAATCTGTTGAAAACCTCCACCAGGGAAGGGAGGAAGAGGTGAGGGCAGTCTCCCTGGAACTGAAAAACCCAAGCCCTCCACAAAGATTCATTGGACCCAGGAGTGTACAAAGGCATTTGATGCTTTGAAGCAGTTGTTTAGCTCAGAGCCAATCCTGAAGCACCCCGACCCTGAACATCGTGCAGGTGGATGCCTCTGATGCCGCAGTGAGGGCAGTGTTGTTGCAGAGGGACGAGGGGGGCCATCTCAGACCTTGTGCCTACTCGTCCAAGAAGTTTGATTCGACGCAAATTAATTGGCCATGCTGGGAACGGGAATCTTATGCCATTAAGTGGGCTTTAGAAACTTGGAGGCAATTTCTGGAGGGGGCCTCCCACCCCTTCGAAGTGTGGACGGATCACAGGAACTTAGAGGCATTGCAGACTCTCAGGCAGTTAAGCCCAAAACAGCGTCGATGGGCTAAAGAATTTTTTAAATTCAATTTTGTTATAAAATTCATTCCAGGGAGGGAGAATGTATTGGCCGATGGCCTTTCCCGGATGCACGGGCCTGGGGAGAAGAAGGAATTGGAGAAACAGGCACTGTTCACAACACAACTGGGGCTAGGAGTGACCACACAAAGCCAGACTAAAAGGGAACAAGAGCTAGCATCCCAAGGCTTAGACCCCCTGTTACAAGAGATCATTCACGCATACGAAGGGGATCAAGGATTTAATAACTTGAGGAGTGAATTACAGCAGACGGAACATGGATGTGGGGCAAGGACAATAAAATATATGTGCCAGAGGGCTTAAGGGCTAAGGTAATGGCAGCCTGCCATGATGTTAAAGCGGTGGGACATTGGGGGTTTGTGAAAACCTGGCACACTCTACAAAGCAAATATTGGTGGCCAGGGGTGCGAAAGGAAGTGGAGAACTATGTACAAAGCTGCGTAGTTTGCGCCAGAGCTAAGCCTAACACAGGGAAGCCTAATGGGTTTTTGAGGCCTTTGGAAACTCCCAACCGACCCTGGCAACACATAGGTATGGATTTCATCACAGACCTACCCGACAGCAAGGGCAGAGACACCATTTGGGTGATCGCAGACTTGTTCTCCAAGCAAGTACATTACGTGGGGTGTAAGGGGGTACCCAGTGCTCCACGGTTGGCAGACTTGTTTATAGAAAATGTGTACAAATTACATTGTTTGCCCGATAAGATAGTCTCTGATCGTGTGGGAACATTCATTTCTCAATTCTGGAGGTGCTTGCAGGACAAATTCGGGGTGCAAACCCAGCTACAGATGGTCAGGTGGAACGCATGAACCAATGTGTGGAACGGTATTTAAGATGCTATGTAAACCACCTCCAGGACAATTGGATGGACCTGTTGCCTCATGCGGAGGTGGTGTTTAACATGGCAGTACATTCAAGTACGAGAGTGTCGCCATTTCAGGCTGTGTACGGCTATGAGCCAAGGGTCATCCCTTAGCTAACCCCAGCCCCAGAGGATCCAGTTTCGGTGGGGAAATGGAGCCAGATATTAAGAGATAACTGGGGAAAGATTGAGGATGCTCTAAAGCAAGCTAAGTTGGATTACAAAAGGTTCGCAGACCAACACCGAAAACCAAGTTGGGACATTAAAGTGGGGGACAAAGTGTTCCTATCTACAAAAAACTTGAAGTGCCGACTACCTTGTAAAAAATTGGGACCTAAATTTGTGGGGCCTTTTGAGGTCAAGAGGGTGATCACCGAAGTGACGGCCGAATTAAACCTCCCAAAAATGTACAGACATTTACACAATGTTTTCCATTTCAGTTTATTGAAACCAGCGACTCAGAGGAGTGATGACGACGGGGAGAAGATGGAACCATTGCCTCTGCTGATTGGAGGAGAAGAGCATTTTGAAATTGTAAAAATCTTGGACTCTAGAATGATGCAGGGGCAGTTAGAGTATTTGGTGCAGTGGAAACATTTCCCTGTCGACATGGCTGAATGGGTGAATGTGAAAGATGTAAATGCTTATCCTGACAAGCCAAAAAGGGGGAGATAAAGTTTGGGGAGGCAGACTGTCAGAATCCACCTTCACTCAGGCATTCAGGGTGTATTCTGCCATGAGGTTTGTAGAGATAGATGATATAGATAGATAGATAGATAGATAGATAGATAGATAGATAGGGAGATAGATAGATAGATAGATAGATAGATAGATAGGGAGATAGATAGATAAACCGCTGAGTGGGGGTCAGGGAATAGGTTCTCACCCACAAATACGGAAGATATAGATACACATATAGAGAGTGGTAGAGATATAGATAGACAGTCACTTTGAGAATAGGGGGGCTGCCACCATGAGGAATGGGCTGTATGGTCATGTATTGCATGGTAGTTAGGCAGTTTTATGAGGGGTTGTTGGTAAACTGATACCAAAGGTGCATATAGTCTTAGATCTCTACTTGGTAGAGGAACTAGGAACCAAATGGCCAACCCCCCCTTTCTTTTCCCTCTTCAGAACAAAGGGAGAAATTCTACATCAAAGGCTAACCGAAGGAGCCCAACTCAAAGGGAGGGGTCTGGGGAATTCTAAGGTTTTGTCCCTATTTGGAGTTCCTCAGATTCAACAAAGACATGGCCAGAAATGCTTCTTACTTATTTAGTCCTTACAATAAACTTTCGGATCCAACTGAAGTTTGCTGTGGATTTTTTGGTCAGAGCAATTCCGAGACTCACAATATATATGTGTGTGTGTATATCATTACATATATATATATATATATATATACATACATACATATACATAACTACACACACAATTAGATATACATGTATATATAATTTATATATACACACACACATACAGATGTATATATATATATATATATATATATATAATTCCATATACAAACATATATATCTGGTGTGTATATCATTACACACACACACACACACACACATATGGACAGGTTGCTTACTTGTAACAGTATTTCTTTGAGTGGTCATCTGCGAATACATACAAATGGGTTTCACTGCGCCTGCGCAGTGCTGTTCGGAAACTTCTGGAATCACTGGTCAAAGTTCCCTTTGCAACATATAGAAACTTTTTGGCGGTAACTCCGCCCACCCGTTATAAGGCCCCTGCCTTCCCGCTCTTTTCCCCAGTTCCGCAATTTTTCCGCCAAGCAGGCGATGGAAAGAGCCAATAAGAGCAGGACACTGAGGGGATGGACGGGTGGGATTTGTATGTATTCGCAGATGACCACTCGAAGAAATACTGTTACAGGTAAGCAACCTGTCCTTCTTCTTCGTGGTCTCTGCGAATCATACAAATGGGTTTAGACTGACAAGCTTAGGTATGCGGCGGAGGGAGTGTCCTGAAACCAAAGCTATGGTAAACCAAAGGTATATTTATTGGAACAATAAACACCTTGAACCATAAAAGGAGTCAGCCTTTTTGTTGATGCACAGACCAAACATAGCAATAACATTGCTAAACCTGAGAAGGGAACAAGAGGTCGTGCAAGACCAGTCCCATAGAAATTGTGCAAACCAACATTGAACAAATTGGAAACAGTGACATATGTACATAAGTGCTGAAACACAAACCATCAGTAGTGCAATCAATGCAAACCTGAAACCAACACAGCCCTCCCGAAAGCTGCATCTCGGATGGCTCTGGTGTCCAACCTATAATGCTTAATAAAAGTCAGAGGTTGGGACCAGACAGCAGCCTTGCAAACATCCTCTAAGGGAATCCCCGAGAGGAATGCCGAGGATGCTGACATTGCCCTTGTAGAATGGGACCGAACCCTGGCAGGGAGAGGTTTGCCCAACAGTTCATAGCAGAGGTGGATGGTACCGGCCACCCATTTGGAAAACCTCTGCGCAGACACCGGCAACCCCTTTTTCGGTTCCGAGTAGCATTGGAAAAGTCTCTCGGACCGACTGGAGGCAGCAGTTCTGTCCAGGTAAAACGCCAGCACTCTCCTGACGTCAAGGGAGTGCAGGCTGCGCTCCGCTTCCGAAGTCGGATTGGAAGCGAGGGTCGGCAACACAATGTCCTGACACATGTGGAAAGGCAAGAAAGTAATGTCTGTCCGGAGGACCACCTTGTCCTTGTGGAAACTCAGGAAGGGTTGGTCCTTCTGCAAGGCACAGAGTTCGCCCGCACGGCAGGCAGAGGTGATAACCACAAGAAAGGCGGTTTTCCAAGTCAATAGTCTCAAGTCCGCTGTGGCCATCGGTTCGAAGGGCTTGGATTGGAGTGCAGACAGCACTGCCTCCAGGTTCCAAGCCGGTGCTGTTACCGACACAGGAGGGTACAAGTTGGCACATCCCTTAAGGAACCCTTTCACCAAAGGATCCCTGAAAAAGGAAGCCCTCCCCCCGAAATGGTACTTAGCACAAATGGCAGACAAATAGCACTTAATGGATGCGAGGCACAGCCCCTCATCCAAAAGCGCCATCAAAAACTCCAGCACCACCGGAGTGGACACCTGAGCAGGAGACAAGCCCTTTCGATCAAGGAAGACGCTAAACCTCCTCCATTTCAGGGCATAGGACCGCTGGGTGGAAGGTTTCCTTGCAGCCAGGATCACCTTTCTCACCGCCTCCGGCAGGGCAGTCAGAGCCGTATCCTCCAGGCCACCAGCGGTAGGCTCTCGATGTCCAGATGGAGAATCCGCCTGTCCTGGATCGACAGCAGGTCCGGGCGAGGATCGAGGCGGAGGAAGCATCTCTTGGAGAGGTGGAGAAGGGATGCGAACCAAGGTTGTCTCGGCCACCACGGTGTGATCAGGATCGCATGCGACCGGTCCATTGTCATCTTGGACACCACCCTGATGATGAGAGGGAACGGAGGGAAGGCGTAGAGGAGCTCTCCCGTCCAGAGGAAAGCGAATGCATCTCCGAGGGATCCGTCCATTTGCTTCCTGGAGCAGAACTGGGGACAGTGGCTGTTCCACCTGGTCGCGAAGAGGTCGATCCGGGGATTTCCCCACCGGTCGAAGAGGTCGCTGACCGTCTCGGAATGGAGCCTCCACTCGTGGCACACCGAGGGGGATCTGCTGAGGCAATCCGCCAGCTTGTTGTCCTCTCCGGGAAGATGAATCGCCTGGAGGAGGACACGTCTCTGGATGCACCAGTCCGAGATGCGGAGAGTGAGGTCGAGCAGGGTCCTGGACTTGGTGCCTCCTTGTTTGTTGATGTAGTACATCACGGTGGTGTTGTCCATCCTCAGGAGGACCACCTTGTCTGTGACAACGGATTCGAATGCCCTCAGTGCCTCTTCTACTACCAGCATTTCCAGAGCGTTGATGTGGAGAAGCTTGGCCTGGGCAGACCACCTGTCCTTGACGACTAAGTCGAGCAGGTGGGCGCCCCATCCCTCCAGGGATGCATCAGTTGTCAGAGTCAGTTGGGGCTGAGGCTGATGAAAAGGCATTCCGATGCACACGTTGCGGCAGTCCAACCACCATCTGAGGGAAGTGGCTACAGGTCTCGGTACCGTGAGCCACTTGGACGGAAGGTCTTCCATCGGGGAGAAGGCCGAGAGGAACCAGGACTGTAGAGGTCGAAGATGGAGTCTTGACCATGGTGTGACGAATGTCGTCGACGCCATGTGGCCCAGGGCGACTTGAACATCCCTGGCCCTCACCCTTCTGTGAGAGATGCAGGGTGTGATCGATGCCATCAGTGCCTGGAAACGATCCGGAGGGAGAAATGGGACGTCAGGGATGATGGGCGAAATCCCCTCCATCAAAGCCTGAATGTAGGCCCCCATACAGGCGTTGTAGTTTATGGCCTTAACGATGAGGGCAGCTGATGAATAGGCCTTTTTAGCTAGGCCATCGATCTTCTTGGCCTCTCGATCTGCCGGGGACGTCGCCTGCTTTGGGCCAAAGGTCTGCTGTGCCCCCTCCACAATCGCCGAGTTTTGCTTGGGATGGTCGGCGAGCCACGGACAGCCCAGCGGGGAGATCCGATATAGCATCTCGACCTTCCTGGAGGACGCGGTGAGCGAAGCCGGGGCATCCCATGACCTCTGAACGATGGACTGCAGAGAAGGCAACATCGGGATGCAGGGAGGCGTGGGGACACGACCAAGGACCCGGCGCTCCACAGGATCGCGAGCCTCCTCCTCAGGAGGGGAAAACTCGATGTCCAGGGTTCGGCACATCTTAATGATGTGCTCGCTGAAGGAGCGGACATCATCAGTTGGAGAGGAAGAGCCCGGATGATGCATGGCCTGGGGCGAGGGCGGTTTGGATGGGTCGTCTTCCCCTTCCGACAGTTCCCGCGATGGAGGCAAGGGATCTTGGTCGGAATCGGAGTCAGACGTCAGGGGGATGTCTGCGACCTCGGCTCGGGATGGAGTGCGGGCTGGGATCCGAGGGATCAGTGGCTCAGAAGGCAGGCGGCGAGGTACTGAAGACGACGCCACAGCATGGGAAGATGGTGGTTTATCTCCCTGGGGAACCGCCGGGCGCAGGTTAAGCCTGGTGAATTTCCTAAAGGCCGTCTCCTTCGGGACTGACATGTAGTACCTCTGGGTCTCGGTATCGAAGAACATGTCAGTGTCCGGCTCCTGTGGCTCGTCCATGTCAGAGCCAGGGTCAGCTTCCTCCGCGTCCGAATGGAAGGAGAGAGGGGATGGCTCCCTCCGAGGGGAGGTAGGCCCACTGATGGTGGCAAGGTCTTGTGCCGGCGGCAGCGGTGTAGTCAGCACAGTGGCCGCATGCGCAGAGGCAGAAGTCTCCGGGCGCGAAGGGACCGTCGCTGAGGCCCTTTTGGAAGGGGAGCGTTGCTTGTGAGAAGCACACTCCTTTGGCTTGGCTGGGTGCTCTGACCCAGTGTGGTCTTTGGGCTTGGACGTCTTGGGTGGAGCTGCCTCGGTCACCTCCTTATGATGCCTCTTCTTGGAAGATGCCGGTGTTACCGTCTGGTCCTCGGGGGGGAAGAAGGGGTTGTCAGGCAAGTCATGTAGGACAGTGGCTCCCTTGGAGTGGGCCTTGGCTGGCTTAGCCTTATCCGATGGTGCCGCCTTCCCCGAGGAAGATGCCTCCGTTTCGGGCAACTTGGATGCATGTTGAGATGCCTTCGACGACGCCTTGGAGGACAGAGGCGAAGCGATCCGGAACTCCGCCTCCACACGCTCTCTCGAGCGCGAGCCCTCCGGGGATGGCTTCCTCCCAGATCTCTCCCTGGGCTCGAAACCCTCAGTCCCCGAGGTCTTCTGGGGGCGCTTGGAGGGTTCGTCGGTGACACTGGGTCTAGGGGGACCACGGGTCACATCGGAGGTGGTAGGAGATCGTGTCCCGGCCGGGACAGAGACCACACTTGCAACGCTGGCCCGACGAAGACGCAGGTGGCGCGACCAGAGGGAGCAACGACGAGCAGGGACGTCCCTCCCGGACTTTTCCCAGGGCAATAGCTGAGGTCAGCCGGGACTCCCGGTTCTTCCTGGCCTGGGAGGACAGAGACTTACAAAGGAGGCAGGCTCTGGCATCGTGGTCCTTTCCCAGGCACAGCAGGCAGGAGGAGTGAGGGTCTTGAATGGGCACCTTGCCCCCGCAGACATCACGCTTTTTGAAGGGTGCAGGCATCGTTCCAAGTCGTCCGGTTAAAGGGAGAGTCAAAAGCGAAGTCAAAACGAGCCGAGGAAGTCCGAAGTTACCGGGGCAGGAGAAAGAGAGTGGTCAACAGTCCGAGGTCTAATGAAAGTGATTCCATAACAAGCAAGAGCGAGTGAAAGTTCCTTCAAGCAGCTAGCGCGGCGGAAAAAAGGAATTGGGGAAAGAGCGGGAAGGCAGGGGCCTTATAACGGGTGGGCGGAGTTATCGCCAAAAAGTTTCTATATGTTGCAAAGTAAACTTTGCCCAGTGATTCCAGAAGGTTCCGAACAGCACTGCGCAGGCGCAGTAAAACCCATTTGTATGTATTCGCAGAGACCACGAAGAAGAAATATATATACACACATACATAACATTACACACACAGTTAGATATACATATATATAAATTTTGACCACTTTAGATTGGTACCATTTTTTGTCTGTTAGATTACTAATTTTGGTCTCATTAAGTTATAGTACACAAATACTAAATTAAAGGTAACGACTCATTGGATAACAACACTAATAAATGAAAAAAATAGCTAAGGATTAAAACATTGTGAAATAAATAAATATAAATATAAATAAACATAAATAAATATAAATAAACATAATATTAATTTAAAAAAAACACGGAGGATCTAAAGTAACAAAAACAACATGAATTAAAATTTATTTATTAAAAATGAATATTTTAATATTTTAAATTAAAATTAAATTACGTGTTAGAATTAATATTTTAAATTAGATAAGAATATTTAATGTTTTAACGTTCATTTAAAACGAAATTGTTCCAAAATTCCTTTCCTTAGTCCAAAACAAATGGAATAAGTGACCCTTCAAGAGAAGGATTCAAGACAGGACTGGCGCCACTTCCTCCTCACCTTCACTTAAAATGGCGCCCTTTTATTTCCCTTCCAGGTGTCATGCCTTAGAAAAGACACAGGAGGGCGCTCGGGAGCTCCTAGGCCTTTAATTCCATTGGCTGCCGAGGGAGGGAGACTGAGGACCGAGAGGCGCCGCTCCCTTCGTTCGCGCCTTAATTGTTCCCGTCCTCCATTAAAAAAAGCGGCTGCTATTTTCCTTCAGGATGCCATGCCTCAGTGGAGACACACGAGGGCGCCAGAGAACAAGAAACGAGGTGCTGTCTCCCACTGACGTCACAAACAAAGGAGAAACAAAGAAGCTCTCGCGAAGGGCCCCGCCCCTTAACCACCGATGGTGCACAAAGCCAAAGAGCCGGCCTTCGGAGCCTGAGATTTGGATTTCGAGCCCCGCTTTTCCTTCTCTGAAAACACTGTTGACAAAACAATAATTTAATTTATATTTTATATTATCAGTCATTTGATATTAAATTTGAATTTATTTTACATTTCAAGAATTTTACTTACATTGTTTTGTATTTTTCAATTTTTATTTATCTTCTACTTTACTGTATTTTTCCCTTTTTCAAAGATATTATAATGTTTGGATGTTTTATTTCATTTTAATTATCAGGCTTTAAATTATAATTAGACAATAAAAGGCAAAATGGAATTATGAGTATTATATAAATATAATATATAATACATAGTAATATTATGTACATAATACATATATAATACATAATAATACTATTTTAAAACAAAAATGGAATAAAACTAAAATATAAATATTATATATATATATATTTCATTTTAATTTCTTTTAAAATATTTTTTTATTTTATATAAATTTCAGTTATAAATGTAAATATTATATATAAATATACAAATATATATATGTATATATATTTATATGTATATTTATATTTCATTTATATTTATTTTAAAATACTTTTCATTTTATATATATATATATATATATTTAGATTTTTCTCTTATTTCATTATTTCTTTTTAAATATTTTTTCATTATATATATATATATATATATATATAATTATGTATTATATAATATGTATATTTATATTTTTGACTTCATTCTTTTAAAATATATTTCTCATATTATGTATAATAATCTTTATATAATTATTATTATATTATATTATTATATTATTATAATCCATTTTGCCTTATTTAATTATATAGAATATTTATATTTCTATTTTTTATCTTATTTTGTTATTATTTCTTTTAAAGTATTTTTTGACATTTTGACAAATTAAATAAATTCGCTTTAATGATAACAATTAAACACTGGACGGTGGACATAAAGACGCCTTCCTTCCTTCCTATTGCCTTGCCTTGAAAAGGCACCATTTTATTTCTCTTCATGTTGTAATGCCTCAGTAGAGACACAGGAGAGCGCTCGGGAGCCCATTGGCCGCTTAATCCCGGTAGTTTCCGACGGAGACCGAGGCCCCTTCCTTCCCCTGCTCCATTCAAAAGAACGGCTGTTATTAAATTTCAGTGTGTCATGCCTCAGTGCAGACACAGGAGGGCGCCCGAGACCAAGAAATGAGGCGCTATCTTCCACTGACGTCACAGACAAGAGAGAACACACACACACACACATACACAAAATTTATATACACACACAGTTTATATATATATACACACACAGTTTATATACACACACACACACACACACACACACACATAATATACAGACAATATACATACGGTATATATGTATAATATTATATATACATATAAAATAAAAATTATATATATATATATATATATATACACACACACACATATACGCACACACACACATATATATATATATATACACATATAAAATAATAGATACACATTTATATATAATAATAATAATAATAATAATAATAATAAATTTTATTTTTACCCCGCCTTTCCATAGTTATGATCAAGGCGGCTTACAAAATTTAAAACATTACAATACAAGATAAAAATTCAATATAAAAGTTAAAAACATTACTACAAGGAACAGGAACAGGAAATCAATAAAATACACATGTGAAGGGCAAAGAGAAAGAGAGATTAATTTACAATGGTCTGGGGTAGAAAGGGGGGGGGAAATAAGGGGCAGGAAAATAAACAATTTAACTAAGGTGGGAAGGCCAACTGAAATAGATATGTTTTCAGATTTTTCTTGAAAATATCTAGTGAGGTGGCGGAGCGAAGCTCTACGGGGAGTTTGTTCCAAAGTGAAGGGGCAGCGATGGCAAAAGCCCTCTGTGAGGTCCGTGCAAAGTTTGACCTAGGGACCTCCAACAAATTTGTCCCGGATGTTCTGAGTGTGCAGGGCGGATTATATGGGGAGAGACGGTCCTCCAAGTACCCTGGACCCAAGCCATTTAGGGCTTTATAGGTCAAAACCAACACCTTGTATTGAGCTCGGAAGCGAATAGGCAGCCAGTGAAGGTCTTTTAAAATAGGTGTTATATGGTCCGACCTGGAACTGCCAGCGACCAGTCTGGCTGCCATATTCTGCACCAATTGCAGCTTCCGGGTTTGGTACAAGGGTTGCCCCATGTAGAGCGCATTGCAGAAATCCAATCGAGAGGTTACCAAAGCATGTACAACAGATTCAAAGTCCTTACGGTCCAGGTAGGGACGCAGCTGGCGTATCAGCCGAAGCTGATAACAAACACTCCTGACCGTCGCATCCACCTGAGAAGTTAGCTGGAGCGACGAATCAAGGAACACTCCCAAGCTGCAGACCGAGTCCTTCAGGGGGAGCGTGACCCCGTTCAGGACCGCATGACAGATCTCGCCACCCGAAACCGGGGAACCTATCACCAGTACTTCCGTTTTCCCTGGATTCACACTGAGTTTGTTCTCCCTCATCCAGCCCATTACCGACGCCAAGCAGGCATCTAGAGGAGAGATGCCATCCTTAGTTACTGCATCAGTCGGAGACACAGAGAAGACTATCTGGGTGTCATCAGCGTACTGATAACACCGCGCCCCGTGTCTCTGGATGATCTCTCCCAGCGGCTTCATGTAAATGTTGAATAGCATAGGGGACAAAATCGTTCCCTGAGGGACACCAGATGTAAGGACCCTCTTGTCGGAGCGACAGTCCCCCAGCTCCACCATCTGGGATCTGCCCGAGAGGTAGGACCGGAACCACTGCAAAGCAGTGCCCCCAATTCCCAACTCCCTCAGGCGTCCCAGAAGGATACCATGGTTGATGGTATTGAAGGCCGCTGAGATGTCCAAGAGCACTAACAGGGACACGCTCCCCCTGTCCATGCCCAGACGGAGGTCATCAACTAAGGTGACCATGGCAGTCTCAACTCCATAGCCTGCCTGGAAGCTGGTTTGAAATGGGTCTAGAAAATCGGTGTCATCCAAGATCAATTGAAGCTGGAAAGCGACTGCTCTCTCGATCACCTTCCCCAAAAAAGGCAGCAGCGAGATGGGCCGATAGTTATTATGAATCTGGGGGTCTAAGGAGGGCTTCTTTAGCAGGGGTTTGACCACTGCTAATTTTAATTTAGATGGAAACTGACCCTCACTTAGAGATGTATTAATTATGCGATGCAACATAATTCGCACCACATCTCCCCCCTGAGCTGTCAGCCGTGAGGGACAGGGATCAAGGGAGCAAGTCGTCTTCCTGACACTTCGAAGGATCTTGTCCACTTCCTCGGTACTAACAAACCCAAATTTGATAGAAAGGAGAAGGGTGATTTAACCCGTTGCTGTAGAAATAAGCTGGATGATACACATTTGAATGTTCAATCTTAGTAATTAAGCTAGAGAGATAAATGATTAATGGGAGATAAAGGGAACGTTAAGTTAGGGTTTTTTTAGAGGAATGTAGAAAGCATAGCTATAAGGAAGCAACAATAATATGAGAACAAGAGAAGGGGGGAAGGAAGGGAATAGAGGGTGTAAGAGTATGTAAAATAAGAATGATAAAGTTGAAGTATTGTTATATCCCTTTTTAATTTGTATATAATTTAATAAAGATTATTAAATAATAATAATAATATTTATGAGATAATATTTATATTTTATGTATCATACATATATATATATATATATATATGTATATATACAGCGCGCCCGCGCCATACGTGGGCGTGCTATACGTGGCATGAGCATATGCGCTCAAGCCGCTGGACACGGGCGGGGTGGAAGGGTGGTGTGTCCCATTCAATTGAATGGGCGCACGCGCCTGTTGCGCCTGGCACGCCGCCGCAGCCGCCATGCACAAGCCCTATTGGAAACAATGGGGCATGAGCATAGGTGGAATTCGCCTTATGCGGAGGGATCCGGAACGGATCCCTGTGTAAGGCAAGGACGCACTGTATATCCTTCCCCGACTCTGTGGCAGGCCCTCTAAGAGGGTTTTCCTCGAGCGGCTCCATGGAGCTTTTCCGCATTGTTTGGGAGACCCTCCGAGACGTTGACTCCTAGAGTGTCTCCATGAGGACGGTCTGGGCCTCTGCATTCAGAGAGCCGGCCCTTTCTGACTGGCCTTTTTTATTTCATATTTTATAATATTTCATTTTTATTTATTTTATCTTTTAATTTTAATTTTCATTTTATGAAATAGCAGACAATGATTGCCAAAGGCCTTCCTTCCTTCCCTTCCGCCTATCAGTTAAAAAATCGCCATTTTATAAATCCACTCTTAGTGCAGAGGCCTGGAGACAATCTAGGAGTGGACCTCCCGGAGGACCTATCAAAGAGTCGGGGAAGGCTAGAGCGTCGCCATGGAGATGTTCTACGAAAGCCGACTTAGAGGGCCAGCCCTCCGAGTGCGAATGGCTAGAGCACCGCTGTGGAGACGTTCTAGGAGAGCGCCTCAGAGGGCCTGCTGCTGATTGCAGGAAAGCTAGAGCATCAGAATTATACTTTCTAGTGCGCTTGTGCGGAGAACTCAGAGAAGGTGGGGTTGGAAGTACCTGAAAGGTCAGGGCCTCCCCGTCCTAAGCGCAGCCGCACTCCTCCATGCTCTAGCTGTCCGTGCTGGGAGGGCTGGCCCTCTCAGATGGTTGTCCTACAGCGTCTCCATGGCGACGCTCTAGCCTTGTCTCTTTGGCAGGCCCTCTGAGATGTTCACTCTTAGACCGCCTCCTTAAGGGCCCTCTAGGCTGCCCTTACAGCTATTGGAATTGAAGGGCAAGGAGCTCCCGATCGCCCCCCAGTGTCTTCAATGAGGAATTACAACACGAAGGGAAATAAAATGGCACCCTTTTTAAGTAAAGGCAAATAGGAAGGATGCGACTTTATTTAATTTGTATCTTATTTTATATTATTTTTAAATTGTTATATATATATATAAATAAATTAAAAACTAAATAATATAAATTATTTATAAAAATTACAAAATATAAAATGACATATATATATATATATATATATAGTTAAAATATAGTTATGTAAAATAAATATATTTATTTTATTTATTTTTAATTTATTTAATAAGATATTAATATATTTAATAAAATATTAATAGAATATATAAAAATTAAAAACAATATAAATTATAAAAATAAAATCACAACATAATGAAATATTTATTAATAGAATTAAATTAATGAAACATAACACTAGAAAACAGAAAAATAGTTTATAAAATGAAATAAATAATGAAAAAATAAGGGATAAAATGTAATAAGGGATAAAATAAAAAGGGAAATGACAAAAATATAAAACATAAAATAAAATATAATATATAGTTTTTTAAAAAAAAATTAAAAGGAAAAATAAAGTAAAACAGAAGATAAATAAAATAAATAATACTAATTTTAAAAATTTTAAAATATAAAATGACATATATATATATATATATATATATACATATATAATTTTGTTAAAATATATTTATTTAAAATATATTTATTTATTTGTTTTTTTCATTTATTTATTCTAAAATTCCTCAAACATGATATAATATAATTTAATGATAAATAATGTAAAATGAAAAATTAGATAATTCAGGTTCAGGTTTTTTATTTTATGTCTTTGTTTCATTTTTATTTGTTTTTAAAAACTTGTTCTTTTTAATTTAATTTAATTTTATAATTTAAAATCTATCTTTAAATAGGATTCCTATTTAACTGAATGGAAGAACAAGAAATAAAAAGAAAATTAAACAGAACACGATAAAATAATATAAAATAAAATTCAAACAATTAAAAATAAAATCATAATATAATGAAATATATATAATGAGAGCCATTAGGGCTGAAGGTCGGGATATAAATACCTAAATAAATAAAATAAAAATAAATAAAATATTTATCAACATAATAAAATTAATAAATGTAATATAAGAATAGAAAACGATTCCACCTCAACATTAGGAGAAACTTCCTGAGAATAAGGGCTGTTCGACAGTGGAACACACTTCCTTGGAGTGTAGTGGAATTTCCCTCCTTGGAGGTCTTCAAACAGAGGCTGGATGGCCATCTGTCTGGGATGCTTTGATTTGGATTTCCTGCATGGCAGGGGGTTGGACTGGATGGCCGTTGCGGTCTCTTCCAACTCTATGATTCTATGAAACCCAAAATGATTTTAAGTATAAAATGAAAAAAAATCATGAAAAAGTTTAATTTTAAAATAACCAAAACTAAAAAATATAATAAGAAATAAAATTAAAATAACAAAATGAAAAAATAAGTCTTTAAAACCAAAACTAATGAAATGAGCTCAAAATAAAACCAAACAATAAAACAAAAATATAAAATATAAAATAAAATTATATAAACATTGAAATGTTATTTAAAAAGGAAAAATACAGTAAAATAGAATATAAATAAAATGCAAAATACAAAATGATATAAATAATGTCTTCAAACATAAAACAAATTTAAATGTAATATTTAATGGCAAAATAGCATAAAATGAAAAAGAAAATAATTTGGGGTCAGGGTTTATTTTATTTTATGTATTATTTACTTTAGTTATTTTATTTTATTATTATAATTATAATTTAAAGGCCTATAATATAGATAGATGCATTTATAATTATAATAATAATTTATATATATATATATATATATATATATATATATATATATAAATTATACAGTTAAAATTAATTTAAACAAATAAAAAAATTGACAAATAAAAATGAATACATAAAATCCAAATATGAATATGAAGAATATACATATAAAATTGCATATAATAATAATATTTGGATATACCTTATTTCATTTTTATTTCTTTTAAATTTATATATATCTAATTTATATAATTATAAATTGATTTAATGGCCTTTATGTTATAATTATAAAATAAAATAAAAAGGAAAAATAAATTTTAAAAGAAATAAAAATGAAATAAGATAAAATTCAAATGTGAATATGAACTGGACTACATTTCCCATAATTCCTGGCTATAGGCCCAGTTGGCTGAGGCTTCAGGGACCTGAAGTCCAAAGAAAAGGCAGGAACCACTGCCTTAGGCCTTCTGTGTCCAAGTCCACGTTGCTTTCCTGTTCAGCCAAGCACCCCTTTGCATTGGTCAAGGGCTCCATTGCAATGGTCAAATGCCCTAATTCAAATGGTTGAGTGCCCCTTTGCAATGGTCAACCGCCCCAATTTCAATGGCCAAGCACCTTGTTGCAATGGTCAATCGTGCCGCTGCGATGGTCAAGCTCCCCAATTTCAATGCCCAGGAGCACCAATTCCAATGGTCAAGCACCCTGATTCCAATGGTCAAGGAATTTCAATGGTCAAGCGCCCCACTGCAATGGTCAAGTGCCTCTTTGCAATGGTCAAGCGCCTCAATTCCAATGATCAAGCACCTCATTGCACTGGTCAAGTGTCCCCTTGATATGGTCAAGCGCCCCTTTGCGATGGTCAAGTGCCCCCTTGCGATGGTCAAGTGCCCCCTTGCGATGGTCAAGTGCCCTTTTGCAATGGTCAAGTGCCCTGTCACAGTGGTCAAGCTCTCCCTTGAAATGGTCAAGCACCCCTTTGCGATGATCAAGTGCCCCCTTGAGATGGTCAAGCACCCCCTTGCGATGGTCAAGCACCCCCTTGCGATGGTCAAGTGCCCCCTTGAGATGGTCAAGCGCCCCCTTGAGATGGTCAAGCATGCCCTTGCAATGGTCAAGCGCCTCAACTGCAATGGTCAAGCGCCCCCTTGCAATGGTCAAGCACCCTATCACAGTGGTCAAGTACCCCATTACAACGGTTAAGCGCCCCAATTTCAAAGCCTAGGAGCACCGTCTCCAATACTCAACCATCCCAATTCCAATGGTCAAGGAATTCCAACGGTGATTTTGTAATAGAAAGGAGCCCATTCCCACTCCGGATGATGTACAAAAACAGAGATTCAGACTCACTTTAAGACAATAAAACTGTATTTTTTGGCTTTTTGGAGGAGCTTTTTTTGTCCTTTTTTAACACAATTTTTTACTTTCGTTACAAAATCCGGGATTAAAAATTGCTTTTTTCTGGTCGGCGAACGGCGTAGAAAAAAAACCCGCACGCAGCGATTAATACCATGTATTTACACATACCTTTCAATCGTAATAATCAACATCGTTACCGTTATCATTTCTGACGTCATCAAACGCGCTCAAAACGGCTCGAGCTAAATATATTAGTAAATAAATATTTTGCGTGACGCTGTTTTTCCGTAAAACAAAATAAAACATATACAGCGCACCTGCGCCATACACGGGTGTGCCATACGCGGCCTTGAGCATACGCGCTCAAGCCGCAGGTGCGAGCGGGGTGGCGCATCCCATTCAATTGAATGGGCGCGCGCGCCCATTGCGCCCCGCGTGATCTTGCGCCGCCGTGCACAAGCCCCATTGTTTCCAATGGGGCTCGAGCATAGGCGGAATTCGCCATATGCGGCAGGATCCGGAACGGATCCCCCGTGTAAGGCGAGGACGGACTGTATATACACACACACACACACATACACATAAAGAAATGTACACAAATATTAATTTTCATCTCCTAAGCCTTAGAAAAAAACGTTTAAAAAAATACAAACGCGGTTTCGGCAGCGTTTATGGTAAAAAAAATTGCGCTTTTTTTTTTAAGTGCTGTGGAAATATTTTCGTATTTAATTGTTTGATTTAATAATTAAAGGGGGAAAAACAAAATCGCCAAAGTCGATTAAACAAGGCCTTTGAGGGTGAAAAAACGTCTTTCACTGACCGCTTGACCAAAGCTTCAGCCAGTGGAGAGGACGAAGCCTTGTTTCACAGCGCAAAATGGCCAGACGCTTGACATGGTGGACAAAACGGCTGAGACCACTGACCCCAGGCCATAAGTTGTGGGTCAGTGGCATCCATTCGCAAAACAGTCTGAGTGGCTGGAATAATCTGGGCACTTTGGCGTCCCTGACCTTCTCCTGTGGCCGGTGTGGCTGCTTTCGTTGCAGTGGTCAGTTTGGCAAGACTCCGCTGCGGTCACTGCACAGCACCTCACAGGTCTAAGGATCCCTGGACATCCTACATCCACTGCTGCCCAGCACTTCCTCTGCTTGGTGTCCCGCTGACCACTGAGTGACCGGTCACACCAGGACACAGAGGGTGGGATAGTGAGATGGTGGACACAGAGGAGGTCAGAGACAGAGGCCCACTCTGGACACCTTTTTTGGGGGGGGGCGAGGGGACCCTCAGCTGCAGGCGCATTGGGGGTTTCCATAGGAAACAAGGCAAGGGCCACAATGGGTCAAGAAGGCAATTGCCCCCAAGCCCCCCACGGTTTTTGGGGTAGGTAACACAGGCACTGTTGCGGTCAACCTGGGTCAAGGCAGGTGTGACCCCCAAGGAAGACCCCCCCAAAGGCTAAGGGTCTGTTTCTTTCATTGGTTGCCCTCGTCCCTCCTCCGCTGCGCCCCAAAGATGCCCCTTGGCATACTCTGAGAACCCCCCTGCCTTTGGACTCTTCTTGCTTTCAAGGTGCTGTGTGTTTCTTCCTAAGGCAGAACGAGGGGTGCCCCATTTTGGGGTGAACCCCCAACACAACCCCACAGAAGGCATGTATGGCGTCCGGCGGCGACTGGTCACTTGGGCGTCTGGGGAAGACAGGCGACCATCCCAAGGTTGGTCACTCGGGGGGTCTCTCTTCTCCTCTCCGGGCGTCCGACTTACCGCAGTCCGTTGTGGGGCAGGGCCTGACAGCGTCAACCCCCTGCCCTTCCTCCTCTTCTTCCTGCCTCCGTTGATTTGCGCAGTCCTCTGGCTGGCTGTCCCCCTCCCAAGGACCCCCTCCCCTCCCACAGTCCCTCCGTTGGGGGGCATCACAGCCATGGTCCTTGGAGATTATGGCGATGCGATGGCTGCAGGGACCCCCACCACCGACACAAGGCACCCCACAACAAGCCCTGCCATCCTCTCCTTGGGATGTTGCCGCTGCCGCGCAGGCGTACTGGACGCTGACAGTGCAGTCTTCCTCGTAGAAGCCAGCCGCCGCATCCTTCTCCCTGTAGAAGCAGCAGGGGAGGGTATCGTGTGGGGCGGCGGCCGCAGCAGCATCGGTCCTGAATTCGTAGAGGGCAGGGCTCCTCTGTGGGGCATCTCTCCCACGGCTGCAGCCTGTCCAAAGCCTTGGGCTGAGGAGGACGTGGCCGCAGTCCGGCCGTGGGGCTGTGTAGCAGCAGGGGCAGGGCTGGTCTCGAGGTGCGGCTGGAGGGGAGAAGAAGGCTTCTTGGGGGGCTCCCACGACCGAAGGGTGCTCCAGCAAGGAAGAGGAGGAGGAAGATGAGGAGTAGTTCATCTCCAGGCTGCAGTTGGAGAGATGGTCCACCGAAGACGGCGCCGTCACAGTCCCCTCTGCAGTGACGGCGGCTCCAGTGCTCTCCCTCGCAGGGCTGCGGCTCCGATAAACAAAGGGGTCGTAGTCACTGCTGAGGGAGCTGTGGAAGGTGGAGCAGCTCCCGAAGACACCGCGGTGGCTGGCGTCGGCGCAGTCCGCCATGGAGTCACTAGAGGAGCAGCGGCATTGTCCGGATGCAGATGCGCCGCCATTGCTGCTGCTGCTGCTGTCGCTGCCAGGGCCGTCCGGCAAGTAGCCACTGCAGGTGGACCGCGGGCCATGAAAGCAGCCGGAGGATGACGAGGAGCAGGGGGTCCCGACACCGACGACACTTTCAACACGAGACGCAGGCCCCAGGGGGACCACCGGGGCGAAGAACCTGCCTCTGGCGCCGCCGGCCACGGGCGCAAGGAACGGCCGCGGGGGTCCACCCACCTCTGGGTAGCTGAGTCCCTGGAAGTAGTAGTGCTGGAAGAAGGTCTCATATTGGGGGAAACAAGGGGGCGATGCTGGGAAGTGGGCCGGACCCCCGAAATTGTGCCTCTGGAAGGTGTGGGGGGCAGCCAGCGCGTCAGGGTATCCTGCGCGGTGGTCCGTCATGCAGGGGTGGTGTGAGCTGAGGGCGTGGTACCCACGGAGGAAGGCGGGGGCATCGGTGAGGAGGGTGATGGGGCTGCCGCCGTGGGGGTCCATGATGGTGTGCGTCGGGTACGCCATGGCCAAAGGGCCAGAGCGGTGGACTCGACGGGGGTAGTGGACAGGGAGGATCACACGCGGCGGCGGCTGAGGCAGCTGCAGGGGGTGCGAGTGGGGCTGGTGGTGATGCAGGTGCTGCTGCAGCTGCTGCTGGTGGTTGCGAGTTCGAAACGGCTGCTGTTGCATCTCCTCACAGGACTGGCTATGGGGACCCTTCTTTGGCTCTATGGGGAAAAGAAGGACGTCAGGAAGGAGGGAAGGGAGGAGGGTTGGAGAGAGGAATAGAAGGAAGGGAGGAAGAAAGGTTAGAGAGAGGAGTAGAAGGGAGGAAAGGAGGAACTAAGGAGGGAAGGGAGAAGGGTTAGTGAGAGGAATAGAAGAAAGGGAGGAAGGAAAGAACGGTGGGGAAAGGTTAGAGAGAGGAATAGAAGGAAAGAGGGAAGGAAGGAAGAACGAACGTTGGGTACTTACCGTGACATGTTCATTTCCAGCAGACGAGGGTCCTGTCATCCTGAATCCTGGGTTATGCACCTCCCATTAGCTCCTGTAGGCAGGGACAAAGAAAAGACCGGCCCCCTATATAAGGAGGGGCTAACCCCCCTTGGGCCTCAGTCAATAACAAGCCAAGCGAATAGCAAATAAACCAAGACTTGGACCTTTTCTGGTAAGAAACAGCACAACAGTTATGAACCCTAAGGGCCGTCTCCGGGGAGTCAGACCTCTGAAAGAAACAGACAACCAGCAAACAGAAAACATTAAGCAGAGACAGCCGACAGGCCGGGCTGGACCGCAGGCGGCACCCCGGGTGGGCAGGATGACAGGACCATCGTCTGCTGGAAATGAACATGTCACGGTAAGTACCCAACGTTCGTTTTCCCAGCAGAGAGGGTCCTGACCTCCTGAATCCTGGGATTTACCAAAGCCCTCTCAAGCAGGGAGGGAAGGTGCCAGCTAGAACCTGCGGCCCAGCCACCACCTGTTGGGAGGACTCTCACTCCGAAGGCCGCCTCAGTGGATTGGAACACATCCAGCTTATAGTGTCTAATGAAGGTGGAGGGAGACTTCCATGTCGCCGCCCTGCAAATCTCGGCTAGAGTGGCATTAGTGACCAGGGCTGCCAAAGTGGACGCACTCCCCGTAGAGTGGGCCATTACCCCCTCGGGTGGAGCGACATCAAGAGTAAGGTAGCTCTCTTGAATATCAGACCTGATCAACCTACTCAGAGTTGAGGCAGATACCTTGAACCCCAAAGAGCCTGGAAGAAAGGAAACGAACAACATTTCATATGACCTAAGGTTGAAGTCCTCTTGATGTAGATTTTGAGGGGTCTGCGCATATCCAATGTGTGCCAGGTCTTTCCCAAGTCCTTCTTAGGATCAGGGCAGAATGAAGGCAGGAGAATATCCTATGACACCTGAAAGGCTGAGTTGGCCCTAGGCACGAAGGTAGGATCTGGATGAAGGCACACTGAGACTGGCCTAAAAATATACAAGTCTTTACCTACTGACAGGGCCCCAGCTCTGTCTGGCGGAGGTAATGGCCGTGAGGAAGATGATCTTGAGGGAGAGGTGTTTCAGGGAGGCCTCCCGAAGGGACTTGATCAGCCCAACCATCAGCGCGTTTAAGACCATGTTCACACCCCAGGTTGGAAAACGATATCTGGTGGGCTGGCCCTGTTGTAACTCTCTTCAATAGCCTATTAATGTGAGGATGGCTGTCATTCTAGCTGCTCTTGTATGGAGCAGAACCAACGTGATGGCTGACACCTGCCTTATAACCATGTCGGGTCAAGTCCCTTATTAATGTCATCTTGGATGAACTATAGCAGGTCAGAAAAACCTGATTATATTGTTTTAAAACACTCATGGAGGAAGCGGGGGGTCTCCTCCCCATGGAGAGGAGGCTGTTTGTCTGTTTGTTTTGAAAAGAATTTTTCTTAACCCCCTGAATTAGTGAGGGAGAGCCCTCTCATGGAAGAAACTGTTTTGTTTTTTGTTTGTTTGTTTTGGTTCCCTTTAACAGACATCTCTCCTATGAAAGAAGGGAAGGCAAGGAGAACCACCTCTCCTGAGGCTAGCTGACTGAGGTTCCCTGTGTTTTATAACAGGAACATAACCCTTATGACAATAAAGTGGAGCTTGGTTGGTCACCTTAATCCAATATATCTATCACCTCATATGAGATGTTTTAACAAAGATCCTCAATGCATGTAAGCATTAGAGGTCTGCTGAGTGACCAGAGACCTTCTCCTTGCTTGAGTCACCCTGTTTATTAGCATTTAAATGAATCTGTATTGTTAAAGCTTATGCTCTTAATGAGAAGTGATATGGCCGATAACAGTTTGCACAAAGGAGGTAGAACCATGTGCTTCTCCTATGTCTTTGGCTGTTCCAGCTAAGGCAAAAAGGCTCTGGCCCCAAGGGAGACAGAGATTGAGGCCCATGAGGAAGGAAGAAAAATCATCATGTTGGCTTATGACTAGCCCCTTCCCTTGTTGAATTAGTTTCCAGGCATCTTCTCTGGCCTGGAAAAAAGAGAGGGGGGTGGGCAGAAACAGCACAACTCAAACCTCATGGGCTAACAGTAATAAAATGAACACCAGAAAAAGTTAACCAATATCTCTTGTAAATCTGAGCCCCCAGACCTGTTGCTGTAGGGGCTCTCCCTCCTTTATTTGCCCCATCAAGGGAGGCTGCCTGGGCGGTAGCTTCTTCCACGCACTGAGGAAACTGCTCTTAAGTTAGCAGTGACTGAAGACCATTTGTAACCATGGGTAGATAGCTGCATATGGCCTGTAGTGTAGCCCTGATACTCACAGGGCACTTTGTTTTATTTATGTTTGAGACAGCCCCAACTTCAAGATGGGGTTTAGAAGCTTAGCCCTTTTAATCTCAGGCAGGCCTTATAGTAACCTGGCTGCAAGATAGAAGCTAGCTTGGTCGTCACCTCCCTTCCCACTTGCATAGGTAGCTGGGAAGGGCAGAGCGGCTGCTGTGGGACATGGCTCTACCTTTACCTGAGGTATGTCTGTGTTCTGAGAAAGGTTAATCTCTGATGCAAAGGAGAGTCCAAGCGCTCGAGCTGCTCTCTCATGAGTGCCATAGTTTGGGGCAGCCAAACACAATTGGGGGTGAAGGGAACTCTCCACCCATGATATCCACAAGTGGTTTCCTCCTTTTTGTTGTTGTAATTTTTGGGGAGGAAACACAGGAGGATTTGTATCCATGTGCTCTCTCATAGAATCCTTGGGTTGGAAGAGACCCCAAGGGCCATCCAGTCCAACCCCATTCTGCCATGCAGTAACTCTCAATCAAAGCATACCCAATAGATGGCCCTCCAGCCTCTGTTTAGAAGTGGGTGGCAGAGGCCATGATCTCTCTGGGGAGGACATGAAGCCATTTTGTGCTTTTTTGTGGGATACTCTGTGGCAGCCAAAACAGACCATTTTAGAGTTGGAAACTTCTTCCTTTACAGCCATGCAGCTGTACAACATAGAGGAGGAGTTTCCATGACTTCTGGCCAGTTTCCTCATTGATCCCTGGCCTTAAACAGGCTGGGCAGAAGTGATGTGGAGAAACAAGAGACATGGGGGGGAAACCCCTCACCATCTGTTCCCACGGCTCCCATGTGCTGCAATGGTGTTTGCAGAAATCTCCTGTGCACCCACCATGATAGGGGGCAGCTTGGAGGAGAGGGAGAGTCATTGGCAAAGCCAAGACCTTTCTCCAATCCTGGGAGCCCTTGCCATGTTAAGTCCTTCTTCATGCTCCCAAGGCAGCAAGAGAAACGAAGAGAATAAAAGGACTGGAGTGGCAATAGTGAAGAAGCTGCAGAGCAACAGCAAACCCATCCCAATGGGTCTCCCTCTGAAGCCAGCTTCCTCTGTTGAGCTGGCAGACCCTGAGCTAGGGAAGCCTGGGTTAAGGATGGCCCTTCACCCATGCTCTCAGGGTCCTCTGCCATAGCCACCACCAAAGAAGTGGGGAAAAGGCAGGAGAGAGGAGAAGAAGGGAAGGCCAAGAAAACTCTCAAACCGCTTTCGGAGAAGGAAAAACCTTGATGGCTCGAAGAGACCCATCTTGTTAGGAGCATAGGCAGGCCTGCCTTGCTTGGGAAATGTCCCCCAGCCCCAAAAGCTCGCTGCCTCACGGGCGAAAATGGCCCTGACAAAGCCACCTAGCCCCAGTCCGCACTCACCTCGGTGAGACCAGCTGGCACCAGGGCCTCTTCTACGCCTTGGGGACCTGGGAGGCCCGGGCGAAAGGATGGGGCCTGATCACTGCCATGGAGGCTAACCCTCTCCTCTGGCTGGCCCTCTACCTCTCCCTCTGTCGCCGGCTGTTGCTGCTGCGCCGGCAGACCCTGAGCTGGGTAGAGCCTGCACTTGGGGAGGCCCTTCACCCGTGTTTTAGGGTCCTCTGCCATAGCCCACCACCCAGAGGGGAAGGGAGGCAGGAAAGAGGGGGGGGAGGGAGGCCAATAAAAAACAACGCTGACCGCTTCGATGAACGAAAACAAATTCGCTGGCGAAGAAGTATGTCCTGCTAGGAGCTTAGGCAGGAACAAGACTGAGGCCCAAGGGGGGTTAGCCCCTCCTTATATAGGGGGCCGGTCTTTTCTTTGTCCCTGCCTACAGGAGCTAATGGGAGGTGCATAACCCAGGATTCAGGAGGTCAGGACCCTCTCTGCTGGGAAAAGGTAAGGAAGAGAGAAGGGTTAGAGAGAGGAATATGAGGAAGGAGGGAAGGAAGGGAGAAGGGTTAGAGAGAAGAATAGAAGAAAAGGAGGAAGGAAAGAAGGGAGGGACAAGGGTTAGAGAGAGGAATAGAAGAAAGGGAGGAAGGAAGGAAAAAAGGAAGGGAGGGAGAAGAGTTAGAGAGGAATAGAAGAAAGGGAGGAAGGAAGGAGGGAAGGGAGAAGGGTTAGAGAGAGGAATAGAAGAAAGGGAGGAGGAGGGAAGAAAGGAAGGAAGGAAAGAAAAGATACAGAGGAAGGAAGGAATGAGGGGAAGAAGGAGAGGAGAGGAAAAGAGAACGAAAAAAGACTGCAAAGGAGAAGGGGACAAAAAGGAGTATTAAGAGGAAAGAAGAGAGGAAGCAAGTGAGGAAGTTGAGGAGGAAAGGAAGAGAGGAGGAGGAGAGGAGACCCACACTTGCCTTCTCTGTCCATGGCCTCCCATCATACGCTTCCCCTGAGACCCCCATTTTGGGGGACTGGGAAAGGGTTAGAGCCTCCCAATGAGCCTGGGGTCTCCCTCCCTTCTTCCAGAGGGCCTCCTCCTTCCTCTTCCTCTCCCCCCCCCCCCCCGTTTCCTGGGGTATTTGTGGGTCTGGGGGTCTCACCGATGATGTTGTGGCGGCAGTGGGGGCAAGTGTGGTGCTGCAGCAGCCATGGGTCCACGCACTTCCGGTGGAAACTGTGGGCACAGGGGATAACGCGCAGCTCCTACGGATGAGGGACGAACGGCGCAGTTGGCAGGCGGTCAGCCATGACCTCCCCTTTGACCACTTGACCACCCACTTGACCAACACTCACCTCCCCATCCAGGTACTTCTCCAGGCAGATGGCGCAGTCGGCGGTGGAGCTGCCGCTGAGGGAGTCGGGGGGCGCCACCGCGACTCCAACAACACCGTCGCCGCCCCCCTTGACCTTCACCTTGAACTTGCGCGTCTCCATCTTCTCCAGCGCCTGGACAGCCAGGCGGTTCATGGAGTTCTGTCGGGACATAACGGGCGTCTGTCGTTAACGGTCAAGTGTTGAGGGACCAGGACCCCAAAGACCCCCCTCAAGAAGACTCCCGCTTACCTGGCTGCGCCGCTGCTTGAGCTTGATCTTGACCAGGAGGACCAGGCAGACCAGGGAGACCACCACAAAGAAGGCCAGGAAGATGCCCATGTCGAAGTACTCTGTCGGTTGCTGGATGTTGGGGGGCAACAAAGAAGGGGCTCCGTCAATTACGGGGGGGTGCGTCTGAGCATCCAGCCGGTCGGCTTGGGATAATGGACAGAGCGGCCTGGCCGCTGACCCACCAACCCCAAGGGACCCCCCTGCGCTTACTGGCAGCGGTCGGTGCTGGATCCGCGCCCGCGCAACCTTCTGCTTGTTGACAATGTTCATCAGCTTGACCGCGTCGGCCCCCTTGACGTAGACCACTGGGCGCTTCAGGGGGTCCTCCAGGCCTTGGTTCAGCTTTTTTTGGGGGGGGGAAGGACCATCGGTCAGCATGGTCAAGCACGGGGGGGAGTTGTTGGTCAGCCACCTCGTTACCCTTCACCTGAATGTCGGGGTCCCCAACGTCAGGGTCGTCAGTGTTGGGGGTCCCCAATGTCGGACTCCCCAATGTTAGTGTCGGGATCCCCAATGTTAGGGTCCTGAGTGTCGGGGTTCCCAATGTCAGGGTCCTCAATGTCAGACTCCCCAATGTTAGGGTCCTCAGTGTTGGGGGTTCCCAATGTTAGAGTCCTCAGTTTCGGGGGTCCCCAATGTTAGGGTCCTTAATGTCGGGGTCCCCAATATTAGGGCCCTCAGTCTCAGGGTTGGTTCCCCAATGTCGGCCTCCCCCTCACCTCCCTCGCACCCGGACCCCCACCTGGTCAATGGCCTCTGGGTTCTCGGAGACGTCGAAGATGACCGCCGTGGCCCCTCTCTGGACGGCCCTCTTGGCCTGCGGAAAAGGGAGGGAGGAGGTGGGAATGGGGGGCCATGTGGGGGTCCCCCTCAACAGAGAGTGACAGAGAGAGACCCCCGTCCAAACGCTGCCCCACAGAACCAAGGGTCTCCTGACGTACCTTTCCCAGGACGGTGAGGCAGGGCTTGGGTTCGAGTTCCGGCTGCTCCAGCTTGACCACCCCGACCCAGCCGTAGTCGTGGAGGTCCTCCTCGTCGTTGCTGTTGCAGAGGCCCAGCGGGTGCATCTGTCGGGAAGGAGAGACCCATAAGGATAGACAGGCATGGCTCCCCTTCGAACCCGGGTCCCCCGGAGTCCTAAGTCCCCCACTGCCTCCATCTCTGGGGCTGAGAGGAAAGGAGCGCCCCAAACCCAGGCCTCCCTCCTCCTCCTCCTCCTGGGTCCAGCCCTGGTTTTGGTCAGCACTCGTACTTGCTCCCCCTTCAAAGGCAGAGCAGTGTTTGGAGGAAGGAGGGCAAAGCTAGGCAGCAGCAGCTGCTCTCTTCCCTGGATGGGAAGGAAGGAAGGAAGGGAGAAAGGAATGGGTAACGAGAGAGGGAGGACAGGGCAAAAGAAGGTAGGAATGGGAAAGGAAGGAAGGAAAGAAGGCATGACAGAGCAAAAGAAGGAATAGGGAAGGAAAGAAGGAAGGAAGGAGAAAAGAGGAGGAAGAAGCGGAGAAGAAGGGGGAAAGCAGAGGGAAGAGAAGGAGGGGAAGAAGAAAAGAGGGAGATCACAGGAACGGAGGAAAAGGGGAAGATAAGTAGAAAGAGAAAAGGAAGAGGTCAGGAAGGGAGGAAGAATAATGGAGAATAATGGAATAATAGAATAATGAAGAATAATGGAGAAGGAGGAGGAGGAGGAGGAGGAGGAGGAAGTTGGCCCTGGGTTTGTGTTGTGCATCGTGCCCTTGATTCGTCCTCAGGGCCTCCCTCCCGTCTGCCCCTGATTTGCACCCGCAGCTGCGCTTTCATTCTCCTCTGCAACATTCCTCGCTTATAGGGTTGCCATAACCCGGCTGCACCCGTGAATTTCCCGATTTTGGGGGCCCTGGGCCCCTCCCGGCACGGGTGCAGCCCAAAAACTGGGACCCCCCCGGTTGCAGCCAAGTTGCTGCGGCCTGCAGGGCTTCGCTGCCCTCCTCCTCCTCCTCGGGGAGGAAGAGGAGGGCAGCGAGGCCTGCCTGGGGCAGAGGAGGCGCCTCCCAGCGCGCCCGCACCACCCTCTTCCTCCGCCCCCTCGCCCCCAGGCTTCGTGCCCGCTCGCAGCATGGAGGAGGTGAAGACAGACGGAGCCAGCGCCTCTTGCGCGTGGGCGCATGGGGAGGAGGAGAAGAGAGGGGGGAGGAGGCGGGTGAAGGTGGCGTGCCCGCGCGGGGAGGTGGGGAGGGTGGCGCGCCCGCGCGCAAGAGGTGCTGGCTCTGTCCGCCTTTGCCTCCCCGCGCAGCCGTGCCACTCACCTCCTCCTCCTCCGCCCCCTCTTCCCTAGGCCGCGCGGCCGCGTGGAGGCGAAGCTGGAGGCGGTTCGCCTCCTGCGCGCAGCCGCGCGCCACCCTCCCTGCCTTGCGCGCAACCGCTTGCCACCCTCCTCCTCCGCCCCGTCCGCCCCAGCCCCCAAGCGAATGGAGGATTGAGAGAAGGAGAAGGAGGAGGAGGAGGGGGAGGAAAAGGAGGAGGGGAAGGAGGTGGTGAGTGAGTGGCCAGAGAGGCCTCAAGGTGAGTTTTTTGGGGGTGCTTTTAATGGTAACAAGTCTCCCTTACTTTGACAGTGATAGTGTGGTGGTGATGATGATGATGATGATATGAGTGGGTCAGCTTGAGAGGCATGCAGGCACTGTTTCAGAAGCCGAGAGAGTGTGACTTTCCAAAGTGCCTTTTCTGTGTGGTTTTGGTTCTGAGGCCTGGTCAATGTAAATTGCTGTGATTTTTACAAATGCATGCACAGTGAAGAAAAACCGAAGTCCCTTGACACGCACTTCTGAGAAGTACACTTGGTGCAAGAACTGTGAAACCACCTTGACATGTTCAATATGCATAGCCATGTTAAACCATGCTAAGTGTTAAACCCAAGGGGTTTGGTTATGGAATAAGCCTCTGATGCAAGAGGCCATGTTCAGTAAAGCCATGTGAAATGCCCAAATGTGCTGTTGTGTGTGTTTTGGAATGGAGGTCAGGGGTGTTTTGCCAGAAAGGGAAGTCCATTTCTGCCATCTGTCTAGAAATATTGCCCAAATGTCCTCCATTTTGATCATGCCTAAGAAACAGGCATTTAGATTAACATTAAAAAAAAAAAACATCACTTTTTCGCATGTCCTCCATTTTTTAAAAATGTGTCCTCCATTTGAAAATTTTCCCCTACATTTGTCCCGGTTTGGAGGTCCTGACTTATGGCAACCCTACTCGCATACAACACACATGCCATTGCCGGCAATGGCTCCCATCCAGCCCCAGCCAGGGCCAGGGGGGTCTGCGCGCTCAGGGACACAGAAAGTAACTTCTCCAGGAGACCCCCCTTCAAATAAACTCATTGGGTCCCATCTGGAGACACAGAGAAAGCCAGCTACAAAGCCAATAACCGATCGACCGACCGATCAATCGACAGATCAATAATAGCCCATTGGACCAGAGAGGCTGCCTCTGCTTTTATTCCTCCTTCTCTCTCTCTTCTTCCTTCCTTCTTTCTTTCTCCCTTTCAAAGGAGGCAGAAATCCCACTCTGCCTCTGCCTTTATTCCTCCTTCTCTCTCTCTTCCCCCTTCTTTCTTTCTCCCTTTCAAAGGAGGCAGAAATCTTACTCTGCATCTGCCTTTATTCCTCCTTCTTCCCCCCCCATTCTTTCTTTCTCCCTTTCAAAGGAGGCAGAAATCCCACTCTGCCTTTATTCCTCCTTCTATCTCTCCCTCATTCTTTCTTTCTCCTTTTCAAAGGAGGCAGAAATCCCACTCTGCCTCTGCCTTTATTCTTCCTTCTCTCTCTCCCTCGTTCTTTCTTTCTCCCTTTCAAAGGAGGCAGAAATCCCACTCTGCCTCTGCCTTTATTCCTCCTTCTCTCTCTCCCTCCCTCCTTTCTTCCTTTCAAAGGAGGCAGAAATCCCACTCTGCCTCTGCCTTTATTTCTTCTTCTCTCTCTCTTCTTCGTTGTTTCTTTCTTCTTTTCTCTCTCTCTCAGGGGAGGCCTCTGCCTCTATTCTTCTTTTCTTTTCTTTCCTTTCTTTCTCTGCTCCCATCCTGTTTTTTCCCCAGGGCTACCCAAAATAAAACAAATCCCTCCCAGAAAAAGGAGATGAAAGGAGGAACGCAGAAAAGGAGCCAAAGAAAGAGAGGGAAAGGCCTTCTGCCTATAAATACTCCGGATCAAAGGAGCGTAGGCTAAAACACGTGAAGAAGGAGAAGAGAAGAACAAGGGAATGAAAGAGAGAGAGAGAGAGAGAGAGGAGGAAAAAGAGATGTAACTTTGGGCCCAAAGCGGTTCATCTGTTTACATTCACACACAAACATAAACATAAACACAAACAAACACAAACATCTCTGGAAGGATGGGGGGAAGGGGACAAGCTTTGGGGGGATTGGAGTCAGAGGGGAAGGAAGGACAGAAGGAGAGGGAAAAGGAAGGGAGGAGTGAGTGAAGGAAGGAAGGAAAAGGATGGAAGGAGAGAGGGAAGGATAGAAGGAAATCAAGAGAGGAAAAACGATGGAAGGAATGTGTGGAAGAGGGACAGAAGGAAGGAAGGAAGGAAGGAGAAGGAAAAGGACGGAAGGAGTGAGTGAGTGAAGAAAGTGAAGATGGAAAAGGATGGAAGTAATGAGGGAAGGGAGGATGGAAAGAAGAAGGAAAAGGATGGAAACAGCGAGTGAAGAAGGAAGGAATAAGGAAAACGATGGGAGAAATGAGTGAAGGAGGGAGAAAAGGAAGGAAGGAAGGAAGGAAGGAAGGAGAGGGAAAAGGACAGAAGGAGTGAGTGAAGGAGGGAGAAAACGAAGGAAGAGAAAGAAAAGGGTGGGGGAAATTAGTGAAGGAGGGAGAAAAGGAAGGAAGGAAGGCAGGAAGGAGAGGGAAAAGGACGGAAGGAATGAGTGAAGGAGGGAAAAAAGGAGGGAAGGAAGAGAAAGAAAAGGATGGGAGAAATTAGTGAAGGAGGGAGAAAAGGAAGGAAGGAAAGAAGGAAGGAGAGGGAAAAGGACAGAAGGAGTGAGTGAAGGAGGGGAAAAAGGAGGGAAGGTAGACAAGGAAAAAGATGGGAGAAATTAGTGAAGGAGGGAGAAAAGGAAGGAAGGAAGAAAGGAAGGGGAGGGAAAAGGACGGAAGGAGTGAGTGAAGGAGGGAAAAAAGGAGGGAAGGAAGAGAAGGGAAAGGATGGAAGGAATGAGTGAAGGGGAGAGGAAAGGAAGGAAGGAAGAAAAAGGATGGAAGGAATGAATAAAAGGAAGAGACCCCAAGAAGGGGCCTGATACATTCCAGCACCTTTCTCCTGCCATGCAGGAACTCTCCATCAAAGCAACCATGTTGACAGATGGCCATTAAGCCTCTGCTTAAAAATCAGCCTCCAAAGAAGGAAACTCCTCCCAAACCTCTGAGGAAGGAGTCTCTTCCATTGTCAAACAGCCCTTATGGATCTCAGGAAGAGCCTCCTTAATGGTTAGGGAAGGAAGGAAGGAAAGAAGGAAGGAGAGAGGGAAAAATGAAGGAAAGAGGAAGGGAGGGTACGAAGGAAGGAAAGAAAAGTGAAGGAAAGAGGGAGGGAGGGAGGGAGGGAGGGAAGTAAAGAAGGAAGGAAGGATAAGCAGAGAAGAGGGGAAGGAAGGAAGGAAAGAAGAGAGGGAGAGAAAGAAGGAAAGGAAAGAAGGGAGAGAGAGAGAAGGAAGGAAGGGATGAAGGAAAGGAGAGAAAGAAGGAAGGGAAGGAAGGAAAGAAAGGAGGAAGGGAGGAAGGAAAGAAGGGAGGAAGAGAAAGAAGGAAAGGAAAGAAGGGAGAGAGAGAGAAGGAAGGATGGATGAAGGAAAGCAGGGAAGGAGAGAAAGAAGGAATGAAGGAAAGAAGGGAAGGAGAGAAAGAAGGAAAGAAGGAAGAAAGGAAAGAAGGGAAAGAGAGAAAGAAGGGAGGAAGGGATTAAGGAAAGAAGGGAGGGAGAGAAAGAAGGAAAGGAAAGAAGGGAGAGAGAGAGAAGGAAGGAAGGATGAAGGAAGGAAGGGATGAAGAAGAAAAGGAGAGAAAGAAGGAAGGGAAGGAAGTTAGGGAAGGAAGGAAAGAAGGAAAGGAAAGAGGGGAGAGAGACAAGGAAGGGACGGAAGGAAGGATGAAGGGAAAGAAAAGTGAAGGAGAAACAAGGAAGGGATGAATGGAAGAAGGAAAGGAAAGAAGGAGGAGAGAGAGAGAACGAAGGAAGGGATGAAGGAAAGAAGAGAAGGAGAGAAAGAAGGAAAGAAGGGAGAGAAAGAGAGAGAGAGAAGGAAGGAAGGAGGGGAGAGAGGGAGGTTGTGTAGAGGGATTCCGGGGAAGTCCCTGGCCTTGGTTCACGACCTGGACGATCTCTCCCTCGGCGGCGAGCGTGGCGCCGGCGCGGGCGAAGCGTCCCTGGAGCCCCGTGGAGTAAGTGGTGTAGTCTCCGCCGGGGCTGGACTCGAAGAGGACCACTTCCACGAAGGCAGCCTCCTTCGACGGAGAAGAAGGGGAAGAGGAGGAGGAGGAGGAAGGCGGCCCCGGGAGAGGGGCGGCCCAGGCGGAAGCCAAGAGGAAGGGGAAGAGGAAGAGGCTCTCCGCAGGGGCCCTCATGGCGGCCCTGGGGCCACTAACAACATCTCCGCCGCTGTTTCCCTTTCATCCGCAGCACTTGACCGAGGAGGCCCAGGGGTCAGCCACGCCCACTTCGACCGCGCGGAGGAACAAGAAGGGACCGCCACACGCGCAAGCCACGCCCATCCCCGCCTAAGGGATCTTTCGCCTCCGAGGCACCACCCACACGACTAACGCAAGCCACGCCCCTTCCGCCTCACAGCAAGAGCTCTCCCTCCACACACTGATAGGATTTAATATTGTGGACTCCATCTCCCAGAAGCCTCGGCTACCTTGCCCGATAGCCACGCCCACAAGACCCCACACAAACCACGCCTCCGACTATATTCCCTTCAGGACTTTTGGACCTCACTTCCCAGAAGCCTCGGCCATAGTGAACCATACAGTCGCATTGTGGGAGATGGAGTCCAAAAGCATTAAAATGCACAGTATGAGGGCAACTATGGTAATTTTGGACTCCAGCTCCCAGACACCTCGGCCATGGTTGACGGTACAATGGGATTGTGGGATTCCTGGGCCTCTTTGTCCCAGGGACTTCTGGGCAGAAGCCTGGCAAGGTTCCTGCTGCGCCCATTGCTAGGAAAGGGAAAACTGAGGCCAAACGGGGAATCCCTTTCTTCAGGCTGCTTCTGGGAAGGAAGGAGGTTTTGGGATATCCCATGGAGGCCTTTCTCAAAGCCCCAAACCTCTAACGGCATGGATTCTCAAGCTTTGGTTTTCCAGGTTGTGAGACTACAACTCCCAGAAGCCTCAGCCACTTAGCCATACAAGCCAGGAATTATGGGGGCTAGAGTCCAAAAACCCTTGGAAGACCTTTGATTTAATGCAGTGATTCGAAACCTTTGGCCATCCAGGGGGGTTTGCACTACAACTCCCAAAAGCCTCAGCAGCATTGGCCGACTGCCAGGAATGCTGGGAGATGAAGTCCACAACAACTGAGGGACGACAAAGTTTGGGAACCATTTTCTAATTAATCGACTAGAAAACTGGGGACACATTTTTAATCTATTCAAGATACATATATTATTATTATTAATATTATTATATTTATTTATTTTGTTACAATAATAATTATAAAAATTATATCATTATTATATAATAATTATATTATTTATAATAATCATATATTTATAATATATTTTATAGTAATATAATATTTATAACCATATTTATTTATAACATAATGTATTATATTAATATAATATTTATTTTATTTTATAATTATAACTTTATTTTTCATAATAATAATAATAATAACAACCTTTATTTGTATACCGCTTTTCCGTGGACGATCAAAGCGGTTTCCAATATCAGATTAACAATACATAACACATCATGACTCTGCTTCTCTCCCCTCAAGATGGTGGTTGGGAGGAGGGCTCTTCTTCTTGGCAGGCAGAGGCCTGTTGTTTCTTGCCAGCTTCTCTCCCCTCAAGATTTTATATTACAGTGGTACCCCGGGTTACGAAAGTAATTCGTTCCGCCGCCGCTTTCGTAACCCGAAAGGCTTCGTAAGCCGAAAAACCCATAGGCGCTAATGGGGAAAAGCCGCGATTTGGTGCGAAATAGCGCCGAAAAGCACCAAAAGTTTTTTCGTAACCCGAAAAAACATTCGTAACGCGGAACAGTTTTTTTAAATAGATTTTTTTCGTAACCCAGAAATTTCGTATCCCGGCGCATTCGTATCCCGGGGTACCACTGTATATATAAAATTATAATAATTTGGATTATTATAACATGTAATATGTTTAGTATAATTTTTATATTATATTACAATTATATTACAATTAAATTTATGTTATATTACATTTATTATTATAAACATTATATTACTATACAGTATTAGATTATAAATAAATATATGATTATTACAAATAATAATTTATTTTAAAATATATATTATCACTAAACATATAATTATAAAATTTTTATTTATTTTATATATAAAAAAATAAAAATAAAAATTTTATTTATATACCGCCCTTCCATCAGATCAGGGCGGTTTACAACAGTTAAAATACAATAATAAACGATTAAAAGCATACCACAATTACAAAAAACATAAAAACAAAAGGCCCCAGGATTAGCCAGTCCCGTTGCCAGTGCGGCGGAGGAGGCCTATAGGACCTTATTCAGGGAATGCGGTCCGGAACAGAAAGGCCTTTAGGTCCCGTCTGAATTGGGCCAGGGAGGTAGCTGAGCGGAGCTCTATGGGCAGCGTGTTCCAAAGGGCCGGGACGGCGATGGAAAATGTCCTCCTGGTAGTGGAGACCAATCTCGCCCCGGGAACCCTAAGTAATTGCTGCCCAGATGTTCTGAGGGTGCGGGGCGGGATGTATGGGGAGAGGCGGTCCTTCAGGTATCCTGGGCCCAAGCCATTTAGGGCTTTATAGGTCATTACCAACACCTTATATTGCGCCCGGAAGCAAATGGGCAGCCAATGGAGATCTTTTAATACCGGTGTTATGTGGCTGGCCCTGGACGTACCAGTGACCAGCCTGGCTGCCATATTCTGCACCATTTGAAGCTTCCGGGTTTGGTATAAGGGTTGCCCCATGTAGAGTACATTGCAGAAATCCAGTCTCGAGGTTACCAGGGCATGTACCACAGTTTCAAGGTCCCTCTGGGCCAGGTATGGGCGCAGCTGGCGAATATGCCGAAGCTGATAACAGGTGCTCCTGACCGTCGCATCCACCTGAGATGTAAGGTGGAGCGACGAGTCAAGGAGCACCCCCAGACTGCGTACCGAGTCCTTCATGGGAAGCGTGATCCCGTTCAGGACAGGTGGAACCACTGCCATACCCAGGCCAGGAGAACCTATCACGAGCACCTCTGTTTTCTCTGGATTCAGACTGAGTCGGTTTTCCCTCATCCAGCCCATTACTGATTCCAGGCAGGCCACGAGAGGAGAGATGCCATCCTCGGTCACTGCATCAGTCGGAGACATAGAGAAGACTATTTGGGTGTCATCAGCGTACTGATAACCCCGCGCCCCATGTCTCCGGATGATCTCTCCCAGCGGTTTCATGTAAATGTTAAATAGCATGGGAGACAGAATGGCTCCTTGAGGGACCCCAGATGTAAGGGCCCTCCTATCGGAGCACACGTCTCCCAGCTGCACCATCTGGAACCTCCCAGAGAGGTAGGACCGGAACCACTGGAGCGCAGTGCCCCCGATTCCCACCTCTGCCAGGCGTTCCAGAAGGATACCATGGTCTATGGTATCGAAAGCCGCTGAGATGTCCAAGAGCACCAACAGGGACACGCTTCCCCTGTCGATGCCCAGACGGAGATCATCGACCAAGGCGACCATGGCCGTCTCAACCCCGTAACCCGCCCGAAAGCCAGTTTGAAATGGGTCCAGATAATCCGTTTCATCCAAGACCCCCTGAAGCTGGATTGCAACCGCCCTCTCGATCACCTTCCCCAAAAATGGCAGCAGTGATACTGGCCGATAATTATTATACACCAGGGGGTCGAGGGAGGGCTTTTTCAATAAAGGTTTTACTATGGCCAATTTAAGAACAGATGGAAATTGCCCTTCCCTCAAAGATGTATTAATAATCCGGCGTAACAATAAAGTTACAGCCGGACCCCCCTGGGCTGCTAGCCACGAGGGACAGGGATCGAGAGAGCAGGTTGTCTTCCGAACACTTCCGAGGATCTTGTCCACATCCTCAGTACTTACCAACTCAAACCGATCCAGTTTAATAAAGTCCACGGAGGTCCTGGATACCTCTACTCTAGGTTCTGCCTGAATGTCGGCGTTAAGACTTTCGCTTATCCGAGAAGTTTTATCCGCGAAGAAGTTGTTAAATTGGTCGCAGCAGGCCTTAGAAGGTTCAAGGATCTGGTTCAGGGCGGGAGGGAGCTGAGTTAGCTCCCTGACCACCCTGAACAACTCTGCTGGAAGCGACTCCGCGGACGCGATACGAGCACCATAGAACGAATTCTTTGCTGCTCGTATCGCCTCTCCATAGTCCTCTAACAGTTGGGCTAGGAGAGTCTTGTCGTCTAAGCGAAGGTGTTTCCGCCAACGGTACTCTAGCCGTCGCAGCTCCCGCTTCCTTGCCCGGAGATCTTCTGTATACCAGGGCTTACGTTTGGAAGCGGGTCTGAGAGGGCGCTTGGGAGCGATACTGTGTATAGCCCTCGAGAGACCGGTATTCCAAATACCAGTCAGGGCATCAACAGAGTCGCCATCACTTCCAACCATGTGTCCCTGTAGGGCTTCCTGGAACCTTTTGGGTTCCATTAGCCTTCGAGGGTGGACCATCCTAATAGGTCCACCACCCCCGGGAGGGATCTGGGTAGAGACCTTGACTTTCGCCTCAACCAGGAAATGATCCATCCATGGCAGGGGGGAAATATTAGATATTTCCACCCACGGATTTTCCGCATCAGAACAGAAGACCAGATCGAGAGTATTACCCACGCAATGCGTAGGACCCAGAATCAGCTGGGACAGGCCCATGACCGCCATGGTATCCATGAATTCGCGAGCTGCGCCGGGTGGAACATAGCTGGCCGTGAGGGAGATGTTGAAGTCGCCCAGGACAAGAAGCCTGGGCGTCTCCAGCATCAGTTCAGCGACCAGCTGTGTCTGCTCGTTAAGGGAGTCCGTTAGCGCACGGGGTGGCCGATACACCAACAGAATCCCTAGACTGTCCCTCGCCTTTAGGGTCAGGTAAATACATTCGATATAGGACATCTGTCGGATGTGGTTCCTGGTGAGGGACACGGTGTTCCTATGTATCAAGGCCACACACCCCCCCCGCCCACCTAACCTGGGCTGGTCCTTCACCGAGAACCCGGCAGGCAGGGCCTGAGCCCACACAGCATCACCTTCAGGCCCAAACCAGGTCTCGGTAATGCAAGCCAGATCGCAACTTCGGTCCTCCAACAGATCGTGGAGGATGTGGGTCTTGTTGTTAATCGATCTGGCATTGCACAGGAGCAGCGACAGGGTTTGTGGCACGGTTGGAGTGACCCTCAGGTCCCTTGGGTTGGGAGAGGGACAGGAAGGGGAGATAGATATGAGGCATCGATCTCGATTATTATAAACATTCTATTAATAGAATATAATATATTATGAATAATTATATAATTTTATAATAAATATATTAAAATAAAATAATATTTCTAATATATATTTATTTATTAATAATAAAACATATTAAAATGAAACAATATTTGTAATAGATATATATTATTTTATAGTAATACAATATTTAAAATAAATTTATATATATATTGTTTATTTATTATATATTGTTTTGTATTTACATATTTCCTTTCACTTAGGTATTACTGTAATTTCTTTTTCGGAACAATGAAATTACTGCTTCGTTCTTTTCGAAAGTAACAGTTACTTTTCTGCTTCATCCCAGAATCATCCAAGCCAGAATCGGGTCAGAGAAGTTACTTTATTCCTGACGTAGTTACTTAAAAAAAAAATCCCAGCTCACTTTATTTATCTTATAAATAAATATAAATAAAGTATAAATATTATAATTATTTAAATTTTAATTATAAATAATTTAATCATATATTTAGCTACATTTAATAAATAGAAATGTTAAATAAATAGAAATCATATTATTTTATTATTATATATAATAAACATAATAACTATTAAATATATATTATATATTTTAATATATATCTGTGTGTGTGTATTTAATAAAATTTGTTATATTTATAATTATATAATATTACATTTACATTACATATTCATATTTAATATATTTATATTACATATTTATTTATATTTAATAAATATAACATTTATTAAATAAACATATATATTTTATATTTATTTTAATATATATATATATGTACTTAATAAAAAATTTATATTATATTTATATTTATATAATATTATATTACATATTCATATGTAATATATTTATTACATATTTATTTATATTTTATAAGTATAAACAATAATACATAGTACATTAAATTATATTATTAATATAATGTAATTATTTATAATTATATATTAAATTACTTATACTGTATTAAATAACTATTGCATATTAATTATTTTATAAATATTATTTTATAAATATTATTCAATTTTATACAAAAATATTAAGTAAATATAAAGATTTAAATTATATTTATATATTTATATTTAGTAAACAAATGAACTACATTTATACATGCACATTATATATATATATATATATATATATATTTAATATATATAAATATTTGTATTATTTATTTTGTGTTTATTATTTAATATAAATATTGCTATTATTTATTTTGTTATAATATTATAATACATATTATTTATTTATTATATATTTTTGTATTTACGTGTTTATTATTCATTATTATTATTTCCTTTTACTACTACTAATATTATTAAATGAATATAAATATTGTATATTATACATATTATATATATATATATATTTAATAAACATAGATAAATAAATATAATTATGAATAATAATAGTAATAATAATTCAATTTATTATTTCACACAAGTTACTTTTACCCCTGACGTTCCTTGTAACGCGTTCCTTTAGGGAGGGTCCAATCAGGACCGCCCCCTGAGCCCACGTGACTCTCTGGAAGGCGCCTGGAGGCAAGATAGCCCCGCCTACTCAGCTCTCTTTCCCGTTAGGCCCCGCCCCTCCCGGATGGACGCCGGCGAGGCCTTTCTGCTCCTGCGCAGCCAACGTGGCATTCTCGAAAGGGAAGGGGGTTGTTGTTGTTGCGCCGCGTTGCGTCACGCGCTGGTGCCCCGGCCACGCCCCTTTCCCTTCCCCGAGCGAATCAGCGTAGCAGCTGTGGTGACGTCAGAGCAGAGTGACCAATGGGAGCGGGCCACAGACTTACATAGGCTCCAGCGCGGAGACGGCGAGGCCCAGAATCAGAGGCCGAGATGGTTCCTCAGCATCAGGAGCCACGGCTCCTGCTCCTTCATCCTCCGCCGCCTTCGGAGCCCCAGGCGGCTGCCGTTGCTTCTGCTCCGTCGAGGAAGAGGCAGCGCCTGGCCCACCTCAGCCCCGAGGAGAAGGCCCTCCGCCGGTGAGGGACCATGGGAGATGTAGCCCCTGTGTGTGAGTGTGTGTGTGTGTGTGTGTGTGTGTGTTTGCGGGGCATGTTGGGAGTTGTAGTCCTTCCTGGTTCAGAGAGAGAGAGTGCTTTGGATCCTTCTGAACGGATGATGAGAAATGAAGGAAGCAACTTCCTCTTTAGTTATAGAGGAGGAGGAGATGATGGGAAATGGAGTCCTCCTTTGGGGAAAGTAACTGCTCGCATATGCTATGAAGGTTATAGAGGATGATGGGAGGTGTAGTCCTCCTTTGGGGAAAGTCCTTTGCTTTTTAGATATGGAAGAAGGGACGATGGGAGATGTAGTCCTTTGGGGAAAACCTCTTCCTTTAGTTATGGAGGCAGAGGGGATGATGGGAGGATCCAAGGACAGGGAGGATATATGGAGGGGGCTCAGATCCACGAAGGTAACTTCTGTGAAGTTACTTGGGGAGGGGAGCACTCTGCTGAAGGAAGTAACTTATCCAAACACCTGTTCCTCAGGGGGAGGCGTTATCATTTAGGCTCTGATGCAACTTCCTGTCTCTGTTTCTCAGGGGATTCTGGGAGCTGTAGTTCTCCCTCTGAATGTTTGTCTCTCTCTTTTCCAGGAAGCTGAAGAACCGTGTGGCGGCACAGAGCGCCCGCGATCGGAAGAAAGCACGGATGGGAGAGCTGGAGCACCAGGCGGTGGAGCTGGAGGCCGAGGTGGGCCCAGCTCACTGTATTCCTGCATGGCAGTAAAGAGGGTTGCACCATAAGGCCCTTAGTAGTCCCTTCAGACTCTAGGATCCTATGTATTCCTGCATGGCAGAAGGAGGGTTAGACTCTATGGCCCTTTGTAGTCCCTTCTGACTCTAGGATCCTATGTATTCCTGCATGGTAAAAGGAGGGTTGGACTATATGGCGCTTAGTAGTCCCTTCTGACTCTAGGATTCCATGTATTCCTGCACGGCAGAAGGAGGGTTGAACTCTATGGCTCTTAGTAGTCCCTTCTGACTCTAGGATCCTATGTATTCCTGGATGGCAGAAGGAGCGTTGGACTCTATGGCCCTTAGTAGTCTCTTCTGCCTCTAGAGTCCTATATATTCCTGCATGGCAGAAGGAGGGTAGGACTATATGGCCTTTACTTGTCCCTTCTGAATTTAGGACCCTATGTATTCTTGCATGGCAGAAGGAGGGTTGGATGCAACTATCTGGCCAAGGTAAGAGGTAATTGTGATCTTTGTGGCAGACTCTTCAGGGCTCTGCAGGATGTCTGAAAGGGATTTGAAGCAATCCCTTAGCAGAAAAACCTGATTATATTGTTTTAAAACACTCATGGATTTTGAGGGGTCTGCGCATATCCAATGTGTGCCAGGTCTTTCCCAAGTCCTTCTTAGGATCGGGGCAGAATGAAGGCAGGAGAATATCCTATGACACCTGAAAGGCTGAGTTGGCCCTAGGCACGAAGGTAGGATCTGGATGAAGGCACACTGAGACTGGCCTAAAAATATACAAGTCTTTACCTACTGACAGGGCCCCAGCTCTGTCTGGCGGAGGTAATGGCCGTGAGGAAGATGATCTTGAGGGAGAGGTGTTTCAGGGAGGCCTCCCGAAGGGACTTGATCAGCCCAACCATCAGCGCGTTTAAGACCATGTTCACACCCCAGGTTGGAAAACGATATCTGGTGGGCTGGCCCTGTTGTAACTCTCTTCAATAGCCTATTAATGTGAGGATGGCTGTCATTCTAGCTGCTCTTGTATGGAGCAGAACCAACGTGATGGCTGACACCTGCCTTATAACCATGTCGGGTCAAGTCCCTTATTAATGTCATCTTGGATGAACTATAGCAGGTCAGAAAAACCTGATTATATTGTTTTAAAACACTCATGGAGGAAGCGGGGGGTCTCCTCCCCATGGAGAGGAGGCTGTTTGTCTGTTTGTTTTGAAAAGAATTTTTCTTAACCCCCTGAATTAGTGAGGGAGAGCCCTCTCATGGAAGAAACTGTTTTGTTTTTTGTTTGTTTGTTTGTTTTGTTAATGCTGCCAATCTCTTTTTCCAGCAATGGAGATGGAAACATCCTATAACGTGGGTTGATTCCATCTCTTGCTCCGAAATAGGCAGGAAAAACAGACTTGAAGGCGTCGCCACCAGAGGGAGCAACCCCCACCATCCCTCAGTCTTTTTCCTGCCTCACTCTGAGTAGGCTGTGTTTTTCCTTTTCTCCTTCTTTTTAAGACAAAGACTTTAATATTTCTTCTGATATTTCTTCTATTCTGCTTATATTCATGTTCTGTTCTCTCCTGCCTTGACAACTACCTGCAAAAACAGCTATGTTTTCTTTAGTCTTGCTCTATCAATTTGACTTTCTAACAGCTGAAACAAAGCCAGGCAGGGAGAGACAGTTCATAAGCTGCTGGGCTGTGAGGCCCAACTCCAGCGTTAAAGAAGAAGAAGACAGCCCAGCCATGTCTGGCTGAAGTCCAGGTGCGGCTGGAGGAGGGAGATCCCTCTGTCCTGGACCAGATGTGCCCCGCTTCAATCTCCAACCCCGGGAAGGGGTCTGCGCAGTGAGATGGACATCCTGAAAGTAATTGGCGCGGTGGAGGAGGGAATATTCCCTGTCCTTAACCAAAAGGCGCCACACCGCAGTCACCATCCCCAGAAGGGGTTTGGGCGGTGAGATGGACAACCTGAGAGGCCTTGGCGTGGCCAGGGGAGAGAACCACCTGTCCTTGGCCAGATTGCGCCCACTGCAGACATCAAACCTGGGAAGAGGTTTGGGCAGTGAGAGAAAGAGAGATGAGGCAGACTCCAAGAGGTGAGTGATGATCCTGCTTCTAATCCTAGGTTTGTGAGTTAAGATTTACCCCAGAAATTTGTTCCTGCCTTGCATTTCCAGTTTTCAAGGAGATTTCTTTTACCTCAATAGTGTGATTAGAGAGTTTGTTTCTGGCTTGCATTGCCAGTTTTCAAAGAGATTTCAGTTATCTCAGAATTATGACTGGAGAGTTTGTTTCTGGCTTGCATTGCCAGTTTTAAAAGAGTTTCTGGCTTGCTTTGTTAGTTTAATAGAGTTTCTGGCTTGCATTGCCAGTTTGAAAGAGATCTCAGTTGCACAGAAGTGGAGAGTTTCCCTCCAAAACCAACTGCCTCCTCCTCCTCCTCCTCCTCTCCTTCCTCCATGATGCACTTGGACTGAAGGGATCAGAGAGGGTTAACAAAAAGATTTGCCAGGTGCATCATCCCCTAGTTGGATTTTTCAATCACTCCTTTGGGAGAATTTGCCTAAACAATTTATTTATTGTGCTCCCCTTTCAAAAGAAGAGGCAAAGCTGCAACTTAAGGTGTGGCAGCCATTTTGATTCAGGACACCAAGTCAAAAGAAGAAAGGCCTGCTGCTGCTTCTCCAGTCTGCCTCTATTAAAACAAAACAAAATATTAACTGGAGTTAATTCCTCAAAAGAGGAATGTGATCTGAATATATATATATATATATATATATATATATATATATGAGGGCCTTTCAGTAGCTCCTGAAATCTCTTAGACTTTTGTGGTCTGATGATTTTTTTATTATTACTGATTTTTTATTATTATGGTATTATTGTATAAGACAATTAATATATTGGAGTTTAATGACACCTCTGTGCAGTTAAAGCTGGAGGATCCTGATCTTCCTCAAGGGAAGGAATTTCCTCCCCCCTCCAAACCTGGGCCTTCAACACCAAATACAGCACGCCCGCAACATACGTGGGCGTGCCTTATGTGGCTTGAGCATACGTGCTCAAACTGCGGGGGCGCGCGCGGGGCAGAAGGGGCGGCATGTCCCATTCAATTGAATGGGCTCACGCGCCCATTGTGCCCCGTGCGCCGCCGCGCCACCATGCACGAGCCCCATTGTTTACAATGGGGCTTGAGCATAGGTGGAATTCGCCTTACGCGGCGGGATCCGGAACGGATCCCCGTGTAAGGCGAGGACCAACTGTACTCCATTTTCATACAGATTTTATGAAGGTCATAAGGCCTCCATATATTGTTATTGTGAGACCAAATCCAATAGCTCTGTGTGTGTTTATAGTTACAGCTCACCTCAATTTGTTATGGGAATCAGCAGATCCCACTTGTGATTGCCATAGTTTATGCTCAATGAAAGTTGTTTCTCCTGTTTTCATTTTTTCTAGAGCTATGTGTGGCCTACAGCGCTTGTTAAAAACAAACAAACAAATAACACTTGAGGACATAATAAAGTTCTGCCAGAACATTAAGAAAGGGTTTAAGATAGTGGCTACTTCAGGAGACACTAGCCTAAATGCGATTTGCTACAATCCAAGACCACAACTGGTTTAGTTCCAGTACAACAACAGATTTGAGCAAAGAAATTGACACATAGATGTCCATTACAAACAAAATCTGACATTTCCACCTCTTACTGGGGACAAATTGTTTACAATAAAGTCTCTTGCCTGAGTCTAAGGATAAAAAAAAAGACCTTACCATCTTTTATTAAAAAAAAGAAAAAAAGGTTCTTTCCTATAATACATTCCTCAAATGAAGAATGAAAACAAGGCCCTGACTTTCCTTTATTGTCTAAATATGATATTGGAGAGCCTTTAGAGATCAAGATCGCTCCATCTTTGTGACTGACCATTTTGCAGTGTTACTACACAATGGTTAAGATTTTTAAATAACATTTTCGAGGCCACTCCTCCACTCCAATTAGTCTACAAGAAACGGTCTTTTTGCCAGAAGGCAAAGGTGACTTTTCTTAGACCAGGGCCTTCAATCCTAGAGACACTCTTCAGAGCTGTCTTCACAAAGGTATCAGGTAAGAGTGGGATAAGCCTGCCACATTACACCTAAATTCTGTGTCTGTTAATAAGCTTTATCATTTCCTTGACAGGTAATGGCAAAACTACAATTGTAACCAATGGATGACTCAGTATAAACCCTGGGTTTCTCCCATTTATACCCAAGCTTGACGAGACACACATTCCCTCTCTATTTCACACACATACATATACAGTATACATGTATATATACATATACTGATGAATTGACAGATAAACGGTCATAAACAGCATCCTCCTTGGCAATTAGGCCTGCTTCAACTATATCATTTTCTCAAGGGCTGACCTTATGTGGGCTAAGTTTTTATGAGATCCCTCATAATCAGGTGAACATAAAATTATATCAAGACAACCTACAAAATACTCAGAATGGCTGCTTTCTCAGCTGATGCCAGGCCAGATGTAATACAATTTGACAAAAGGCCACAGGCAGCCTCTATATTGGTCAAGAGGCAGATTTTAAATAAAATCAAGCAAATAAACAAAACTGCGGTCATGTGGATGCCTGTTCTAAACAAAATTTGATAACTGATTGGTGATATACTCTTTCAACAATCACTGGATCCAATATTGATACAAAATTAATGATAAGGGGAAATCATTTGCTTTTTCACATAAAAATAAAAAATGAGGCCCCTTCACCAGGGACAATCCTCCTTTTTCTCCCCATAGATACTTATTTTACAAGAGACAATAGGTTTGGCAGACAGTGGTCTGAGCTTAGTTACCAACCTTACCATCAGTCCCAGGCGCTGCTTCACCTAAACCTACAACAACAATGTTCAGTGACAATTCTTGTCAAACAATGACACAAATAGCCTCAGTCTTGGCTGACTGGTGCTAAAAGGTGAGAGGAAGACTGCAGTCTTTCTTTCATAACAAATTCAGCAGACCTATGGGTCCTCTGAACTCTAAAAATTTGCTCACATATACATATACCATTTTCATCACTATTTCATTGCTTCCTCAAGATACAGGAAAGCAAAAATTCATTGGCTGATACTAAAAGCCACAAGACATCTGATTAATAGTGGGACAATTAAAAAACTATAAAAACAAAGAGGCTTGTTCCAATCTTCTTTAATTCTACATTTAAAACAAACAAAAACAAAATTTAGAGTGTGGTGCTAGCTAAAATGGGTCAATTGGTTTATTTAAAACAAATAAATAAACAACAACAACAAAAAACCAGGTTCAGACTAGAGATTCTCCAGAAAACCCTGGAGGCACTTCAGCTCCATGATTTTGTGTGTCCCTGTTCTTAGTTGTAGTTGTTTCTGCATCCCAATCCACCTACCTCATCACAATTATCTACACACTGCTTACCAGGGAAAGCTTTTTCCATACAAGGCTCTACCATTCAGTCTGTTGTTTTATTCAGTGACACTCACTACACTGATAGGGACACATTTAAATAGTGAGATCTTCATGTATACCCATAACTTGACAATGGCCTGATTAGATCTGTTTCTCTTCCATAAGATATAACAGATATCGAGTTGTACTTTCCTTCTGATCCAGAAATGGTTTTCTGCTAACTCATGAAAATGACAACCTAGTTCCATTTCAGAAGCTACAACAATTTAGAGTACAGTGGTACCCCGGGATACGAACGCACCGCGTTACGAAATTTCCGGGGTACGAAAATCTTAGATTTAAAAAAACTGTTCCGGGTTGCGAAGATTTTTTCGGCTTACGAACATTTTTTCGGCGCGTTTCGGCGCGAAATTCAAAAGCCGCCGCTAGCGGCTTTCCAGCGGCTTTTCGGGGCTTTTTGGGTTGCAAAATGTATCGGGTTACGAACGGCGCCGCGGAACGAATTAAATTCGTAACCCGAGGGAGCACTGTAGTTGTAGACGTGTTGCTGACCAGAGTCTACCTGACCAAACAAAGGGTAAGATCCATGAAGAACACCTTCAAGCAGGTAGGTTGTTCTCAGTTATCTGAGCTAGTGTTACTGGCGCACCTACAGTGCCTGATCTGCTTCAGTTAATAGTTTGTCATGAACACGAAGAACCTAGAGTGGTTCCTCTAGCTATTTCAACAATAAATGGCACAGATAAATCACTTGTTCTCACATATACCCAAAAAGTTCAAATCCCTTTGAACGGTGGTTGTTGCTGTCAATCGAGAAGGATTGTCTGATTTGGCCCCTGATGGAGTTCCAAATAATGGTGGATGCCAGCTTAGGGTGATGCTAATCATTTTGTTACTTGCAGTAAGCAAAATGAATAAATAAAAAATACGACCAACATTCTCTACTCCACAATATAAATTGGCTTCAATTAAAACCAATAGTGTTTGTTTTCAACCACAACTAATAACAGCTCAATTCTGATTCAAATTGACAGGTTTACATTAAGGGTTCATGTACACCAAATGACTGAACCAATCCAGGTCACTGATGACAAAATCAAAATTTCTAATAACTTGATTCAAGAAATGATTTCAACATCTTTTTGTCACAATCAAAACAAGGCGTTGATAAAATTGTGGCTTGTCTTGGATGCATTTTAACATGCTACAAGAAGACTGAGATATCTCTGTTGTGATCAGTTGTTGATCACTCCATTTACAGTGCAGCTACTTCCTCTGCACTACCAACAATCACATCCATCTAAGATAAATTTAGGACATGACATGGCCTTCATCTTCCACATTTACATGCCACTTCTGTTGAGTTGCCTTGAATCAAAAAGAGACTTTGTTTGGAAGACACATCTGGTGGTTATCACATAAGTGATATGCTTTAGTTCACCCACCCATTGGTTTGGGGAGCTTTGGTAAGTCCCACGCTATAGGATGTTTCCACCTCCATCACTGGAAAAAGGAACATTGGGTCTTACCTGTGAGATGTTTGTTTTCAGCGATGTAGGTGGAAATATCCTCCCCACCCAGAACTGAGGAGGCTGTTTCCCTTGGCTGTGCAAGGGTGGTTGTTACTAAGTTAGTTATTTTTAGTTTGACTTTATGATAGTTTCTATTGATTATACTTAGATTTGCATTAAATGCTCTCTGAGTTTGTTTTCTATCCTCAGCTGTATTATTGACTGAGGGATGGTGGGGGTTGCTCCCTCTGGTGGCGACGCCTTCAAGTCTGTTTTTCCTGCCAATTTCGGAGCAAGAGATGGAATCAACCCACGTTATAGGATGTTTCCATCTCCATCGCTGAAAACGAACATCTCATAGGTAAGACCCAATGTTCCTTTTTTTTTTAGTGGTCTCAGGGTGCTACAAGATTCCTTTGCATACTGTTGGGCATTCTTTGATTGTGATTTCCTGCATGGCAGAGGGTTGGACTTGATGGCCCTTGTGGTCTCATCCAACTCCATGATTCTATGATTTTATTGTTATAAGGTTATGAGTGTGTTATCCCTGAGTGGGTTTTCATGCCAGGGTCTGGCCCAAACAACACCATTGTCCATTGCCTTCTGAGGCTGGGAAAATGGACTTCCTAGTGCCTATGCCTTGTTTTCTGCTAGCACATGTCCTCAGATTTAATATACCATAGACTTACACCAGCCACCTATATGCCCACAGCTTATGTGTGTGTGTGTGTGTGTGTATTCCAAAAAAGCAAAAAACAGAAACAGAAAAAAACAACAACACAAAACTGTGATTTTACTATTTTATACAGGAGACTCCATTTTACTATGCCATTATATTTTATGTGACTTGAGCTTCCATGGATTTGGTATCCATGCAAAGGCATTAAACCAACTCCAGTTCATATCGAGGGCCCACTATACTATTTAAAATTTAGGTTTGTGTTCCTTTGACAGATCCTTTTTGTGGAGAAGATTCTCTCCTCGAAATTAGATACCAGAGGGCTATCCTTGCCAAGCCCTCTGTTCCCATTTCATGACTCCTTAATCAGCAGTTCATTCAGCCGGGAGAACCCTCAGCCTTCATACTGGTTGATGATAGTCTGTTACATGGAGTTGGGGTGATTTTTGAAGCCTCTAGACTAGTTCATCCTCAGATGAAATCAGACTTAATTCTGACCACAGGCCCTGTTAACACAGAGTGCATCCACGCTTCTGCATGGACTCACCAATGTCTGCGAGGTAAAGGTTAATCCAGTGTCTTCTTTGCCTAACCATGGGATTAGTCTTATTTTACACAGGTGCACAGATGTTCCAGTAAAGAATTGCACATTGTTGTGAAATATTAGTTGGAGGTCAGACATTAACATTCCTCTTTCAGAGCGGTAAGTCTTAATTGCTACACGTGAAATCACCTTAATATCACCTTCATTGCTATACCCAGTTGACAAGGTGATCAGTGATAGGCTGGAAGTTGCCATGGGTTCCAGATTAGATCAGGTTCTATTCTGATTGATCACATCATCCACCATAATCCACTTTTTAGACAAGTTCTCATTGACTGCTTCAAGTTTTCAGGGGCTGACCTGCTATAGTCCATCCAAGATGACATTAAAAGGGACTAAGACCCAACATGGTTATAAGGCAGGTGTCAGCCATCACGTCGGTTCTGCTCCATACAAGAGCAGCTAGAATGGCGGCCATCCTCACATTAATAGGTTATTGAGGAGAGTTTCCAACAGGGCCAGCCCACCAGACATCGTTTTCCATCTTGGGATGAACACGGTCTTAAAGGCACTGACGGTTGGGCCGATCAAGTCCCTTTGGGAGGCCTCCCTCAAACACTCTCCTTCAAGGTCATCCTCATGGCCATTACCTCCGCCAGATGGGTGTCAGAGCTGGGGCCCTGTCGATACGTAAAGGCTTGTATATTTTTAGGCCAGTCTCAGTATGCCTTCATCCAGACCCTACCTTCATGCCTAAGGTCAACTCAGCCTTTCAGGTATCGTAGGACATTCTCCTGCCTTCGTTCTGCCCCAATCCTAAGAAGGACTTGGAAAAGACCTGGCACACATTGGATGTGCACAGAGCCCTCAAAATCTACAACAAGAGGACTTCAACCTTAAGGTCATCTGAGATGTTGTTCATTTCCTTTCTCCCAGGCTCTTTGGGGTGCAAGGTATCTGCCTCGACTCTGAGTAGGTGGATCAGGTCTTGTATTCAAAAGAGCTACTGAACTCTTGATCTCTCTCCACCCGAGGGGGTGATGGTGCACTCAACCAGGAGTGCATGAACCTCTACGGCCCTGGCCACTAGCGCCTCCCTGTCAGACATTTGCAGGGCGGCCACATGGAAGTCGCCTTCGACCTTCATAAGACATTACAAGCTGGACGTGTCTCAGTCTGCTGAGGCGTTGTCATGTCTCCAGAGCATCTTTGGTGCTCTTGAGACATATATTTAGTTGAGATTATATTAGACTTTCTATGTATTAGTTTAGGAGGGGAAATAGAGTTCTACAGCTTTAAGAAAGGCAAGGATTGTGGGAAATCCCAGGGTTTTATACTGTCTCCCTCTAGCTAGTTTCAGTTGTGTAGTAAGATTTCAGCCAAGTCAGACCTGGAGAGAATATTTTACTTTGACAAACATAAGTCCACAGAAGAAAAAAGATAAAACCCACAAAAAAGAGAGAACAAGGTATTTAAGAAAGACTATTGAAAGAGAAGAGATCAGTTTCATGTCTTTGTGTTTATAACCAGTAAATCTTTTGAAAACTTAAGAAATTTGTGGACAAGTCTTTTGTTCAGGCTGTGTTCCTAGGAGCCAGAGGCCTTACTACACCCAAAGTCTATAGCATTGCTCTTGGGACAAAACAGGCGTCATTTGTAAGGAGGGTCCTCCAACAGATTGTGTCAGGGGCTAGTCTCCTAGCAGCACTTCCCTCCCAGTTCGAGAGGGCTTTTGTAAATCCCAGAATACAGGAGGTTAGGACCCTGTCTGCTGGGAAAACGAACGTTGGTACTTACCCGTGATACATTCATTTCCAGCAGACGAGGGTCCTAGCATCCTGCCCTCCCGGGTGTTGCCTGCGGCCACTGACCCTACTTGTTGGTGAACCTGCCTTGTTCTTCCTGTTGCTGGATTGGTTTTCTGAGTTCTGGTTTGCTCTTTGACTAGTTTTTCTAAGGTGTTCTAGTTAACCCTTAGCTGATGTTACTAAAGTTCAGTTCCTTGATTTACCTTACTAGTCGTTTGGCTTGTTATTGACTGAGGCCCAGGGGGGTTAGCTCCTCCCTATATAGGGCCCGGTCTTTTGTTTATTGTCCCTGCCTACAGGAGCGAATAGGAGGAGCTTAACCCAGAATACAGGATGCTAGGACCCTCGTCTGCTGGAAATGAACGTATCACGGGTAAGTACCAACGTTCGTTTTCTGTCTGTTCCTCTTCCAGAACCAGAAGCTCCAGGTGGAGAACCAGCGCCTGAGGGAGGAGACCCAGAGCCTGGCCCTGGAGAACCAGGAGCTCCGCCTCCGACTGGGGCTGCTGCCTCTGCAGTGCAGTCCAGAGAGGCACGAGGGACCCAGCACCCCAGCCCTGCTCAAGGTGAGTGGGAACCCCTCACACCCGGGCCAACGGGATGATGGGCGCTTCTTTCCCCTCCCATTGAAACTGCCGTTCTTCCTCCCGCAGGTGGAGATGCTGGAGCCCCAGGACAAAGAGGAAGGAAACGAGGAGGAAGAGGAAGCATCGGGGAATGATGGGAAGGGGGTCCCCGCCACATTGAGCCCAGCGCCCGGGTCCGCTGAGTCCGCAGCACTTGGCCAACGTGTTCCTCTGCAGCAGGGACAGACCCGGGCGACGCGCGCCAGAATGGGGATGGCGCCATTGGCCTCCTCCCTCCTCCTCCCATGGATCCTTTGGACCCTCCGGATGCTTCGGATGTTGAGGTGAGCATTCGAACCCAGGGTTTGGGAAAGGGGTCCCTAGAGGCCCAGCTAGCCTGGCCCACCCTTCTGCCATGCAGGAATACATAGAATAAGTAAGTACGAATGGACCACTTAGCCTCCTGACATGCAGGAATACATAGAATAAGTAACTCAGTACAAATGGACCATTTAGGCTTGTGCCATGCAGGAATACATAGAATGCCATGCAGGAAGTCAATATGAATATAATAATATTGATTAATTTTGATATCGTCTCCGTTTCCAGTCTGACCTCCTTCTGGGCCTTCTGGACAGCCTGGACCTGGACCTCTTCCTCCGCTGCCCTCTGGACCTCGGGCCGTCCTGCCTTGACCCTCTGCTGGCTGTTGACCATTCGCCACCGGCGCCGCTGGAGGGAGATGCATCCGCTTTACGAACCGCCCAGGTTCCCTCTCTGGGGCTGGTGCCACCGCGGCTGGCGGCCATTAATGAACTGATCCACTTCGACCACGAATACACCAAGCCCTTCTTCCTCAAGGAAGAGGAAGAGGATCCGGCGCCGGAAGTAAAGGAGGAAGAGGAAGGGCTGCCTTTGCCATCCTCCGCGGTGGAGGACCTGGGCCTCTCAGGTCTCCTCCTCTTCTCGGAGGCCGGCGACTCCGGGTACAGAGGGTCCCCCTGCTCCCCCTTCAGCGACTTGGAGGATGACTACGGAGGACTCGGGTGGGGGCAGGAGGAGGCTTTCGCCGCGGAGCTCTTCCCGCAGCTGGTCAGCATCTGAGGAATGTGCCGCGCCCACGTTGGTAGCCATATTGGAGTCCATGTTGGAGTCCTCACTGGTGTCCCTTTTGGCATCCATTTTGGAGTCCCATTTGGCGTCCATATTGGGATCTCCGTTGGCGTCCATATTGGTGTCTCCATTGGTGTCCATATTGGCGTTTCCATTGGCATCCATATTGGTATCTCCATTGGCATTCATGTTGGGGTCCATACTGGCATCTCCATTGGCGTCCATATTTGGCGTCTCCGTACACGTCCATATTGGCGTCCCCATTGGCATCCATATTAGCATCTCCGTTGGTGTCCATATTGGCGTCTCCGTCCTCAGCCCAAAAGGAGAACCCGTTTCCCCTCCGGACCCCCCAGTCTCTCTCCTTTGCCCCCCCAAAAAGCGCCGTTTCCTCCCCCGCCAAGTGTTTCCGCGATGTTGCTTCCACACAAATATTGCGCAGTTTCTGTCGCCGTTCACCAAAATCATGGGGGGGTCTCAATGTGTTACTTAGGGATGTGTAAATAAGAATAATAATACTATTAAATTGGTCAAAAGATGTAAAGTAAGAAGATGCTTATGGAAATGGGGTTTATATTTTTATTTCCCTGCCTCTGGTGTATTTAATCATCTGTGCAATTAAAAATGTGACACAAACGAACCCGGCTGCCTTCCTGATCTTCTTAATGCCAAAGGATCATATTGGCCTCGTCTGCTGCAGCGTCACAGCAATGGCTCAGGCCTGACGATCTGAGTGGATCCGAACCCCGAACCTCTCCTCCACCGCAGTCTTGGGAGTCCATTGTGAAAATGGCCGCTTGCGGTTCAGGAAGGGAGGTGCAGGACTGGAACCCATGACCCAGGAAGGTCAAGGGACTGGGCAGGAAATTGCCCCCTCCTTTCCTTCCTGCTTTCCTTCTACCTATCTGTCCATCCCTCACTTCCTCCCTGCTTCCATCCATCCATTTGTTCACCCATCTTCCCTCCCTCCACTTTCTTTTCCTCCCTTCACTCTCGTCTTCCGCTTCCCTTCCTTTCTTCTTATCCATCCATCTTCTTTTTCCTCTTTCCCTCCCTTCTTCCTTCCTACTTTTCTCCCATCCGTCTACCCTCCACTTTCTTATTTTCTCTTCCCCTTTCTTTCCTCCAATCCATCCATCCCCCCACTCTTGTTTCCTTTTCCCTCTTCTCCTTCCCCTTTATTTCCCTTCCTGCTTTCCCACTATCCATCCATCTGCTCTTCCCTTCTTCCTTTCTCTTTTCCTCCCACATCCTCCACTTTTTTCTCTTCCTTCTCTTCTTCCCCTTTCCTTCCTTTCTTCCTATCCATCCATCCACTCCTCTTTTCCTTCATTCCTTCCTCCTTTCCTCCCATCCATCCGTCCTTCCTCTTTTTTTCTCTTCCTCCCCTTTCCTTCCTTTCTTCCTATCTCTCCATCCATCTGCTATTTTTCTTCCTTCCTCCTTTCCTCCCATCCATCCTTCCACTTTTTTCTCTTCCTTCTCTTCTTCCCCTTTCCTTCCTTTCTTCCTATCCATCCATCTGCTCCTCTTTTCCTTCATTCCTTCCTCCTTTCCATCCATCCTTCTTCCTTCCTTCCATTTTCAGCCCACCAAAATGCAGGAGCAGACGACCTGGTCCTCCATTTTCACGCTTGAAGAGTGGCACCTGTTCTGCGTTTGTGCGACAGCAAACGACAAATCGCCATTTCCAAAAACAACTGCAACTCCCATCAACCCCAATAGCCAGCAAAGATGGACGCTGGGCCTCGCAGAACACCACAGCCCCCCCCCCCATTGTGAGACGTAAATGCAACGCCGTAATGCCACTCGACCATTTTAGTATTCCACAAGGCAACAAACGGCGGTGAGTTCCTGGTGTGAATGGTGGTGGCCAAAATGGCGGCGACGGCACTTTTGGAAAAGAAAAATATGTGCGCAAAGGACAGCCTCCGAAACCTGGGTCTCCTCTCAAAACGAAGAGAGAGTCAGATGGCGCATAGTTTCCCCGTAAAAAACATGTCCGTCACACGTGGCCCTCCGAACCGTGACTGTTCCTATATGGCGTTTTTGGGAGCTTTCGCACTCGGGTTTTAGTCTCATAGCTCCATCTCTTCCTCGGCGGAGGGTCCGTCCGCAGGGTTGGCGTAAAGGAGCAGATGAGGAGGATGCGGTGATGTCCGCGCCGGTGTCCGCAACAAACCCCTTTTGCCGTCAGCCATTTTGGATCCCAGCAATCCGGGGAGGGGCTTCCAAAGGACCAGCTCCATTGAGGGGCGGCTCCTGGAGGAAAAAGAGGGAGACATGGGTGACTCCATTTTGTCGCTCTGTATTCAAGATGGCTGCCGCTGCCGTGCAATGAATGCAGCCCCACTCACATGGACTCTATGATCTTCTTCGTGAGGCCACCCTCGAAGTCGCGCCTGAGGCCATTCATGAGTGTGTCCGAAAGGACCAAGGTGGGCAGGACAGAGCTGGACCGCCCCGCAATGACGGTGTCTGCTTCATCCGCACCGCTGCCATCGTCATCGTCAATTATTCTGGAAGAGAGGAAGAAAATGGAGGCCGTTGTCGCAATCACGGTGCCCGACGCAAACAGCGTCTCCTTGGTGCCGCCCGGTACGTACCTCTCCTCGATTTCGTGCAGCCTCCGATGCGCGGCGTCCTCCTCTTCCTCTGCGACGATGGGGGTCTCCCCCAGCGTGTCCTCCATGTCCTCCCAGGGTGCATTCTCCATTGCGGGTCTGGAGGGTTCGGCGCCGCTGGTGCACACTGCATCAGCGTCAACATGGTGGGCGTTGGTAGTCTCAAGGGCCGAAGGAAGGTTCACCATCGCAGCCTCTGTCAGACGCTTCTTGGGGAGGGGGACCCTGCGCAGAAAGAGGTAAAATGGCGGATCTTGCACTCAGGACTTGGTTCTCCCACCTGTGAACCATGGATCTGTGAACCATCTTCCAGGCCTTCAGGACTAGAACTCCCAGGAGCCTCAGCCACTGCCGCCCATGGCCAATAATTCTGGGAGATGGAGTCCAGAACAACAAGTATTGGTCTCTAATGAAAGTGATCCTTTTTCTTCCAGGCCTTTTGGACTACAACTCCCAGGAGCCTCAGCCATTTGCAGCAATGGCCAGGAATTCTGGGAGTTGGAGTCCTAAAAAAACTTGGAGCCTGGAAGCCGTTTCTCTAACGGCAGTAATTTCGAAATTTAGGTCTTCCAAGCCATTCAGACTCTGACTCCCAGAAGCCTCAGTATGTGGTCAGGGATGATGGGAGATGGAGTCCAAAACACCAATGACTGGGGACCATTGATCTCAGAGGGGTGAGGGGGGATCGCTGCCATTAGATCAATGGTTCCCAGTCCTTATGGTTTTGAATTCCATCTCCCATCATTCCTGACTGTAGGCCCAGGTGTCTGAGGCTGCTGGGAGTTGGAGTCCAAAATTACATAGAAGACCAAAGCTTGGTAATAGCTGCCATTAGACCAATGCTTCCCAGACCTTGTTGTTTTGGACTCCAATTCCCATCATTCCTGTCACAGGTGCCTGAGGCTGTTGGGAGTTGTAGTCCAAAAGGCCTGGAAGAAGACAAAAGCTTGGGGATAGCTTCCATTGGAATGTAATGATTATTGGACCAAATGGCTCCCAGGCTTTGGTCTACCTTTGAGTGTTTTGGACTCCATTTCCCAGCATTCCCTGCCACTGTCGCCAATGGCTGAGGCTCCTGGGAGTGCGAGTCCAAAAGCCCTGGAGGGAGACCAAGGATGGCTGCCATTAGACCAATGTGTCCCTGACGTTAGCGTTTTGGACTCCATCCCCCATGATCCCATCCTATAGGCCCAGGCGCCTGGGGCTGCTGGGAGTTGTAGCCCAAAGGCCTTCCTGACTCACCCTTCGGGCTGGGCCTCCATTTTGTGCTTCCTCGCCTCTCTGAAGGCCCTGAAAGAGAGACGCAGAGAAAGGGATGAGTCCCACGGACAGACGCGTGTCTCCGCAGAACGTGTGAATAGGGTGAATTTCCGTGTTCACGTGCCTACCGTGTCCGGGGGGTCCGCCAGGGGCGTCCGGGGAGCCCTGGCATCGGGGCTGGAGGACAAGGGGATGACCCGGGCAGCAGGGCCAAGGGGACACGCGTCGCCATCCCCGAAGACGCGTGTCGGGCGACGCGTGGGAAGGCGCTTCTTGCGTGCAAAGAGCGGCCCTAAGGACGGAACCCAGGAGCAGGAACAGCAGCAGAGGCGCTCCTTCGCTCTTCTTCCGAGGGCCCCGAAAAGCATGCTGGGTAGCGTAGTCATCCGCCCAGTGCGGGGGGCGTGGCCACGCAGAGCTAGCACGAAAGGCACGCCGGGAAATGTAGTCCTAAAGGGAAATGGATGAGAGACACAGAGAGGCGCGGCTCGAGCAAAGGCCACCGGAGGGCGCCAGAGGACAGCGATGCCGCTGCTTTCCCTCTCTATGTTTATTATTGTTATTGTTATTATTATTATTGTGTCCCCACTTAAATTGTCATTTCATTATCACAGTCATTATTATGATTATTGTTATGCCATCACTAAAATTACGACTCTATCATTATTATTATTATTATGTCATCACTTAAATTGGGGCTTTATTATTAGTATTATTGTTAATATTATATCGCCATTTAAATATAATAATAATAATAATAATGATGATAATAATAACAGAAGGATAACATTCAATAACATTCAAGGGATAACATGAAAATAATAATGTCAGCACTTAAATTGGGCCTCTGTTATTATTATTATTATTATGTCAAATTGGGGCTTTATTATTATTATTTATAGTAATTATTATTATTTTTATAGTTATTATTATTAGTAGTAGTACTTATTATTATTTATTTATTATAGTAATCATTATTTATTATAATTATTATTTATAGTAATTATTGTTATTGTTATTTATAGTTATTATTATTATTTATTATAGTTATTATTATTTATAGTAATTATTATTTATTATTAAGTATTATTATAAATAACATTTAAATATAATTATAAATATTAAACAGGGACTGAACACACAAACACAGAGCCCTTATTTCCTCTCCTCCCCTTCCCTTTCTTTCACACTCCTCCTTTCCCTCCTCCTCATCCTTCCCTTCTTCTTTCGGGTAATAATTTCGAGGGAGGGGTCTCCTTCCTCTCCTCCTCCTTTTCCTCCTTCTTTCTCTCTTCCTGAGGGATATCATGGAGGGCGCCAGCAGGAATCACAAGGTAGTCAGCACCCCCCTGTGCCCCCTCCCCTTTCCTTCCTTCCTTCCCTGGAACGATCCCCGATTTCCACGGTCCTTCAGCCGGGACTAATGGGGGCCCAATGGCAGGAAGAGGCCCGAGGGACGCCCCCAAAAAGGGACCCCTAAAGGGCACCCCTCCCTCCCTCCTTCAACCCATCCTTCTATCCATCCATCTATCGTTCCTTCCAGCCAGCCATCAATCCCTCCATTCTTCCATCTATCTATACATCTGTTCTATCTATCTATCTATCTATCTATCTATCTATCTATCTATCTATCATCTATCTATCCATCCATCCTCCCATCCATCCATCCATCCATCCATCCTTCCTTCCTTCCTTCCTTCCTTCCCTCCCTCCCTCCCTCCCTCCCTCCCTCGCTGTTTCTACCTTCCTTCCTGTATCATCCTTCCACACTTCTTCCCTTCCTTTTCTCCTTCCTTCCTTCCCTTTTGGGGGTATTTTGGGGGGGCCTTAGGTGTGAGGGACCCCCAACTCTTCCAGGGATGGAGGGGCAGCCATTGATTCTGAAGAAAGAGAAAGAAAAGGAAGAGAAGGAGAGGAGACCCAGGAAGGTGAGAGGAAGAAAGAAAGGGAAAGGACTGGAGAAAGGGTGAGAGAAAAAGAGAGAGAGGAGGATGAAGAAAGAAAGGAGATGAAAAAAGAAAGAGACAAAAGTTGGAAGAGAGAGAAAGGGAGAGAGAGAAAGAGGGAGAAAACAGAGAAAGAAAGAACGAAAGAAAGAAAGTGGGGGAAAGAAAGAAAGAAGGACAGAGATAAAAGTAGAAAGAGAGAGAAGGAGAGGGAAAGAAAGAAAGAGGGAGAATGAAAGAGAGAGAAAATAGAGAAAGAAAGGGAGCAGGAGAAAGAGAGAAAAATAAAAGCAGAAAAGAAGGGAGATAGAAAAGGGGAAGGATAAAGAGAGTGAGAGAGCAAAAAAAGCAGAAAGGGAGAAAAAGGACAGTCCAGCAAGGAGCGTTGGCCGCGGCGCAACAGACATCGTGAGTATCCAGCGACCCCCAGAACTGACCCACAAGTGACCAGGTTACGGCAAAATGTGCCCTAGAAGTGACCGACGGACCTCGGGAGTGACCGATGGACATCGCCGGAGGTGACCACAAGCATCAGAAGTGACCAGTGGGCACCAGAGGTGTCCAGTTTGCACAAGAAGAGCCCTTTCTGTGACCATCAGAAGTGACCAATGAGCCCAGAAGGTGCCAAGTGACCATCGGAAGTGACCAATGAGCTCGAAAGGTGCCAAGTGACCATCAGGAGTGACCAATGAGCCCAATAGCCGGATGGACATCATAAGTGCCCCAGTTTGTGCCATGCCAGTGCCAACAAGCGTAGAAGGTGTCCAGTTAGCATTCCCAGTCTGCACCAGTGGCACCCAGTGAGCATTAAAAGGTGCTCCAGAAGTGCGCATGGGAATGCCGTGGCCGCCATTGACACTGATGGCGCCGGACTCACGTAATTCGCCGTTGTGCGTCTTGTGTCCCTGGCAGGGATTGCATTCCTGGGATCATCCAGGAGTCATGAGACTGGAGCACAGCGCATGGCAGACTGCAGCCTGCGGCGAAGAAATTGCGGCATGGCTTTGAAATGCCTTTGAGAGGGAAGCGAATCCGTTTGATTAAAAACAAATAGAGAAGCATAACAAAAGTTAAAAGGAGGAATGCGCAATGAAGGATGGCACAAAGACAAAAGCAACGCTCCTTAATGTCTCCCTCGAAAGGGAAGTCCTTCAGGTCTTGGAACAGAAGAGTTTGGACACCGTTCCCCAACAATGCAAATATGTGTGTGTGTGTGTGTGTGTGTGTGTGTATATATTAGTGTGCATTAAGATGTATATTAATATAGATATCTGTTGCACAAAGGTGTTGGACTTTAAATTGTGTTTTGAATTGTGTGTTTACATGTGTGTGTGTGTGTGTGTGCGTATATATATCTGTATTAAAATATATGTCTGTACGTGTGTGTGTGTGTGTATATCTGTATTAATATATGTGTGCGTGTGTGTATTAACATATGTGCGTGTGTGTATATATATATATATCTGCATTAAAACATGTTTGTATGTGTGTATGTGTATATATATATATTTCTGTATTAACATATGTGTGTGAATATATATACACACACACATATATATGTATTAAAATATATGTCTGTATGTGTGTGTATATATTTATATTTCTGTATTAATATATGTGTGTGTGTATATATATATATATATATATGTACATCTGTTTTAAAATATATGTCTGTCTGTCTGTGTATATATACATATATATATATATATATATTTCTTTATTAATATATGTGTGTGTGTGTTTATTAACATACATATATGTATTAAAATATAAGTCTGTATGTGTGTGTGTGTGTATATATATATATATATATTTCTATATTAATATATGTGTGTGTGTGTATTAACATATGTGTGTGTGTGTATATATATATATATCTGTATTAAAATATGTCTGTATGTGTGTACATATATATATATCTGTATTAATATATGTGTGCGTGTGTGCGTGTGTGTGTGTGTATATAATGTTTATTTATATACCGCTTTTCCAAATTAGATCAAAGCAGTGTACAACAGGTAGGACAATACAAAGTCAAAATAAAACATAACAGGCCTCTCTTTCCCTCAAGATGGTTGTCGGAAGGAGGGCTTTTTCTTCGTTCAGGCAGGCAGTTGGAGCTAGCCTGCCTCTCTCTCCCCAATATACCTGTATTAAAATATATGTCTATGTGTGTATATATTTATATATATATTTCTTTATTAATATAACTGTGTGTGTGTGTTTATTAACACACACATACATATACATATATATATATATATATATGGATTAAAATATATGTCTGTATGTGTGTATATATATATTTCTGTATTAATATATATGTGTGTGTATTTACATATATATATATATATGTATTAAAATATATGTTTGTGTGTATATATATTTATATATATACAGTGGTCCCCCGGGTTACGAAATTAATTCGTTCCGCTGCCCTTTTCGTAACCCGGAAGGCTTTCGCAAGCCGAATTGCCATAGGCGCTAATAGCGAAAGCCGCTTTTTGGTGCGAAATAGCGCCGAAAAGCACCAAAAGTTTTTTCGTAACCCGAAAAAACTTTCGTAACGCGGAACAGTTTTTTTAAATTATTTTTTTTCGTAACCCGGGAATTTCGTAAGGCGGCGCATTCGTATCCTGGGGTACCACTGTATATATATATATATTTCTGTATTAATATATGTGTGCGTGTGTGTATATATATATATACACACACACACAAACATATATATATATATACATATATATGTGTGTGTGTGTGTTTCTGTATCAATAGATGTATATAGAAGTCTGTGTCTGTGAGTCAAAATACTATTTTTCAGGAGGATGCAAATGCAATTGATTATGGGGCGAACTTGTTTTCTATGTATTCATATATAGATCGATCGATCGATATAGATATACGTTTATCTATACAGTTTGTCTCAGAATAGTATTTAATGATGGCGGTCTCTCTCTCTCTCTCTCTTCTTCCTTCCTTCCTTCCTCCTCCCTGACCGCTGTTCCATTCCTCTCTTCCAGCTGCCCTCCTTCGCCCTCTTCTGCGCCGTCTGTGCCGCTGGCATCGGAGGCACCTTCCAATACGGATACAACATCTCCGTCATCAATGTGCCGACGGAGGTAAGGACGCTCTTTGGAGCGCCACCCGGAGCAGATACATAAATCCACGCCAGGCGGTATTGCGCACGCGAAACGTACGCTCACCATCTCCGTTTCACAGGAGATCCACCACTTCCTGAATGCAACGTGGGCGTTGCATTACGCATCCTAACTCAGTCCCGGGAGACTGACCCTCCTCTGGTCCACCATCGCCTCTGTCTTCTCCCTTGGAGGAGTCTACGGAGCCCAGGCAGGTGGCGCGATGGCCATGCGACTCGGATGGTTAGCCACAGCGCAATCCCTCCCTCTCTCCCTCCCTCCCTCCTTCTCCTTCCTTCCTTCCTCTCCCTCCAATCCTTCCTTCCTTCCTTCCTTCCAGCTTCTCTCCTTATCCTTCCTTCCTTCCTTCCTTCCTTCCTTCCTTCCTTCCTTCCTTCCCCCTTCTCTATTTATCCTGCCTTCTTCCTTCCTCCCTTCCTTCCTCGTCTATACTTATCCTTCCTTCCTTCCTTCCTTCCTTCCTTCCTTCCTTCCTCCTTCTCTACTTATCCTTCCTTCCTCCTTTTCTCCTTCCTTTCTTGTTTCCTTCCTTCCCCCTTCTCTACTTATCCTTCCTTAGTTCCTTCCTTCCTTCCTTCCTTCCCCCTTCTCTACTTATCCTTCCTTCCTTCCTCCCTTCCTTCCCCTCTTATCTACTTATCCTTCCTTCCTTCCTTCCTTCCTTCCTTCCTTCCTTCCTTCCTTCCTTCCTTCCTTCCTTCCCCTTCTCTACTTATCCTACCTTCCTTCCTTCCTTCCCCCTTCTCTACTTATACTTCCTTCCTTCCCCCTTCTCTATTTATCCATCCTTCCCTGGTGGCACAGTGGTTAAATGCCTGTACTGCAGCCATTCACTCAAAACCACAAGGTTGCGAGTTCAAGACCAGCAAAAGGGCCCAAGCTCGACTCAGGCTTGCATCCTTCCGAGGTCGCTAAAATTAGTACCCAGACTGTTGGGGGCTAATTAGCTTACTTGCTGTTCACCGCTATGATCTTTGGAATAGCGGTATATAAATAAAACAAATTATTATTATTATTATTATTAATTATTCCTTCCCCTCTTCTCTTCTTATACTTCCTTCCTTCCTTCCTTCCTTCCCCCCTTCTTTATTTATCCTCCTTCCTTCCTTTCTTCCTCCCCCTTCTCAACTTATCCTTTCTTCCTTCCTTCCTTCCTTCCCCTTATCTCCTTATCCATCCTTCCTTCCTTCCCCTCTTCTCTACTTATCCTTCCTTCCTTCCTTCCTTCCTTCCTTCCTTCCTTCCTTCCCCTTCTCTACTTATCCTTCCTTCCTTCCTTCCTTCCATCCATCTCTCTTTACTGTCCTTCGCTCCCTCCCTTCTTTGTGTAGAGTCCCCAGTAGTTGCGACTGAGGTACATCTTCCCTTCCTCTTCGTCTTCCACCTAACCATTCCTTTTCCTCTTCCTCTTCCTTCCCAGGTGTCAGAACCCTTCTCACACCAGGAAGGTGGCCCTGCTAAACAACAACTTCCTGGCCATCCTGGCGGCCATCTTGATGGGCCTCAGCTTCCGCACCGGACTCTATGAGCTTATCATCCTCCAACGCTTCCTCATCGGCGTCAACACGGGTGAGTGGGATCGGCACCTGGGACCCAGCCCGAGGCGACAGTCAGTCCGTGAGTGACCGCTGCTTCTGTCCATCCAGGGGTCGGCCTCTGCTTCCAGCTGCTCTACATCGGGGAGTCTGCCCCGAAGTACCTTCGCGGGGCAGTGGCCATGGGCAGCTCCATCTTCCTGACCGGAGGCATCCTGATTGGTTAAGTGGTCAGACTCAAGTGAGTGACTGAGGGTCAAGGTGGCGGTCAAGGGGTCAAGGGCAGCCGCTGACCCTTCCTCTTCCTCTTCCTCCGCAGGGAGCTCCTGGGGCGGAAGGGAGATGGCCGCTGCTGCCGTCCACCTGCTGCCTGCCAGCCGTCCTCCAGCTGCTGACCCTCCCCTGGTTCCCGGAAAGCCCCTGCTTCCTCTTCCTCGACCGGCAGGAAGAAGGGAAGTGCCTGCGAGGTGAGGGCAGGAAGAGGAAGCGGAAGAAGGGGCACACACAACTTCCTCACCTGCCCTTCCCTTCCTCCCTTCCTGGAAAAGGAAGCGTCCAAGTTCAGCTTAACTCAGCTCTATGTTCTTCCCTTCCTACTTTCTTTCCTTCCTCTGTCCTTCCTACTCTCTCCTTCCTTCCTTTTGTTCCTTTATACTTCCTTCCTTCTTGCATCCTTCCTAATCTCCCCTTCCTTCCTTCGTGCTTCCTTCCATCCTTCCTATTCCTTCCACCTTCCTTCCTACTCCTCATTCCTTCCTTCCTCTGTTCTTCTCTCCTCTCCCCCTTCTCTCTTCTTCCTGTCCTTCCTTCCTACTCTCTCCCTCCTTCCTTCCTTCCTTCTATCCTCCCTCCCTCCTTCCATCTCTTTTTCCTTCTTGTCTCCTCCCTCCCTCCCTCCTCCCTCCCTCCCTCCCTCTCCTTCTTTACTTCTCCCTTCTCTCCTTCCTTCCACCGTCCTTCCTTCCTTCTTTCTTTCCTTCCTTCTCCCCTCCCTCCCTCCCTCCCCCTCTTCCTTCTCCTTCTCTCCTCCCTCCCTACTTCATCTTTTTCCTTCTCTCTCCTTCCTCCCTTCTCCTTCCTTCCACCTTCCTTCCTTCTTCCCTCCCTCCCTCCCTCCCTTCCCCTCTTCCCTCTCCTTCTTTCCTTCTCTCCTTCCTTCTCATCTCCCTCCTTCCATCTATTTTTCCTGCTCTCCTTTCTCCCTTCCTTTTTCTTCCCTCCCTCCCTTCCGTCTTCCATCCTTCCTTCCCTCTACTGCCTCCCTCCCTCTCCTTCCTTCCTCCCTTCTCCTTACTTCCACTTTCCTTCCTTCTCTCCTTCTTCCCTCCCTTACTCCCTTCCCCTCTTCCCTCTCCTTTCCTTCTCTCCTTTCTCCCTTCCTTTTTCCTCCCTTCCTTCCTCCCTTCCTTCTTCCATCCTTCCTTCCCTCTATTTCCTCCCTCCCTCCCTCCCCTTCCTTCCTTCCTTCCTTGATCTCTTCCTGATAGCACTGCGCTTCTTCAAAGGCGCTTGGGACTCTGAGTGCGAAATGGCGGACATCCGTGGGGAGTGCCAGGCGCTGGGCATGCAGGAGGCCAAGCGTCCATAGCAGCTCTTTACTGACTGAAGATTGCGCTGGCAGCTCCTCGCCATAGTCTTCATGACCATGGGACAGCAGCTCAGCGGCATCAACGCGGTGAGAGACAAAACGCGACCGTCATTTTTTTACGCAGATCTACTTCTACCCCAGTTACGTCTTCGAGGAAGCGGGGATCCCACGTGAGAAGATCCCTTACGTGACGCTGGGGACGGGGGCCTGTGAGTGCCTCACTGCCCTCACATGCGCCATTCCTGTGCAGGGTGGTTTTTGCACACGAAGAAAATGCACACTTTCTCTTCTTGTTCATAGGGCTTCCTGATCGAGTCGATGGGGTGCAGGGCCCTGATCCTGGGGGCTACTTGCTGATGACCCTCTGGTGCGCCATCCTTACCGTCTCCCTCAACTTACAGGTTCGAACGCAAACAAAATGGCCGCCGACTGCGTAAGATTCGCGCCTGACAAGGCCTATGGCAGATGTGGAGCGGAGGGAAGGTTAGTGGTCACTCTGGGGACGGGAAGGGACCCCCAAAACCCCCAAAACCTCCTTTACGGCCAGAGACACCCCCCCCTCATTCCTAATATAGGTCCATTGGTGGGCCCCTTACCTCAGCATGGATGGCCTGCGTCTTCGCCTTCATCCTCAGCTTCGGACTCGGACCTGGTAAGGATTGCACGCAGCGGCGTTACATTTTTTACGTCGCAGTGGTTTGGGTTCAATCCACATTTCGTTGTATCCAGAAAAGTTGGAAGTTGCTCTTCCAAAAGTAATTTCTAGTAGTTGGAGGCCATAAACTTGAATAATTACTCTTCCTAAAGTAATTTGTAGTGACTGGATGCCATAAACCTAGGATAGTTACTCTTCCTGAAGTAATTTATATTGGTAGGAAGTTATAAACTTGGGTAATTACTCTTCCTAAAGTAATTTGTAGTGACTGGATGCCATAAACCTGGGATAGTTACTCTTCCTGAAGTAATTTATATTGGTAGTAAGTTATAAACTTGGGTAATTACTCTTCTTAAAGTAATTTGTAGTGACTGGATGCCATAAACCTGGGATAGTTACTCTTCCTGAAGTAATTTATATTGGTAGGATGTCATGAACGTGGAAAGTTATTCTTCTAAAAGTAATTTCTAGTGACTAGGATGCTGTAAACTTGAGATAATTACTTTTCTGAAAGTAATTTATATTGGTAGGATGCCATAAAGTTGGGATAGTTACTCTTCCTAAAGTAATTTATATTGGTAGGATGTCATGAATGTGGGTAATTACTCTTCCTAAAGTAATTTGTATTGGTAGGAGGTTATAAACTTGGATAATTATTTTTCCTAAAGTAATTTATATTGGTAGGATGTCATAAACTTGGGATAACTACTCTTTCTAAAAGTAATTTATATTGATAAATTTGGATACTTGGTCTTCCTAAAGCAATTTTTCAGGTTTGGAGGCCATAAATGTGGTAAGTTACTCTTTCAGAAGTAATTTGTACTGTTTGGATACAATGAACTTGGAAAGTTATTATTCTGGAAGTAATTTCTAGTGTTTGGTTACCATAAATTTGGAAAGTTACTCAACTGAAAGTAATTTATAGTAGTTGGACGCCAATGTATTTCTCATTTGATTTGTAAACCGCTTTGATCTGGTTGGAAAAGCGGTATATAAATAAAGCTTTATTATATTATTATTATTATAAACTTGGAAGGTTACTCCACCGAAAGTAATTTCTAGTGTTTGGATGCCATAAACTTGGAAAGTTATTCTTCTGGAAGTAATTTACACTAGTTAGATGCAATAAACTTGGAAGTAATTTGTAGTAGTTGGACGCCGTAAACCTTGAAAGTTATTCAACTTAAAGTAATGTCTAGTGGTTGGACGCCATAAACTTGGCAAGTTATTCCTTTGGAAGTAATTACTAATAACGGGAGTCCATAAACTTGGGTAATTACTCCCATAAAAGTTACTTTTCCTTTAATTCCTTTCCCCAGGCGGGGTGACCAACATCCTGACCATAGAGCTCTTCACGCAGTCCGCGCGGCCAGCCGCCTACACCATCGCAGGCTCTGTCAGCTGGCTCAGCTTCTTCACCATTGAGATGCTCTTCCCTTTTATCGTGGTACGGTGCACGAGGGCCCTGGTTTTGGGTGGAGACGGACCCACAGTTGGGGTCCAAGACGCTGACCATAGAGTTGTGCCGGAGGACCTAAAGATTCCTAGAGAGGACATATTAATCCGTGAATGGTCAAATCCGCAAATATGGAGGGACGAATGGAGCTGAGAGGTGTAGCGCCATGCATCCCAGGTTTTAATCCCGTCTCTCTTCATTTCCCAGCGCGGCCTGCACCAGTACTGCTTCCTCGTCTTCCTGGCGGAGTGCGCCCTGATGGCCATCTTCCTTTACCTCATCATCCCCGAAACCAAGACCAAGACCTTCCTGGAGGTCAAGGGCGAATTTGATTGGCTCAACTTTGGCCGTCGTGGCTGCCATGTTCAGCGACAAAAGGAGAGTGAGGAGGAGCTGCTGGGCGAGAGGAGGCACCTCAGCAACGAGTTCTAGGCCGGCACCGAGTGCGAAACCTAGCCGCAGCCGCTCCTTCCTTTCGGATCCTGAAAAAATCCATAGCTGTTGCGGAGGCGCAAGGAAACCCTGTTTCAGATTGCAAAGATGTGCAAGTGACGTTGTGCGCATCCTCTGGTGTTAATTGGACATTTCCGACACATTCGACACTTCTTGTCACACTTTTGTTTGATTCACGCTTTGATTCACACCCGGCGCTTTGACGCATTATGCGTTTTCAATTCGCATCAGGCGCTTTGTTGCACACACGTTCCTCCCCGATCCTAAAACCCCACACAAAGTTTTCACACACACCCCCGCCAAAGATCCCTTTTCTTCACGAATTATACCTACCCACCCCACAGGAATGGAAATATGGCCACTTATAGGGAGGAAGGCATTGTTTATCACCAGATAAACAATAAATAAATAATAAACAAATAAATTAGATCCTTCAGATTCAGGAGTAACCAACTTCAGGGAAGAAGGAGGGCCAGAGGGAAGGCATTTTGTCCTGTCATCCCCACATGAAAAAACATTTTTAAAAGCATGGTCCATTTATTCATGACACCGTTATTATTATATTCATAATATGGCACTTTTATTATTCAATATATGCTTATTCTCCTTTATTAATTATGCTTCTACCATCCACTGTTCTGAGTAACCATTTTTATCTCCATTTGTCATTATTGTACTCTTTGTTTCCGCTCCATCTTCCTCAAAATGGAGGCTCGAGGTTTTTGGATGACTAAAGATGCCAATACATATAGCTTTCACACTGCATTACCTCACATAGAAGTCTAGCCCTGAGGGGAGCTCCATCTCCCCAAAATCAAAAGATAATTATCAGACTTAATACCCAGCTCTAATTAGCCTTCATCATCCTTATAAGAACACAAAATGGCAGTTTGGAACACTTTGGCGCAATGTTTTAATTTAAATTCATTTATTGTATTCATTTTGAGAGGTCTTTTTGTTTCAGGGTCTTCCCCGCTGCATAAGGAGGGTGACAAAATGGCTGCCAGATTTCCTCAGAATGGCGGCTGAAGGCATCCAGGCAGACATTAAAACGGCCAAAAAATAGCTTTTAGGTACAAGTTAAAATGGCTGCCGTAGAGCAGAGGTTCAAATGGGGACCAGAAAACCTCTAAGCAGATGTCAAAATGGCCGCCAGATAACCTCAGAATGGTGGCTGAGGACATCCAGGCAGACGTTAAAATGGCCAAGGAATGGCTTTTAGGTACAAGTTAAAATGGTTGCCGTAGAGCCCACTAACAGATGTTAAAATGGCAGCCAGAAAACCTCTGAGGAGATGTCAAAATGGTTGCCAGATTGCCTCACAATGGATGCTGAGCGCATCCCGGCAGACAGTAACAAGGCCAAGAAATGGCGTCTCAGTACAAGTTTAATTGTTGTAGAGTCTATTATCAGATGTTAAAATGGCTGCCAGAAAACCTACAAGGAGATGCCAAAATGGCTGTCAGGCTGCCTCACAAAGGCGTTAAATTGGCCACTGTGTGACATAAAAATGGCTCCCGGAAATCCTTCAGGCAGATGTCAAAATGGCTGCCAGATCACCTCAGAATGGATGCTGAGGGCATCCAGGCAGACATTAAAATGGCAAAGAAATGGCTTTTACGTACAAGTTTAAGTGAATGTTGTAGAGTCCACTATCAGATGTTAAAATGGCCACCGGGAAACTTCTAAGGAGATGCCAAAATGGCTGGCAGTCTGCCTCTGTGAAGACATTAAAATAGCCGCCCAGTGGGCCCCAGGTAGATAATAATAAAAATGGCTGTTCTGTGGCTCTTCCAACAGACATAAAAATGACCCCCAGAAAACCTTCAGGGAGATGTCAAAATGAGTCTGGATAGATGTTAAAATGGCCGCCCAACGGTCCTCAGGTAGAGGTTAAAATGGTGCCCAGAAAACCTTCAGGGAGATATCAAAATGGCTTCCAGGGAGCATCTGGGTAGATGTTAAAATGGCGTCCAAACAGTGTCCCAAGAAGATTTCAAAATGGCCACAAGGAGCCCTCTGGGTAATTCCAAAATGGCTGCTGGAGCAGACTCAAAATGGCCTCCATGGCGAAAGTGGGGAAGCTGTCTCGGCGCGGGTTCAAGGGGGGACCTTCTTGGCCTTGACTTTCTCTTCCAGGTTGGTGAAATACTTCATTTTGGCCAGGAGGCTCTTGGCTTCTTGGAGGTCACCTGCCATTGCCATAGAAGAAAAGAAAACAACAACAATACGATAAACAAACAAACAAAGCCAAACGAATGAAACTCACCTCGGTCGAAGGCTCTGGTGACGCTTTCTGTCAGCTCCTCTCGCTTAGCTGGAAGGGAAACAGGCTTAATTAGCTAATTGACTAATTAGTCAGGGCACTGTGAGGGAAGGAGTTCGATCCTGCGAATCCCGGGTTCGAATCCTGAAACCTACCTGCAACTAATTTTTCCACTTCCTCCATCTTGGCGTCGTCTTGGGCTTCCGAAATCCTCTCGTTGGCCTCCATGACCTCTGCGAGGAACGAGGGGTCGGTCCCGGGGTCCGTCCCTTGCTCCAGGGCCACTCCGCTCAGCTCCAGCTTTGTAGGAACAACAACAACAACAACAATACATTAAGTATAGATCATGACTCCAAGGCTCCAAGCTCAGTTTGGGAAACGGATTGGCTACCGCAAAAGGCTTCCATTGGAAACTATCAATGCAAATGGAGCCTCCAGTGGCAGGAAGAGTGTATCTTGAATTAAATTAAGGGGATAAATACCAGGTAGAGCCCCCGGCTGAGGGGGTCCAAGAGGGTCTGGTAGGCCTTGTTCACCAGGGAGGAGTGCTGCTCTGAAAAGTCCTGCTCCGCCTGTTGGGGAAGAAACCTTTCTTTGAACCTTTTCTTCGCCTCGGGGCACTGCTTTTAGTGTGCGCCGCTAAACAAGACTTCCCAGGTCACACAAGAAATAACCCGCCTGAGTGCGTCACTGCCTCCAAGCCATGTCCCAGTTATCTGACCTGAGGGCGCTGGCTGAAGAAGTCGGGGTGCAAGGAGCGTTGCAGGGTGCGAAACGTCCGCTGGAGACGGGGGATGTCGAGGCGGAAACTGCGGTCGCTGGGGAAAAAGGGATTAATATATACATATAATAATAGTAATAATAATAACTGCTATAGAAAGGATGTTGCTTGCTTTGGGGGACTACAACACCCATGATCCTCTGCCTTTAACATAGCTCCTCCCCAAAAGGCTGGAATTTTGATCACCGGCCCCGCCCACTAGAGTGTCGACCACACCCCGTTTTCATCGCGCATGCCCGGATCAGTGTTGCCAATTTCGTGACTTTCAGGCGAAAACCGGGACTTTTCAGAGCTTTTCGTGTGATTTTCGCGCCTTGCTCTAATTCAGTGCCTTTTCCGCGACTTTGGCCCTTTCAGCTCCAGCCTGAGAAGGCTGCCTGCAGAGCAACCAAAACCCTTTGGAGTGTAACAATTTTCAGCCAAGAGGGCTGGAGAAAAAACTCTCTCTCTCTCTCTCTAATGACTCCCTCTGAGAGCCAGGAGGGAGCAAGCCCAACCAACCCCAACTGTTTGGAGGAATCACATTCACACTAACAGTTCAGCCAATCAGAGAGAGGACAGTGATTGCCCCCCCCCCCCAGGCATTCTCAGGCTCCAGGGGCAAAGCACAGTGGCTGCAGTGCTGGAGAGAGGCAGGGAGTGAGGGATCTTGGCTGGCTTCCCAATTGCCTTGGATTTCCAAGTAAGACATAAGTTTTAAGGCACGCAAAGGCAATAGTTGACAATGGTATCATGGCTTGATGTTGTGGACTTCTGTGTGGGCCTGAGAGGGACATTTGAATTTCTGAATTCCTGAGCTTGGGCAGAGTGCCCCAAGCCTACCTCTCAGGGTTGTTGTTGTACTGTGAGGTGGACCATTTGGGTTGTGTGATGTGAATGTGATGTCCCTGAGTGTGTGTGTGTGTGTTAGTGATTAAATATGCCTCTGAGCATGGGCAGAGCACCTGCTAAGTTGGCATCCCTGCCCTGTCTTCCCAGAATTTTGTTTTGTGGCTCTCTTTTCGTTCCCTTTTCCATTGCCATCCATACTGCGGAAATAATCCAGTTTGGCACTGCTTCTAACTGCAAGGCTCCCTGCGATGATGGGATTCTGGGCACAACAAACCACCAAGCCCAGAATTTCATGCATGGAGCCCTGGCTGCCGGTAAAAGCAGAGTCTCAACATGTCACAACAAACTACAATTCCCAGGATTCCCTGGTTTGACAAGGGAATTGCCTCCACGCTTCTAGATCACAGCCCCAGAGAATGAGTCTACAGGATATCAGTGTTGCCAATTTAAGTCCACTGCTTCAGCTGCATTTGGATTTAATAATGATAATGATGGTGATGGTGATAGAGAGATCTTGTAGCACCTTTGAGTCTCACTGAAAGAAAAGTTGGCAGCATGAGCTTTCCTAGACTTAAGCATATTTCCTCAGATGCATGGGAATTGTAGTTTATTGTGGCACCAGAGCTCTTTCTCACTAAACTACCATTCCCAGGGTTCCCTAGCACTGAGCCAGGGCAGTTAGAGCAGTCTCAAACTGGATTATTTCTGCAGTATGGATTGGACCTTGAGCATTTTTAATAATGAAGGTCCAAAACACACTGCAGAAATAATCCAGTTTGTGACCGCTTTAACTCTCCTGGCTCAGTGCTAGGGAATCCTGGGAATTGTAGTTCATTGTGGCACCAGAGCTCTTTTTGATAAAGAAGGCTCAATGTCTCACAAAACTACCATTGCCAGGGTTCCCTAGCACTGAGCCAGGGCAGCTAAAGCAGTCTCAAACTGGATTATTTCTGCAGTGTGTCTTGGACCCAACTCAGGCTGCATCTTCACTCCAGAGACAACCCAGTTTCATACCGTTTTTACTGCCATGCTATGAAATCCTGGGAATTATAGTTTGTTGTCACACCAGAGTTTGCTGAGAGA